>JBBMOL010000067.1:1306066-1954246 GCA_037954665.1 Laguncularia racemosa
ATTGTTGGGCAGACCTTGGCAATTTGATAGGAAAACCGTGCACGATGGATATCTCAATAGGTACTCATTTACTAAGGATGGAAGGAGAACCATTTTGGCACCACTGTCCTCTAAGGAAGTGTATGAGGACCAATGTAAATTAGAGAGGTTGAGAGTTGAGGCCGAAAGAAAAGAGAGGGAGAGTAGAAAAAGCAATTCTGAGGGAGTGAAGAATAAGAGTGCAATTAAAAAGTGTAATAAAAATGAGCAGAGTGAAAAGAAAGAGGGGAGTGAAAAGCAAGATGACAATCGACCTGGAGAGAAAAGAAGTAAGAGTGTGAGTTTGATTGCTAGGGCAAGTGAGGTTAGGCATGCTTTGAGTGCTAGTAGACCTATCTTTGTACTTTTGTACAAAGGGGCCTATTTGGCCACTGACGATATTAACCCATCTATTCCTAGTGTGTTTTCTGATTTGCTGCAGGAATATGGAGATGTGTTTCCAGCGGAGATGCCCAGTGGACTTCCACTAGTTAGGGGCATAGAGCATCGGATTGACTTCATTCCGGGAGCAGCCATACCCAACCGACCTGCCTACAGGACTAATCCCAGCGAGGCAAAGGAGATTCAGAAACAGGTTGAGGAGTTGCTGGAGAAGGGGTATGTGAGAGAAAGTCTAAGTCCCTGTTCAGTGCCTGTGATTTTAGTGCCAAAGAAGGATGGGACTTGGAGGATGTGTGTAGACTGTAGAGCCATAAACAAAATCACGGTAAAGTATCGTCATCCTATTCCTAGGTTAGATGATATGTTGGATGAATTGTATGGTTCTTGTTTGTTTACAAAGATTGATCTAAAATCCGGTTACTACCAGATACGCATGAAAGTAGGGGATGAATGGAAAACTGCATTTAAGACTAAATATGGTCTGTATGAATGGCTTGTCATGCCTTTTGGTCTTACAAATGCACCTAGTACTTTTATGCGACTAATGAATCATGTGCTTCGTGATTACTTAGGTAAATTTGTTATGGTTTATTTTGATGATATCTTGATTTACTCTAAGTGTCTGGATGATCACGTTATGCATGTGAGACTAGTTTTAGCAAAACTTAGGGAGGAGAAATTATTTGCCAACCTTAAGAAGTGTAGTTTCTGCATGGATAAGGTCAATTTTCTAGGTTTTGTTGTTTCTAGTCGTGGGGTTGAGGTTGATGAGGAGAAGGTTAGAGCCATTAAGGAGTGGCCTAGACCTAGGACTGCTAGTGAGGTGAGGAGCTTTCATGGACTTGCTGGTTTCTATAGAAGATTTATTAGAGACTTCAGCACTATAGCTGCACCTTTGAATGAGCTTGTGAAAAAGAATGTTGGATTTGCTTGGGGTGATGCACAAGAACAAGCTTTTAATGATTTGAAAGATAAATTGTGTAATGCACCATTGCTTGCTTTACCTGATTTTAACAAAACTTTTGAGATTGAATGTGATGCTAGTGGCATAGGGATTGGAGCTGTTTTGATGCAGGATCACGGGCCACTAATGTACTTCAGTGAAAAGTTGAGTGGAGCAGCACTGAAGTATCCAACATATGACAAGGAGCTGTATGCCTTAGTGCGCTCATTGCAGACATGGCAACACTATCTTTGGCCTAAGGAATTCGTCACACTGACCATGAGAGTCTGAAACATCTAAAGGGTTAAGATAAGTTGAATAGAAGGCATGCCAAGTGGGTGGAATTCATCGAGACATTTCCATATGTGATCAAGTACAAGCAGGGTAAGGAGAATATTGTGGCTGACGCGCTTTCAAGAAGGTACACGTTACTTAACTCTCTTAGTACATCTTTGCTAGGTTTTGAGTTGGTGAAGGATTTGTATCCACATGATATTGATTTTTCTGAGATTTTTGCTGCTTGTGTTGGTGGGACTGGACTGAATGATTATTTTGTGTCTGATGGATTCCTATTTAAGAAGAGTAAGTTGTGCATTCCTAGAGGATCTGTGAGGGAATTGCTTGTTAGGGAAGCACATGGAGGGGGCTTAATGGGGCATTTCGGGGTAGATAAGACCTATGTTATGTTAAATGAACACTTTTTTTGGCCTAGCATGAGACATGATGTGCATAAAGTTTGTCAACATTGCATTACATGTAGAGAAGCTAAATCTAAACTAAAACCACATGGATTATACACACCATTGCCTGTTCCTAATGAACCGTGGACTGCTGTGTCGATGGATTTTGTGCTTGGATTACCTAGAACTAGGAAAGGTAGTGACAGCATTTTTGTTGTGGTTGATAGGTTTAGTAAGATGGCTCATTTCATTCCTTGTCATAAAACTGATGATGCTACATTCATTGCTGATTTGTTCTTTAGAGAGGTAGTGCGTCTGCATGGCATACCTAAGAGCATTGTTAGTGATAGGGATGTAAAATTCTTGAGTCATTTTTGGAGAGTGTTGTGGGGAAAGTTGGGAACCAAGCTGATGTTTTCGACTACTTGTCACCCACAGACTGATGGGCAAACTGAGGTGGTTAATAGGACTTTAATTCAGTTGTTGAGGGCAATCATAGATAAAAACATTAGGACTTGGGAGGATTGTCTACCATTTGTGGAGTTTGCATACAATAGGGCTATTCATAGCACTACTCATTGTTCTCCATTTGAGATTGTATATGGTTTTAATCCACTTACTCCTCTTGATTTATTGCCATTACCACCTAACAAGTTTGTGAGTTTTGATGCTGATTCAAAGGCAGATTTTGTGAGGAAGCTACATAAGCAGGTGAAGGATAGGATTGAGAAACAGAATGCCAAGGTAGCTTCAAGGGTGAACAAAGGCAGGAAACCCATGATTTTTCAACCGGGAGAGGATCAACGACAACGCCTATAGAGTGGACTTACCAGGTGAGTATAATGTTAGTTCCACTTTTAATGTTGCTGATCTTAGTCCGTTTGATGTAGGTGATGCTTTGGATTCGAGGACGAATCCTTTTGAGGAGAGGGGGAATGTTATGGAAGAGTCACCGATCCAAGCTCAAGAGCCAAGTCAAGAAGAAGATCAAGTGGCTAAGGATGAAGTTCAAGGGGTTTCAAGTACGATTAGCTTGCCTCAAGGACCAATCACGAGATCAAGAGCTAAGAAGCTACAACAAACATTGAATTCTCATTTGTAAGGCTTGGTGAAGATCACAGGTGAAGGACTTCAAGGGATTCAAAGCTTTGGGGCAAAAGAAGGCCAAAAGAACTTCAATTTGATGAAAATAGCATCGGGTGAAGATACACCGGCTCAAGGCTGCCGGCCTTGGAGCCGGCCTTGAAAACGCCGATGTTTCGGTGCATTTTCAAGGAAGGCCGCCGACCTAAATGGCCGACCTTCTTTTTATGCGCACTTTTCACTTGTTTTGCGATTTCCATGTAATGTTTTAGGGTTTTCTCCTTTATATTCCGGACCTCCTCATTGTAAAACTTAGTTTTTGAGATATTGAAAATACCAAAAAGCTTATTGCTTTGTTCTTTGTGTTCTTATTTGAATACATGCTCCTAGGAACAATCAAGGAAGATTGATCGACTTTCTTGTGGATTGTTTCGAAATTAGGGCTTTCCATAGTTCTAATTCTTAGATCATTAACCTAAGTCAAACCTAAATTCTAATCTTCTTAGGGATTGATTTCCAAATTGGTGTCGTGGGTTTTTGTATTACTGCATTGGGGGTTCACACTAATCAAAAGGGTTCTCAAGGCGTGATTGCGAAGGTTTTCGTATCAGTTTTCAACGATTGTCATACGGTGCAAAATATTTTCTATATTATAAGTATTATTTTAGGTGAATATGGTTTGAAAAAAAATATTTTTTCAATTGGTTTTGATAGCACAATTGCTAACATGGCATCCATTGATGAACTTCAAACTTTATATCAACCCACGTTAGGTAGGAAATTTTTCCACATTTGATGTGCTTGCCACATTTTAAATCTTTGCGTTAAATATGCTATAAATTGTTTAGATTTTAAAATGTCTCAAATAAGAAAACTAGTATGTTTTTTAATTGACCATCTGATGCGAACCATCCTTCTATAAATGAGGCATGGCGAAAATTTTGTATTGAAAATGGAATGTGACATAAAAAATTTACAAAGGATGTTAAGCATAGGTGGAATTCCACCTATCGACTTTTACAAAGTACAATTGCTTATAAAGATGCATTATGTTCTTTCACTACCATGAATGTCCTAGACATTCCACTGCACCTTAGAGATTGGGATGTATGTAGTAGAATGTTGAATGTTTTAAGAGTTTTTCATAAATATACTCTAACATTTTCACAAGTGTACCAAGCTAGTGTTAATTTTTTTCCTTATGAATATAGTGAATATACTATTGGTATTGCTTGATGCCCAAATTGACCATTTTCTGCAGGTGGCTATAAATGATATGGCTGCAAAATGGTTGTAGTATTATAGATAAATTCAGGCAATTTATCTAGTTGCTTCTATTTTAGATCAAAAATGTAAAAAGAAATGTTATTAGAGTATCTTAATTTATATTATTTCATTGTTGACACATTCTTTGACACGGAAGACACTTATATCGTGACCGCTACGCAAGAATTATGCCGGGTAGTTCGAGTAATAGAAGAATTATATTATAACTTTTGTACTACATTTAGTGGTCAAGTGTTCCAAATTCTCTCATTGTCCCCCAACTCATATGGTACCATGCATGATCCTACCTTCATTGCGCAGTGAATGATGTTGCAAAAGTTAAAGTGACACTATTTTGGATCAACTGAGTATATTGAACTTGACGATTACTTTAATACATAGTTCGAATTTGGTGATAGCAATATTATAGATTTCAACATCTTTGATTGGTGGAAGAGGCATTAGAAGACGTATTCCATACTCTCTCACATGGCTCACCAGGTTTTGGCTACTCCCGCATCAATGGTAGCTGTTGAACAGGTATTTAACACAGTGGGCCTTATCTTGTCCCAGCGGTGATCACGACCGTCACTCATCAATGTTGAGGCGCTAACTTGCATGGAGGATTGGTTGAAGGTAAGGAGTCACACACAAGAGTCGTGCAGGACGTCCAGTGAAGAAGATGAATACTTCAGCGACTTCGTCTTAGTGGGTGAAAGCTCTATTGGTTCAGATCTTGATATCAGGTAAGCTAAATAATTTTGTAAGGGTTGTAATATGATCTTATTTATTTTTTGTACTAGGTTAGACATATTTTGTATGGGGAGTAGTATTTCATTATTTATTTACATTATTTACTTACAGAGTATTATCGTGTATAAGAGGTAAGACCAAATATCCCCCTCTTTTTTGTATTAATTTTATTCAATCAATAAAATTCGAGGCTGGCATCCGTACTCCCCCGATGTATGGGGTATTGCTACCAATTAATTCCAAAACATCGTATATTGCATTGAGAAATTGTAAATTAACTTTCAACGTTTATAAAATTAAGAAAAAAAAAACCAAACCAACTAAAAAAATACAATAAATATCAAATAATCTTAAAGAATATACAAAATATGTAATAAAAACGGAGATAAAAAATAAAATTAATCTAACAAAAAAAAAACTTGAAGGGTCGATCTAAGGCCCAAACCAGCCTGTGAACCACCGGGTTAAGGGAACTAGCCCAACCCTTCCCCCCCCCCCAGGTCGATTCCAGTTTTCCCTCCCCTTGGCCCTTGATCTAGCGGTTTCGAGCTAGTTCCGGGTTAGTTCTGAACCAGCTCCATGTCTAGTTTGATCCCAATTTTTCTTCATTAACTTGAGAAAATTTATATGCTTTTTGTCCACATATTTTTAAAGCTCTAAAAGAGTAAAGTGCTTTTGGGTCAAATTCAGCAATTCCTTTTAGTGTAGGACAATGATCTGAACAAGTTTTATTCGAGTGAAGCACACTTGAAATTTCCTTCTTCAACCAAGATTGGTTTGCCAACATCTTGTTAAGTCTAAGGCATAACAAACCTCTATTCCAAACAAAATTCTAGGGAGAAGTACAAGTTACAGCCAAAGAAACCATTTAAGTCCGATGAACTTGTTACTCTATTCTACTACATTTTGCATAAATCACCGATAGATAAATCTCTAGGTTTCTAATGTTCAACCTTAACTCCTTAGTAATTTTCACATGGACACATTCGACCTTCCGACCAATAATTATTATTCTTGATGTCTTGATACATTTTAGTGCCTCATGGACGAATGATGTAGCTTGAGCAATGAACCTATTGTATGATTTCTTTTCGAAGTTTAATATCAACGAGAATAAATAATCTTCTCTTTCTTTGTAAGGATCCATCTTAATGAATTTCAGAATCTTCATATTTACCTTGTTGCTTTTCTTGCTTAATCATTTGAAGTATAGAGACCTTAGCTTGAGCTTCTTTTATCCTGTCTATTAAGGTAGGCTCAACAATTATATTTGCTAATTGTATTTCTAAATCATGCCAGATAAATTCCAAGTTCATTCATTTGAACTCTTTGATAAATTTCTATTGATTTGTGAGCAATGATGCAACTTTCGTATATTTTTTCCTACTTAATGCATCTACAATTGCGTTCATTTCTCTAGGCAATAATTTATCCCTAAATCATAATCTTTAATTAACTGCAATGACCTTCACTACCTCATGTTTAATTCTTTTTATGTGAATAAATACTTAAGGCTTTTATGATCAATATAAATCTCATATCTCTAACCATATAGATAATGTCTCTAAATCTTTAAAGCAAACACCATTACAACTAATTCCATATCATATGTAGGATAATTTAACTCATGTGGTCCTAATTGATGTGAAGCATATGCAATTACTTTGCCATTTTTCTTTAATAAGCATCTTAATCCATTGTGCAAAGCATCACTATAAACAACTAATGGTTCATTGCTGTTAGGCAGAACTAATATTAGGGTAGAGACCAAATGTTACTTCAATTCTTGAAAACTTTGTTCTCTTTAATCATTCCACACGAATTTCTCATTCTTTTGTGTTAATTGAGTAAGTGGTCTAGTGATCTTAGAGAAATCTTTAACAAATTTCCTATGATAGCTAGCTAAACTAAGAACATTTTTTACTTTAGTTATGGTTTCTCGTCTCTTCAATTCTACCATGGCTTTAATTTTATTTGGATTTCCTTCTCTAGATATTTTATGACAAGGAAATGAAATCCCCCTAACTAGAAGTCGCAGTTTGACATGCAATTTATGTTCTCTTAAAATTTGTGGAATTGTTCTTAGAAGTTCTTCATGCTATTTCGACTTTGGTAAGTATATGTAAGTATCATCAATGAAAACAATTACACATTTATACAATGATGGCCAGAATATTTTGTTCATTAAATCCATAAATGTTGCTGGCACATCCATCAGTCCAAATGGCATTACCAAAAACTCGTAATAGCCATAGTGTATGGTAAAAGCAATCTTAGGCTTGTCTTTAGGTTTAATCCTCAATTGATGATACCTTGATCTAAAATGTATAGCTCCTTGCAATTGATCAAGTAAATCATCAATGCACAGCAATGGGTACTTATTCTTGATTATCACTTTGTTTAGATCACAATAATTGATGCAAAGTCCCATAGAACCATTTATCTTTGTGATAAACAATATAAGATCTCCCCATGGTGATACACTCAGTCTTATAAAGCCTTAATCTAACAACTTTTATAGTTGCTTCTTAAGTTTCTTTAGTTCAACAGGTGCCATCCAATATAGTGCTTAAGAAATAGGTTTAATACCAGGAAACAAATCAATTATAATGTCTATTTCACTTTTAGGTGGAAAACTTGGAAATTCTTCAAGAAACAAATTTACAAACTCTGTTACTACTTAATAGTAATATCAGGTTTGCTCTTTTCTCCTTTTGTTCCATAAACTAGGTGCCAATCCTAGTTTAGGTGCTCATTTCTTGCAATTAATTTAATAAGATTCATTTCTTGTTGATTTAAGTAAGTCATTGTTCCTACAAAAAACACTCGGGTTCCATCTAGAGCATTAAAATTTCACTTCCTTCTTTTTGACAATTTACAATAGCATATACTCCCATCATTCAATTCATTCCTAAAATAACTCCATATTGACCATTAGAAGTACTATCATATCTACCTTTGTTTCGTATCCCTGAATTTTAATAGGACAAGATTTTATTACTTCATTAGTTATGATAGTACCTCTTGTAGATGTCTTACTTCCGAAGATGGATGTCATCATTTTCATGGTATTCCTATATTTTCTCAAGTCTTTTGAGATGTAAATGAATATGTGGCTCTTTTGTCAAGTAGGGTGTATACTGAGGTGTCATTTATTTTAACATTCCTCACACAAAAGTTTTCACATGTTTTCAAAATCTTTGTTTAGTATCTACTAAAAGTTAGATCAATTAGGAATTCATGTTACAACTATATTAAAGTACAAATTCTAAACACCAACCCACTAAATTTTTTTTTGGAATAAATTTCAACAAAATTTTAGTCATAACTTTCAACTAAATTAGTGATAATTGAATCATAAGCATCTAAAGTAGCCAATTCCATTTCATATTTATCTACATTAGCATCCTCCCACATTCCTTCTAAGTTGTACACTCATGCTAATATAGTGGAGGTTGCAACTTGAGTTCCTCCAAAATTTTGCTTGCAAATAAAACAAATTGTGTTAGTTCTTTTAGGATAGCCGATGATTTGATGATCACTAGCTCCATAAAAGAAACACTTATCTTTTAGTTGAGGACATTCTTTAGGAAAGTGCTTCCTATTACACCTCTAACATTATATGCTTTGTGCTCTAATCGTCCTCCAACCAACAAGAGTTGTGGTTGAGTGAAACAATGGTTTTTTCCTTTTGTTACTTGATTTAGCATCTTCCAAACTCCACTTCCTTAAAATAATTCCTCTTCTTATTGACTCTTGCTCTATTTTCTTAGCACCTTTCCAAAGTCCTAGCTTTTTCTAATAAACCTTAGAAGTATGAATTTCAAATTCCTCTAGACACCTTTGAATTTTAGGTTCCAATCCTCCCACAAATACTTTCATTTTTAGTTCATCACTATCTTGATAAGATTTTGGTGCAAATTGCAACAATCTAGTTAACTTGCTTTTATATTGATTCATACTTTGATTTCCTTAAGTAATGTAAAGGAAATCACATTAATATTTAACTCATAAGCTATTAGGAAAATAATGTGTTAAAAATTCTCTTTTAAATTGAGATGCCTTGAAAGATGGACATGGTCTATGAAGGAGAGTAATATCTATGCTATTAGAGAGTAATTAGTTTGAGTCTTGACCGAGTAAGAATAAGAATGATATAGACTTGAATCAATAGGGGTTGTGTAAGTTAAATCCAAAATTTGGAATTGAAATGTGAGGACCAGAATAATGAAGGAAGTAATGAATCAAATTTGAGGATAAGGATGGAGCTAGAAGATCAAGAATTGAAATGAAATCCTCATAAGCTTGACGTTCTTAAGTATAGAAGTTTAGGATGTCTAATTTGTTTATAGGTTGTTATCTTTTAGTTAAATAGGATTGGGGATTAGCTAATATAAAACCGAGATACTTTAGTGTAAGACTACATGATTCCAAAAATGTCAAGAGATTATAAGATAGAAATTAAAATATACTCCAATTAGTAGTGATGAAAAGATTATTACATTAGGAGACACCAATTTAGACAATTACATTAGCAATTGAAAAATAAGATGCACCTAGGTTCATATTACAAGCTACATGCCTTAATGCCCCTAAATTGTACTATTTAATTAATTTAACCCACTATAAATTAATTTGATCTTCTATCTTGTCAACAAAAAATTGGCCATTAGGAATCCATGCATGCATATAAACTCTTCCCCATGCATGCAAGTTTTCATCATCTCTTACATTCTAATGTCTTGTCAACAAGATATTTTCCAATACCTATATCTTCCCATTTCAAATTTCAAACAAAGCTTTAGAAATCCCCAAACTAGTTTCTTCTTCTTCCCTTTCCTCAATTGTAATGCCATCATCACCACCCTCTCTTCCTCTCTCTTGTGCACTTTGCATTCTCTCATTTTCTCACTCTAGAAGCTCTTATTTCACTCCATTTTCTTTTGCACGAAGAGCACAAATCCATAGACTAGATCATAGTAAGCTCCATCAAATCATTAGTAGTATAAATCAAGTGGAATTCCAAGAAGAATTAAGATACATATTCACATTAGGATCTACTCCTTTAAGATTCAAGGGTTCTAGATACTCACTAGTGTTTAATCTCTAAATTTGTAGCTTGATGCTTCCATTTCCAAACTCCTTAAGGTAAGATCTTTCTCATTATTATCCCTATAAATTATTTCCATGTGTGAAGTTATATATTGGTTGGATGATATGCATGCGGCATTGTAAAATGACTATCTAAATGATGTAGCTTTGAGTGATAGGAAAAAAAAAAAGTTTGAATGAGGATGCTAAACCCCTTGAAACTGTGATCCCTTAATCCTTGTGTAGTATTGTTATGCTACAGCTATGCATGTTCTAAATCTAACTAGAAATGAAGAACATGAAACTTAGTAATATGACTAGATAGTGAAAGTGTACATTTTATGGGTTTGATTTATAAATGGCTTGATAATCCCATATAAGATGCTCAGACCAGGTTTATGACATAATGTAGCTTCACCATATGTTAGTTTTAATTAAGTTAAGTTGATATTTAGGATTGATTCTAACAATCCAATGTGATAAACTATAAGTTAAAGTGCACAAATAGGATTTAAACTTGATTTAAGCTTAATGGAAGTTAATTTTGAATTTAAATGTGTTACCTCTAATATGTTAAGTTAAATTGACTTTAGCTTTCTTAAAGAGCATGTAATCTAGTGTAGTTGATAGTTACTATGAATAGGATGACCAAAAATAACTAAACCAAAGACACAAAAACAAACTAGTTAAAGCAATATTGTCATCTTGGTGCACCAAAAAAGTTTTGTATAAAACGAATAAAAAAAGAGCTCAATTATGAAAATAAATGATACTAAATGAAACTAGATGAAATAAGCTTTCCAAGAATTAGTTGTTTGCATAAATCTGATAAAGAATGACCAAGTTATGATCCAAAACAAGCTAGGTACTAGATTTGGAACTATGAGGATGGCTTAAATTAGGTCTAGCTTAGGAAACCACTAAGTAATCCTTAGGAATTACCCTAGGATAGAGTTAATTTTTTTTAAAAATTCATTACTTAATTTTATTAATCTATAGGTGATCAATTTGAGCAAGAAGATTACTATCCTAAAGATCATTTGGATTAAGGCTTCATAGGCCAAGGTAGGGGATACTTGATGACTATCTCACTTCTTGGTGCTTTTTAGGATGGAAAATTGAACTTGAATAGATAATGGCTTGGAAACGATATGTGTGTGGGCTAAAAGGTGATAAATGCTTTTGCTTCTTGTTGTGTGTTTGATTTGCCTCACTAGATAATAAGCCTAAACTAAAATAGAATGTGATGCTATGCTTTTGTTGAATTATTGATATGGAGTGTCTACTGTACTTGATTGGATGCCTTGAAAACCAAACTAATGAAAGTTTGGCTAAACAATATTAAATGGTCATGCATAGCATCCTTTGCATCTCCTTTTTTAAAGGCCGTCAGCATTATGCAACATGCCAAAAGGGCCATATGAGGTGATTCTCCATACATAACTCTACTTTGACTTGTGGAGACTATTGCCACACTAGGAGATGCCATCCTCTAATTAGAGCCATGTTTGGATAGCTATCTTTAGGTTTAGGGTTAGCTTAAAGCCTTTACTTGGTAAGTAAGAGAAATTGGATGCAACTACTACTAACAAGTTCTTAAGATTAAAAAATCTAGGGCTAATGCATAAGAAGTCTCCTAACCCTATGGCTTTGAAGGGTGTAAATCCAACCTTTGCAAAATATCTAGTAGGTCTTGTAAGTTTTTTGCATTGCATTTCTAATGCTTGATAACTTGGTTAAATTCTTGTTTGTGGTGTGATATGAGAATTAATTTCATAGAGTCATTATTTGCTCACTTCCCTATAGTTTTCTCTTGTAGGTGGCTCAAAAGTGGGGCGGGTTAGGATCTGAATAAAGTGTGTACTCCTTCATTCTCATCAAGAGTCTTATAGTAGGTTTGATCCATGAGTTGTAATAGTTAGTAGTCAAAGAAGATTGTAATACCTATATGTTTTTAAGATTAAACTTCGATTCACTCGAGTTGGAAAGATATCTAAAGGGTTGAATGGTTCCTCGATCTAATTGTTTAGTAGGGAATACCAATTCTCTATATTCCTAGATGGATTCACCTTTTAAAATGAAAAGTATATATAGGTTCCTTTACATTTATGTATAGGTGATATATATACATATATGTATAAATGGGAATAGGTCTATAGGTATTGTTAGATGGAATCTTATGTACTCTAAGCATAAGATGGTTGTCAAGCAGTGGTTGCACACACTGAACAACAACTTATAGGAATACCACTACTAGGCTCTATTTGGGGGCATGACATAAATACATTCTAGGTAATGGGTTAGGGTAGGGTTCTTCTTTTAGATTCCCACTAAGTTTTGGTTCATAGTTTTAATAGGTAAGTTTTGTAACTTACTTGCAATTGAGGTAGTACTTTAAAGGGATCAAAGGACCTCTTTATCTTTGACAACTAGTCTTCAACTTTGTCAAGTTTTCCAAAGGTTCCATTAAAGTACTTGTTATATTTTATAAGTTTGGGTAACAAGCTTCTTTATGGTTTGGAATGGGGTGGTAAAGGAGCAACAACTTTAGGTGGTACTTCCTCCATCACTGTAGGAGGTGGAATAGGTTTAGGAGATGATTTTGGTTGTTGTTATTGTCTTTGTTCCAAAAGGTTTCTTATCATATCTGTTTGTCTCTAAATGGCTTCCAATATTTTGCTATCTCTACTATGAGGGGGTGGTGGGTTGTTCAATCTGGGTCCTTGATTTTTTGGTATTTCATTTGTTCCTCCTGATGTTGAAGTCCTCATTATATAAGGTTATTGTGTAAATTTTCATTCAAATTAATTAAAGAAATTTCAATAAGTTCAATACCATAATACTAATTTAGTCATACATACCATTCATTCATAAATTCACCACACATCACATTTAAGAGTTCATTAATATATACCTTGACTAACCATGGTTCAAGCTTAAAAGTCAAACTTACACACTAAACATAAAAAACTTCCATATTAACCAACCAAACAAAACAAAAGAAAATTAGCAAAAGCTCTTCCAGCCACATAGTTTGTGAACATGCAATAATACATACTTCTTCATTCCCTTGGTAGTTCTTCATTCCTCCAGCTAGCACCTATAATACATCCTATGCATGTTGGGCTCTAGCGACATAGCAGAGGATGTGGCATTATTACTCTTATTAGATCTTAAGTTATATTTATTTGTAGAACCTAACTCTCTATCTGAACTTTCTTCCCTTTAATTATTCCAATGGGAAGGTTCTACTCCAAAATTCATTTGTAAACCAAGAGTCAGATTCATATCAACATTATCTATATCATAAGTAGCTGAAGATTAGTCCAATTGTGCCAAATTGGGGTTTTACCTAAAGGGCTCAAGAATGACATTCATAGATGGATCGTATGACATGTACCCTAGTGGATATGGAGTCATATCTAATCTAGGCGCAAAGTGCATATTCACTCATAGTCATGAAACAATCTAGGGAAAATCTCTCCTACAATTTTTAGAGGTAGAATATTCTATTCCATTGGGGTTGATTTTGCAACCTCCCTTGCTTGTGTCATCTAAACATTATTATCCCACCAAATTGTCCCATAAGAATCATATATACTTGGATTGTATATTAATTCTGTTGGTAGTACAAAGGCAAATCCTAGAGAAAATGAATTCCAATTAGGATTCAGTTACATCATCTTGAATCTCATAAGTTAAGGTGTTAGTGGTAGTCTATGCCCGAAGGTGGAGTCTCTAGGATAAGGTAAAGGAGTCCCAGTTAACCAAGTATGTTGCAAGCATATCTCAATCCAACTAAGCTAATCTGTCAACAAATTAATATGACTATTTTGCTATCATAAACAAAGGTTAAAGTGTTGATAAAAGGAAGCAAATCCTCAAAGTTTAGGTACATATTCTACTCAAAAGATCCCACCACAAACATCGCATTTTTTACTACCTCAATTTGTCCACACTGCCTTATATAATTTTCAAGCCAATATATGTACTCCATTGACAATGGAGTCACAAGTAAGCTTTGATCCAATTCATTTGTCACTCTCATCCATGTGGGCCTTAAATGCTACTTCCATTTGTCTAAAATTTCTTATAGAGACTTAGCATAACCATGTAGTATAAAATCTTCACATAAAACTATTAGCCTTTCTTGGTATTATGGTAAAGACTCACCTTCAATTAGTGCAAAACATTACTAAGAAACTTGGGCGGAGGAAAGATTAGACTATAAAAAGAAAAATAAAGATGACACATTTTTAGTATATTAAAAATTATTGTACTTGGTACCCCACTTCTTCCCACTCTCAAACAACTTTCTACATCTTCTTTTATACATCTACTTATATTACATTACCATGTCATTATTTATGTTATTTATAGCCTACTCTGATACCATTAAGAATTGTTACACTATAGGGGGTAGCCTAGATGAAATAGTTTGCCATGTACTATTGAAGCATATAATTAGTTGAATTCTAACTACTCATAAGCTTCAATATGTTATATTAGGTGTTATTACTTTAGATTCTATTATCAAATGAAACAATTTAATGAACAAAATTACTTATATAATCCTTGGTATTAAAAGAAAAAACTCAAAGTGGATCATCATTATGATTACAAAATCAAGTCTATCTTAAAATAGAAGATTACAATCATCCATAAAATAATAGTGGTCTCTCTAGAATAAATTCATGACTAATCTTATCCTTTCGTTGCATCCTAATTCTTGTTAATTAATTGTCTTGTGGAATCTTACCATGGCTTTGGCTCTATTGAAGTAAAAGTAGAAGGGTGCTTGTGTCACAATATATGACATTAAGAGGGAAGTGAGAGATTAACTTGAGCTTAGAATGTGGTGAGTGGTATTAGAAGGGTAGTTTGTTCTAGGAGTGTAGGTACTCTTGTGAAAAAATCGTTGGGAGCTAATGCCACTCTCTTGATAGTGGTTATGGCAGGTTGAAACTAGTTGTAGATGTTGATCCCCTTAAACTTAAGAGGGGTTGTGGCAAAGTTGGTGATGGCTCTTCTAATGAAGGATGGGCTTAGATAAGTTTGGGTAAGGAATAAGAAGAGAAGGTTCGCTCACCATTTGGGAATGAGAAAAATGTATGAGGCAAAGCATGGTTGAGTGTTGCATAGGATCCTTAGGAGGGAAGAACCTCCCATCATATAAAACTTGCAATAAGGAAGGTTGTCGTAGGGTTGTAATCTATAATTAGCTTAGTGAAATATTGTCTCATACTACCATTTAAGCAAAGTGATGTAAGTTCACATGCAAATGATATGCAAAAATCAAACAAATGAATGCAACATTGCATACGGCCTTTCGGTAACCATATGAAATTTAAGGGCATAATTATTCCTCCTCTGACCTTGGGTTAAGGATCTAGTAGTTCCATAGAGTCCATGTTATCCAAAAACACTTTTTTCACTTAGTATAACATCATTGGCTACTTAATGCCTTAAGAGATAAACTCTAGGCTTATAATTTTGACACCACAGGAGAAAGATCTCCCAACTACTATACCTTAGGAGAATGAAATGAAATACTCTCCCTAGCTACTACAACTCTAAATGTATGTAAGCCCAGAATAATAAAATGAAATTAGATTCCATCAAAAGACAATGACCCTCAAATCATTTAGTTTATAATTGATAGATTAGGATTCCAACTCAGGACATCCTTTTCATTTACTGTGTAGCTATGATGGCAATGGTGTCATATGTAAGTATGCAATGCATGACTTATTTTATTTCAAATTTTGATATACTTAGCTCCATTTTATAAGTGCTCAATCAAAACTCAACTACCATTCGAATAAATCACAATCATGAGTTATGTGCACTTTGTTAACATATTTTCAACAAAATCATTAAACAATTATACAAACATCATATGCATAGGGTTGATTAATTATCTAATTTAAGGTACAACTACCTTACAAATAAAAGTAAGTGATAATTCTTGATGATACTCACCTGGCCATATCAACTATTATAATCTTTAGGTAGTGTAGGGGATTCATCTGATTCACCTAAAATACATAAAACATTATAAGAAAGTAACACTAAACTATACTAGATTATACTAACTGAACATTTCCCCTCTAACTCCAATTCTTTAAATTTCATCTTGTTAGTTTAATTTAGTCTTAAGAGTATTTGTTCAAGTCATAGAAATTTGTTTGTGGTCCATATGTCATATGGTTCAAATGTTTGATGTTAAGTCCTTAGTCTTCGGTCCTCGTTTATGTCCTTTGTACTCAGGTTCACATCTAGTCCTTATATCAAGTCATAAGGGTTACAATATGTCCATAGGTAAGAATGTGTGCAAAATCATGTCAATGGTACCAATATGTCCTAAAATCATATTAGACATAAAAAAATAAATCCAACAAATGTAAGGAATATGTATAGTCCTTAAGGAAGATTATAAGGATTCTTTTAGAGTATTGTATTTACAGTTCTACTCTCATAAGCCTTTTCGACTCACTTAGTATAGATTTTTATAAAGGTCATAAAGATCATCTTTGAGGTTTACAAACTTTCATCTCTTCTATTGATCTTTTCAAGATCATTCATTAAGTCTCTATTCCACATGAAGTATTATCCAAGTTTTTTATGAAATCGATACTAACTATCTAACTATAAATGATGAGGAAAAATCTTACTTGAGGAAAAGGGTGTTCTAGACTCTTGATAAGACTTCCAACAACTAACCTTAAGGATTCCTATTTGTAAGGGAATTCTTGGTATGGGAACCTAAACCATATTATTAAGAATTGAAATATGTAAGTACCTAATCTTCTTATAATTGAATAAAACCAAGTTGACTAGTAGCTTCTTACCTCTTGTTATAAGATTATTGCCCTTAGAATGCAAGTTAGAGGATGATCCTCTAGAAAGTTGATTGTAGAAAGTTAGTTGAAAGAAAATGATGGGTTCTTGTATGATAATGGATAAGGACCACTTGAGAAAAAGAAAGGATGTTGTGTTTGATGAAAGTAAAAAGCAAGAAAGTGAAAGGGAAAAGGGAAGGCTAGCATTAGGTGGAAATGAAGAATAAATTTACACCGTTGACTTATATAGGAAAAGTTACAAAGTCTTAGTCTTCTAAGGTCATTATTACTCTTTGAAATATCATGTAATAAGGATGAGATTCTCATAGATTTTGTTGTGTGCTTGAGAATCTCCCTTAAATGTGACGCCTGCAAGAATTTTCCAAAGATGATATTTTCAATTTGTGTGAATGTGAATGAAACACATGATGTTATTGAGTTAACTAGATGATTTCTCCTTTCAATTACTTCCTAACTAGAACTACTAACTTGTAAAACTATCTAATTGACCTAAGTCTAAGTCAACATCTACTTGCAATCTTATCTCGTATCATGAGATAAGATTCTTAAGATTTAGGGAATGCCAAAGACCTTGACATGCAAACAATAATACTAGTTAGAGTAAAGGTTTGATTTTCAACTAAACTAGAAATTGTAATATATGTGGTTCATGCCATTTAAACTTATGAGGGTGTATATTTCTAAGTCTTTCTTAAGTTTGGCTTGGCTCGTAATGTAGGTTAATTCATAGTCAACTTAGGTCAATCTAAGTCAACTTAAGTCAACATTAAGTCAACTCAAGTCAACTATGTCTTATACTATTAGTATATACTGTGTATCTTGTATTTTTGGTAAACACATAACTTAGTGTAATTAGCTTTATGAATTCGCTTTATTTAAGATAACTATTTTTCAAAAGTCTCTTATAAATGTACATATATTCATTCTTTGAGGATTAATGCAGATTATGTCTTTCCACCTTAAAATCATTTCTTGTCTTGTTATTAGAGCCATACCAGATTTATTATAATCAATCTTAATCACTATTCTACCACTGCCATGGTTGGGGAAGAAGGCAAGGGTAAAGAGAGCAATGATGGAATGATGTAGAGGAAGACAATTTCCTCGTATGACATTACTGCAAATGATGATCCTGGAAGTTTGATAACTTAGGTTCAATTGAAGGGTGAAAACTATGACGAATAGGCTTACTCTTGACTAGTGAAAGTAAGGAAGAAATTTGGTTTCGTAGACGGAACGATTGAGTAGCTGAATTAGAAATGGCCAGTTCTTGAAGATTAGTGGACTACCTTTGTTGCGTTCGACTATTTTGCACATGGAGGTGGTGTAGGATCTTTCGGAGGACATAAAATAATAGTTTTTGTTAGCCAATAGACCATGTATACCACAATTGACAGCTGAACTTGTTGAGTGCAAACAAAGGGGATTGATTATTATTACCAACTATGGAAAATTGAAGAAGGTGTGGGAAGAATTGGCTAATTACAAATAGATGCCAATGTGCAAGTGTAGGTTATGCAAGTGCAAACATGAATTTGCATTGAAGAAGCATGAAGAGGAAAAGGTCCACCAATTTCTCATGGGACTTGATGAAAAGCTTTATGGAACAGTGACATCTAATTTGCTTGCCTAGGATCCTTTGCCATGTTTGAATAAAGTTTATTTGACTCTGGTACAAAATGAGTGTGTGAGGATTATTGCTCGTAGGAACGAGGAACATGGTGAAGTGACGAGTTTTGCTATACAGACTGAGTTTAAATCTTGTGAGTGAGGTGGAGAAAAAGATAAGAATGTAGTGTGTAACAATTGCTACCATATTGGATATGCATCCAATATTTTTTTCACTTAATTGGTTATCCTGAATGGTGAAGAGATCACCCTTAGGGAATAGGATGAGGAATTAGATGCAATAGGGGAGGACAACAAATTATGAATTCCAGGGGTAGAGGACGTGAAGGAGGAGTCAAGGCAAATGCAGCTTAAGTCTTGACATCAGGTATAGTGGGTAAGAGGAGTCAAGGTAAATGCAACTCAAGTCTTAACATTACGAATAGTGGGTAATGTTGTGATATCAGATGTTGACAAGGTTGCCATTAATGGTCTTAATAGTGAGTAGTGGGAGACATTGATGAACCTCTTGAATGCTATGAAGTTGGAACTAATGAAAAATTGATTGGTAAGCGTTCTCCCATATAATGGATAATCAACATGAGTGCTTCTCATCATATGATAGGATAGCTAGAATGTGTGATGTAATAGGGTGTCCTATGGGGCTTTTGAATGGGAAGCAAGCTATTGCCATGAAGGAGGGAATAGTGGTGCTTAGCGATAAAATAAAGTTAAACAATGTCCTTTATATGCCAAGTTTGACGTGTAATTTGATTTCTATGTCATAGTTACTCAACAGATCTAATTGTGTTATTCAGTTCATTAACAAACTTTATGCTATATATGATCGCATTTTAAGGATGTTGATTGGTGTAAGTGAGCAATAGGAGGGGCTCTACTACTTTCCTAGGATGGTAACTATAGCAGCTATGAAGACTAGTGGTGAGAGCTCCTTTAGTCCATGGCATAAGTGATTGAGACATCCCTCATCTAAAGTTGTAGAGTCGATTCCTCATGCTAGTTCTAATAGGAATAGTATTTTGTGGAATAAAGCATGTGTGATATTTACCTTAGAGCAAAAAAATTAAGAGATAATTTTCATGTTAGTGGTAATAAAACTCTAGAAGTATTTTAGTTGATTCATTGTGAATTATGGGGACCTTGTTGAATTCCAACTTTTTGTGGTGCAAGATATTTCTTAACCAATGTTGATGATTATTTGTGGGCAACATGGAATTATTGATTAATTGATAAGGAAGAGGCTTCAATGAATTTGTGTTATTTCATTGATATGGTGGAGAGTTAATTTAACAAACAAGTGAAAATTGTACGTAGTGATAATGTATAGAATCTACATGCCTAAATACTTATTTTGATGAACATGGCATTATGCATGAAACATCTTGTAAAGGAACTTGGCAACAAAATGGATGGGTAGAGTGAAGCATTGGCACTACAATCTAGCTCGAGCATTGCAATTCCAAGTTAATCTTTTTATGGAATTTTAAAGGGATATGCCTTTTGATTGTCGGATATTTGATCAACTGAGCACCATTAGTTATCTTGCATAGTAAAACACCATATGAAATTCTATATGGTAAACCACCCTCACTTGTAGACGCACGTGTGTTTGAATGCTTATTCTATGTATATAATCTAGACCAAAAAGGGGATAAATTTGCTAGTTTTAGTCAAAAATGTATTTTTGTACGTTAACATTATGGAAAAAAGGGTTGGAGAGTGCATGACCTCAAGTTAGGTGTGTTCTTGGTGTTGAGGGATGTAGTGTTTTATGAGCATGACTTTCCTTACTTGACAAATGATTCAGGAATCATGCTTTGTGCAAAAGATGACATTGGACTTAATAATATGGAGGATTGGTGTGGTGTAGATGAGGAAGGTGATGTAGTTGTTGTGATGTGTAATAAAGTGTTTCAAGAGAATGAGCAATTTGCAAAGGTCAATCAAGATATTGAGTCTGCTGGAGAGTTGAGCAATAATGAGGGTGTGGTCTCTTCAAAAGATGGAGGGCCTAAAATTGCAATTGTTTATGATACTACTGTAGAAGTTATGGAAATCGGGAGTTGCAAGAATAATAATATGGGAAGAGAGGGAGGGTTAGTTTATGTGATGTTGTGAATGAGGAGCCTTTAGCTTGTGAACATCAAAACAAAGTGCCATCCACTCATTTACAAGACTTTATGATGGACACTATTTATACCTTGAGCCCCTCTGTGAGCCCATTTGCTCAATCACATTCCTCAAGTATGCCCTATCCTATAGCACATCATGTGAACTGTAATAAGTTTTCTATATGATATTGGAATTTTTTACTAGCTATTACTACAGGAATTGAACCTCAAACCTTTGCCGAGGCTGTGAAAGATGAAAGGAAGAGGAATGCCATGCAACAAGAAATATAGGCAATGGAAAATAATGGCATGTGGATTGTGGAAACACTGCCACCAGGGAAGAAGGCTATTGGGTATAGCTAAGTTTATAAAATTAAGTATAATTTTGATGGATCAATTGAGAGGTTTAAAGCAAGGCTTGTGATTTTAGGAAACAATCAAGTTGAAGGACTTGATTATAATGAGACTTTTACACCTGTAGCAAAGTTGGTGATTGTATGCTCTTTTCTTGTAGTTGCAACATCTAAAAACTTGGAATTGCATCAGATGGATATTCATAATGCGTTCTTACATAGTGACCTTGAGGAAAAAGTCTACATGAAGTTGTCTCCTAGTTTTTGTTCTTAGGCTCCAAATAAAGTTTGTCGACTTCAGAAATCATTATATAGGTTGAAAAAAGCTCCCAAAATGCTGGTTTGCTAAGTTGGCTAGTGCTTTGAAATAGTATGGTTTCCACCAATCCTACTTTGACTATTCTCTCTTTACATTACATTGTAACAACCTACAACTCAATGTGTTGGTCTATGTTGATGATCACATTATTTTGGGGAATGACAATGCTACAATTCAAACTTTCAAAATCTATTTTAGTACATGGTTTCACATGAAAGACCTTGGAGTTTTGGAATGTTTTTTGGGAATTGAGGTGGCTTAGAGTCCCATTGGTATTTTTTTTTTTTTGGTGCCAATGGAAATATGCTTTAGACATTTTTTCTAAAGTGGGTTTGTTAAGAGCTAAGCCTATTGGTTTCCCTTTAGATCAAAACCATTGTTTTCCATTGGCTAATGGAAAGTCCCTTACAGATCTAAAGCATTATAACTAGTTGGTCAAGCAATTGATTTACTTTTTTGTTACGAGACTTGAACTTTCCTACTATGTACATATGCTTGCAAAGTTTATGAAGAGGCTAGAGCAAGAGCATTGGGATGCAACACTTCATGTTGTGTGTTATTTGAAAGGTAATCCTATTCAAGAAATTTTGTAACATGTTGACTATGATTTACAAATGTATGCTTAGTGTGATTTGGATTGATAGGTTATCCTTTGACTTGGAGATCCCTTATTGGGTGGTTTATTATGCTCAATAATTCTCCCATTTCTTGGAAAACTAAGAATCAATGTAGTGTGTCTCGCTCTTTTGGTAAGGTAGAGTATCGTTCCATGGCCGCTATTGTCTATGAGCTAAAATAGTTAAAAGCATTGTTATTGTGTCTTTGTGTTGCACACCCTCGCCTTATGAAGCTTGATTGTGATAATCAAGCTTCCTTGCATATTGTAGCCAGCCTTGTTTTTCATGAATGCACAAAACACATTGAGGTCGACTATCTTTTTTTACATGATTAATTTTGAAGGGAAACATTTCTATGGGTTATGTGCCTACTCATGCTCAACTGGCGATACTATGTATCATGTATTTTTGGTAAACACATAAATTAGTGTAATTAGCTTTATTTAAGATAGCTATTTTTAGGAACTATCTTGTAAATCTATATATATTCATTCTTTAAGTATCAATGCAAATTATGTCTTTCCACCTCAAAATCATTTCTTGTCATCTACCCATAAAATATCTATATTTAAGATAAGATTTCCTAAATTCTTAAGAGTATTGAATGAACATTTCTTACTTTATATGAGCAATGACTAAAAGAAATAAAAACTTCTAGGGCCTTTTCTAAGGGGGGACAATAAGGAAGCGTGTGTACTAAGTTGCACAAGTTTGAATACTTCTCATTTAGAATTAACTAAATGGAATTGAGAGTTTAGCATATGTTACATGTTATTTTAGGAGTCTATTTTTAACCAAAACTTGTTATTTGCCATGTGACAACATATTACTTTTAGATTATGTAGTATTATGGATAAGGTTCCTAGTAATAAAAGAATTACACTAACCAATTATCTTGTATGGTATGAATGGCAACTTTTTTATATAAACTAGGTATCAATAAACTTAGGTATTGACCAATTCTTTTGTATCTAACTTAATATTTTGATCTATAGGTAATTTTATGGTCATCCATCTTTTATGAGTATAAATATAATCTCGACTTGTTTAGCATTGATAGATTCTATAAGTTAGAAATGAAAATTTCTTTTAGGGTCTTTTGAAGAGTTTTGAAATACAAGCATCTTAATGTTCTTGATATTTAATAGAACAACTAAGCTAGCTTTAAGTTAAAAACTTTTAGCCTCTAATATATCTCTAAAATCTTAGGAGTTACAATAGACCATCCTTCTTAAGTTTATTTTTAGGTCCCATCAAAATTTCAACTCGTAAACTAACTTAATGGGTGAAATCGAGTACTCCTACAATTTATCCATGCAACTTGGAGGCCAATAAGTGGTTAAGGTTATCCAGGTGACCAACTGACTAGAGATGATAGATTGGCTTAATACCTAGTGCTGTGTTAGTGGGCTAAATAGGTCAACTTGCCTTGACTCACTTTAACCCATGAGTTAAACGAGCCTAACTCGCTATGGCTTGCTCAATAACTAGGCTAAGATTTTAATCCTAACCCACCCCACCGCAAGTTAATGTGTTAAATGGGTTAATCCACTAACTCACAAAATTTAACTTATTTATATAATTTGGGGGGTCAAGCAAGCCAACCCACCGATATATATATATATCTCAATGTTAACATTTCCCACTTTACACCATAATACTCCAAACCACCATGTCCCATCAACCAAAAGAAAAATATTTTTTTTTCTTAAAATTATTCATTATGAAAATTTAAGTTGGATTAACGAATGTACTAGAATTTTCAACTAATGATAAACACTTCATTCTTTCTCCACTTTAAGAAAAAAAATGAGTTATGGATATGGAGCAACAAGAATAAAGTGATTTGATGTTTTAGGTCTCCTAAAGTTGGGTTTCATTATTTACTAGTAAGATTTTAATTTGGTAGAATCTTGTTAAAGTATTGTCAATCCTGTATTGCCACAATAGTGGTTGTTTGTGTAGCTAACAAGATTTTGAGTTTATCACTGTTTAATTTAGAAAATCTAGAATAACTGTGTGAAGGATTGATCAAAGTAAGCGTAAAGATAGTATACGATAATATATGGATGGGGGTGTGGTAAAGTAAAAGCATATATATTATGCTGAGTTCCAATGTGGAGACAAAGTATATCCATTGCTGTAGAGGAGAAGATAGTAAGTTGCTTCATATTAATCTAAAAAGTTGTGCTCAAGAATAGCAAGAGAAAGGTTCCTAAAGTGTTACCAAGATTTAGTGTGACTACTCAAATGAGAATAAGATCAACCACAATCATGATCCTCATCCTCAACATCATCACAATCATCATATAAAAGAAGAAAATTAAATAACTCTTTGTGAGTAGATGATTATAAGGGAAACTCTACCTTTAAAAAAAGTTTTTTTTTTTTAGGTTTGCGAGCTAATCGAACTTGCAGTTAGTTGGCTTACTTTAATCCGTGGGTTAAGTGGGGTAGGCTAAGTGGCTCACTTTTTAAATAAGTTGAAAAATTTAACCCTAACTTACCTTTTTTTGGGCGTTAAATAGATTGACCCTTGTGACCTGCTTAAGTCATCTTAAACTAGTTGCTTAAGTCGACTAGGCTTAAGCCTTAGGTGAACCCAATCGAACCCTAAGTTGAAGACTAAGTCTCCTCTTAGGTCAAAGTCTAAACTTTTCTCTTAAAATCCAATTTAAGTTGAGTAATCAAATCCCATTAATGAAAACCACTTTTTAAATTGTAAACTTGTCGTTTTATGGATCAATATGTTGTCAATTTCAACTTATGCCTAAAGAAAATGGTTATATCAATCAATAGTGAAAGGAGGATTTTCATGTGATAGAGTAGTCAATTTTATTATGATAAACTCTTATAAGGGTTTTAATCCATAATATAATTTCATGCCTACTAGGATTAAGGTTTTCTAAGTTTCTTAAAAGGATAAAGTGGGATGCTTTTTGAATGGATTAAGGTTGTCTTCTTTTAGATTTCATTTCACCACTCCTTTAGATTAGCTCCTAATTGATTTTTCTCTTCTATCAAATATAAAAAAATATTAAGAATCTCATATTTGAAATCTAAAAATAGTTCTTAAAGATCTTGACCCTTATCATTACTTATGTTTGCTCCTTTATTTATATGCTTTTCAAGATTTTGTTTTCTTGTGACAAAAAGGAAGGAAATAATTAATTACTCTCATCAATTTCATTAACTAATGAATAGGCGGGTTTTTAAATCTTACTGTTCTCGTATGAGTTTTTTCTCTATCAAGTTCTCATTAGATCTCCTTCTTGCATCATACAAATAATAATTTCTTGTTAGTCTTATTAATCTCCTTTAATTGATAAGAAATTGTAGTAGTGGAATAACAAAGATCATATTTACTTTAGATTTTCTTGTGACTAAGCACCAACATAGTGTTTGGGAGGAGGGCATGCTTGAGACTCTTGAGTTTTTGAAATTGGAGAGGTTTAAGGTAGATGTGTCTATTTATAGGAAGGAGCTTAAGGGACAATTTATCATACTGTCCTTGATTTTAAACTATTTTTAAGGGTATTTCACTAGGCGAATGTGTCAAAATTTTATTCTCACAAAGTAACTGGCTACCTTTATCTAATGATTGTAAAATGGCCCATTGCTTAGGTTCTATATTAAAGAACTATCTAACTTCCTCTGTTGGTTATTTCTCATGATCCAGCTCTATGAATGTGTTGATAGTTAAAGATCTCACTTTCACCTCTACGTTGTCAAATAATTTCTACTCCTCATTGCAATTGATTCTATTTTCCCATCAACTACACTATTTTTGCCTAATTCCTCTACTTCTTCCTTTGATAGTTTGGACCTAAAACTTTGGCTTAGTTGCCACTTTATTGCTCAATCCGTTAAACATCCCTTTCTTCTACCCTTTTAACAAGTTTGGATTTTCAATGATACATGTTTCACTCCTTGTTTAATATTAAAACTATGGTTCTAATATTTAGGTATATCTTTGAAGATAATATCTTTAATAGTATCCACTCTTCTCAAGCCCAATCTAAATTTTATTTCTTAAAGAAGATCAATTATCATCTTCGACCATATATACCACAAAAGGTTTAGCCTAAGACAAAGTGGCTTTGTTTACTCTTAAGGTTTTGCAATGGCTAAAGCAATCAAGAATAAAATTGATTTATGAACAAATGTAAATTAAGAAAAGGGAGTGCAATCTATAAGGGACTATTGGACATTTAAAATTTGAGTCAAAACTCTTACAATTTCATCATAAACCTATTAATTTGTTGAATAACTTGTTTCCACACATGAGTATAATCTTCTTCTAGTCTAATCCTCATCAATACATGAAAATCATCGATTAACCCTACATGAAAGGCTCCTTCCAATCCAAGAGTAGTGAAGAATGATCTAATTTATGCCATTGGAAGATGACCTTAAGAAAACTTTTGAACTAATGACAATCTCAAAGGGGATGGCAATGGATCTTCTTCATCTTTTGTAAATAATAAAGTAGTCTCTACCTTGCACATTATTGTATGAGTCAAGCTTCTAATTACATAATCTACAAAGCTTATATTTTTCAATATAGCTTCTTATTATCCTTTAATGTAGAGCTTTCATTATTAAGCTTTTGATTCTAGTTGCTATTTTTGCTTTTGGCTGCTGATTTACTTTTGATTTTGGTTTCCAAGGAATTTGTTGCTTCTAATTGGTGCTACTTCTAACTATTCTATTTTCAAAAGGAACAAAATTTTAGTATTGATGCTTCTTATGGAATATTTGTTCTATATCTATTTTATTTAATTAGTTTGAGTTGTTTTTAGTATTTTATGACTATTTCAATTAGGTTTTAATAAGGCTAATATTTTGTTTCCGTGGATATTTCATATATTTTCCTTTTTAACAATTAGGAATAGTTTCTATTAGGAAAGTTAATATTCTAGTCAATTAAGCCATTAAGTTATTTTCTAGTTCTATGTTGATCATTAGAATATATAAGTAGGCATACTTTAACTAAATAATAACAACTTTTCGTGAATTGATTTATTAAGCTTATTCTTAATCTTTCTCATTCTTATCAATCTGTTCATAAATTGTGGCAAGCACATCAATATTTGCTAGTATTGTGCATCTTATCATTTCTAGAATTTCTTAGGTTGGTGTGTCATATCCAATTCTAAGAACCATCCACATCCATTTTATTTCCTTATTTCTTAAAACCATAAACCTCATAAAAACTATTTCTTTGTTTCCTTTGCACTTTCAAAAGATTATAAAATCTATAAAAATATATTTCTTGTTCATTCAAATCTAGTGTTTGAATTTTCCTTAGGTTTTATCATTGATTGCTTTATGTTCTTATTGATCTAGTGATTATTCTTCCTAGACACATTGTATTGTCAGTTTAGAGCATAAAAATCCCATCTTTAGTTTACCACATGGTTATAAAATTGTGCCTTGAATTCTTTCAAAGGTTTAGGCACATCAAATTTTGTATCAAACCATGGTTTAGCACTGGTAAAGGTATGGTAAGCCATTCTTCTTTTCCTCAATTCCCAATTAGTGAAATTATTTAGGTGCTTTTTAGTGGAGTCATAGGGGCTTTTATTATCTATTAGGAATGGATTTATTTGTGGTGCGGAGTCTTGTTGGTTGTCATGGTGTTTTGTTGTGCTCTTGTTGTGTGTATTGGGGCTTAAATAGGCACTCTTGTCTTGTGTTGTAGGTGCTCATTGGTGTTTTCCCTAGGGATTTGACTAGAGTTTGTTGGTAGTTTTTATAAGTGGGCATCAACGATCTTGAGTAGAGTTAAATTTTTAATGAGGCAATAAAATAAAAGAGAGAGAGAGACAGAAAAGTAGAAAAAGAAGAAGAAGAAAAATTTCATTAAAGTGTACTTTCTACTTGTGGAAATGTAAACATGTATCATTAAGAGTTTGTGGGTTAATTTGTTTGGCAACATAATTGTGTGCTTCCTTAGTAGATTATCTTTCTACTCTCTTGTGGTTTTGAATTTTGAACTGCTCATTATGGTTAGTAAATATGGTTATGGAGCTGATTCTATGGACATGACACTAAATGAAGCGAAAGTGAAACTACCTAAGTTTGATGTTAATGGCACTCTAAGAGAGTATTTAGATTAAGAATTTCAAGTGAATAGGATTTTTGAAGCTTATTATTGTCCTATAGAAGCTTATTATTGTCCTATACATAAGAAGGATATTGTATTTAGCAGGTGACTTAGGCTTTGCAAAAGTTTGATAGAGGAATTTAAAGATACAAAGAATCATGAGAGGGAACATAGAAGATGTTGCATAAGGTGTTATGAAACATTTGATGAGTAAATTTGGGTAAAATTACAAGCGGGGGAATCAATGTTTAAGGCTAAATTCAAATAAAAGATCAAATTTTCAAGTGGTTAAAATAGATGATCAATGTTACGCTATGTAATTCAAATAGAAAATCTCATTATGATACTATTATGGAAAATATTCGATCATTGTTTTAAACCACTTAACATGTTTACAAAATAGTAATAGATCCTTTATTTAAATCATTTAGTATAATGTTAATCCTTGATTTTAATCACTTAAAAGTTCGACAATTTATTTTAACCACTTAGTATAACATTGATCTCCTATTTTAATTAATTTAAAATTTGATCATTTCTTTGAACTTGACCTCAAATATTGATCCCCTTACTTGTAATTGTCTTAGTAAATTTGTAACCCCCACATTGTCAAGATGAGTTGTTTAGTAGGCTATTGACATTAGTGCAAGGACACAAGAATGTCAAAGCGTATGTTTAGGAGTATAAAACTCTTTTAAGAAGATGTGAGTTTTATGAACCTCGCATATGCACTATAGCAAGATTTATGAGAGGTTTAAATTGAATTGTAAAATAGCTAGAGATGTTAATTTTATTATATTTGATAGTTTATATGGAGCAATTTAGTTGGAGTTCAATTTGGAGCAATGGAGATGCATGTGGTATTATTGATACACCTAAGAGCTAAGTGTCACTAGAGTATCATAAGTTGGTAATGAATATGGGTTTGGAATGGTTTTAACTATCGTTTTGTGAGCTGCTCATGAGATATGACTCACCAACGAGCACACATGACTAGGATTTACCACTTGATATGATACATAAGTGGCAAAGTTTGGGGTACTCATCACAATCCTTGATAAAGAGATTGATAAGAGTGAAGGTATTTGGGAGCTTTAGAACTCACAAATATGGGGGTAAAATGTTTAATGAAATTTAACCAATTTTAGGCTTACATTTTAGGGGGCTATTTATAATAAGTCTTTAAGGTTACATTACCTCAAAGGGAAAATCTTAATAGTACATTCAAAACATTTTTCTCAAATTATTACAAAAAGGAATATTCTAGGAATGTGTGTAGATGTTAGATGTTAGAGACATGTGGTGATACAGTATCAGATACATTCTTGATAGGAGAAACATATAAAGCTAAGTAGTAAGGCTTTCATTTGAGTTTACATGAATGCGGATTTAACAAATAGGTTAGATGATGGCTTGTTTGACTTTAAGGGGGGGGTTGGTAGGTGCTATAGCAAGTTGATCTTGGCTATTTGAGCTTTAGAGCATGTTCAACTAAGATTCCTAAGGTAGGCTTATAGGCGCCTCTTTAGCTCGGATGGAGGTGAGCATTTGGTAACAGCTTGGTAGCTGATGGAAGTAAAACCCATGAAGGTAGGTGGCCTTATCCTTTGCTAGCTGGCTAGTGAGTATTCTCAGTGTCAAGTTCTGAAGCCCGTGTCTAGCTTAGGTGATGATGCCAATGGTTGGATTCCTATCAATTATGGTCCCCTTCTACATCCTTCTAATTCCATGATACCACATATATCTACTAATATAGTTGATTAGGAGCAATGATGGGAACAAACAAGTTAATGACAATCGTGTTGAGAGGAGAAATGATAGATGCATTGTATTTGAGGTGCTAAGAAAGTGAAGCAAGCTATATTTTAGAGCATATCACTAAAGTTAAAAGGTTGTATTGAGCAAGGTTATGGTAATGTTGAATTTTAGGAGGGAAGCTAGTCAAGGACTGCTTCAAATGTTTAGGATATGGACACCATGTTACGCCTCGAAAGGGGGCTTAAAAGTCTCTACCAAAATTATCATGGCACGTATGCACCCATTACATGATAATCGTCTTACGAGTGAGAGATCATAAGACTCCAAGTAAATAATTACATCTATAACAAGTTATAGTACATATAATTAGATAATAAAATATAACTATGGATCCCGTACCCTAGGTTAATCATGATCGCAGAGAATCGATATCCCCTACCAATCAGTAAAATAGGATAATACCTAGGTTCTCAACTTCAAATTCTATTCACATGGGGAACCTAGCATTTCATCTAAGTATATCTATCCTTCACAATTCTTACTTTGTTGTTTTGGTCTTCTAAAACTCTCAACACTTCACATCTTATCCCATCCCAAGCTTTCGCTATCGTCACCTGCAAAAAGTTTGCGAGGGGGTGAGCACACCATAGCTTAGTGAATGGGATGGTAACACTCTCAATGCTATGTACACACACAAACCAACTTAAATAAAATATTAGACATATGCTATATACGTAGACAAGCAAATTCAAATTAAGATATTAAACATATGCTATGCATCAACAACCATATGAATGTAGCATCTCACGTGGTCTTTCGGTAATCGACGTGAAGTCTAGGGTTTACGCCCCCCTTGACCTTGGGTTAGGGATTCCAAAGCCACCATCAGTGCCTAGGTCATTACTTAGTTTATTTATCTTATCACTTGGTTAATTATGATATCTTATTAACTCAACAGTGAACGTTCTCGTGCCTGTCTGCACCAAATGGAGCAAAAACCTTAAAGACAAGCTGGACTCGGAACCATCAAGGTGTGGTAATCCCCTAATCACTTAGTTCGCACTTGGCGGAACAACGATCCTCTTGATCACTTCCGATGCATCCTGTGACAGTAATGGCCTTTAATCTCATGCAGTGTCTCGTGAAAATGCATGTCAGGTTTTTAAATCAGGTTCTCTTCCTTAATTGATTGATTTAGGGTGATCAAACAACATTTACAATCACAATCAATCATACCACAAAAGTAAACATCAAACATTCCATTTCACTCATCACAACAAGCACAAATCATGTTTTTCTTATCACTCAAGACAGACACTAAACCTAGACCCCGTGGACATAGACCTATCCAGTTTTACAATGGATTAAATTATCTTGGCACCTCTCTGTGCCATTTCTTTTAAATGTCAAACCACTTGGGTTAACTTACGATCATCAGATCTGGCACCTTTGTGCCCTTTCTCTTAAATGCCAAACCACTCGGGTTGGCTTACAATCATTTTTGACACCTCTGTGTCATCTATCTCACATGTCAAACCAACCACTTAGGGTTGGTTTACATTAATCATCCTTTACACCTCTGTGCCATCACACTTCTCAGTGCTTTATCATTCTCACATTTTCGAGAACCAGTAAGGTCGTCTCGCATTTTCCTTTTAATGTCTTCAAGACACTTATGTATAATATACATATATACATATCTATACATATATATGTTTGTGACCTCTCCTTAATTAAGGACAATTTATTAGACATCTCCCCTTACTTACTTAAGAGGGTAAGAAAATATGGTCGTTGTGTTGTAAAAACTAAGGTCGCACTCATGATTTATATGATTGAGCTCATGAGTGTATTTTGTAAATATAATATGAAAATAAATTTGGTTAAGTATATGTATACACATTCAGGAAACAACTCTGACATGTATACATGTTGATACCTATACACCCTATTCCAACTAAGCATACCTTCTCGGTAGCTATAGAAGGAAAAACTAAGTTTCTATATTTTAGTTTGATTTGGAAGAAAACAATTTGTAAAACATGGGTTAGGCTTATGGTTATAGCACTAGCGATATGGTACTAGGTGCTATCATTACGGTAATGACGTCTAAAATCTCGGACCATTTATTCCCCTATATTCTTCATGACTTCTTTCCTAACTCATTATTCCCTACCGCATAACTTAACTCAACAACAATCATATCAAATAGCAACACAACAAATATCAATTTCACATGCATAGTATTCAACATATAACACAACATAGTAACATATCATTAAGTTTTCCACTCACTTGTTTAGGGTTGTCGTAGTCCTAGCCGGAGTCGAGCGATTCTAACGGGTAACTCCTTTGCGTTCCTCTTGAAGTCAGTATCCTTCTGCGATGCTTTCTCAACCTAATCATAAAGCCACATCTCCACCCGACTTTGGTAGTCTTCTAGCACCCGATATGTGTACTCTACTCATCTTGTGGTTGATGATAAGGCGTGAAGTTTCCTCTTTATGGAACTTTAAGTGAACAAGATTCGAATGTTGAACTTCCTTCGAATCTATGCTTCCAACACTTCAAGTTGCTATGATCGACCGTCTGCTTTCCTTGTGTAGAAGTTGAGCAATGGAATGTCTTTGACTTGCCTAATTTGGAATTCCTTCTTTTATATATGCAAGATATCCTTGGAAAGGATAATTGAAGATCTTGCATTAGGGTATTTGCCCAAGAATGATCTTCCTCAACATCCTTTGAGCATTTCATTGTGAAATCCATTTCATTCCAAATATCTCCCAGGCCATCATCTTGGATATTGCTTGAATCATTCCCTTTATCATTTACACCATCATAGACGCTTCTCTCATCCATGAAGCATCTTTGAACCTTTCATTTATCTAATTGTCTTTAATATCTTCTAACGAACTACTTTTAGGATAACCTGTAGGATTTAGCAGTCCTTAAAGGTTTGTATCATCTTCTTTCTTCTCTTCTTTGTTGATATTTCCATCTATAAGTTCCTCATACATTCTACTGGTTTCCATTTTCACTCATGCTTCTATCATACATACACTAACCTTTCCCACACACCACATGCACACCAACATACGCACATGCCCTACATATACTTCACACCACCAATACATACTTGCCCACATACTCTACACATATTACACACCTTCCATATCCATACTCACATATCTACACCATACATTATCTCATACACTTACTCGCATACTCTATATATGCCTTACATCACCAATACACACACCTACATACTTTGCACACACTATATTCACCTTCCATACATATACACATACACCCTTACACATTACATGGCATCTATGCGCGCACACACAAACCGCACCTAGCACAAACCGTCGTCCATCCCACCCCCCCCCCCCCCCCCCCCCCCCCCCCCCCCCCCTTTCACACACATTGCATATTATCTCATACACATACACTTCGCATACATCATACCCTTATACACACACCCACATACACATACCACCCTACATCACTTCATGCACCTATGTGCATACTCTTAAGCATTACACACTCAGCTCCTCCTCTATACATACACACACCTTCTCGCACCATACATCATCACCAACACGCCGACATCCTTACATACACTACTTACCATCACCTACACCATCTTCACATACACTACTCACTTTCATTCCCACACACCACATGTCATTCTACACATGCACACATACACTCTCGGCTCCTCCTCCTCCCTTTTGCATTCACATACCTATTCACGCACACACACATACACATCCTCCTCCACACACACACTCATACATACATTCATTCACACACACATTCCGCATAGATTACATCACCTCCTCATTTACACGCATGCATACACACACATTCCTACACACACACCATACACATCCTCATTCTTTCACATACACATACATACCTTCCTCCACACACATACACTCTCGTACATCCCATACCATCATCCACACATACACATGCACCTTTCTCATCTACGCACACAGTCGCACATAACCACATACACTCATACGCACACATGTACACAACCTCCATTCGCACACATCTACACACTCTCACACACCCCCACTTCCTTCACATGGACACACACATCCCTACGCACATCACACTATCCTTCACCGCACACCCTTTCAATACACATACTTACATACACACTTGCCTCTCCCTTTCCCCCACATACGTACACACACTCACGGTCTCCATTCACGCACACCTACACACTCATACACACCTTTGTTCACCCACACACACTTACATACAGCTCTTTCCTCGCACGTACACACATATATGCGGCTACATACCACCGTGGCTGTTTTCCTTTCCTCCTCATTTTAACCGCCCAACACCGGTAGCAACCAAGCCCTACCTTCCCTTACTCCTTTCTTCTTCCTCTTCGCTATCCAACAGGCATCACACAGCTTTCACCTCCCTTACACACATGCACTTACACGACCTCTCCCCACGGACGCCCATACACCTTCTTCACTTGCACTCACTTCTTCACGCACACACAAACACACCCTCTCACACCATCCACTGCTGTTGCTGTTGCTGTTGAAGGCCGTTCTTGTTGTTGCCATTGCTGTTGCTGTTGGAGGTTGTCATCGCTGTCATTGCCATTGCCGTTGCTGTTGCCATTGGAGTTGCCGTCAGACGTTGCGGTCGTTGCTGCCGTCGGGGTTATTATCTATCGTTGTGACTGCCGCTACCACTGGAGTTGTCGTCATCATCATTACTTGTCGTCGTCGGGAAAGGAGATAAGGCAATACGATGCCAAGCCACGGTTATGGACACCATTGCTGCTGTTGTGCTTGCCGTTCACCGTTGCCGTCGCTGCTATTGTTGAAGGTTGTTGCTGTTGCTACGGCCGTGGTTGTCACCATCACTGTTGCTGCTGAGGTTGCTGTTGTCATCGCAGTTGCTGTTCCGTTGCCGTCACCATTGTTGTTGGAGGCCATCACTGCTGCTGTAGAAGGCCATGGTTGCCGGCGTTGTTCCTTAATGCCATGTCGTTGTTGTTGCTATTGAGGGTCGTCATCATCATGGTTGTTAGTGCAGTCCACCAGGGTTGCCGTCGCTGTTGTTGGGGTTCCTTCTCAGATCGGGGCGATTCGCTGATTGGCAATGTGAGGAAGTTTGAACAGCAAAGTCTCACCGGCGAGAGAGGGAATGGTCGAAGGCATTTATCCTAGCAGAAGAGAGAGGAAGAAGGAGAGAAAAAGAAAAGGAAAGAAAGGAAAAGGAAGAAAGAGAAAAAGAGGGAGCAGGGGCCGGTCGGGGGAGAAAAAGCTAAGAAAAGAAAAGAAAGGGGATAGGACTTCTTTTTTTTTTTTTTTACAGTTATATATATATATTTATATGTATATTTATATATTATATTATAATTATATTTTATTTAAAAATACACCTATTTTAACATTCCACACGCGTATGAAAATACCTTTAAAAATTATATCTTTAACAATTTATTACAAAATTTTACATCTAGCTTAATTGGATTATTCCGAAGATAAATATTTACTCTAAATTTTGATTTTAAATTCCTAGATTTATAATTTAAATTAATTTCATTATTTAACCTAATATTGTTTAAAAATTATGTTTCGGGAATTTATTCTTTTAATTTAATTTACCGAACTAAAGTTAAATTTTACAATTATTTTCATTTATCTGTTTATATATCTATATTAAGATATTTTCAAGTATGTCGTTTCCTAAATTTATTCGGTAATATATTTCATAAAATTCAATTTATCACGTTCGTTATCTTATCTTCCTTACAAAAGTCATTCTTTCTAATTGTTTAAAACCTATTATTATCACACATTTAGAATAAAATAATATTTATTATTCTATTTATTTTCTGTAATTGTTTATATAACTTTTTAAAAATTTTCGGACTTCACACACCACGCTGTTTAATTTCCAAACCATAAAGCTAAAATCCATAAAGAAAAAGAGGTGAAAGACTTTGTTGATTATTGAGAAGTATGTTGCTAATGACGTGGATGAGGTTGTAGAGGTGATTCATGGAGATAACGGGGAGGATGATGAGGGATTGAAGTTACTTTTATGCACTTGAATGAGATCTATACTACTCAAAATGAGTTGAGTTTGCCTAATGAGAAGACACTATCATTGGCTAAAGGAGAGATAAGTAGTGATGTTGTCGAGTTAGAAACTATTTCTTCTTTACAGGTCAAACAACTATTAGGCATGGGTTTCAGCGATATATCACTATGGAGGAATATTTTTACTCTTGCATTGATTTTCTAATTGATAAACTTTATATTGACAATGTATTATTCTACTCTTGTTACATTTGTTGTATATTGTGAAAATTTGTTGCCATGGTGTTGTAGTGGATGAGTATCATTTGTTTGGTAGATGTATGTCATGTGGTGGTGAGATATGTAATCTAAATGAATAGTTGAGGGGATTGTTTATAGGAGGGTTCATAATGGGAGGTTTCACATTGGTGGCACATATCAAGAGCTTCTTTGTTAGCCATGAATAATAGGAGATGTAAATCTACTATCTATAGAGGTGTCATTTGTCTAGGCATCAAGAGTGTTTTGTGACTATAGGCATTGACCTACTTGCATGTTATAGTTAAGATTGTTTAATTGTGCTCCATTACTAGTGTTATGTGTTGTTGGTAGATATCTTAGTTCTGTTATAGTTGTGAGGATGAATGGATATAGTGATTCTTACTAGGTAGTGGTGTGATACACATTCTTTGGAATAGTGTGCAAAAGTTAATAGTGATGTTTACCTTTTTACAAGCATTTTGGAAGGTTAGAATTTTATGGGTTCTTACAAGCATATATTATTCCAACTTATAAGAGGGTTGATGACTTCTTCTAGGATGATAAGGGTTTATGATGATCGTTATCCCATTATAGGAATCTGATGTTTAGCACATTTATATGGGGCTAGTCAATAGAGTACAAGATGAATGGAAGGAAGTCAAGTTATGCTTGAAGACTTTATGGTTGAGGTTATGGGATATGTGGCATGGATGTGTTGAGGCTAGTCGCTCAAGTTCTGGTGGTTTAGTCACTCTTGACCAAGTTGATGACTATGCAATTAACATTAAAGTACTACAAGAACTACTAGTTTCAAGGGTAACTGTAGATTTTGTCTTGGAAAGTTTGTAGTTGGTGGCAATTCCTGAGTTGGCTTGGTTAGGCATATCTTTACTTAACATTCTTTTAGCTTTACAAGATACTTATACGTATATATATATATATGTAGGAGGATAGCATTTTAAAGATTTGAGATGAATCTTTTTAATAGGAGGCACATGGGAGGGGGTGGTGATAATGGGAATCTGAATCTAAAATAAAACGAAAGTTAAGGAGTTTTTTACTTGCTTCTAGAAGAAGATGCTTCTAACTATGATTTTAACCCACTTGCTTATGATTGCTATTAAATCTGACTTTTATGCTTTTGACCCATACTTTTTATTGCTTTTGACTTGGTTGTGCACTACTTGAGATCTCAAACTTTATGGCAAAGCTTTGTTGTTAAGCTTTTATTAGTCAATCTTCTAATTGCATCATTGGTAAAGCTTTTGGTTTTTAATATAATTTCCAATTATCCTTTAATGTGGGGCTTCTATCATTGAGCTTCTAATTTTGGTTACTACTTTTGCTTTTGGCCGCTGATATACTTCTAATTGTGGTTTCTGAGGAATGTGCTGCTTTTGATTGGAGTAGCTTTTGACTATTTTGTTTTTGGAAGGAATCTATTCTAGTGTTGATGCTTCTTATGGAATGTTCATTCCATATTTATATTATCTATTCTAGTGTTGATGCTTCTTATGGAATGTTCATTCCATATTTATATTATGTAATTGGTCTAAGTCATCATTCTTCTCATGGAATATTCATTCCATATTTATATTATGTAATTGGTCTAAGTCATCATTAATATTTTATGATTTTGTCAATTATGTTTTATTAAGGGCGATATGTAGTTTCTATTGATATTTTAAGTATTTTCCCTTTTTAGTAGCTAGGAATACTTTCTATTAGGAAAGTTAATATTTTAACCAATTAGGCCATTAAATAATTTCCTTTTTCTTGTTGATCATTAACCTATATAAGTAGGCATACTTTGTACTTAATAGTAACTTTTTATGATTTGATCAATTGAGTTTATTCTAACTCTTTCTCATTCTTATTAGTTTATATATAGATTGCGGCAAAGACATAGACTATTTTCTAGTATTGTGTCCTATCAATTTTAGAATTTAATAAAGTCTAGTTCATTTCTTAGATTGGTAGATCATATCAAATTGTAGTAATCATTCATATCCATTTTATTTCCTTATTTCTTTAAACCATAAAGCCATAGAAGATTTTTTTTTTTTTTTTGCACTTTCATAAGATATAAAATCCATAAAAACATATTTCTTGTTTGTTCATATCTAGTGGTTGAATTCTGCTTAGATTTGATTATTGATTGCTCTATGGTCATATTAGTTTAGTGATTATTCCTAGACACCCCATATTGTTGGTTTAGAGCATAAAAATCCTATCTTTAATTTGCCATGTGGTTTTGGAATAGCACATTGGTAGGGTTTGGCATTCATTGCAAATGACATGTTATTATCTTTTGTCATGTGCATTTAGACAACATATTAGTTAAATTGTGGTGAATAGTCTTTTATCATGTACACTTGTTGTTACGCCCTAAGGGGTACCCTAGTTGTAATAGCTTGTCATGTACTATACTAAAGTGTATGATTAGCTGTATTCTAGTATACATAAACTTCAACATGTACATAAGACGTCATTACTCTAAAAACCACTATAAAAATAACAGGTTATAAATAATAAGATAATAAATTCTAATATGTAATTAAAGTAAAACATAGAGTTTTATGGGCATAATAAGTGGAAAGATAAGTTTAGATATATAATATTACATTTATCCAAGGTTTGAAAAGGTCTATTCAAAATTAAAAATATCTATTTTAATAGTCTTCATTCTCAATCACTCGCCTAATACTATCTTGAGTATTCTCACTGTTAGTTGGATTTTACTGGTGTAAAACTAGTATGATGTCTGCAAAAGGGAAAACTGTAGAGGTGTAAGTTACATCTAACTTAGTGAGGTCCCAATCCAAAACCACCTTTCACGCAAGACAAACAAGTTATTATTTTAATGCATGAATGTATGAACAAATATATGCTAATTATCTTATGTAGTCTACTAGAAACTACATGAATTCTTGGGATATTTTTTACTATTTTACCCCTCCTTTGACCATGGGTTGAGGATCTTTTAAAATTCTATCAAAGTTTAGGCTACCAATTTTGATACACTAAAACACATCCTTGGCTACTCAAAAATCAGAGTTACACTCTACATATACCAAAATTAAGCCAAAAGAATAATTTTCTAAAAAAGGACCTAGGATAAACTAAAAGAAAATGATGTTTTCCCTACCCACACACCTCTAAATGTATGTGCTCAAAACAGAATAATGAACATGGATTCATATCAATACACAATGATCATTAAGTTATTTTTATATTGTCAAAATAGGATACTCCCTCAAGAAATCCTTCTATTATCTATGTAACTGTGATGGAATATGACAAGATTATGCAAAAGATGTTGTGCTTGATCCATTTCAAGTCAAGAGTTGTGATATACTTATCATAAATTGAAGGGTGACTAATCAATCTGTAGAAACTTAATCAACTAAAAGAATAATCTTGAATATAAGCAATTTTACTCCTTTTACTTTATGTCTCATCAAACAAACAAATTAACCAAATCAAGCACATACATGGGTTCATTAGTATTCATCTTTAAGTGCTACTAATATTACAAGCACAAATCAAGTGGCAATTATCGTTGGTACTTACCTTGCCATTGTTTTCAAGGATTGTAATAATCTTCGGGTAAAAGCTTAGGTTCTTTTGAAAAACCTAATTACACATAGAGAAATATGTATAAGAATAACTATTATTAAAGTAAACTATTCTATTATCCCATTGCTAACCCATATCTTATTAAACTTTTCTAGAGTGTTTTAGTACTAGTTTCTTTGTTTAGGGATTAGTTTGTTGTCAAGATCCACGCTTAGGTCCTTGTTTAGGGAAAGTCCTATTCTTAGTTCATGTTATAATAAGGAAAATATATGTTCAATAATATGTCCAATGAAGTCCAATAAGTCAAAATAGTCATGAATAGTCATAAGTTCCCAAGATTCGGGAAAATAGTTTTAACATCCTTTCTTTGAATGCTTGAAATTATTAAGGGTCTGAAAATATATTTAACCACCTAAAACTATTCCAAAGGAAAGAAAAATAGAATAATCTTATGAAGGTAGGGTTTCTTGTAGTAGAGTAATCGATGGGACCTACAACTTTTACAAATAGGGGATGTTAGTATACTTATTCAAAGAGTGTACTATGAAGATAATTAAGGTTAATTGAGATTACCTTAATTGGATGGAAACTCCTTGAAAACCTACAATAAAAGTCCTAAAAAATAAAAAATAGGAAAGGTTAATAATTTTTTTAAGAAAGTTAGAAATTATTCAAACTTCTTGGAAGTTTTTCACCTTAATACTTTAAAAGGGTGGTCTCAAAATCTTTATTGGTTTTGGAGTTATGTGGGGGGCTAATTAAGGTTGTGACTTTCTTTTGTTTTAGTGGAATGTTAAGTAATCTTAGTGGAAAGTTGGGTGAGGAAAATAAGATGAATATGGTCTAGAGTGGCATGTGGAATAGAGGGAAATTTACTTAGGTAACTTAGGTTTTTACTCTCCTTTTTATAATGGTTTTTTTTTTTTTGGTTATTTTGTACATAATTGAGGCCCTATTTTCCATGCCTAAAGAGAGGGTTTCAATGGCAGATTTAGGGTAGCAATGATGCCTAAAAGTAGGATAGAATAGAGGAATGATGGTCTTAGGATGGGGTGAGATAAGGTAGGATAATAATGTGTTTTGAAGATAAGATTCACATGGAAAATTCTCCTTTCTTGGCCATCCATGTGACTTAATTTTTCCATGGGGTTTGTACGTCTTTTTCCTAGTTTAATCAAGATAAATTAGGTTAGATTAAGTTAAGGTAAGATAGGGTAAATTAGATGAAGACATGATAGGTGAAATTGTAGGGAAGTCCATTTGAATAGAAGAGGATTTGCACCAGTTTTTGGCTAGTCTTTTTCTCATTATTTTCATGATATTTTAATAAGTAGAAAAGATAAAATTAGGGTACAATAGGATAGAATATGATAAGGATAAGATAAGGTAAGATGAGGTAGGGGAAATGATTGCAAAATGAAAAAAAAAAATCAAATGCTCCGTTGTCACTACTTTAGATTAACCACCCTATGTCCCTTTCAATGTCATTTTCTTAGGTTAATTATGAAGATTCTTAGATAAGATAGGATAAGATTTGATGAAGATAAGATAGAAGAAAGATAAGATAATATAAGATTTGAAATGTTTAAGATTCTTGATGGAAATTTCTACTTGAAAGTAATGCCACCAAGGAGGAAGTAAACTGGTTTGTTCATGAGTGATTTTCCTTTTAGTTTGTGTGTTATTGAGTAATTAAAGATCAATAGTGAATTACAAGAAGAATTGGTTAAAATAGATTAGGATTTGATGGTGGTTTCAAACTTCATCGCTTAAGAGTTTTTTAGTTGTATTTTAAGGACTTCCGATTTTGAGTACATTTATAATTGAACTTGTTATTAATTTAGGCTTATTCTTGCTAATATAGGTCTTAGGATGTTAATCCTTATGATTAGGATAAGATTGAATGGATTTGGAAAGGATTTGATTCAAGTCAATGCTAGTCTTCTTGATTTGTTTAATTATCCATTGAAAATTGACTTTGGTCAAATTAAAGTGGACCTTAATCAATCATGTTTGAGTTTTTAGATCAAATACTCAAAAAATGCTTGGGGTTAATTATTGGTTTTATAAATAAAATTTGATCAAATTTGAGTTTAGTTTATTAAATAAAATCTTGAGATGAGGACTGAATTCTCAAATAAGGAGTTTAGTGGTGAATAGTGTAGTTGATGGTTTCTGACTTAAATTTCACTGAACCAAATCCATTAGTTTCATTAGAAAAGGGTATCATGTAAATCTATAATGTCTTATCTTTTAAGTTTATCCTAAGTTATTTTGGGTCTTAGCTTTAATATTTTAAGTCTACTCAAGTCTTTTTGAGGTATCGAATGGAAGACTTAAGTTATTAAGTCGAGTTGAGTCAGTTGACTTTAATTGACTTTTAACATAACTAAATTGACTTAATTCAACTTACAGTATATCAAGTTTATCTCTAGTTTCTATACTAGTCTCGAATTCATTTGAAACTATACTCTAAGTGTGATGAGGATCATCTAGCACTTAAGAAGACCAAACCAAGGACTCAAGAACCATTGTAAGGAATTGGAGGACTAATGACCTGAGCTAGAGAAAGAGGATGAATGATGCCCTACAAGGACTGGTCATGGACCTACAAACCAAGGAATCAAATTACATGATTGGAGAACCAACACCTATTAATGTAATTCACGTTTCCATGGAAGAATACAAGGAATTGAAGTCCTAGCACAAATGTTGAATGTTGAATCGAAACAAGGAAAGAGACTTGTGGGTTTTGTTGTTATTTGTTTTTTGGTTTGTAATTTGGAATATTTAGTTACCTACTCAATCCACGCGAGGATAAGGAAGTAAATTATAATAAGAAAGTTAGGTTTCCATATTGATACATATGATTGAATAAGTTCATCTTATGATTGAATAGAATTTACAACATATTTTCCTGAAACACAAAAAACCCTCTTTGTTCTTTGCAAAAGAACTCTCCTTTATGAATTCCTCAACCAAATTGCTATAGGAAACCCTTAATTGATAACTCAAGTTTTAGTCAACAGGTGTGATTGGGGTCTAGTTACGTGCTACTTATTTGAGGTGATCCTCAGGGTATTGATTCAAGTAGCATACGTTGGGTTCCAAGTTAAACATACCTAGGGTTCACACATTATTTTGTATTAGAGCTTCAGCTTCTTGAATCAAGTAATTTCTATCCTTTTGTTATTTGTCTGTTGTTCAATTTCTATACTCTTATTCATATAAAAAAAAATCTTGTTTCGAACACAAATCCCTTGGAGACCAACAACATATAAGTTTAGTTAGCCATTGAAATTCAATTGTTATTTCAATTCCTAGTTCATCTTGAAAGCATACGCACAAAAAACAAAAAAAATCAATTCGATTGCAAAAGAAAAGTTAAGAATCGAAATCCCCCAAAAAGAAAAATCTAGTTTTAGCAAGTTACAATTCAATTGCCAAATACACTTTCCAATTCCAATCGCAATAGATACTTTGTGCTTTCTAATTGTGCATCCAAAAATTATATTCCATAATCATTAATTGTATTTCTGTGTAAATTGTATCATCTTGAGATTGTATGCAAAGGAATTAATTGTCTTGTTTCTGAGTTCATATTGTGTGTCATAGCTATTGAAGATTGCTTTTAATTTCCAATTGTCACTGTGATTAGAAAACCGAGGGAGTCAATTAGGTGTGACTTAGTAAATTGTGTTGAGAAATTTCCAATTCGAGTTCTTAGCAAAGGATTGTAAATGAGGGTTGTGAGGATATAATTTTGGGGGACATACACGAGTGAAATTGTGAGCATATCATTAATTGAGAGCAATACACGAGTGAGTGTAAGGAACATATTTTACTTGTGATCTTACTTTATTGAAAAACTTTAAAAATATGTCAGGACAGAACACGAATGGAGGTGAGAATAGGGTAATGTTTGAGGAGTTGATGGGAGAGATGAAAAGAATTTTGATAGGTGAACTTGAATAGATCCATGAAAGAATGGATAAGATAGAGAGGAGTAGAGAACTGTCTAGCAGTACCACTGTCAGGCGAGAAGTAAGTAGACCGATTAGAGGAGGATTTAGGATAGAAGAAGGAGAGGATTCTAACTCTGGTGAATATCACAACATGAGGGAAAGAGGGAACACCTAGAGGCATGATAGTAACCTGGGTAACATTAAGGTGAAAAATCCCAACGTTTCAAGGAAAGAATGATCAGGAGTTGTACTTAGAGTGGGAGAGGAAAATAGATTATGTGTTTGAATGCCATAACTATATTGAGGAAAAGAAGATAAAATTGGCTGTAGTAGAGTTCACAGATTATGCTCAGGTATGGTGGGATCAGCTAGTGCATAATAGGTGCAGGTATGGAGAGCGACCTGTTAGTACATGGGAGGAGATGAAGACCATAATGCAAAAATGGTTCATTCTTAGTCACTACCATAAGGACTTACTTAGGAAAGTCTAGGGATTGACATGGGGAACCAAAAGTGTAGAGGACTACTATAAGGAGTTGGAGATAGCCATGATTAGGGCTAGAGTGGAGGAGGATGACGAGGCCACCATGGCTAGGTTTATTAATGGTCTGAATCAGGAAATTACTGATGTAGTAGATTTACACCACTACTTGGATATGGAAGAACTATTACATAGAGCAATAAAGGTGAAGCGACAATTAAAATATAGGAGTGACCTGAGGTTTGGGTCGACTTCCAAATCTCCGTGGAAGTCTAATTAGAAAAGGAACTCCATAGGTTCCAAGCCTAAGGAGGAAGTGGAGGCTAAGAATCCAATTGCTGCATCTAAGGGTAAAATTGACACTAAACCCCCTTCCAGAACTAGAGATATCAAGTGTTTTAGATGTCAGGGATTTAGACATATTGCATCTCAATGTCCAAATCAAAGAGCTATGGTCATATGTGATAATGGGGATGTAGAGAGCGTGAGTTCAGAAGAGGAAGATGAGTTAACATCACAGGAGTATGATGACGTTGATTTGGAGGGACTCGTGAGTAGTGAGTTGTATGTCACGAGGAGAGTACTTAGTATACAACCCTAAGAGGATGGTGAGCGGATCCAGCATGAGCACATATTTCATATACGGTGTCATGTGTAGAGTAATGTATGTAGCCTGATAATTGATAGTGGCAGCTGCACTAATGTTGCTAGCACTTTATTGGTAGATAAGATGTAGTTGAAAGCTGTGAAACATCCGAGACCATATTGATTACAGTAGTTGAATGAATGTGGGGAGGTAAAGGTGACCAAGCAGGTTCTTATAGCCTTTTCCATAAGGAACTACAAAGATGAAGTCTCGTGTGACGTGATACCTATACAGGCTAGTCACCTATTATTAGGATGACCCTGGCAATTTGATAGGAAGATTACATATGACGAGTATAAGAACCAATATTCCTTTGTACTAAACAAAAGAAAAGTGGTTCTCACGCCACAAAAACCATGGGAAGCTTGTGAGGACCAAGTGTGGATTGCAAAAGAATTTAGAGAGAAACACTTGAGTGCACGAGAGAAGAGTGACGAGAAAAGAGAAAGAGTGAAAAGCAAACACTGGTGAGTATAGAGGGAAAAGACACTTAAACACAGAGAATAGAGAGTCTGGCTAGAAAGAGTGAGGTTAAGAGTGCAATGCTGGCCACACAACAATTACTTGTACTCATGTACAAGGATTTATATTTTTCGAATGCTGACCTTAATTTTGTTTTGCCTAGTGTTGTTGTGTCTTTATTGTAGGAATATGAAGACTTGTTCCTTAAAGAAGTGCTACAAGGCCTACCCCCTCTGTGAGGGATAGAGTACCAGATTGACTTCATGTCGGGCGCTTCCATTCCCAACCGACCAGCATATATAACCAATCTTGAAGAGGCTAAGAAAATTCAAAGACAAGTTAATGGGCTGATGAAGAAAGGATTTATGCGAGAAAGTCTGAGCCTGTACTTAGTTCTCGTCATCTTAGTTCCTAAGAAGGATGGGATGTGGCACATGTGCGTTGATTGTAGGGCGATCAACAAAATCACAATTAAGTACAGACATCCTATTCCTAGATTAGATGATATGCTTGATGAGTTGCATGGTGCACATTTATTTTCTAAAATTGACCTAAAGAATGGCTACTACCAAATTCGTATGAAAGAAGGGGATGAGTGGAAAACTGTATTTAAAACTAAACATGGGTTATATGAATGGATGGTAATGCTTTTTGGGTTAACCAATGCAAGTAGCACTTTCATGAGATTGATGATGTGTTAATGCAGGATTCCAGGAAGGGTATTGGTGGTGTGTTAATGTAGGATTCCAAACCAATAGCCTACTTCAGTGAGGAACTCCACGATGTTGCTCTGAATTATCCTGTATATGACAAGGAGTTATATTGCCTTGTGAGGATGTTGCAAACATGGCAACATTATCTATAACCTAAGGAGTTCATCATCTATTCCGATCATGAGGGCTTAAAATACCTAAAGACGTAGGGGAAGCTGAACAAGAGGCATGCCGAATGGTTGGAGTTTATTGAAACCTTTCCATACGTCATCAAATACAAGTAGGGTAAGGAAAATGTACTGGCTGACGCACTATCTAAGAGGTTTTCTTTATTAACCTCTTTACATACTAAGCTGCTTGGGTTTAAATGCATGAAAGATTTATATGAACATGATGCTGACTTTAGTCATATTTGGGCTGCTTGTTCTGAAAGTGGGTATGCGGACTTCTATAGGCACGAGAGATATTTATTTAAGAAGGATAGATTCTGTGTGCTTAAGAGTTCCATACAAGAGTTATTGGTGAGGGAGACACCTGGGCGCGGTCTCATGGGACATTTTGGTGTGAAGAAAACTTTAGATATTTTGCATGAACATTTCTATTGGCCTAAGATGAGACATGATGTGCAAACTGTATGCGACAAATGCATTGCATGTAGAAAGGCTAAATCTAAATTCATGCCCTATGGGGAGTATCTCCCATTACTTGTGCCTAGTCAGCCTTGGACTGACATTTCCATGGATTTCATATTAGGTTTACCTAGGTCTCAAAATGGCAAAGATAGCATATTTGTTGTTGTCGATAGGTTTAGTAAAACGACTCATTTTATTGCTTATTTTAAAACTAATGATGCACGACATATAGCTGATATATTCTTTAGAGAGATTGTGCGATTACATAGTTTACCTAACTCTATTATGAGTGATAGATATGTGAAAATTTTTAGCCACTTTTGGCATACTTTATGGAATAAATTAGACACAAAATTACCGTTTTCCATTGTAGCACATCCTCAAATGGATGGACAAATAGAGGTGGTTAGTAGGACACTTTCCACATTGCTGCGTGCTGTGTTTGATAAAAATTTGAAGCAATGGGAAACATGTTTGCCTCATGTAGAGTTTGCATATAATAAGACAGTATATTCTACTACATCTTACTCTTCATTTGAGGTTGTGTATGGTTTCAATTCCTTAACTCCATTGGATATATTGCCTTTACCTACTAATGAGTTTATTGATCTTAATGGCACGAAAAAGGTAGAATTTGTTAGGAATTTACATACTCAGGTCCGGGCTAATATCGAGAAGAAGAATGAATACTATGCTTGCTAAGTTAATAAGGGATGCATCAAAACCGTGTTCCGTCCAGGCGATGGGTTTGGGTGCACTTGAGGAAGGAACAATTTGCTAAATAACAAAAATCCAAATTGCATCCTAAGGGTGATGGACCTTTCTAAGTGGTGGAGTGCATAAACGACAATGCCTACGAGATAGATTTGCTAAGCTACTATGATAATGTAAGTGCTACATTTAATGTTTCTAATCTTACTCCTTATGATGTAGGTGATTCAAGGACGAATCTTTTCGAGGAAGGAGGGAATGATGAGGATCATCTAGGACTTAAAAAGACTGAACCAAGGACTCAAGATCCATTATAAGGAATTGGAGGACCAATGACCTGAGCTAGAGCAAAGAGGATGAATGATGCCTTAGAAGGACTGGTCATGGACCTATAAACCAAGGAATCAAATTACATGAAAGGAGAACCAACACTTATTAATGTAATTCATGTTTCCATGGAAGAATACAAGGAATTGAAGTCTTAGCACAAATGTTGAATGTTGAACTGAAACAAGGAAAGAGACTTGCGGGTTTTGTTGTTATTTGTTTTTTGGTTTGTAATTTAGAATATTTAGTTACCTACTCAGTCCACGTGAGGATAAGGAAGTAAATTATAATAGGAAAGTTAGGTTTCCATATTGATATATGTATACACTATATAAACGTGTAAGGAGGCCGGCATAAGTTCATCTTATGATTGAATAGAATTTACAACATATTTTCGTGAAACACAAAAAACCCTCTTTGTTCTTTGCAAAAGAACTCTTTTTTGGGAATTCCTCAACCGAATTGCTATAGAAAACTCTTAATTGATAACTTAGGTTTCAGTCAACAGATGTGATTGGAGTCTAGTTACGTGCTACTTGTTCGAGACGATCCTCGAAGTATTGATTCAAATAGCGTACATCGAGTTCTAGGTTTAACATACCTAGGGTTCACGCATCAAAACGTATCTTCCTATCAAAGGACTATTCAATAAAATTCTATTAATTGAGATTTCAGTAAGTTACAATTGTGTAATACAACCATGTGTATTGCATGAGTCATTTGATGGGCTTTGTCCTCCTCCTCCTTGTTCACAAATATCCGTACAAATAGCAAATGGAAACCAATGAAATCAGTGGTCAGTGAGCATACCGAATGTTCAGATATAAGGAACCTTTGGTTTTCGTCCTTTATTAATATCTGAAAGGTAGTTGAAGAGTGAGAGAGCAACTCAAAGGGTTATTAATTGTTATCACTTCTTTCCCATGTCTTAAGCTACTAACTTTTCTATACAAACAAGCTTTGTGGCTACTTGGCAAGAGATTTGGGGAATTCTAAAATCATTCTAATTGTCAGATGTCTCGTTATTTATGATCCTGGTCTTTGTGGGGAATAGAAGTCTCCAATTAGCCCTTGTTCAATTAAATATACGTGGATGTACAATAAGATTAGAGCCACCATCAACATTGTTGAGATCAAATAATAATAATCCAACCGTCAACATTGTTGAGATGAAACATATTCCAACTCTCTTCATAGTTTTTATTGACGCTTACTTTCTCATATTAGCAAGAAGTCCCTTGGTGATTGATTTTACATTTTTACAGAAAGATTTTCGATTTCTGAAACCCAAATTTCTTATAGTGAATGCATATATTAGCTCAAACCTAATCCTAAAGAGCAGTTGTTCTTGCAGAAACATCAGATATTATCCCGAAACACCTGGGTTAGGAATAACCGGGATTGAGAAATATGGATGGAAGTTGGTTTCTTCGCGTTTTCCCCCTTGGTAATCCAAAGAATCACCGCAAAGCTCATCGTGTAAAGCTTTTGCCTTCCTTAGGACGTACCTTATAGGGTTTGCGAAACACCGAAATCTTGGAAAACAACTCTTCCTCACTTGGAAGATTCCCTTCTTGGGACGCTGGCACCAAATGGTATGATGGGTGTTGTTTACCTGTGAATGCACTTCCAAGGGATGGAGATGGATATTATTACTAGTTTTGTTTCTGTGAAGAAGATGGTGTTTTTGTGAGGATGATTGTGGTTGTTTAGGGCTTTGCGGTCTTGCAAGAGCTGTGAGTTGGGTAGCCATGGGGGAGGATAATGAAGAGAGAGCAACTGGGAGCTGGATACAACTAGAAGAATCTCTAAAGATGGGGAATTTTGAAACCTTTTCAAGGTTTATATGGTGTGTTGGAGTATGCTTAATATCCTTGATTAAGGTACTTTATAGTGATCAAGCATGTGAATGTGGGGCCATACCTAACTGGCGGGCCTGCAGTGTCGTTGTCATTGGTTTGATGCCTCCTGAGCCAATCAATTTCAATTATGCCAAGGTCCAATCTCCAAACATAAAAGAGGGGAAAAAAAAAATAGTGGACTAGGTTAATTTTTTCTACACAGCAATGCGTCGCGCTTAGTATTTTACTTTTTATTTTTTATTTTTTGGGGGGGCTAACGAGAATAAACCCGCTCCATTTAGTGGAATAACATTGTTTAGACTGTATAGGCCATGAAGATTTTGACTAGTATATATATATATAAATTTTGACTTTAAAGCATTATTGGCCTTGGTTAATTTCAACACCCAATCCCAAACATATCAAAGTTGCTATTGAATATTTCTTTCTCGAGGATAAATTTTGATTTAGTGTCTTAACACAAAATTTTCATTTGTAATGCTTGTTCCTAAAATTAAAAAAAAAAAAATTAATCACCAAGTTAATTACATTGGTCATGAAATAATTTATTTGAAATAAGTTCAAATTCGCATTAACATTCAAAATTCATTGAAGATAGTAGGATAGTGATGTATCATAGTTTTCTTTCAATGCGATGATGGGGAAGATTAATTAGGTAAAATTAAAAAAAAAAATGAGGCCTTTTACCATTTAATATTTTATATATAATAGGAGGATGACAATTTGAATTTAGTTGTTATCCCGTAGTTGTTTAAATACTTCTTTACTAAGTTTATTAAAAGTAAATATATTAATTAAATAAATAATTCGTAAAATGATAAATTATATGTAATGCGCTCCAAATAGAAGGGGCTCTATGCTTCTCTTTTATTTTCATAAGATTTTGAATTCCTTGGGTTTTAACAATTTTTACCAATCAAAAGCCCTACACCTCGCAGGATAAATTCGAGATTGTTCCCACTTGAAAGTTAGAGTTCACATTGGTAAAATTTCGGAAAAAAGAAAAGGGCCATCGACACGTATGATCCAACGGTGATGTGGGGTCTCCACGACGTATATGGCAACTTTGCCTTTCTGTCATGTACCACAGACATGCATGCAATTTTGGCCACACGTTACCAGTGCAACAACGTTTGTGCAGTACGTATGTGAAGTAGCCTTGGTCGGCTTCCTTTCGGATATCTTGGTGTCGAGGGTTCTCTTCGACTTTCTGATTACTTCTACACACAGGGCAAATAACTCAATGAATTTATTTCGATTTTTTAATAGGAGAAAGCTAATCAGCATTTCAAAGCCTTTATATTTTAATATTTAAACTTATTATAATATATAGTTTTTTTTTTAATTCTACTTTTCATCCATTGCATTTGTTTATACTATCATTATTGTACGTTGATAATGATGATAGCTATAACTACAAAAAATTTTCATTCATTATATTTGATGTAAATTTCCAACTTTTGCATTTGCCACTAATTATAGGAATACAATTGGACAAGTTGTTACAAAATACCGAACTTGCTAAACCTTGAGAAAAACTTATAGAGTATTTTATTAGGTTGGAATTGAAAGAAAGAAAGAAAGAAACTCAATTAGAGACTTGACCTAGTAATAAAGTAATATATTGATAATACTATTTTCTCTTGGTCTATGTATAATGTACTCTCTATATTAATTCTACACTGTACAATGCATTTAATTCTCAAATTTCCTTTGTATGTAACCCTATCTAACCTATCTCTACTCTATTCTTTCATTTATTTAGTCTGAACCTTATAAAAACCTGACTTGCTCTTATAGGGCTCATGACCTTATGGGCAGGTTTCAATAATAGGAGAAAAGACCCTATAGGGTTTTATAAGGTTCTAAAAGATGCTAAATCATATAGGAGTGGGTTAGAGTTTTATAAAACTTGTCTTAAACTCACTCCTAATGGTATCCTTAATTGATTACATTTATTGCATAAATTATAACTCTTGGTCCATTTTGAAAACCTTCTTTCGATTATACTTTCTCACTAAAATTGCCTCATAAAACACATGCAACTTTTAAGAATTGTCTCTCATCCATCTTCATGTGCTATTAAATATAGCTAATCAATCTGGATAATGATTTCACCAATATACCACTAGTTCTAGCCCAATTAGAGGAGCATATATGAATTGAAATATTATACTCCAAATAAAGTGATCCAATAAGATTATAAACTTTAAGACATTAAATTAAATATGTGTTAATATGTGTAGAGATTGGAAATATTATTTCCAATTTAATGATGAGCTAAATTGCAAATAGTAAAAGTTAATAGGCAGTTAACACACACACACGCACATATATATATATGATCATGGTCTCTAAGTCACATGATACAGTTCTATTTTCTTTGATATCCCATTGTCAAAAAATAAATAAATAAATAAATAAAAGGGCAACTAATCTCTAAGAACATATTTGTTGACTTGGAAGGTAGTTCCATCACATCAAGTTAGGTATCTCTTAAGTCATGAATTTAGGTATGCTTCCATTTACTATTCTTTTATTTGTACCCTAATTTTGCACATGAGTTGTTCCTAGAAGATTTATATTATAGGAAAAATTACCGGTTAATCTCAACAAGTGGTATTAGAGCATACATGTGTGAGATTAGAGTAGAGTTTAATAAAGTTTCAATGAGTTTCATAAATCTTGTTTGAGGCCATGATTTGTGATTAGGGTTAACATGAAATTGAATGATCAATTCATTTAAAATCTTGTCTCATTCAATTATATCATCATATGTATGAAATTGTTGTTGGATGATTAAGTCATGAATGGCAACAAGATTAGATATGAATTGTAAAATTAGGGTTTATAATGCTTGAAATTGGAAAGGAGTTTGTACCCAAGTACATGCCTAAAGTATATGGTCGTATTTAAGCCATATACATTAAGTATATAGGAATTTTAGAAGCACGAGGAAGATACTTGGGTGTAATCATGTATCTCACAATTTAGGATGTGTTCAAATGCAAACAAAGGACACAAGCGTGTTATGCTTTGGTTTAAGAAGACAAGTGGTACATAGCTAAGAACATGGTGATATTCAAGGCCATAAACCTCTTGAATACGGAACACACTAAGTACATTACTAAGAACTTGGCCATGCTTAAGGCCATGTACCTTATTGAGATAAAACATGCAAAGTATATAGGCAAAGAACATAACCATGCTCATGCCTGTGTACCTCTTTAGTTAAGAGGAATAAAGAACACGACTAAGAATCTAGCAATGTTTAACCATAAACCCTAAAGTTTAATAAAAAAGGGGAAGGGTGTTTTTTTTTGGTAACTTGATTCAAATCGTGGCAAACTTTTATATCTATTATTTAAAATAAATGATTGAAATTGTATGTTGCTAAAGTAGCCTTTACTATGGAAGCTGTTCATTTAGAATAAGTAGAAAAGAATGTGTGTAAATAAATCATGTGAACATTGATCAACCCAATGGAAGGTTAATGTTAGGCCAATTTATTTATACACCTGCAATGATAAAAATTTGATAATTGTCTGATTTTTCCGAGAGTGATTGATTGGTCTAAAGAAAGGCTTAATCATTTGATGGACTTTTATTATTAATGTTTGATCACTACACCAAGAACACTATTTATAAGTTGATATTTCTATCAAAAGAGTAGATATTAATGTTGTGCTAAGTGTCTTGTAATGGGACCCACTGTTATTTGAATTTGAATTTTGTATGCTTTAATATGATTGTGAGTTTAATTTTTTGTTTTGCTTGTTTTGTTCTATGTTTAGTTACTGGTTCTAGCATAAATATCTCTAAATATTAATTTTATTCTTGTGCTAAATGGAACAAACTTTGAGGTATGGCAAAAGAATGTAATAATTGTTCTTAAAGTTATGGACTTGGACTTAGCATTGAGGGAAGGTTGCCCTCCTATTATTATTGACAATAGTACCTCTAATAAAAAGAGAGGGAAGGTTGCCCTCCTATTATTATTGACAATAGTACCTCTAATAAAAAGAGAGAGATGGAAAGGTGGGAGCAATCGAATCCCATAAGTCTGATGGTCATGAAACATGTCATTTTAGAAGCATTCAAGGGCACTATATCTAAGAGTATTCAAATGACTAATGAGTTCTTGATAAATCTTGATATTGGTAAAACTTATCTCGACGAGGTATAATAGAAATGGCAATATTAGAGAGTACATCATGGAGATATCTCACATTGCCTCAAAACTCAAGGCACTAAAGTTAGATTTATCTGAAGAACTATTAGTGCACTTGGTTTTGATATCTTTTTGGGCACAATTTAGTTAATTTAAGGTGAGCTATAACTATCAAAAGGACTCTTGGTCCTTTAATGAGCTCATCTCACACTATGTTTAGGAAGAAGAAAAATTAAATTATCAAAATTATTGAAAGTGCTCACTTAGCCAATATTTCCAAGGATAAAAGGACTTAGAAGAGAAAGAAGTGTAAGGAAGCTATTGTATAGACTCTACAAAAGAAACAACACAAAGAGCAAGCCAAGGATGCTTTGTTTCTTTTGTAGTGCTAAGGAAGATAAGAGGAAGCAATGTACCAACCATCATGCTTGGAGTGCAAGGAAAGGTATGCTTCTTAGCTTTGTTTGTTTTGAGGTTAATTTAAGTTCACATGTTAGATAGATTTGTGTGCAACAACTCACATTAGTGTATTGAGTTGTCATAATCCTAATAATGGTGAAAGATACATCTATGCTAGTGACAATATGTTAATAGAGCTCAAGGCAATAGGAAACTTTAGATTATTACTAAGTACTAGTTATTCTTTCAATTTGAGTAAGACATTTATTGTATCATTTTTTAGATGGAATTTAGTTTCTATTGTCACTTTGGACAAATTTGGTTACACTTATTCATTAGGCTAGAGCTAGTTTAGTTTATTTCATGATTCAAAACTAGTTGGTACTAGTTCATTATCTTATACTGATAATCTATATTTTCTTGATACTATTGCCTCTTACAATGAATATCTACATGTTAATTCATGAAATTTAAAGTGCAAATTAACTGGTAAGAATTTAGTGTCATTATAGCATAAGCAATTAGGTCACATCTCTAAAAGAAGAGTAGAAAGACTTGTGTTTGACAATACTCTCAACCCCCTTGATTTTATAGATTTTGATACATGTATTAATTGTATCAAAGGAAAACAAACAAACGTTAGGAAATTACATGCCAATAGGGCTATAGAAATCTTAAAACCAATTCACATAGATTTCTGTGGATCATTTCCTATGGCTTCTTGGAGCAGTCAATAGTACTTTATAACATTCATAAATGACTTCCCAAGATATGGCTACCTATTTCTCATTTGTGAGAAATCTCAATCACTTGATATGTTCAAGATTTATAAAGCTAAAGTAGAAAATCAACTAGGTAAAAGATCTAAAGCTATTAGATATGACTGTGATGGTGAATACTACAGTAGATATAATGGTTTAGGTGAATAATGACCTTGATTGTTTACCAAGTTCCTAGAGGAGTGCGGTATCGACCCATAGTACACCATGCTAGGCTCACTTGCAATGAATGGTATTGTTGAAAGATAAAACAAAATGCTCAAGGACATGGTAAGGAGTATGATTAAACATTCTACCTTACTAAAATCACTATAGGGAGAAGTTTTGAAAATCACAACATGCTTTCTAAATAGAGTATCAACTAAGACAACTAACAAAATCTCTTATGAGCTTTGGATAGGTAAAAGACCTACTTTAAAATACTTGCATATTTGGGGATGTCTAGTTGAGGCTAAGCCTTATAGGCCAACTGAAAGGAAATTGGATTTTAAGACTATTAGTTGTACTTTATTGGGTAGTTTGAAAGATTAAGGAGTTACAGATTCTATGATTTGACAATTAGAAGAATTTTTGAGATAATAAATGCTTGGTTCTTTGAAGATGCTGGCTTTGTGAGGGGAGATAGAGTTAAGGACATTGTCTTTGGAGAGGAACGTGGTAACAGTCCTCTAATTGCTATTGATAGTACTTTGGACTAGATTGTAATACCTAACACTATTTAAGAAGCAAGTCTAGAATAAGACAATGTAATTGAATCTCTCATTCTAGAACAACAAACTTTACAACCTCAAGAACTAGTCCCATTAAGGAAATCCACTAAAGAAAGAAGTAATGCAACTTAGGATGATTATGTTGTGTTTCTTCAAGAACATGTGGATGGCATTGAAATGATGGAACATGATCTAATCAACTTCTGTTGAGCTATAGAAAGTTTTTATTATTGAAAGTGGATAGATTTCATGAATAAGGAGATGAAGTCCATGTAGGATAATGATGTATGAGACCTTGTTCCATTACCTAAAAATATGAAAATTATTGGTTGTAAATGGATATTTAAAACCAAGAGGAATTCGAAAGGCAATATAGAAAGGTATAAGGCATAATTTGTTGCTAAAGGCTTCACACAAAAAGAAGAGATTAATTTTAAAGAGACTTTCTCCCTACTTTCATCGAAAGATTATATAAGGATAATAATAGCATTAGTAGCTCATTTTGACCTTGAGTTACATCAATTGGATGTAAAGACAACGTCTCTCTACAATGACATTGATTAGATGATCTAAATAAAGCAACTAAGAAATTTTGTTTCAGGAGATTCAAAGCTAATAGTGTTCAAATTAAAGAAATCCATTTATAGACACAAGTAGGTGTCTTGCTAAAGGTATCACAAATTTCATCAAATCATCATCTTGTTCAGTTTTGAGATTAATGTTGATAAGTATGTATACAACAAGTTCAATAGGAGTAAGTTTGTTTTCTTAGTTTTATATATAGATGACATATTGCTTGCCACAAATGATATGGGCCTACTATATGATATCAGGATATTTCTATTAAAGAACTTTGAAATGAAAGATCTTGGAGATGCCTCTTTTGTATTAGGAATCTAGATATACCAAGATCATTCTAGAGGTATTCATGGATTATATCAAAAGTGCTAAATTGAGAAAGGGCTTAAAAGTTTGACATATAGAATTATAAACCAGGAGAAACCCCTGTTGTTAGATGAGACAAATCTAGTTTGAATCAATGCCTTAAGAATGACCTTGAAGGTAAAGAAATGGAAATTTAGGATATTAAGGGGATATTTAAGCAATCCAAGAATGGATCATTAGAAAGTAGTCGAATGAGTCATGTAATATTTATAGAAAACAAAGGACTACATGCTCACATATAGGAAATTAGATCAGTTGGAGATCATTGGTTATTTTAATTCTAATTTTACTGGATGCTAAGATAATTGAAGATCCACATCAAGATACATTTATCTACTTGCTAGAGGAGTTGTTTCTTAGAAGAATGTTTAGCAGACACTTGTAGCTCCCTCTACTATGTCAGCACAATTCATTACATGTTATGAGGCATTCAATCATGGAATGTGGCTAAACTTTGCCACTGGGTTACGTGTTGTAAATGGAAAGACTATAAAAGATATATTGTGACAACAAGTTAACCATGTTGTATTTCAACAACAACAAAAGCTTAATGAAGTCAAAATATATAGACATCAAGTTCCTTATTATGCAGAAAAAAAAAAGAGTTCAAAATAAACAAATGTCTATAGAGCACATAGGAACAAACTTTATGGTTGTGAATCCGCTTACTAAGGGATTATCACCCAAAGTCTTTCATGGGCATGTTGCTTAGATAGGTGTTCTGTATTTTCAAGATGTATAGTTTCAATGGGAGTTTGTATTTTTAGTAGTAGTTTATTAGAAATGTTGATTGTTACTTAGATACATATTATGATTTAGTTATGGTTATAGTAATTTTAGTAATAAGGTTGTTTTAATTATTAGGTATTTTGGTTAAATTTATTTCTGAACTCATATAAAATTAATCTCACTAAGGTATATTTTGGAGCAGATAGAAAAAGACATTTTAGATCACATTACATGTATTTTCCATGCTACACATTTATACTTAATCCATGTCATTTGATTGTATCAATGTGTAAGGCCAGTTGTGACAAATGTAGCAAAATTCGCTTTGGTCCTATATTGATATGATTGATGATTTGATTGTTTAAAAAGGCATTTAGTAATGATAGCAAATTTTATTAAGTACTCATAAGGATTATACATAATTATAAAGATCACTCACATAGTCCAAGTGGGAGATTGCTAGGTTTATTTTATAAATTAACCATTTGGGCTTATATATGTTAATAATAATAATTGTATAATGAGGCTATCATATTATATAAATCCAAATAAAATGATTTAAGAAGGTTATGGATTTTAATGTATTAAATTAAGTATGGATTAATATATGTAGAGACCCAAAATATTATTTCCAATTTTATGATAAGCTAAATTGAAACTAGTAAAAGTTAATAGACAATTAACATATGGGTATATATATGATCGTGATTAGCAAGACACATGTTCTCCCTAACATTCTATCATTAGAAAGGACAAGAGATGACAAACCTCTAAGGACATTCATATTGATTTGGTAGGCTACAAAATCACATCAAGTTATGTCTCCCTCAAGTCATGGATTTAGGTACATTTCCATTTATCATTGTTTTATTTGTACCATAATTTTGCATATGGACCGTTTATATTATGAAAATAATTACCAATTAATCCCAACATTGAACACATTAAGGAAGTTGTATTTTGGGTTCAGGTTTAAGATGGAAAGTCGCATACATGTGTATTTGCACACGACATGTTCCACTAGGGCTTTGAAGGTCTTCCATACATTGTTGTAAGAGGAAGACATTGATGGAAGTGGGTAGACGGAAGATAGCCGTATGACTGACTGTCACAATTGAGTAATAATCATTATAGGTTTGAAGTGGAGAAAAATGATATGAAAATATTTTCTAGAGAAAGAAAGAGAATTTGGGCCACAAAGAGAGCAAAATGGAGAAGATGATTTGCCCATCAAAACCTGCGTCCTACGTTATTGATTTGCCTCTAGTATGATTTAATCAGAACAAATAATTGCATGGAAATATATGTGATTGAATTCAAAATTTTAGAGGGTTTTGCGTAGAGAAAAAAGCTTAAGAGTGATTTCCATTGGCAATATATGGAGGTGTTAAACTCGGGTTTGCAAATGTTGTGTTGTCCTGGGTTTTGTGTGGTTCGATCATCAATGGTGCTAAAGATTGCTTTTATTGAATCCATCTTTACAAAATTTTTTGTATTATGAAATTTTTATTTTTATTTTTATTTTTTTAAGAGTACAAATATATCCTTCTATAACTTCTTTTTTTCTTTCTTTTTAACATGATATCATTTAAATAAACATGTGCATGTCATTCAATAACAAGATGTTTTAACAATTTAAGAAAATAGAGACTAAAAGTTAAAAATTGAATATATTTTTATTCATATGTTGCGTCATTAGAAGTAAAATAATTTTTGAAGCCTTATTATTACAAGTTTCGAGTTGTGAGAAAAGATTGATAAAGAATATTTGCATAATATAAATATTGTCTTTTTTTCATTATAAATAAACATGAAGGGAATAATATTTCATCTATTAATAATAGTACTAGTACTTCTTTTCTCTCTCTCTTATATATATATATATATATATATATTCTTAATTAGCTTCAATAAAACAAAAAATTAACTAAAATGTAAAATAATATATCAATGTTAAACAGGAGATATAATATTTTAGAGGTACTTCATTTTTTGGTCATTAAGACAATACGAGTCTTCAAATTTTAGTCAATTATGTTAATATTCATTATTTAGAGACTGTTATATATGATTTATTTCATAAAATTGCTATAACTAATAAATGTATAAGAAGTACCGTTTAGTTGTAGAAGCATTAGAACACAATAGCATTGAAAATAAAAGAAAGAGCATAATGATAAATGATCGGAATAAACAATAATTCTTAATTTAATTTTAATGACATATCATTATTCATCTAATACATTGATTGATCGAGCGTGGGAAACGTATGACTTCATCCATTTTTAGAACTCATGAATGTTATACCAATTGTAACTATAATATTTTGGTATAATAAGAAAAAATAAATGAGAATAAGTGTTGAAAAAAGTTACTATTGTCGGTCACATTTTCTTAGGTTGCTGAAGATTAGATGAGGTATAAATGGGCTCAAAGTACAGCTTGTAAAAGAACAAATGTGAGTTAAGAGAATGCCAAAGATTGCTCTAACGCACACTTTTCGATGCTCAAATCAATAGAATAAAGGAGGAGAATTTCGACCAACAATATTAGTCTAGAATTTAGGGATTTTGATATCGTCTACTAACTATATTGACTATATTCCGAGCTATAAGGACCATTATAAACAATTTAACCCAATTTTGCCTAGGTAAAATTCAAGTGGGTTTTACTGACCGTTAAGTTAAATGATTTTATGTTCACGTTGTGTTGTTTGAGTCAAACTGTAAGTGAGTCTTATTGAGTACACTTCACTGCATTAATTGTACTTCTTGAGATAGTTGTCACTTTTTAATTCTAGAATTCTAATTACTCTACGTGTGCAATGAGGCATAATTTGATTTAATTTTTTTTGCACACTACAACACACAATTAATTTTTAGGATGTGTGTTAGCTCCTTATTGATCTCACTTGCTTAAACATTTTTACAAAGCAATTAGCCCTATTTGTTAAGAACTACAGTGGGACACGTAGCCGGTTAGGATGTCACTAATACACTTTTAGACTACACAACAATCAATGCACAATCATCTTTCCGTCTGCCTCACAATTTCCCAAAAAAACCAACACTTTTGCACAATCCTAAGCTAATATAAATAAGAGATTCACACCCTTGATCCTCACTTTTGCCTTCATAAAATCATAGAGCTAAAAAGAAAAAGCTCTAAAGTTTTCAATAAGACTCGCATCCTTTTCCTTCCCTTTTTTTTTAATTTAGTGAAATGGTCCTCATCTTCTTCATTTATTTCACCAACTCATCCCTTAACATGCCTTTAATAAAAGTATAGGGGTGCTTACGTAGGTATTTACTTCTATTCCATACGTTCTCCAGAGGCAAATTATCTCAAAATTTCCTCTCTACCAGCAACCATTTCCCTTCTAAAATTTCTCCAAAAAGTTATACATGCAGATATAGAGGGGTCATTTACCAATATATATTATAAAGGGGTCATCACTCATTAGTAGCAAAATTTTGAGGAACTTAAGGTAAATTTGGGAAATTTTTAAGAAAAATAAGAAAATTGATGGAAGTGAACCAATTCAGCTAGTTCAAGTGGGTTGGGTGAGTTTCTTATAAAGCGCTTTGGGGTGTCAAGGTCTAACTCCAAGAGGATGCAAGCTAGGTTGCACCATTGGGTGGGTGACTAAAAAGTCATGGGCCAATGAGTCCCATTTTCAACCCATTTTGCATATTTTCTTAAATATAGAAAGTCATGATAGATGTAAAGTCCTAAAAATTTTGAAAAGACTATACAAAAATTAAAGAAAATAAGAAAATAATAAATACTTCTATGTTGGGGTAGAGAGAAGGACAATTTTGCAATATTAAAAACTTTGAGAAATATACAGCAAAAATTCAAATATCGCGATGCGTAAATATTATTTTAATAATTTGTGATAATAACAGGTTTTAAAAATAAAACAATTGGAAAGAATAATCTTATGTAAAGAAAAGAAGATAACGAACGTAACAAATTGAATTTTATGAAATATATTACTGAATAAATTTAGGAAGTGAAGTAATTGATATATAGATATATAAATTGATAAATAAAAATAATTGTAAGTCTTAACTTTAGTTCGGGGTAAATTAAATTAAAAGAATAAATTCTCTGAAACATATTTTTCAAACAATATTAGGTTAAATAATGAAATTAATTGAACTTGTAGATCTAGGAATTTAAAATGGAAATTTAGAGTAAATGTTTATGGTCATAATAATCAAATTAGCTTAGATGAAAACTTTCGTAATGAAATGCTAAAAATATAAAATTTAAAGATATCATTGTACGTGTGCGGAATATTAAAATAGAAATAATTATAATATATAATATAATATATAAAAATATATAAATATAGAACTATGAAAAAAAAATCAGATTTTTCAAGTCTACCGTACGTCCCATCTGACCGTCCATCCCGTCGGGTAGTTGCAGCACAACAACTTCTCAGCCTGTCCCATCCTACCCCCTTTCCCTCCTTTCCTTTTCTCTTTCTTTTCCTTCTTCTTGATAGGAATCAAAATCCGATAAAACCTATCATTAAGGCAAGAGCCAAAGGATTTCAAATCTTGGCGATGAGAGCCCTGAGCTAATCGGCCCTGGAATTATTTGTTTATTAATCTCTTTTCTATTACTCATGTATTTTATATTCTAACAGGCACACCTATCAGGCTTTACGGGACAATGGACAAACTCATTAAGACTCAGCTTATAGGTTATCCATAGACCGATCTGAACCGGCGATAAGCTGGGCCGACGAATCCTATTGAAAAACTAGCATGTTGAAAACTATTTTCACTTTTAATTTATTTATTTGAATCATTATTGTAAGTTTTTTGGACACTTTTATTTGGTTGTAATAGGTGCTTTTAGGACTGGCGACCCTAAAGTGGCATAGTTGTAATTTTGTGGACCTTTTAATCCTAAAGGGTGCAAGTATAAATATTTGCTTAAGGGAGCTTTTAAAATTTTCAGAATTTACACTTCACGTGTGAGGGTTAGGGTTCATCCTAAATCCAATTGCTCTTATCAATTTCAATCAAAAAATTGAAATTGTGGCAAGTGGCATCAAAGAGAATTGTGAGTAACATCAATTCCCTTTGTTGTATTTTTCCTTTTCATCACTAGTAAGTCATATCTAGGGTTGATTAGGATTGTTCTTGATCTAAATTTGATTTCATTTGTAACCTCTTTGTAATGATAAAGATTGATTGGTTTTAGCATTTGTTTTAACCATCAATTTTGCTATATTTTGAACTGCTGAATAACCTTGATTGTGAGGAGGATCATGACCTTGTTTTGATTGTTGATGATTGGAAATTCACTTGGAATTTAAAGTTGATTTAGTGATTCAATTGAGGATTTCGTCATTGTGATTTTATTTCCTTGAAGTTTAGCATTTTGGATCAACTTACACAATTAGGGTCACGCAATATTTGTTACCCTTTTGAATCGGATTTGATCTCATCCTTTAAGGATTGTAATTTGTTTCATTTGCATGTGCTTAAACCCCCTTTTAGGCACATCATCTTTTGGTATCAAAGCTAATCACATTCAAATATTCAATATTGATCACATCCTTGTTAATGGAATCGGTTTATGAGTAGAAGAAGTTCACGTGATTGGAAGCTAGTTTGATTGGCATTTTCTAATTGTCTTTCAAATTGGTTTTGCATGTGCTTAAACTTGCTTTTAGGCACATTATCTTTTGGTATCAGAGCAATAGTTCCATGCAAATTAGGGTCACTTGGCAAATTGTTCATCATGCCATTTTAAGAATTTAGTTTGATTGAATTCTTCAATCGGTTGTATTCATGTGCTTGGATTTTTAAGCACATCACTTCTTCTTCTTCTCTTCTTCTTCTCCTTCCAGATTCGCGTCCTCCCCTACCCCGTGTTTCCCTTCCTTCCTTCTTCTTCCCTCTCGTTCTTCCCCAAATCTCCCTTCCTTCTCTTTGGATCATCATTGTCAAGTTGGAAGAAGGACCCGCACATGGAGGTTAGGTCACTGGCGTGCGCGATCACGTGCTTCCAGCTACGACAGCAACCATGGTAATAGCAACGACACAGCAATGACAACAACAGCGGTGATAGCAACATCCAGTTGAAGGACAGCAACGACACAATGATCGATAACCACACAATGATGGCAGCAACGACGACAACTGCGGTCACAACAACGACGGCAACAGCAACCGTGACAACAACGGCAATAGCAACCATGATGGCAGCAACACCTCGTGAGCAACATCCAAGAAGAAATCTGTGAGTGGTCGTTGCTATGGTTAGTCTTTTACTTCAATGTGGGCTTGAAGGTAATGTGTGTGTAGGAAGTAGCATTCTAACGAGAGAGAGAGAAGTGTTTAGTGCTTGCGAGGTGTGTGTATGTGTGTGAGGGAGGAGGAAGACAACAACAACCCAATAGCAGTAGCAACAACAACCCAACAGCCGCAACAATGGTGACTCTAACAGCAACAGCAATGGTGACCCCAACCGCGGTAGCAGCAACTACCATAATGACAATAGCAATGGCAGCAATGACAACAACCATGGCGATGATGACAACAGCCACCATGATGGGAACTATAACCTTATCTACCCAGCTTACCCTTCTATAAAAAGATTCGGTTGGCCTCACAAACTAAAACAACGAGTTAAGGTTTTGTTTTCAAGCTAAGGAACAACAGGCGCAACCATGCAATGCTCGGAGTGAAGTAGTAACTGCTGGAGTCCCACAATTGAAACTTGCAACACAGGAGCATAGTGGGGACTCTTATCCTTCCAAGCGTTGGCGCGAACTTTCAGATGTTTCAGCTATAACAAGAACAATAGTAGCAACAACAAACAGCAGCAATTGCGACCGTGATGACTGTAGTAGTAGCATAAGAAAGGGGAAAGGGGAGAAGGAACTATATGTGTGTATGTGTATGGAAGGTGTGTGATGTGTGTGGGTATGTGTATATGTGTATGGAAGGTGTGTGGTGTATGAGGGTATGTGTGTATGTGTATGGATGGTGTGTGGTGTGTGTAGGTATGTGTATGGAAGGTGTGTAGTGTGTGCGAGTATATGTGTATGTGTATGGGATAGTGTGTGGTGTCTGAGAGTATGTGTGTATGTATATGGAAGGTATGTGGTGTGTGTGGTGTGTGCGGAGTATGAATGTATGTGCGTGTTGGTGGTGTGAGGTGTATGTGGAGTATATGCGTATGTGTGTGTCAGTGGTGTGAGACGTGTACGGAGTATGTGTATATGTATGTGTTGGTGTGTGTGTAGTGTGTGCGAAGTGTATATCTGTATGGATACGATGTGTTGGTGTGTGGGAATGTACTGGTGTATGTATGTGGTGTAATGTAAGGTGTGTAAGTAGGGTTCAGCGAGTAGGAGATATGAAATAGAAAAGGAAGAAGAAAAGGAAAATGGAAGATGAAAAGTTTCTTAAGGAAGAGGATAAAATTGAAGACGGAAGAAGGGTGAGGAAAAGAGGAGAAAAGCTGGAAGATAAAGACAAGAGAGTGTTGATCTTGTGTATAAGCATAGGTAAACTTATGTATGTGGGTACATATAATGTTATTACAATAGAGGTGAGCATATATATGTATAAAGAGTGGTTGGTGTATGTATGGTAATGGAAGCGTGAGTGAGGATGAAAACCAGTAGAAAGGATGGGAAACCCTATAGGTGGAGATGTTAACAAAGGAGAGAAGAAAGAAGGTGATACAAAACCTTTAGTGACAACTAATCCTATGGGTTGTCTTACAAGTAGTTCGTTGGAAGATATTAGAGAAAAATTGATAAATGAAAGGTTCAAAGATGCTTCATGTAAAGGAGAGGTGTTTATGTTGGTGTAGATGGTAAAGGGAATGATTTGAGCAACGTCCAAGATGATGGCTTCGAGGATATTTGGAATGAAATGAATTTCACAATGGAATGCTCAAAGGATGTTGAGGAAGATCATTCTTGGCCAAATACCCTAATGTAAGACCTTTAGTTGTCCTTTCCAAGGGTATCTTGCCTATATGGAAGAAGGAATTTTGGATTTGGTAGGTCGAAGATGTTCCATTGCTCGACTTCTACACAAGGAAAGCAGACAGTCGATCACAACAACTTGGGTGTTGGAAGCAATGACTCGTAAGAAGGTTGTTTCTCCTAGAACCCAGTATTGGAATTATGTTGAAGAAGTGTTCAACGTTTCAAATTCTGTTCACCCAAAGTTTCTTAAGAAGGAGACTTCACGCCTTGCTATCAAACCCATAATGAGTAGAGTACATATATCAGGTGCTAGGAAACTACCAAAGTCAAGTAGAGATGCTGCTTTCTATGATTAGGTGGAGGAAACATTATAGAAAGACATTGATTTCAAGAGGAAGGTAAAGGGCTTACCCACTGAAATCGCTCAACTCCAGTTAGGACTATGACGACCCTAAACAGGTGAGTGGGAAACTTAATGATATGCTACAATGTTGTGTTATGTGTTGATATGCTATGTATGTGAATTCATTTGCTTTGTTGTAGCTGCAATTGAATGTGATTATGGTTAATTTTGAGTTATATAGTGGGGTTAAATGAGTTTAGGGAAGAAGTTATAAAGAAATTGGTAGTTAGATAGGTTATAGATGAATACTGTTTAAGGAGTGTAGAGGATAGAGTGGATTAAGGGTTTAGATATCATTATCTTAACGATAACACTTCGCACCATACTGCCAGTGTTGTTACTATAGGCCTAACCTACAATTCAAAATTGTTTCTTTAAACTAAACCAAAATATATAAACCTAACTTTTCCCTCTATAGCTGCTGAGTAGGTATGCATAGCTGGAATAGGATATACAAATATCATTATGTACACATATCAGAGTTTACTTCTGAATATGAATATATGCATAAGCAAATTTATTTTCCTATTATATCTATAGCATACACTCATTCACATAACTATACAAATCATGAGTGTAACCTTGATTTTGCAACTTAACAATTATATAATCTTGCCCTCTTAAGTAAGCAAGGGGAGGTATCTAGTAAGTGGTCCTCTATTTAAAGCTATGTTACGAACCTGTATATATGTGTAGATATATATATATATATATATTATACATAGGTGTATTGAGGACTTAGAAGGGATATACGAGACGACCTTGTTGGCTCTCAGATGTGTGTATAATAGAGCACTTGAGAAGTGCGATGACACGGAGTTGTCACGAATGATAATCGTAAATCAATCTCGAGTGGTTGATTTAACGTTTAAGCTAAATGACACAAAGGTGTCAAGTTAGCTAAAATCTTGCTTATAGGTGATTGTTTTTACTCATTTGGTCTAGTTCCTTATTTACTTTATGATGTGAAATGCATGATCTTTGCGTGTTAAGGTAAGTGTGAAAATGAGATATAGTGGATTATTTATGGGACTTCACTAGGTCCCTATGGATTGTTCTTGGAGTGGTAGACTTTAAATGCTTGGTAGCTTACTTCATTGCCTTGAATGGGAATTGGATATGACTATATATATTGTTTGGTTACCACAAATCAATTAATTAAAAAAGTGGACTCGATTAAAACTTACATGCATTTCCACGACATTGCATGAGATTGACGGCCATTATTGCTATAAGACGCACTAGAAGTGATAAGAGGATCATTGTTCCACCAAGTGCGAACTAAGTGATTAGGAGATTGTCATGCCTTGATGGTTCCGAGTCCAACCTGTCTCTTGAGGGTGTAATTACTCGGTGTATTGAGCCACTTAAGCCTAAAACATTAAAGCTAAAACATAGTATAAGTAAGTGATAAGAGTAATGAAGATGTGTGTAAGACCCAAGCACTAATGGTGGCTTTGGAATCCCTAACCCAAGGTCAAGGGGGGCACAAACCCTAGACTTCATGTTGGTTATCGGAAGACCACGTGAGATGCTGCATTCATATGGTTGTTCATGTATAGCATATGTTTTGATAACTTGATTTGAAATTGCTTGTGTGTGTGTAGCATTGAAAGTATTACCATCCCATTTACTAAGTTATAGTGTGCTCACCTCACCACAGACCCTTTTTGTAGGTAGCAGTTATGAAAGCTCAAGATGAGATAAGATGTAAAGTGTTAAGTGTTTTTGGAAGACCAAAACGTCAAAGTAAGAATTGTGAATGATAGATTATTTAGATGAAATGTTAGGACCCCTATGTAAATAAAATTGAATTTGTAAAACTTAGGATTTTATTCCATTTTACTAGTTGATAGGAGATACCGATTCTTTATAATCATGGTTGACCGTAGGATACAGGATCCATAATTATATTTTATTATCTAATTATATATATTATGATTAGTCATAAATATAATTATTTACTTAGAGTCTTACGATCTCTAGCTCGTAAGACGATTTTCATGTAACGGGTGTATATGTGCCATGATGATTTTAGTGAAAACTCTTAGGCTCCCTTTTGGGGCATGACAATAGAAAATTATAGAAAAATGTGTTCTAGGCTAATTTTTGATGTAGATTATGGATATAATCTTTTTATTGCAAAATTTGAAGGGTAACATATACGTGCTTAAGAAATCCCCTGTTTAAATCCAAATTTCATTTGAGTTTTCAAATATTCAAGCAATGTACATTTGGATCAATTTTTTATATATAATCTCTTAACAGGTAATATTGAGTTTACATAACAAGAACTTTAATTTTACAACCCATTTGATATTTATTGTGTAATATTTCAATGAAATTATTAATCTCTAAAGGATTGAGATTTTAGCTAAAATAAATACATTATGTGTAATTACTAGATGTTAATAATTAATAGTGAAATTTGGAATTAAGATGAGTTGATTGCAAGGTTTTGATCAAATATTGTAGGTAGACATGATAATTTACTTAATCAATCGTGAATTCAATAGTAAACCTATAATTTTTAGAATTGGCCTCGAAGTGGTTGTCTTATTATTATGACATTCACTTAGCAACTTAAATTTAAACGTGAATGTCATAATAATTTATTGCTTGGTTTAAGTTGCTAAGTACCACTCATCTAAGATATTAACCGCTTTAAAACATGTGAATTTGCATAGCATCTGTATGTTGCATAAAAGATGAGCATATGTTTAGTTTGTGACTATTTTCTTGAAAATTTCCTTCTTGATTGCGTTGTTGTTGTTGCTTTATCTTTTATTATACTCTACTTTATAAGAATCTAAGAGGTTAGTGTTTTACTAATCTCAAGTGTAGGTATGGATAATGAGAGCAATTTCTTAAGGTTTTAGGGGTTTTTGAGAGTGTCAAATTAGAATTTTAATTTTGGAGACTCAAGCTTTTAATTTCCCTTTTTGTATGCTAGATCACTATACTACATTGTAATTAAGTATGTAATTAGGTGTAAATATAAGTCTATTGTATTCTCTAGTTATGCTAATGTAATCCTTAATATAAGTGATCTAGGTTTATTTGGGATTGTTTATATCTAGGTAAGCAAGGCAAACAATTAGCCCCCATTCATTTTTCTAATTAAATATTGGACATGACAGATGGTGATATGCTTAATGGGTGAGTAAAAAGTGCCCCTACTATAGGTGGACTGCCTAAGATGAGCGGTTTATACAAGTATTTTTTTTTTACTGATAGTATATTGTTGAATTGTGGAAAGTAGGTAACAGGTTTGAGTACTACGAGTTAATAAATAAGCTAAGTGGATACCTAAAAGGTGCAGCGTTACATATATAACATATATGTTATATGTATGTTTATGTTATACGTATATACATGTTACATGCATATATACTTAAATATACACTTATACATATGCATATGTTATGTATGTATAATATTAATGTGTTATTCATAAACATGTAATATGTACATATATGTGTGTGTGTCATATATATGTTATATGTACATATCTATATGTATGTACGTATATATGTATAATGCGTAGGCGCATACATATGTACATATAAGTTATATGTATAATTACACCTATTTTATATGTATATATACTTATAAATGTTGTTGTTTATACATATATATGTATAAATGCATACATATACAACATATATATCCTATACATGCTATACTTACATATAAGTATCAACGTACATAAATGTTATAAGTATGTATGCAATGTGTATATATATTTTATATGAATATGTATGTCATAAATATAGATACATAACATATATATTATAGACGTCATTATACACACATCTAAATATAAAACTTATACAATATATAAGTTATTTTTACATATATAATCATACATATACAAAATATTTACATACATAACATACATATACTATATATATAACATATATATCCATATCCTAAGTATTATTTAAATAGATTTTTCAAGTATTATATATTCATTTTCCATATTAAATTTCTTATTAGTGTAAACTATGAAACACAAGTATTCATTTTCTTATTTTTACCTTTTATAATAAATTCCCCTTTTTAGCACATAAATATATGTAATACATGTTGAAAAACACTAAAAAATTTGGAAAAAATAAAAACATGTCTTTCATGAATATTCAAGACAATTTAAAAACACATGGATAACATGTATGAGGAAAAAGCACACAAGCATGCTAGGCTAGATACTTGAAAAGCATTAGCACATCAAACACACAATTTTTAAAAATGTAGAGGCACATGAGTTTTATTTACCATTCCTAGCTTGAAGCATGATCAGAGAATGAGATTTGTTTTGTGAGTAAAAGATGGAATCTCTCTCCCTCATTGTTTGAAACTTAGAAAACTACTATCAAACCAAAAAGTGTGGTGTATAAGAATATTGAGACTACTACTTATGGTTCCAAAAATTTTATAGTTGCATCTTGGGAGAGGTACCTATAAGACCTTAACAAATTTTGTATAAGATGCATCAAACTCTTAATGGAGAGCAATTTAATGCACTTCTAAGTTCATATTTATTTCCTCTACTATTGACTATGATTTCCCTACATGCATGTTATATATAGTGGCTTGTTAGGGTTGATTATAATAGACATGTCACATTTTCATACCTCTTCACTTTGTTGTTCTTAGTGGTGGTGGTTTTATTTTATTTTATTTTTTTCCCAACCTATGTTATATTTTCTTTAGCTGCATAAACTAAGTTTCTGCACTTTATTATTTTGCTAGCCTGAGTCATCCTTACTTCAAATATATATGTCACACCCTAAGGGGGGGTTCTAGTAGTTTTTACTAAAAGTTATCTTCTACCAAATTGTAAAATCGGGTAGTCACAACTCTAAAGAAATCTAGGTTCAAATAAATTTAAAGGAAAATGGATTTTGAGAAGAAAGAATATATAAGTTTCACAATGTCTTGTCACCCTATCTAAGTCTAGACCAACAATTACTCTATCTTATACTTGTTCCTCGATATCTAAGTCTGAAGCTCTCATCACTTGATTCCTAGCCCATTCCTAACTTTTGACTTAACCTACAAAAGAGAAGTTATTGGAGTGTAAGTTATGACAGCTTAGTGAGATATACCCTCCTACTAAATCGACAAGTAATAACAAGCAATTTATTTATTCAAGCATATGCCATACATGAGCAATCACATTAATGTAACAATATAAGCGGTTTATCGAATACTGCATACAACATAGATCTATCAACCTTTGTTACCTAGGTTGGGAAATCATAAACTACATGCCGGCCATAAGATTTAGTGACCTCGGGCTATCTTTTGAGATAAGTCATAAAGTTTGTATATATTCATACTATATTTCAATAGACATAAAAATATGTATATACATACTAAGCCCATATGGGGTATGGATTGTAAAAGGCCTACAAGCTTAATCACCTTTAAGTGATGAATCCCTAAACTAGGTATTCCTAGGTCTCAATTGGAGGACGGCATTTCTCGGTTCCACTTAGTTCCCAAAGGTCAAGATAAGGAATGCCCATGGAGCCTTCCATACCACCACTTGATGTTGACAGCCTTCTTATATGTATGATTCTATGATGCATGACTTATTTTATTTAGGGCTAAATAATATTATAATCTAATTTTTTGGTGCCCACATCAATTCAATACAGATACTCACATTTTCTAAGTTCTAAATGTAGGGGAAATCAATAAGCAATTAGCTAGGTATAATTAAGGTGATTTGGCAATCAAACATAGCAACCAAACACAATCAATATCCCGATTACCTCCCCACACAAATCCAATTCATATATCATAATCACATGCAGGTGCATTAAATTATAAGCATAAAGAGGAACAATAGTCATTAGATTTTACATACCCTACCATGTCATCCTCAGTCATAATAGTCTAGTGGTAGGTTATCTTCAAAAGACGTGTCACCTGATAGGATAACAATAACTCTATAAGTTAGAGTCAAATATTAACCTACATTAGTTTTAGTAAATTTATCGGTTTTCCCAGTTTTGAAGGTTTTTGTTTTTTAATTATATTTTTTTTTTTGTTTTAAGTCCTTTTTTGCATACTTATAGTAGTTTTAAAGGTTTTTTAGTGTTCTTTCCCTTTCTAAAGTTGTTTTTGTCATTTGAGTTTTAAAAAGTTATGTTATGGTCAAAATAGTTTAGGTGCACATTGTCTAGGTTCCTTTTTGGAGTTCTTTTCCCCTAATTTAATCTAATGCCCTAAAAGATTTAATTCCAATCACTTAGAAATTTGCTTAAGACTTTTATTTGGCATGTGAAGGTTCTATTCTTTTCTAAAATTCTAGAATTTTTTTCCAAGAATTTCATATGGTTTGCACAAGTCCTCGGTTTTGCATTTTTTCTCCTATTTTGCATCATTTCTATATTTTCCTTCAAGATCTTTCTCTCCAAAATTTTCCTAATGTTATTTCATTATCCTGAGGTTCTGTAAATTCAAAAATTTTTAGAGGTGAATGTGTTTGGCCATCAGTTAAAGGTTCATGATCCTATCTTACACCTCTTTTCATTTTTCCTAATACTAGAGGGTCTAGTTTATTACCTAAATCTTTCCATAATTAAAAAGGCATGTAACAAATAAAAAATACACTCCTTTAGCTCTCAAACATGGGCATCTAGAAGTACAACAAGTCTCAAAATTCCAATCTCTATTACATTTCTCCAAAACTCAACATACATGTTACGTTTCATGGTAGATCCTTCACGATTTGCATCCTAGATTTAGGTTTACATTTCCAACTTGTATCTTAAGCTAAATACACTATAAATATACATGTAAAACTTACAAAATTAAAGTAAAATAACCAATTCTAATCTAAGCAACCAGAATATTAACAAGAAAAGGAGGGAAGTCCTACACATTGGAGTCACCTAGGAGTGCTTCAACCTTCCTCTTCTTACTTCCTCTTGGCATGCCCTTTTGTTCTGATTTTTCCTAATTACTTAGCTCATTAAGTGGTCTCTTAATTAATGTAGATTATATCTAGAAATTAGCTTGGATGGGTGTTGTTTAAGGCTTAGTCAGTTTGTTGGAAATTGAAGGCGTCCGGTGGAGAAGGGGGTTGCGATTTCGGGGTTGTTTCTTGATCCGATTTTTGAGAGTGAGTTTGAGTGTTTTTTGAGAGTGTTTTCAAATGGAAAACTTCAAAAGGAAGGGGCTCTATCCACGTGCAGATGGGGTTTGGTTATAAGAAATCTAAGTAGCTTGTTTAGGAAGTTTACACATAGGTTAAAGTACATAGTGATTCGATATTGCTATTGCACGTTGGATAATAGAGTGAATTTGTCAAATCACTCTAGCTAAAGTCTGAATTTGGAGTGGATGGATATCAAAATTCTATGTCCTCTCTTGTCATATGCTTAATCCCCAAATGTACTTGCAATCATTAGATTTCATTTAATTACTTACTTAATCCTAATTCCACATCCAGCTAGTCAATTGCAAAGTGGTTGGTTTGGTTTGTTTCTTCCACTTGTCTCCATGCATATGAAAGGGAATTAAATAGGGTCTACTTAGAAGACTTTTCAAAATTAATTTGGGCTTTTTTTATGTCATTTAGTGGGTAAATTTTGGTTCTTTTTGCCCTTCATTAAGCACACCACCAATGAAGGCTACTTTGGGGATTGTTTTTCTATGTTTTGTTTTGCCCAATTTGATTAATTAGTAGAGTTAGATTTAATTAAATTATTAGGTCTTTTTATATTAATTATGGAACAATTTATCGTCATTTAAGTTTCGGTTTTGTTTGAGTTAAATTTTGGGTTTTTTAGGCTTGAGATTAGTTTCAACGTTTCTTATTGGTGTCCTTAAAGTTTGTTAATTAGTTTGGGGTTTTCGATTTATTATTATTATTATATTGGGTTTGGGTTCCAGTTTGGAGTTTAATTTATCGTTTTTAGGGGTTTCTATTTAAATTAGGGTTTGAATTGTTGATTTAGGGTTTAGGGGTTGATATGGGTTTTTGAATTCCAATTCTAGGGTTTAGATTTTTGGATTAAGGTTTGAGACATAATTTTATGCTTTAAGGATTAATTTAGGATTTTTGAAGATTTTTTTGGGATTATTGAACCTAGTCTTTGGATATAAGATTAAATATCTTATTGATTCTTGGAAATGTTTCCAAAATCTCTTTAGCAATTTATACCTTATTTCAAAAATTTGCGGAATTTATAATATAACTTGGGGTTCCACCTCTTTTTTCTCGATTATACCGATACTATTATTTCTTGGTTTCATGATTTTAACTCGGTTGCAAATGTGTTTGTAGCTACGTTATATAGGAATACGGGATTGGTATGGGAGCTCAATAGACACTATTATAATTAGTCACATCGGCCACGTAATGGCAAATTGCGAATGCGGCCGTCGCATCAGAGATCATCCTCTGGATGGGAGCAATACCATGTGTATTATTTGGCATTAACGTGCTACTTGGCTACTAGATGTATGTCTTATATGTAATAACACCTCCTCGTGCACGTTGTTTCCAACTTTTTTTCTCGCCCTTTCTTTTCGAGGTTTCGGAAAGCACTTAATGCTACCTCATGTTCATGTCCTTCTGCAGGTTCATAGATTTATATTTTGAGCCAATAGGAAAATACTATCCATGGACAAGCACACGACTTCTTGGTCTGGGGTAAATCCTATTAGAGTACAAGCATAGCCAGCACATTGAAATAGATCATCACATGCATGAAGAAGAATACATAAGGACGATTTTATATCTATGTATTTCCTTTTCAGCTGAATTGGAATGATCTTATCCAAATACCCTGCAAGGATTAAAAAAAAGAAAAGAAAAGAAAAAGGAAGATTTTACTTAAATACTCATTTCACTAATATGGAGCATAAAATCCTCACCTCTCCTATAGTGGGAACTCAAGCACGACAGTTTCTCAATAAGACACACTTTGTTTGAACAAGTTGTGTGAGATTTAGACAAAGTGTAGAAACATGTGATTATTTGTGTTATGTATATATCTTCAAAAGTTACAGATGTATCTAATTATCTTAATAATCATAACACATCTTAAGATGATAACAACTAGACATAAGATTCACAGTATTGAATTTGAAAAAATACTGTAAAATAGGGTTTTAAAGTATATTTTTAAAAGATTGCACTCAATTTAAAAAAAAAATAGAATAGCTAAATATAGATAGAACTAACACAAAGGAATGTTTTTATATTTTACTGTAATGAAGAAATATCAAATGTCCTAATTCTTTAATAGGGTACCAAAGAAATAATAAGAAATAATGAAAAACCTTCTTTCAACCCTCCATATAAATCTAAGGATACGATCGAAAAAAGTCGTTATAAGATACATGACTTGCCTGACTCAATAAAAACCCTATAGGACATTACCTTATAAGGTTTAGGATAGGTTTTGGGATTTTTTTTTTAAAAAAAAAAACTTATAGGGTTTTGGGACAAATCTTGTACTTGTTGGGAAGCCCAAACCAATTAAATATATAATAATATTATTCTATTAAAATATATTTTTTAATAGACAATTGAAAAGAACAAAACCCTAGTCCTCATCATTCTAATTTGAAATGATCTTAACTCTCATTTTTACCTACGCTTGTGACCAATGGAAGAATCTTTCCTATCTTTTTCCTTTTAACCCAAAAAAAGTGGGCATTGATTTAATAAGAAAAGGGGTAGTAAGTAAAAAATCAGGTTCCTATCACACTTATTGAGTGAGTTTCGGGCATTAAGTGGAAGACACTATAGGGTTTAGGATGGGTTTTGGGCAATCTTCAAGATAATGGGATGGTATTGGGTTTAATAAACCTATCCTAGTTACATCTCTATATAAATTTACTTTTCTTCTTCTTCTTTTTCCTCCTTTTCTTTTTGCCAAACTTCTTATAAATCTATAGAAATGCACCTTTTCTCCAACATAGAGCATGAATTGAATCATCATAGTCTTACTAAAAATAGGCCCTAATACAAGTATCCATTCTAGTGTAGACTAACTTAGATAGAACCGTTGGTCCATAGAGGGTAAACTAGAATAGGCTTGAAGGCTCTAGGTTTTGTATCAAGTCTATGGAATTGTAGCCGATTCCGTTCTATGGGTTGGTGACACATAGAGCTAGGAAAGCTGGTTGAACAGGCTGGCTTGCCCCAAATCGCACCGACCCGTGGGTTGAAGCAAGCTAACCTGCGATGGCCTATACATGATGCAGGTCGAAGAAGTCAGCTCTCACCACCCCACGGGCCAACATGAGTCAGCCCACCCTATACACATAGTTTTTTTTTATTATTATTATTACAAAATTAGAAAGTTAATATGATGGTTTAATACTTAAACTTGTATCTTTTGATATTCAATATGAAATGTTTATAATAATAAGCTCAAATCAAATTTGAAAGATTCTTATTTTGACAAATTTATAACCCCAACTTCAACACAAAAATCTAATAGGTGAATATATACTTAAAAGATTGGTGTTCATCTTAAATTTTTCGAACTTTTTTTTTTTTTTTACAAAATATGCAAGTAAACTAATAATTAAGGATATATAACTTCTAAGCTAAAAGCAAAATATAATATTTCTTTTTTTTTTCTCAAGTCTAATCCTCAACTCCTATTCTAATATTTCTTTTTTTCAATTTTTCTTCTTCTTTTTTTTTTATAAATTGTGCAAGCCATGCAGGCTAACCTGTGCCTACACGGCGTGGCCTACCTTAACCCACGAGCCATGCAAGGCTAGCTAAAACAGCCCGCACAAGTTGCGGGACAAATTTCCTTGGCCCGCCCTACAAAACTTTACGAGTTAGGCAGGTCAGCCCACTCGGCCTACCCTGCATTCCTAGGTCTAGTGACACATCATTCGATGAAATTTTTTTTTCCTATAATTTTCCAAAATAATAAATTAAGGTATCTCTTATGTTTCAATTTTACACATTTATTGTCTAAATAAAAGACTTATTGAGTAACATAATAAACATAGGGGTGGGCTTAACAAGCTAACTTGCTTAACCTGTAACTTTTTATGGGTTGGGCAAAAAAAAAAAATTAGCCTACAGGAATTGCGGGTTTTTTGGCCTGCCCCCACATAACCTGAGGTTAAGGCGGGCCAGCTCGTTACAAGGTAGGTTAGCCCACTTGGCCTTGCCAAAATTAAAAAAATATTCAAAATAGTAGCAGACAAAACAACAGCTATGCATGACCTCAACTTAAACTACACTTAAACTTACATAGGCAAACATCTTACACATCAATCATCACTCAACACTCACCACACTCACGCAAGAAACAACTCTACCCAAACCTAGATAAGTCTTCGTTTGAGACCACCGACTACCACACCCACCCACCAGCTACCACGACCATGAGCCACAAACTCGGAACCTAAACATGAATTCAAAACCCAAACAAACGACTTCCTTGTCCTCTACTCATGTCTTCACTCCTCCTCTAATCAGCCACCCCTCACTCATTGTCCCTAATCCAACGGTCTCCCAACAACGCATAAATCACTCGTTACTATCAATCACACGTGGTCAGTCACCCCTCCTTTAGTTGCATTTTTGTTTTTTTAATAAATTTCATGAAGATGTGATATGTTGTGATCTTGTGGTATGGGGTTTCAAGCTCAAGTTTAGGATTAAGGTTTAGGCTTTGAGTTTGGAGTTGGGGTTTGGGGTTCGAGTTTAAGTCTTGGGGGTTCGGTCGTTTAGCCATTAGGCTTTGGGTTACAGGTTTAGGGTTTAAGTTTTTGGGGTCTAGCCATTTGGGGTTTGGGGGTTCGACCGATTTAGGTTTAAGGTATGGGGGTTCTACAATTTGTGTTTAGAGTTTGATGTTTAGGCTTCGGGAAGGGAAGGGAAACATCTATGATCTGATCTATATTCTTTATTGATTTTTGATGAATTTTATTTTTGGCATAGGTGCAACATTTGTAATTCAATATTCTAATGTTTTCTTTTGTTGATGTATTTTTAGAATGAATCTTACAAGCAATGACACTACAAATACAATATAACCTATTAATGTAGATGATGTGTCCAAAGTTAGTAGGCCTAATGCTAATGTACAAGCAAAATCTTCTCAATCTAAAGAACTCGCAAGTAGGAAGGCTCAACTAAGTAGTTCTCACATTTGGGAAAAATTTGCAAAAATAGGTATTGGGAAAGATGATAAAAGTAGAGCCAAATGTAAAGCATATGGGAATGAATATGCTATTGGGGGACATTCACATGGAACTTCAATCTTACTTCAACATATGAGAAAGTGTCAGTCGAGTCAAGTTTCTAGATATAATGATGTTAGTGATATGATAATTGATCATGCTAGTAAGTTAAGGTCAAGAAAACCAAATCCAAAAGTTGCTCGTGAGATAATGTCAGTGGCTATTATTGAACATGGTCTCCCATTTTCATTTGTTGAGTATAGGAGGATCATACAGTTTATAAGATTATGTAATCTTGATTATAAGCCAATTCCTAGGAAAACTACTATATCAGATGTTTGGACTTCATATTTGGCTCAAATGGATAATTTGAAACAAATTTTGTAGAAAATTTTAGGGAGAGTTTGTTTGACTTTTGATGTATAGACTGCTTTCACTAGTGAAGGATATATTTATTTAACTAGGAATTTTATGGATGACAAATGGAAACTCAATAATAAAATTATTTCTTTTAGTAAAATACCCCCTCCTCACTCAGGTTTTAAGTTATCCAAGAAAGTATTTGAATTTTTGAAAAAATGGGGCATAGATAAAAAGATATTCTCCCTTACATTGGATAATGCATCTACAAATAACTACAAGCAAGATTTCTTGAAAGAGCAACTGAACCTATAGAATAGTTTGTTATCTGGTGGTGAGTTTTTCCATATTAGATGTTGTACTCATATTCTTTATTTGATTGTTAAAGAGGGGTTGAAATATGTTAAAATAAGGGAGAGTATGAAATAAGTTAAGGGCTTCAAGGGTAGAATGAAACTTTTTTTTTTAGTGTGTTCAATAGGTTAGTGACATTAAAACCAGTGTTGGTTTGTGCTTAAATGTAGCATTAGATGGAATTCCACTTACCTTAGGCTTCATAGTGCACTCAAGTATTAACGTAATTTTTTTTGCCTTCAATTGAGTGATTCTCATTATAAATATTATCCAACAATGGATGAGTGGGGAAAAGCAGAGAAGATATGTAAGTTTTTTAGCCCTTTTTATACTATCACCAATTTGATATCGAGATTATTGTATCCAACTTCAAACCTCTATTTCTTGCAAGTTTGAAAATTAAATATTTGTTGAATGAAAATTTCGGCAATGAAAATCATGTTATAAGGGAGATGTGTATTAAAATGAAACAGAAGTTTGACAAATATCAGGGGAGATATAGTATTGTCCTTGCACTTGGAGCAATCTTTGATCCTTAGATGAAGTTTAGTTTTTGAAGTTCTACTTTAATAAAATTGATCCCCTCACTTGTGAAGAGAAGTTGGCTAACATAAAGAGTAAGCTATATAAGCTCTTTAGAGAATATGAGAAGGGCAAAATAGATCACATATCTAGAAGTCCTCAAGTTGGATCATCTTCTCAAGCATAAGACACATTTGGAGATAGAGGTAAAGGAACAGCAACATGAAACTTGAAATTTGGAAAAGCTTTGGTGATTGATTTTGCTACTTTAGATGTAAGTTTAATAATAACTTCATTTTTTTAATGATTTTTTTGTATTATATATCAGTATATAATTAGTTTTTTCCTTAATAATATAGGAATATTGCTAAGTAGAAGTACAAAGTTTTAGTAAGTCTTCTTCGAATCTTTATCTAGATGAGCCAGTAATGAATATGAATTTCTACTCAAAATTGGATATATTACAATATTGGAAAACTTAAAGCTAGAGGTATCTTGATTTGTGCATCATAGCCTTTAATGTACTTAGCATTCCAATTACTGCTGTAGCATCTAAGTCAACTTTTAGTATTGGTGTTCGTATGCTTAATAAGCATTGCAATTCTATGCTCCTATCAAATGTGGAAGCTTAAATTTGTACACATAATTGGTTACAAAGATTTGCATATGAAGGTGATTTTTTTTTCTTTTCATAATTTTTTTAACATATTATTTTAAACTTTTAACATCTAATTATATGTGAGATTTGGTAAATTGTAGATAAAGAAGAAGATAATGGGAGTGGGACTACTTCATCAAAAGGAGACTCCAATTTGGTTGTTGATGATGATTGATTTATATGTGTGATTTTTTTCTCTTTATTATTGACTTTGTTTTCCTATATAATTAGTGAAAAAGACTGTGATAATTGCTACATTTGCTTGATTATTGTTTGAGGTTGTTTTGCGCTCCATCATATGAGATTTAAGATTTTTTTTTTCAAATTTTTACTTAGTAGTTAGTATTTATGAATGCATAAGATAAAAACCATTGTATATTGCATTGCCAATTTGCCACTAATTCATATGCTACATTAACTACACCTATTATTGCACAACAACTACTATGAGGTACAAGATCCTTCATATGCCTTTATACATACATATATATATATATATATATATATTTAGTCTATATAAATCACGTATTTTAAACTATTAAATCCGTAATACTCACATGAAGATATATATATGATGAATCCCACAGATTTAAGGAAGTAAAATACAAGATGTAAGTAACAAAAAAAAATCCCAAACAAATAGAAACTAATCTATTATTTCAAAAAAAAAAAAAAAGAAAAGAAAAGAAGGTAAAATTACTTTACAATTGGTATATTTCTTAGAATATATTTTCTTTCATCGTTAGATTGGCTCAATTCATATATAAATATTGATTGATTGAGTAAATTTCATTTAAGTGGTTGACTTGGTTCATATATATTATTGTAAATTTGTAATATATAATGAAAAAAAATTGCATTTTTTGCAAGTTGGTGGGTCGGCTTGCGTTGGCTCGTAGGGCAAGCGAGGCTAGCTTTTCCGACCCGCCTAAGGTGTAGCCATCACAGGTCGGCCCACTTCTACCCACAGGCCTATGTAGGTCAAGGCGAGCTAGCCTATTTGGCCGCATTCCCACTCCTAATTAAACATATACAACCAATTAACTTGGTAGAAACATGTAAAACTTTAAATAATTCATGTGTTAACAAATTGTTACAACTTCATTCAGTTGGTTTGCATAAGACCTTATCCATAAGGTGGGGTGGTCACCTCATAACTTTATTTATATTAATTGAAAGTTACAAAATAAAAGTAGGACATAAATTCTTACCTCTCGTATATGGTTGTTTGGAAGGGGTTACTTGAAAATGAGGTAAGTTGGGAGCTAATTGAACCTTTGTCACAATTCCAAGATCACATTAAGAAGTTCCATGAGCATGATAAAATGAGGTCATTGCCAAATTGAGTGGGAAATAATGTAATGACCTGTCTCCCTAGCCCATGAATGGAAGTCCATCTACAAGCCTAACAACTTCATTTGTCTATATTCAACATACCTTAATAGGTAGTGGGTAAAATAAGAGCAAGTAAATGTAGCTCATATGGAAAGTAGGTGGGAATCAATTGTACCTATTAAATTGAATTAATCTTGGCCTTACATTTTAGTAGGCCTTATGTAAGCCTTATGATCCACTTATTTGTACTCGATTAGATATGAAGTGAACACACTTACGATCTGTTTACTTTCTATAACGAAATAGATAGGAAATAAAACAATTATATTTTGAGAATAACTAGGAATATGTTAGAATTTTCTATTCTAGTGTTTATCTCATATAATTTTTTATTATAGAAAATACTTATTTCAGTATTTATTTTATCTTATTAATTATAGTATTAAATTGAGAATATAAATAAAATTATCAGTATTTTTTTTAACTTTGATCATTAATTGTAATATTAACGAGGGTATAATAATCATAATATTTAAATATTTTATTCATTTGTAGAGAGAATAAAAAACTCTAATTTTTTTTAAGTAATATAAATTTTCAACTGAGAGTATGGACAGAAAAATCCTAAAAAATTTCTCATCATTTTTTTAAATAAACAGGATAATATATAATAGAGATGAAATAATTATTTTCTTTCTATTACTATCAAATAAATAAATTATTATATTCCAAATATCGCTCTCTAGCTATTTCTTTCACTAAAGTTACTTGTGTGTAAGTTAGGCCGAACGAAGCATCCATCATTCGTAGAAGCGTCTAGAAAGCTAACTTCCGTGACACATGGATGTCATCATTTGCAAACAGGAAATGATTTTCTAGTGCTTTTAATATTTGCTATACCGGCCCTACTATCCTGGCCCTTATTTCTATAGCCTACCAACCAGCCCATGTAATCGGCTCGGTCCTATGAACTACTTACCGGAGCATCTTTGGACCTAATTGCAACTCCATCTCTTCTGTTACGCAACCAATTTCATTCCTATCCAGCCTTAACCTCATGTTCTTCTCCACAGCATAATAAACCCAATTTCCCAGCGAACCAGTGGATCTCATATTATTTTATTTATATAATACATGTTATTCAATCGCGACAACATTGCAAGCTTGTTATATACCATCGGCATATTAATAATTTAGTAACGCATGTGAAGATATGCTTAAGCATTTTGTTTAGCACCTTCATATCTTAGTAAATAATATTGTCGTACACATATACATTCTGTAATTATTTTTTAATACATACGTACTTGATCATCTTTTATAATACCAAATGGCTACCACATGAAAGCAGCTAACGCATTGTAGGATTTACCACAAGTTTGAGCAAAGAATCAACACTTACTAATAAAGATATCTAAGAGTCCCTCCCTTGTCTCTTGTTAGTATGTGTATCAGAAGAAATGGATGCATATCAGAAAGCTTCACCAACTGCCGACAAAGTTAAATCTCTCCTTTTCCGGTTACTGCATATGACGTTCCTATCTTAATTTTTACCTTTCTAGTGTAATGACCCACTTTCTAGTTCTGTTCTTAACCTATTTAATCCATTATAATATATCAATTTGGTATAAAATTAGCTTCTTTATGCTATTTCTAAAGTAAAGATAAAGCAAATTCATTTAAGATTTGTTCTTACTTTTCACATCCAAAACTAATGTGTGCCAATTTAAAGCTGCCTATAAAATATAGCATATCTCGCGTGATCAACCTATAATATATGTATATGTGAACATTCCAAAAGTTCATGCCCAAGTAGTGAATTCACTCCTATTATTCCAATTATGAATGGTGAAGTTTGTGTTACACCCTAGAACCTAGGATGCTACAACCCATTACATGTCCATATAGGATAGAGATATGTTAAAACTCTTAAATTAGTTAACTCTACTTAATCTATAGTAAATGTTAACCACAATCAAGATAAACCATCTAACACCGTTAATAAATGGCTCAATTGAGTCTTATTTAATAATCCACAAACTACTACTACGATTATCTTAACAAACCAACATTTGATAAACTAGAACAACATAAATACTAAACCATTTATAGAACTATCATCTCCTATAGGTATAATAGTCTTCCAACATTGATTTAGGACTTCAAGTAATACTTTTCGCCCAATCATCATAATAATAGTAATATTCTACAATATTTCCACAATCCATGTAAAACCCTAAATCATCATCATAAGCAGCATGCTCATCCATACCTACAATTGAAAAAGAAAGTCTCTAAAGGGTGAGCGAATGCCTAGTCTGTATAATCCATAAACACATGCACATAATTAAACAATAACTTAAATCACATACGTTAATGCAACAACTAAACAATCAAATAACAGGTTATTATTTAGTTTTCAAACAACAAGGGGGTACTCATGACTTCATCACGCCATATATATATATATATATATATAATACATAGTATGGTGTTGAAAACTGCTACTACGAGACCAACACTCATGAGTCGCTAAATCTACCAAATTATCTAACTATGCAACTCAATTGAAGACACCACCTCATATTGATCAACAGGTGCTCCTTAAGGCTTTAGCACTATGGGTCCTTAGAAACTCGATTTTTCATTAATTTTAGTTCCTCAACTAACTTAACAAGCACAAGCAATACACAAGATTACATACATCTAGAAAGGTTGTCTCAAACTCAACTTAGTCACAACTAATATTCCTATTAAAACCTATCAATATACATAATAATTAAACTTAATACTTTCCTAGAGTATTGTAAAGTTATTCTAACATATTGGATCATTTCTTTCTTATGTCATTCTACTATCACTTAAAAGGGGATTAGAATAAATAAAAGATGAGAAAAGGAAAATAAACATGTTAAACAAAGGTTTTCATGAAGCATAGCCATGTATAGGGTCATGTCGAAGAACATAGCTGTAAACATGGTCATATACCCTTCTATACAAGTTTGCTTCACAGTATGCCTAAGTACATGTGTCATGTACTTAGTTGCATATAGGGACACAGGTAGGTATATATGCATGTATTTGGTCATAAACGCCAAACTCACATCTTCTTCCTCTAGCACAGCATGGGCAGGTACATGGGCATATACTTAGCCATGTATCTATTGGTTCCTCTTCAAATTCTCTTCCCCAAATTACCAAAATCAATCTCTTTCAACTATAATTGCAATCCAACACTTCTATGTCTAAATTCACATTATTTATAGCATCAAAACACTAAATTGAATCAAATTTGACTAATCACTTATTAGGATCATTCCAACAATCATAGTTTTGCCTAAATCCCTTTAGAACATGGCATTCCTTCTACCAAAAAAAAAAAAAAAAAAAAAAACTAAACGAGATTCAACTACTTTGTAACTAGGAAAAGTATCAATAATTCACTTACTTAGAGTGCTTACCTTGCAAATTATGTTGAGTTGAGCAGATTTGCATAAAAAAGGTGGGATCTCATGATAAGGATTCGTAGGTTAGGGTTTAGATATGCATATTAGGGTTTGTCTATTAGAGAATTTGAGTGCGTGTAGAGAGAGAACAGATGAGGGATTGACTATATTAGTAGGTTTTTATACCCTTCATGGCAAAAGTCCAATAAATCCCTCTAAAAAAAAACTTTTTATTTTTATTTGCACTTCATTTCATAACTTTATTTTTCTCTATTATTTTTTCTTGGTATTATAGTTTGCCACCAAACTTCCAACCTACCTTATCATTTAGATTCACAAACCATTCACATTATCTGTATTATAATTTATAAAACCATAGCTAGACCAATACATAAAGTTCATATTTACATATGATTAACAATCTATTGAGAATGTAACATGATGATCAACTAATTAAAAAGTCAAACGTCAAGTCCTCTTCCTACTCACTTATCTCTCTCAAAAAGTTTCCTAAATCCTAAATGCCGTCTCATTCCTCTACACCTATACCTGAGGTCAGTAACACACTAATCCCTCAACTTCTTAAGAGGTAAAGTAAGTATATAATAGAAAAAAATAGATGATGACATAATACTGAAATTCAATCAATACTTTCTCAAACCTAAAGCAATGGTAAAATATGCTTAAAGTGCAAACACAAAATGGTTAAAATCCCTCACCATAGCTTCTTAACTTAACACTCAATCAACGTTCCATCATCAGTTGTAACAATATCATAAGTTGACCTAACATCTAGTAGGAAACCTACTCTTATACATTATGTCACATACTTAGCAAATACTTAGTATACTATTGCCCTCATAACCTTTCACATTTAGTTAGCCACAATTCAATGCTCCTTTCACTTACCACTGACAAATAGGGTGATCAAATCCCCATAAGTCACTCAATTCATCAATCTTGTCACAAACTTACCAGGTCAATTTAGATATTGTATCATAAACTTACCAAGTAAGGAATAAGACTTACTTCATTTTAAGTTTCTTTTGGTGAGTACATAGAGACTTATTAAATGTCACTTAACCAATTTATACAATACACAATTCATGACCTAAGGTCATTTTAGTTCATGTCAAATGCTAAATATATAAACAAAACACCAAAGTACTTAAGTCAATCATAGTTATTCAAGTTATAGTCATAGTTTAAACATCAATTGAACATAAAAGAATCAGATCCTACACCCACTTCACATACTAGCAATATTAGTATGTTTCAATGTAATGCCCCAGAACCTAGAACATCATAGTTCACCACATGTCACTACTATCAAGCAACATGCTAAGGCTCTAAACTCCACCAAACTTCAAAACTTGATCATACATATATTATCCATCATGCTACTATAACTATGATCAAATGAATGACTCACAGATGAGTCATTCCAAATTTCATTATTTAACCACAATAAATTTTCAAGTTACAATTTATCTCCATAACTTCAATTTATTTACAAATGTTCATAATTCTTGTCACTCTTCTTCCACGTAGTAATAGTGCTCTCTTCCCATCAGTACATAAGTACCACACCCACATGCACATGATACACCACAATAATAGCACATGCATATATGCAACATTTATCCACAACACATTCACAATTCGATTCACACATCAACACCAAAATGAATTATAACACATAGGGGCACTCAAGACCCCAAGTACACATAAGTTTTGTCCTAGTAGGAACTGCCTTTGTGAGCTCTGTCTAAGCCCAATAGGAAGTGCCACTGCGGGCGCTGTCTAACCCTAATCTACCTTAGATCATTTCAATACACGACTTTACTAGGGACAAAGTGGCATACCAATCATCAAGGTACCCCCTAGGGATCTGCCATTGCAGGCCCTTAAGCCGAGCCAAGCATAAACAACATATCTTATTCCATTCACATAACACTGCATTACTTCATGATACCACATAATTCACATTATATCTCAGCATTTCATTATTTCACATACAACTAATTAGATAGTTTCATAACAATCACATACAACAAACAAGTAAACATGTACCTAGTATCCTAGCCTTAAGCACTTCTTGTCCCAAACTTAAGCTAAGTTGATATCTGTATAATCATCAATGCATTACTCTTAGTACTAATCCAATTATAGTATACTTCTCTTGATTCCTCTTAATCTATTAAGTCATCTAAGGTTTTACTAATTGTTTTGGTTGTGTGGAACTTGGTTAATTAAGAAGATAATTTGATATATAAGAATAATGTTCATTACTTAACACAGTCATGTTGGAGGCTATGTTGCCTAACACGAGCTAGTACACAACCGTGTTAGAGGCCGTGTATCTCTCAGTGAGATTTAGCTTCAACATAGTTGGAACACGACTATATTGGGAGACCGTGTTTTTCTTAATTCAACACAGTCAAAACATGACCATGTTGGAAGGCCATGTATCTTTCGGCATGACTTTTGGACTCAACATGGTCGAAACACGACCATATTGGAAGGTTGTGTTCTTCTCATTTTAACATGGGGCAACACAACCGTGTTGGATGGTTGTGTATCTCTCAGTATAACTTCTAAATTCAACACAGTCGTGCTATGTATCTCTCAGCTAATTCCATGAACCCTAATATTTAACTCCAAATTCCCCTAAATTCGTTCCTTTTTATCCCTAGACTCCATTACATCTTTAAAATATGTAAATACTCATCAATTTACGTAAGTTAGAATACTTACATCGGACTTCCCACGTATCGACTCCTTGATCTGGGAATTCCCTTGTCTTTTATGTTCCCTTTTGCTACACCGCGTTACCTCCTCGGATTGCTTTAAGTTTCCCTAAATGAGCTCTCTCTCTCTCTCTTTATGTCACTTGATCTCTCTAGGTAGTTGAGATTGTCAAATATGCAAAAGAGAAGAACCCTAGGTCAGTTTAGTATATATATATAGTCCTGTTAGAAAAGACAAAAGCCCCCCATCTTTTATCTGTATTTACATGATTGTCCTAACTCTTATATTATTTATTTGTTTGTTTATAAAAAAAATCACGTATTACATTCCCCCCCCCCCCCCCCCCCCCCCCCCCCCCCCCCCCCCCTTATTAAAACTTTCATCCTCGAAAGTTACCTAGAATTGGAAAAAGTTCCAAGTGCTTTCTCTTCATTTCTTCTCCTAATTCCCATGTTGCCTCTCACTCGGTTTAATTTGTCCACTGTACTTTGCTATAAGGAATTCTTTTTCTTCTTAGCACTTGCTCCTTGGTATCCACTATCCTCACAAATCTTTCTATAGAGGACAAGTTTGGTTGTACCTTCAAAGGTTCTAAGGCCATCACTTGATCTAGGTTTGGTATAAACTTTCTTAACATTGACACATGAAACACATCATGTACTCCGACTAGACTTGGCGATAATGCCAACTTGTATGCGACTATTCCGATTTTCTCTAAAATTTCGAATTGACCCACATATCTTAGATTTAACTTACCCCGTAGTCTAAACCTGATTACCCCTTTAGTTGGAGATATTTTCAGTAAGACTTTATCTCCTGCTTGAAATTCTAGAGGGCGTCGCTATTTGTTTACATAACTTACCTGGCGACTCTAGGCTGATAGGATCCGTTATCTTATGATTTTAATTGTTTCTACTATTTCGTATACTATCTTGGGCCCCAATACCTGTCTTTTTCCCACTTCATCCTAGTGTAAGGGAGACTTGCACTTCCTTCCATATAATACTTCATAAGGAGCCATATGTATGGTAGCCTAGTAACTGTTGTTATAAGCAAATTCTACTAAAGGCAAATGATCACTCCAATTACCCCCTTGATCCAATGTGCAAGCTTATAGTAAATCTTCCAGAATTTGAATAGTTTTTTTCAAGTTATCCATCTGACTGGGGATGAAATGCTGTACTAAACTAAAGTTTGGTTCCTAAAGCTTAATGCAGACTTTTCCAGAATTTGCTCACAAAATGAGTATCCCTATCAAATGTAATTGTAGCTGGTATCCCGTGTGTCGAGCCTAATTTTTTGAATTCTCATTCCTAATCTGATCTAGACTAGACCCTATGCTCATATAATGTAGATCCTTGACTTGAATTAGGAATTTCGTTTGATTTTTGGAGTCGCCACCCAATTGTTGTTGGGAAATGTTGAATTAAGACTAAAGGAGCGGATTAGTCTTAATTTGGACCACTGGTCGTCGTGATTTCCTCTTCTCATTTTTGTGAAAAGAGGAAAAGGGAAAACCAAAGTTTCTAAGTCCGAAGGCTAACCTATTAAAACCTTACGGTTACCACCTAGTCTCCTAAAATTGTTCCTATCTAGAAGTGTCTTTTGTTTCTGTTACTTTTTATTACGTCTTTGATTATTCTAAGAAAATGATTTTTTTATTTCTTTTTATAGGTTGACCCAAATGGGTGCCTACGTACCTGCTAGTCAGGATCAAACAAGCCGTAGTTCGTTTCTTCTGAAAACTTTAAGTGGGTTTGTGGATTTTAATTTGAAGATCTCTTTTGATTTATGTTTTTAACATTTTTGGGATTTTTCTAAAAAATCTAAACCTAAGCTTAGTAATTTGATTTTTTTTAAAATAATTTTTGGGAAAACATCAATTTTGGATTTATTTGAGAAAATGATTTTTCTAAGTGATAAAACTCATTTTTTTTCTATTTTTATAATTTTTGAATTTTTATTAATTTTTTATTTTTGAATTTTTATGATTTTTTTTATGATTTTTATGATTTTTTATTTCTTTTCAATTTTTCCTTATTCTTCTACAATTTTTATAATTTTCGTGAGTTTTCATGATTTTTATAGTTTTTTTAATGATTTTTATGATTTTTATTGATTTTTTGTGAATTTTTGTTAAAAATTTTATCTTAAACTATTATCTATCCTATTTTAAAACCTGAATATTATTATTATTATTATTCTAATATTTATATTATTTTTTCTACATTATTATTATTATTATTTTATTTTTATTTTTCTACATTATTAAACCTAAAGAAATCTAATTTCTAACATTTTCCTATTTATTGAAAATAAAACATAAACAAATAAATAAATAAATAACCAACAAATTAATAAATAAATAACAAATAATAAATAATAAATAAAATCGGAATAAAAATAAATAAACGAAATAAATAAATAAATTGGAAAAATCCGGAAAATCCGACTTACTTGGATCCGGGTCGGTGCGCGGGTCGGGTCGGATCGATCGGTCACGGCGGCGGGGAGTGCTTGTTCACGGCGTTCCGGCAGCCTTTTGCGAAGGGTGAGGTGTCGAATCCTAGCTTCTCGAGGGTGCTGAATCCAATGGTGGCGGTGGTTCGCTCTCAGAATGTCTCCTAGTGGTGGCTCAGCTCCGATCGGTGATCGCGATTTTGGGTTTCCTCCGATGCTCTACGATTTGCTCTCTTTTCTCACTTTCTCTCAATTGTGATATCTGATTTGGCTTCCTCCCCTCCTCCTCTATTTATAGGCACTTGAAATCGAGCTGGATAAGCTCGGATTTCCTCCGATCAAAGCAAATCGGATCGACGGTTAAATAAACCAACTTCGATTCGTGTAAATCCTTTGATTTGTTGAGATTTGATTCCAATTGGATGATGTTTATCTCAATTCTGTTGAAGATCTGTCGGATTTGTGCAAAAAATCGAATCGAAACGACCGAAATTCGAATTTTTCCTTCGCCGGCGATCTCGGACCCGAGGTAGAAGACAATCACGCGCCCGGCGCGTGCATTCCTTCCAGCCAATCAGAGGCTGCCACGTGTCCTGGGTGAGTAAGAAAAACACAAAACGCGGAAACTACTTCCCCTACGTTTCGAACCTGCGACCGAGCCCTCCTGCGCGCGCCTTAGACCATGGTCCGAACCAGCTAGGCTAGCCCATTTTCCTGATTTTTCTAATTTCGCAAATTGCATATATGCAATGCGATTTTTTTTATTTTTCTGTATTTTTTGAAATTTCAAAAAATTATAAAAAATATTTATTGCTTATTATTGCCATTTCTGAAATCATTTTTCAAAATTGATGTGTTTTCCTATTTATTTTTATTTTTTTGAATATTTTTATTATTTATGCTAAATTAGGAAAAAATTGGAAAAAATTGGAAATTGATTATTATTCATTCCTAGGGCAAAAAATGGGGTGTTTACACCGTGTAATCTGACAATCTTTTTAATATACATTTGAGTAAGCTTTTCTAGTTTGTAGTCCACCCTTGGAAAGAAATGTGCAGACTTGGTCAATCTGTCTACTATCACCAAAATTGCATCATATTTCTCCCTTATTCTCGGGAGTGCTATGACAAAATTTATAGTTACATGTTCCCACTTCCATTCAAGTACAAGAAGAGGTTGTAACTCACCAATTGGTCTTTGGTGTTCAATCCTTATTTGTTGACAGGTGAGACACCTAAACACGTATTCGGCTATCTCTCGTTTCATATTTTTCCACCAGTAAGTGTTCTAGAGATCTTTATACATCTTGGTGCTTCCTAGGTGTACTGCATACCCTAAGTAATGGGCTTCCTTCATAATCTTCTTCTTTAATTCTGTGTCATTTGGAACACACCATCCGTTACCATACTTGACTACCCCTTTAATGTTTAGCATAAATTTTATGGCTTCACCCTATTCTAATTTGTTCCTTATCTTCTGAATTTCAAGATCTTCCATTTGTGCAGTTTTAATCTAATTTAGAATATTGGGTTGGATACTAAGTGTAGGCAAACTATTTCCCACATCTCATGTCACCACTTCCAATTTCAGCTTATCCATATCTTCTAATATCTTCTTATGAGGTGTGATTAATCCTGCAATATTTTTGTGTTTCTTCTTACTTAAAGCATCTGCAACCACATTTGCTTTTCCAAGGTGATGATGAATTTCCACATCATAATCATTTATTAGTTCTAGCCACTTTCTTTGCCTCATATTCAACTCCTTTTGAGTAAACAAATACTTCAAAATTGTATGGTCTGTGAAGATTTTACACTTCTCCCCATAAAGATAGTGTCTCCACAATTTCAATGCCAAGATCACAGTAGCTAATTGTAAGTCATGGGTGGGGTAATTCTTCTCACATTATTTTAGTTAGTAGGAAGCATATGTAATGACTTTCCTATGTTGCATAAGTACACACCCCAAACCTTGATTTAATGCATCACTAAATACTTCAAATTCTTCTCACATCTTCGGTAGAGCCAACACTGGAGCTATCATTAATTTATTTTTCAATGTTGTGAAGTTGTTCTCACATTCCTCATTCCATACAAACTGGGCCTTTTTCTTTGACATTTGAGTCAAGTGAGTGGCTAACTGAGAGAATCCTTCTATGAAGCGTCTGTAGTACCCAACTAATCCTAGAAAACTCCTAACTACTGTTACAGTTCTTGGTCTTGGCCAGTCACTTACTGCCTTTACCTTCTTAGGCTCTACCGATATTCCATTCTTATTCACCACATGTCCTAAGAAGAATACCCGTTCCAACCAAAATTCGCACATACTGAATTTTGCATAAAGCTTTTCTTCCCTATGTCTTTCCAGTATAGTTCTAAGATGTGCTTCATGTTCTTCTCTACTTTTGGAATAGATAAGGATATCATCTATAAAAACCACTACAAACTGATCCAACTAGTCTTTGAACACTTTGTTCATGAGATCTATGAAAGCTGCTAGAACATTTGTCAAACTAAAAGGCATCACCCGAAACTCGTAATGCCCATACTGAGTCCTAAAAGTAGTTTTCTGTATCTCTTCCTCCTTGATTCTTAACCGATGATACCCTAATCTCAAGTCAATTTTGGAGAAGACTTGAGCTCCTTGTAATTGATCAAATAAGTCATCAATCTTAGGGTGAGGATATTTGTTCTTGATTGTGACTTGGTTTAACTTCCTGTAATCTATACACAGCCTCATACTCCCATCTTTCTTCTTGAAAAATAGCACTGGAGCACCTCATGGTGAGATATTTGGTCTAATAAACCCACTATCTTGAAGTTGAGTCTTCAATTCAGATAGTTCGATAGGTGCCTTTCTATAAGGTGCTTTATATATGGGTGTCATTCCTAGTACAAGATCAATACAAAAATCTATCTTTCTGGATGGTGGTAAACCCAGCAAATTCTTGAGAAAAGCATCTGTATACGCATTCACCACTTGCACAGTTCTCAATTCCTTAACCAGTCCTATCTCCATTGATAAGGTTGACAATCTTCCTTTATTACACAACTCATACGTTGGAAAAGTCACAGGCCTCTATAGATCTAACTTGTATATAATTTGTTCCTCATCAGGAAAATCAAACTTAACCACTAGATGGTGACAATCTATAATGGTATGATACTTATACAACCAATTCACCCCTAAAATTAGATCAAACTCTATCATCTCTAATAGAAACAATTCAACTGGCATTTTCTTACCATGTATTACAATTGCTACATCTTTACACATTAGATCTAATTTCCCCCTACTCTAAATGGAGTATTTACAATCATAGCATTCTCCAATACAATAGGTTTTAATCCACATACATTCATAAATACAGGTGATATACAAGAATGTGTTACACCTGTGTCAAACAGTACATAGACAGTGTTTGAGTTTATGAGCAGTGTACCTACAATGGTATCTTGATCATGGGCATCCTATTGCTACTGTTGTTATAACACAAACACTCTACCAAGTGCCCTCTATCTTAGTCCCATGTTCTGATTTCTACCTAATGGTCCTTTAGGTGTAGTCCTTATAAGTTGTGGGGCTTATGGAGGTGCAGTTGCCTGAGTGTGTTGAGCACCACATTTGAATGATCTATGCCCTCTCTACTTACAGATATAACAAAAGGTTTGAGGGAAAGTCCTATTAGTACAGTTCCTACTAGTATGTCCTGTTTTGCCATAGGAGAAGCATGCCCCTTCTAGCCAATTACATTATTGTAGATCATACGGTCCTAAACATCTAAGACATCTCACACCTTAACCTACCTGTGGTGGGGGAGGTAATGCTAGAGGTGCAGGCCTAGATTGAAGAGGTCTAGGCACATAAGTCATAGGTTTGGCTGGATATATAGCTAGCCTCTTCCCTTTATCTGCATAAGATATGTTGGAAACAGGCCTTTTTCCCAGAACCAATCCTGATCGCGGGATAATTATTCCTCTATTCTCTTTTTGCTCTACTTCAAGTATTTTTCTTTATCAACTACTCATGCATAAGTAGTCAACTGAAAAGCCCCCACTTCATGTTGTAAGGTAGGCTCTAATCCCCTCAAGAATCTTCTAGCTCAAGAGGCATCATCTCCTCTCATCACCTCGAGCAAGAATTTGCTTAAGCGATTCAATTTCACTTCATATGCCTCAACAAATCTACTGCCCTGCTGGCAATTATAATAATCCGCCTCCATTTTGTCCTTGATGCTGCTGGGGAAGTACTTTTCATAAAACAGTTCCTTAAACCCCTGCCATTAGTTTGGAGCTCCTGCTAATCTAGGCATACTAGTCCACTAATCTGTAGTTGCTCCCTCCAGCATACCTCACTTTTCTATCTTCTAGGACCATCAAGGCTTCACAGGTCCCTTCAGTCTCAGTGATCTAATATTCCACCTCTATTAGATCATCAAACTTTGGGTGGAACTCCTTAGCCAATCTTACAAGTTTTGTCCTTCCCACATGTGCATAATACACCACAATAATAGCACATGCATATATGCAACATTTATCCACAACACATTCACAATTCAATTCACATATCAACACCAAAACGAATTATAACATATATGGGTACTCAAGACCCCCGGTACACACAAGTTTTGTCTTAGTGGGAACTGCCTCTACGGGCCCCATCTAACCTTAATGGGAACTGCCATTGCAGGCCCCGTCTAACCCTAATCTAGCTCAAATCATTTTGATACACAGTTACATTAGGGACAATGCGGCATATCGATCATCGAGGTATCCCCTAAGGATCTATCACTATAGGCTCCTAAGCCGAGCTAAGCACAAACAACATATCTTATTCCATTCACATAACACTGCATTACTTCATGAGACCACGTAATTCACATTATATCTCAGCATTTCATTATTTCACATACAATTAATTAGATAGCTTCCTAACAATCACATACAACAAACAAAGTAAACACTTACCTTGTATCCTAGCCTTAAGCACTTCTTGTCCCAAACTTAAGCTAAGTTGATATCTGTATAATCATCAACACATTACTCTTAGTACTAATCCAATTATAATATACTTCTCCTAATTCCTCTTAATCTGTTAAATCATCTAAGGTTTTACTAATTGTTTTGGTTATGTGAAACTTGGTTAATTAAGAAGATAATTTGATATCTAATAATAATGTTCATCACTTAACACAACCATGTTAGAAGTCGTGTATCTCTCAGTGAGATTTAGCTTCAACACGATTGGAATACGGCCGTGTTGGGAGGTCACGTTTCTCTTAATTCAACACGGTCGAAACACCACCGTATTGGAAGGTCGTGTATCTCTTAACATAACTTTTGGACTCAACACAATTGAAACACAACCATATTGGAAGGTCTTGTTCTTCTCATGTTAACATGGGGGCAACACAACCGTGTTGAATGGTCATATATCTCTTGGTATAACTTTTAAATTCAAGACAGTCATAACACTACCATGTTGGGGGAGGGGGGGGAGGGGAGGTGGCGTATATCTCTCGGCCATTTCCATGAACCCTAATATTTAACTCTAAATTCCCCCACATTCGTTCATGTTACCTCTTCAGATTGCTTTAGGTTTCCCTAAACGAGCTCTCTCTCTCTTTATGTCACTTGATCTCTCTAGGTGGTTAAGATTGTCAGATATGCAAAAGAGAAGAACCCTAGGTCAGTTTAATATACATATATATAGTCCTATTAAAAAAGACAAAACTGCCCTCGTCTTTTATCCATATTTACATGATTGCCCTAACTCTTATATTATTTATTTATTTGCTTATAAAAACATCATGTATTACATTCAACAAATCAATTACTTAGAAAGCATTTATAGTGATTCTGCCATATACATCAATCTACTATTTCAACTGATCACTCGTGAAATGTATAAGTGAAACCGCTAGCAAGTATACTAGGTCGCAATCAAGTAATATATGATGAGTAGAGTATCGTTCCCTCGAGGACTAATAAGATTACCAAACCTATAATAACTTATACTGATATTTAGGTAATTCAAACAGGAATCTTTTATATATTTAACTAAAGAGATTGCTAATGAGAATTATAAGATTCTTATAAATACTTCTAATTGAACAGTAGGAATTTAGAATTCAACCTAGTCATGCTAATCAAACTACCGTTAAGTTATTGAAATCAACTTATATGTGGTTATTCACGTGAGTTCAACATTTTAAACCTCAAATCAATTAGTCCACTTTCGTATCTCTAATTAACAAAGGATTCTAATATACTCTCATACATTTTTCAATGCTATGATCGTCTTATGCCCTAATACAATTATCCCTAATCTCTTAGTGAATAATTAATTAGAACATAGCTTTAATCTCTCTATGAACCCTAATTAAACCAATTAACGCCGCTTTCGCATTGACTCATTAGTCTAATTAAGAATTCCTAACAAATCCTATCTCCACTTTCATATTGATTGGATTTCTAACAATCTAATCTTATCACAATTAAATTGAAATTATAGGAATTCACAACATGAATACTCCACATATATGTCAATCTCATAACCAAACTACACTGATCATTTTAGCAAACTAGGGCTTCATCCACTATTCCCACAAACGAAATTAGCTAGCCATACAATAGATAACAACAAGACAAAATTCAATAAAAAATGTTAAAGAATCCATTAAAGACATAAAAACCAATTCACAGAAATGCAACATATGATTAGGATAAGAAGTCACCAATATATAGCAAATCTGGAAATAAGATCCTCAAACAACTCTTCAGAGATTTCTGACTTGATCTCAATTGATGGAAGTATAATTGAATTCAATCTTCAATTCCTTTGTAAAAAACTAAAGTTTCTCAAAACAAAGTTCTCAAATCTAAAATTGTTCCCTCTCTCCGGTCGTTCTCTTCTTTTTTTTTCTCTCCCCTGCTTTTATGCTCTGCAGAAACGTACAAATTTCACAAGAATATGAAAAGTCGGCAGTCCACCACATGAGGCACAGCCGTGTGTAATGTGGTGGTTAATGCCACCACATAAACCACGGTCGTAGGATAACTCCATAAGCTTCTCGACATTTATTTCTTTCCTTCTTCTTTTAGGCACGGCCGTAGCTCAGGGGGTAAACACACCCACCACATGAAGCATGGCCGTAGGCTATCCCCCTAAGCCTCTCGTCCTTTGTTTTTCTTTAATAATTGTGGAAAGGAAAAAACACTTCATAAGGCACGGCCGTGTCTTATCCCTTGCTTGTGATTTCTTCATGTTTTGCATCATGTACATCTTCAAGTCCATTAATCCCTAAGATATTAACATAAATGCAATTTAAGTATCTTTTTATTGGAAATTTCTAATAATTGACAATAATATATATACCAATCACAAGATACAACATGATAAAATATGCCTTTATCAACTCCCCCATACTTGAACTTCTGCTTGTCCTCAAGCAATTAATAATCTGTCAAATGAGAATACAAAATTTTCTTTCCTCATAATTGATTTGAAAAGATGGTGCCTACCACTCTAACCAACTGACAACATGTAACTGGTATACTTAGAAAAAATTGAGTAGTTAATCTGGAAAGACTAACTTTTATTCCTAATGTTTAACCACCGAACTCCTATTTCAAAAAATAAATTCTCAATCCAAAAAAACAAAACACTCATTTAAACTTCAAAAGCAACTAGCAAGTATAAAATCTCTTTAATTACTTATCTGAATAAGATAACACAAAGTTAAAGCATATGGTATCCACTCTTCCCCTAGATTTTTTTTTCCTTTTTATAATAGTCTTATTTCATTCTTTTTTTTTTTTTTTCAGATTGACAGTGGAGTCTGACTACACTCTTCTAAGGGACTAAAGCCTGCCCATATCAACTAGCTTTTATTAATATATTAAAATTTTGCCTTTCCGCCCTTCATGTTATTGTGAGTTCATTGAGTCGGCACATCCCGGGCTCATCACCCAAGTGACCAGGTTTTAAAGGGACCCCTACGAACTCTTCCTCACACTAACATTTAAGTTAGGATACTCTTAACTCACTTACCTAAGTCATTGGAGTAAAGGCTCTAAATATTTTATTTATTTATTTTTTGACTATTTTTATAAGGAATCAATAAGTAAAAAGTTTCCTCTACCTCTTTTTCTAAGAGTTAAAATATTCTCAAAGCACTTCAAAAGACAAAATACAAGCTTAATTCACTTAGAAGTAAACTTGCTTGTTTTGCACTAAAGGACTCGACCTACTATCGAACTTTAAATTCAAGAGTCTAAACAAAAGGTCAATTTTTTCCTTAAAGATTCCACTACTAAATTTAAACTAAGTAAACCAATTACAACAGCTAATGAGTAAGGCACCAAATCAAATCAATTAGATAAAAGAAAATTTATACCACATTTCCAGATCATATTAGACTTTTCCAATACAATAGTTCAAGATAATGGTGAAGTATAATTGTCCAAAATATTCATTCCACACAAATTAACATCAACAGACATCAAAATTATCATAAATAATGGCCTATTTTATTTTTCCTCCCCCCACACTTAATTCAGACAATGTCCCTATTGTCTTTCCTAATTGCAAAAGAAATTGATTAAACCATAAAAGTACTTTAGGAATAACGAAACTTCCCTGAGATGAAAGTGTAGCAAAGTCTCTGGAATATTTCATCATGAAAGTGCCATTGCTTTTCCATATGAACTGCACATTTTTCCTTTAGTTCCTGAAGTTAGAACAAAGAAACACAAAGAGACAAAATAGATCAAGAATATTCACAGTCTAACATCACCTATAGTTTAAGGAATTATTACAGTTCCAACAGAATATAAAATAAAAGTAATCGACAAGTTGTTTTTTTTTTTTTTACACACGGCCGTGGTGTAAGGGTTGAGTCAATCCGTAATTTGCACATTACCGTGGCATGGCTGTATGACATGTGGTGGATTTAGGGCCACCACATGAACCACGGCCATATCTCATCCCCCTAAAATCTTCAACTGAATTTTTTTTTTTTTTTTTGTAACGAAATTAAAACACTAGTGTATATACTTATTGAGCATGGGCTGCCTCCCATGAAGCGCTTGTTTTATAGTCATCAGCCCGACTATCAGGGTTAGCTTACATCAAGGAGTTTAAACAACTCCTCCAACACCATCGTTTTCAGATTAGGATTCCAAGCTTCCTTCCATGGTATGGTGCCCTTCTTTTCAGCTTCCACCAATGCTTTGTAGGTGGATATCAACAAACTTACTTGCTGGATGTCTGCCCTTGACCATCCTAAGATTTCCCTATGTTCATCCAACTGGCCTTGAATTTGCTGTTGTAATTCTCTTGTCATAGGCGCTGGATTAATGTGAGGCCATGGATTTCCTAAATTCAGACACTCATAATCAAACAATTGATTAGAAAAGACATTAGGTTCAAGTGTCTGCATGGGCATTAGTGTCAACACTGGTGGCTTCTCATAGTGGTCTGTCTTCTCAAGAGCAACAATATTTTCAGTCTGGCGTACTTGCTCACGGCCTTTGTTTTCTTGCTCATCCCCATCCCCCCAATCATCTATCTCATTCAAGACAGCTTCAAGAGTGGTTTGCCCTACATCTTCCTCCACATCATTGTTAGTAATTTCAACCTTAGCAGATATGTCGGAATACCTTGCTTTCTCATTAGACAAAAACACAGGATCATACATATCAAATGTTACCTGGTCATCTAGTGCTCTAAGGGTGAGCTTACTTTGTCCTACATCAATTAGAGCTTGACCTGTAGCTAGGAATGGTCTACCCAGAATGAGTGGAATGTCATCATCTTCTTCCACATCCAGTATGACAAAATCCACTGGAAATATGAATTTATCGACCTTGACTAAGACATCCTCCACTGTACCTTTGGAAAACCTTAAGCTCTTATCAGCTAGCTGCATAGTGATTGGTCTCCTCTTGCACTTTTGTGGCTCTATTCTGAGCTTCCTAAAAACTGAAAGTGGCATTAAATTAATACTTGCACCAGAATGAATCAAAACATTCTCACAATCAATATTACCAATTGTGCAAGGGATACTGAAACTTCCCTGATCTTTCAGCTTTCTAGGTAGCTGAGCAGATTTCTTCTCTATGACAGCTGAACTCTCGCCAAGAAGCATTACTTTCTCAACACTCTCCATGGATCTTTTATTAGAGAGCAGCTCTTTCATGAATTTGGCATAGGATGGAATTTGCTTCAAGGCCTCTAAGAGAGGTATATTAATTTGAAGCCCCTTAAATATGTCACAAAACCTGGCAAACTGGGCTTCCAACTCCCTCTGCTTGAGTCTTCCTGGGAAAGGGATAGCAGGAACATAAGGCTGCAACACTGGTGCTTTGGATGTGAGTTCCTCCTCCTTCTACTTACCTTTCTCTGGATCTTTCTCTTGAATTTTTACCTGCCTTTCAGCTTTCTTCACTTCCTTACCACTCCTTAGCATGATGGCATTGACATGATGGGTGTTCTCCTCAGTTTTGCTAGGCAAAAACCCTGAGGGTCTAGTACTTAGTTGCTGTGTAATTTAACCGAGCTGACCCTCCAAGTTTCTGATAGAAGCTTGTTGGTTTTGTAGGAGGGTGTCAGTCTTTTGCATGTAGCTCCTCATGAGCTCTTCCATCTGAGTGGGTTGCTGTTGAGAATTGGCATTCTGAGCAAAGTTTTGTCTGGGGAATCTAGGGGGCGGGTTAAGTGCTTGATTCTCATTCCTCCATGAGAAGTTTGGATGATTTCGCCAGCCTGGATTGTAAGTGTTGGAATAAGGCCCTTGATTAGCTCTTTGAAAATTGTTGGCATAGTTGACTTGCTCTCTATTGGATGATGCTGGAAAGTTTCCCAATGGACATTCCAAAGAGGGGTGTGGTCCTGAACACAAGTCACAACTAGCAAGCAAGTTAGCATTAACTGATTGAGAAGAAGAAAGTTTGCTTACCTGAGTAGTGAGAGCTGCCAACTGAGCTAAAATAGAATCAATATCACTAACTGATGCAGCTCTTGATTTCCCTCTCTCATGTTGCCAATTATGTGCACTGGATGCCATTTCTTCAATTAAAGCACTGGCTTCAGTGTATGTTTTACCCATCAATGCACCTCCAGCTGTAGCATCTACCAATGACCTCGTAGTGTCATCCAAACTAAGATAAAATACCTCAATCAGGAGATTATTAGGTAGGCCATGGTGTGGACACTTCCGGATTGTTTCCTTAAATCGTTCCCATGCCTCATATAATGATTCACCACTGAACTTGGAAAAGTTGGTGATATCATTTCTTAATTCGGCAGTACGTGATGGTGGGAAAAATCTTCTAAGAAACATTGATTGAAGTTCAGCCCATGTGGTAACAGAATCTTGGGATAAGGAATTATACCAAGCTCTTGCCTTATCCTTCAATGAAAAAGGAAAAAGTTGCAGTCTTATGGCATCATCAGAAACACCATTCATCTTTATTAAGTTAGAATACTGAAGGAATCCTGCTATGTTCTCATCAGGGCTCTCATGCGTATATCCACCAAACTGATTGGATTGCACCATCTGTATAAGTGCCGGCTTCAACTCAAAAGTGTTAGCCTGAACAGCTGGCCTTCTAATTGCTGGTCCTTGAACAGTTGGGACTGAAAAATCGCGAAGTGCTCGCTGGGTAGCTTGAATAGGAAGATTGTTATTGTCATCTACCATGATTTCCTTTTAATTCTCTCTTCTCTGTCTATTCTCTCTTCTCAAACGATGTATAGTACGCTCTATCTCAGGATCTAGGGGCAGAAGTTCAAGACTCCTACTCCTTTGCATGCGCAGCTGCAGAAAAGACAGAAAAGTAAAGACACACTAACAACAAAATAAAATGCACCTAAATTACCAACAAAGCTACAAAGTCTAATATCTTATAGTCCCCGGCAACGGTGCCAAAAACTTGATCACTCGTGAAATGTATAAGTGAAACCGCTAGCAAGTATACTAGGTTGCAATCAAGTAATATATGATGAGTAGAGTATCGTTCCCTCGAGGACTAATAAGATTACCAAACCTATAATAACTTATACTGATATTTAGGTAATTCAAACAGGAATCTTTTATATATTTAACTAAAGAGATTGCTAATGAGAATTATAAGATTCTTATAAATACTTCTAATTGAACAGTAGGAATTTAGAATTCACCTTAGTCATGCTAATCAAACTACCGTTAAGTTATTAAAATCAACTTATATGTGGTTATTCACGTGAGTTCAACATTTTAAACCTCAAATCAATTAGTCCACTTTCGTATCTCTAATTAACAAAGGATTCTAATATACTCTCATACATTTTTCAATGCTATGATCGCCTTATGCCCTAATACAATTATCCCTAATCTCTTAGTGAATAATTAATTAGAACATAGCTTTAATCTCTCTATGAACCCTAATTAAACCAATTAACGCCGCTTTCGCATTGACTCATTAGTCTAATTAAGAATTCCTAACAAATCCTATCTCCACTTTCATATTGATTGGATTTCTAACAATCTAATCTTATCACAATTAAATTGAAATTATAGGAATTCACAACATGAATACTCCACATATATGTCAATCTCATAACCAAACTACACTGATCATTTTAGCAAACTAGGGCTTCATCCACTATTCCCACAAACGAAATTAGCCAGCCATACAATAGATAACAACAAGACAAAATTCAATGAAAAATGTTAAAGAATCCATTAAAGACATAAAAACCAATTCACAGAAATGCAAAATATGATTAGGATAAGAAGTCACCAATATGTAGCAAATTTGGAAATAAGATCCTCAAACAACTCTTCAGAGATTTCTGACTTGATCTCAATTGATGGAAGTACAATTGAATTCAATCTTCAATTCCCTTGTAAAAAACTAAAGTTTCTCAAAACAAAGTTCTCAAATCTAAAATTGTTCCCTCTCTCCGGTCGTTCTCTTCTTTTTTTTTCTCTCCCCTACTTTTATACTCTGCAGAAACGTACAAATTTCACAAGAATATGAAAAGTCGACAGTCCACCACATGAGGCACGGCCGTGTGTAATGTGGTGGTTAATGCCACCACATAAACCACGGCCGTGGGATAACTCCATAAGCTTCTTGGCATTTATTTCTTTCGTTCTTCTTTTAGGCACGACCGTGGCTCAGGGGGTAAACACACCCACCACATGAAGCATGGCCGTAGGCTATCCCCCTAAGCCTCTCATCCTTTGTTTTTCTTTAATAATTGTGGAAAGGAAAAAACACTTCATAAGGCACGGCCGTGTCTCATCCCTTGCTTGTGATTTCTTCATGTTTTGCATCATGTACATCTTCAAGTCCATTAATCCCTAAGATATTAACATAAATGCAATTTAAGTATCTTTTTATTGGAAATTTCTAATAATTGACAATAATATATATACCAATCACAAGATACAACATGATAAAATATGCCTTTATCATCAGCCTCCACTACAAGGATCCTAATTTTCTTTACAAGTTCATTCCACTATACTGAAGAAAAATTCTTAAAGAGTTACAACAGTCAATCACTCTACAGTAGCTCTGATATAGCCTCCAGTCACTCCCACTACTCTGTATCACTTAGCTCTAACTCAAGCTAATACATAAAAACAATAGGGAAACAAAATATAGTCAATTTTATAATGAATTTTTCGGTATATGAGGACTTAACAGGTATGCTCCTCTACAATTTAGCTCAAAACTCAAATAATTAGATTATGAATTAGCACATATACGAACAACTCTTGATGATTCTCAAAATAATTTTTTTCTTAGTTTTTTTTTTTGTCATGTCATCTGGTTCATATTTATAGATGATGTCCCAACACTTGAAGCTTGATTTTCTCCTTGATCTCAGTTGTCTTCATAATTTCGTCTTTATTTTCCTCAAATCAATTTCATTATGTTGTAGATCTAGATAATAATCTACATTGAATGTTATCAATCTCCTATTGATGCTTCAAAATCATTCCCTTTTGGTCTTCAAAAAAAAATAATTAGCTTTCAATGTATAATTTCTTTCCAATAGACAAAAACATTATCCCATGATATTTATGTCCAACTTTAGTAGAACGAGGTGAGTCTTGACTTGCAATAAATTATTTCCTTTTTTTTTTTCAATCTTCATAGCTAGCATTTTCCTTCTGAATTTATTATTCCATCTTGTTACTTCACGTGTTTCTTCTTTAGAATCATCTTGTTTTCTTTAAACTAATTGGAGTAAGGATTTTGAATTTGTTATTTGGAACCAACATTTAAAGCATATAATCCTATTTTAAACAACTAGATTTTTGCACACTCAAACAATTTATTAATAATGTGCAATAAACTTTTACCTTTCTCAAGCCTTTGGTACAGAGTTTCATTTTCCAAAAACATATTTATACCTTTTTTAGCATCAAAAATTATTCATACATTCTTTTATTTCTTACATTCTCCCCCCTTGTAGTGATAGCAAAGGATTTCTTAAACATTGTTTTCTTAAAACCGCACATAATAAAATTCTCCAAATCACCCTCTAAACTTATGATTTATCTTAATCTTTTCTATCTCCTTAAAAGGCTTACTCATTAAATTGATTTACTCATTCCTTTCATTTATTTTATTTTTTATCTCTCTCCTATTCTATTTTCCTTTATTTCTCCCCCTTTTGTTAACATCAAAATAGAGATATGCATAGATAATATATGGATAAAAGCATAAATACAAAACAATATAAACATAAAATAACATATATTCAACCATTCAAACCATAAAATTGTTTATAACAACCAGAAACATATTAGAAATTGTCCAACAATCAGAAAATTAAAACAACCATAATCAAATTGAGATATTGTTCGACAAACAACCATAAGATTATTTAAAATATAATCCATCCCCCTTTTAATTATAAATCATCCTCCTCTACTCCCATTGTTCCTTGTTGTGATTATCATTCATTTCTTTAACTAGACCATCATAAAATTTTTCTTCTTCTTCTATGAAACATTCTTCATCATCAGATGTCAACTATTCTAGTTCGAGTGTGGGTGGTTTGAGAAATCGCTTATACTTATTCTTCTCATCTTGCATCCTCCTAATTTCTTCAACTCCTTCTTCCTTAGTCTTTTTCTTCTTCTTACTTCTTTCACAAGTTTCTTTTCTCTTCAATGCCATGTCTAGGGTTACTTTAGATTGTTTAGCATTAAAGACATTTTTATACTATCTTTGTATATAACTTTTTTAGGAAACTAGAATCTTCTTAAGAATCTCAACTTCCCTTGTTTCTTTCATTTAACAAACTTACTCTAGAATATTTTATTCACTTTCCTTTTCTTACCATATTGAATCAAACCTATTGATTAAAGAGGATTGAAAATTCCTATTTCATTTCTTATATATTCAAATCTTACTTTATTTAATAGTTTAACAAAAATATCGGCAAGTTGTAAAACGATAGAAACATATTCTCTTTTGACATCACCATTGAAAGCATGATCTTTAATAAAACGGTGTCTTATTTCAATATGCTTAAACCTAGAATATTGTACTGTATTTTTAGTTAAATAATTGCACTCATATTATCACACTTAATAGGTGTAGTCTAATACTATAAGCCACAATCCATCAATTATTGTTTTGACCATAAAACTTGTGTGGAGCAATTAAAAAGAAATTAATTACCGGAAGTACTTTTCCAATTAACCTTACACCCTACATAATCATCCAAGTATCTAATTAAGTCAAAGTTCTAACTCTTTGAGTACTAGATACCTAATTTATAGTTCTAGTAACATAATTAAAAATTCTCTTTATAGTAGTCAAGCGTATTTTAGTTACAAAACTTTGAAAACATGCACAAATGCATACTAAGAAAAAAATATCAAGTCTTAATGTAGTCAAATAAAGTAATGAACCATTTAAATTTATGTATAATTTTTTATTTACCTTTTTTCCTGTTTGAATCTAAAAAACCTTGTTGAAGAACCCATCAAAGTGGTTACTGTCTTGATACTTTCAAACTAAACTTCTTCAAAATTTGCCTTGTGTATTTTTCTTGATAAACAAAGATGCTATTAGCAATTTGTTTGATTTGTAGTCTAAAAAGAAGTTCAATTCTCCCATCATAGACATCTTAAATTCTACTTACATCATTTTTGAAAATTCTCCACAAAACTTTTCCTTAGTAGTTTCAAATATGATATCATCAACATATATTTAGACAACTAAAATATTGCCACCAAAATATTTCAAAAGTAGGGTTATATCCACTTTTACTTTAGAAAATCCATTTTTAATTAAAAACTCACTTAACCTTTCATATCAAGCTTTAAGTGCCTATTTTAAACCGTATGAAGCTTTTCTTAACTTGAATGCATAGTCTTCTTTTATATGATCTTCAAAACCAAAGAGTTGTTCACCATGTACTTCTTCTTTTATATATCCATTAAGAATATATTTTTCACATCTATCTAAAACAAAATTTAAATTCTTACAACAAGCATATGCAAGCAATAATTTTATACCTTCTAATTTATCTATAAGTGCATAAGTTTCATCATAATCTATACCTTCCTATTGTGAATAACCTTTAGCAATTAGTCTAACTTTACTCTAAACTATTTTATTGTCTTCATCTAACTTGTTTTTAAATACCAATTTTGTTTCTATTTTAGACTTGTCTTTAGGTCTTAGAACTAGATTTCACACATTATTTCTTAGAAATCGGTTAAGTTCCTCTTGCATTACATTGATCCAATTGCTCTCTAAAAGTGTTTCCTCCATAGAACTAGGTTCTATTTCAAAACCTAAAGCAAAATGATTTTTTATATTCTTTAGGCTAGATCCTATTCTAATGCCTAAGTTAACATTACTAATAAATAATTCTAATGGATGAGATGATCTATATCTCTAAGTCTATGAAGAATTTCCATGAGTCCTTTGGCTTTTAGGGGGTATTTCAGCAGTTCCTTCTATTATGGGATTTAATGAACCTTCATTGATTGATTTTGCTTAATCCACCCTAGATTTCGATAATCCTTTAGCATTAGTATTTGAACTCATTTTTAATCCTTCATCTTCTAGACTTTTAGACAATCTCTCCTAATTAAAAACCGGTGAAGTCTCATCATCCAATTCAACATCCTTTATTTCTTCTACAAACTTAACAATAATCGATTCTTCTACTACCAATTTTTTTTTTATTGCATACTCTCTAAGCTCCTCTATTTAAGGAGTAACCAAGAAAGATGGCTTCATAAGCTCTTTGATCAAACTTGTCAAGATCAAAATGATTTCTTTCTACAAAAAAATTTCTTCTAAAAGCAAATGTACATATATATATATACATATATACGAAACCATAGGTTTCCTTCCTCTAAAAATTTTGTAACACTTTTTGTTTGTAAACTCATGATTTTCAATTTCTCTTCTATGATTAGTTCTCAGATTGATAATAGAAATACCTTTTCCATTTTGAATTATTTTTGCAAAACTTTCAAAAGATTTAAAAGCATCACTCTTGTAATATAAAAAACAAAATCCTTGTGTACCTTGAAAAGTCATCAACTATGACCTAGCCATATTTACTTCCATCAAGACAAAGTGTCCAAGTGGGACCAAATATACCCACATGAAGAATTTCCAACAATCTCTTTGTTGAAATCATTTTGTTCATAGTACAAGTTGAGTAATAAATATCTTCCTTGATATTTATCTTAGGTAAACCTTTTACTAAATCATGTTTTGTTAATCTTTCTAGCTGATTAAAGTTAATATTTCCTAATTTTTTATGCAATAAATGCACATTTTCCTTTATTATTAAGAAACAATTTTTTGTCTTTACTTTCAAAGATTTAATCTTGTAAATATTTTCTTTTATAAATTCTTCAAAAAAATTTATTAATTTATTTTTATCAAAAGCTATGTACTTATCCTTTTCAAAAGTTATCTTAAAACATTAATCACATAATTGACTAATACTTAATAAATTATACTTTAAACCTTTAATTAGATAAACATTTTCAATAGTATGGAGAGTTAGACCAATAGTACTATATCCAATGATCTTTCCTTTACTATTGTCTCCAAAAGCTACATATCCTTTATCCTACATTATCAAAGCTTTGAACAACAAAGCATCTTTAGTCATGTGCCATGAGCATCCACTATTTAGATACCATGTTCCTTTGAATTTTACTTCAAGTTCCTACAATCATCAGCAAACATTATCTTTCCTGAGGAACCCATATTAGCTTAAGCCTTTGAAGTACAAGTTTGTATTCCTAATTCTATTAACTTGATGATCACTGAGCTTGTTTCTCTTGTAGAAACAATATTTTTCAATATGACCAATCTTATTATAAAAATAACAAGCATAGGGAGTGGGATGTTAATACCTATTCCATGTGCTTGGTTTCTAATATCTCTAGTTATTTCTTAATAAGTGTTGTAAAATAGTTATTATTTGTAACATTTATAATAGCCTTTTATTTAAATCTCTTACATTTTGGATCAATATTTCACTTAATCACTCTTTATTTTAATTTTAGAGATTTAAAATGTAATTTATAATTTAATAGAAGAATTACATGAAATTTGAAGCAGAAAAATATTGATTTTAAAAGATTTGAAAGTACGACATGATGAAGAGCATGACTATGTTTTAGGCCATGTAGAATAGAACAAGGCAAATTATTTTGGAGTGGCAGTGCAAGCAACCATGTAAAGGTACACAAGCAAGAACATGCTTGTGTCGGAGGGCATGTTAAAGGCAATTTTTTGATATAGTTGAAACAAAATGGTGCACGACCAATAGCACAACCGTGTTATGGTCAAGCCAAGCCAAGCCAAAATTCAACTTTCTAAAATTGATTTTGAACTTCATGCAATCTTATGTGGTGTTAGTGAGGGAGAGATCTCCACTATCTCATGTATGATTAGAAATTAATTGACTCAATAGAGTAATTGATTTAGTTGAGTAGACCTTGAAGTGCAAAGCAAGAAAAATTCATTAATTAATCCATTATTGTAAGAATTTTAACGTTTAGGGTGAATCAAGGTAAGGGGCATGTCTTGTGATTGAATTCTTCTTTTGAAAGCATACATAATTGATCTTAGGGTTGCAAGATTAGTTGTTTAGTATTTGAATCATAAATCTCACTTCAAAATTTAGGCTAAATAGTAGAAAAATGATAATACTAGTACTTATTTTCAAGATCCTCATGGATGACACCCTAAAATTTGTGCTACATTAGATAGGTATACTTGCCTAGCTCATATCATAGACTTAATTGGATTTATAAATTTAACATTCAATATGATCGGTAAGTGTGCATCAAGTTTTTGGTGCCATTGCTACGAATCTAGCAAAGCAATATTAGGAAAACCTTAGTATCTACTACTATAGTCGTTTTTCTTATTTTCTTCTCTTCCCCCTATTTTTGAATAATTCTATCTTTGAGTGTTTGCTTTTGCAGTTGCATGCCAAGGAGTCTCGTTACAAATATTCTTGATCTAGATCTTGTGATCGAGAGGATAGTCCATAAGATTCGAAAAAACACAATTGCTAGTTCTTTTGAGCAATTGACAATTAAGGGAGAGACTTTTCACATTAAAGCCAAGAAGGAAGCAAAGGTGGAATTGCTTGGAGAAGAGGAAACACACATCATGGCTAAGGAACATCACAAAACAAATTTAAAGTACGCTAAGCCTACACTTGATGGCACCGGTCTAACCATTGTGAAGCCTCCTATTGGAGCTAACAATTTTGGGATAAAAGGTGCTCTGATTCAACTTTAGTAGCAATATTGTCAATTTGATGGATTATTGGATAAAGATCCACATGTACATATTCAAAGTTTCTTAGAAATTTGAGAGACTTTTAAGAATAATGGAGTTGCAAATGATGTGATGCAATTGTGATTGTTCCCTTTTTCATTAAGAGGGAAAGCTAAGACTTGGTTAGCAGCCTTGGGTGTTAGAGCTATTACTACTTGGGAAGACATGATAAAGCAATTTTTGGACAACTATTTTCCTTTGTACAAGACTACTAAGTTAAGGAATAACATTTCCTCCTTTATTCAAAATGATGCTGAAAGTTTAAGTGATGCTTTGCAAAGGTAGAAAGAGTTGTTGAGATAATGTCCACATCATCAATTATCACCATGGATGCAAGTTCAAACCTTTTACAATGGGCTCAACATAGCCACTAAACAACTAATTGATGTTGCAGCTGGTGGTACTTTGAATTCTAAGACACTGGAGGAGTACTTGAAGCTTTTTAAAGACATGGCCAAGAACAATTATCAATGGGGGAACAACCAAGGTAAGCAATGAGTTGCTAGATTGTATGAGGTGGGTTTCATGACCACTATTATTGCTAAGATAAATGCACTAAGTAAACAAGTTGCTAGTATCAAGAATGCATTAACACCAATGATCCAATTTAGAGAATTATCTGAAGATCATAGCAGCTTTTTTTAACATCAAGAACATGTTAACTATTTAGGCAATCAAAATAGACAACGAAACAACCCTTATCTTAGCAAGTTTGGAAGATCCTATGACTCAATTTGTTCAAAGCTCCAAGGCAAGACATTGGAATCAAGAAGCTTTTATCCATAACCTTGAGAAACAAATTGGCTAATTAGCAAAAATGTTATCTGAGAGACAATGGAGTTCTCTTCCTAGTAATACCAAGCCTAATCCAAGGGAACAAGCAAAAGCTATTACTTTAAGAAGTGGGAAGGAGTTGCAATATGAGAAGCCAAAAGAACAAGACAAAGAAGAAAGTCAAAGGCCCATGGTAGAAAAAATGATACCTAAAAAGTCAAAGCCTACAAAGAAATTACCATCTCTAGTTGTAAAAGAATACAAACCATGGATTCTATGCCCTTCACGCCTTAATCAAACCAAAGACAAAGAGCATTTTGGTAAATTTCTTAGTCTTTTCAAACAACTGCACATTAACATTCCTTTTATTGAACCACTTTCACATATGCCAAAGTATGCTAAGTTCTTGAAAGAACTTTTGTCCAATAAGCGAAGATTGGAGGATATTTGTACTATTGAAGTTGGAGCTAGTTATTCATCTATGATTCAAAACAAGTTTCCTCCAAAGTTGAAGAATTCGGGTAGTTTCACAATTTCTTATGTAGTTGGTGATATTACCATTGAAAAAGCTTTGGTTAACTTAAAGGTGAGTATCAATTTGATGCCTCATTCTTCCTTTAAAAAGTTGGGACTGGCTGAACCTAAGCCTACTCAGATGAGTTTACAACTTGCCAACTATTCTGTAAAAATTCCTAGGGGGATCATTGAAGATGTTTTGGTGAAAGTGGGGAATTTCATTTATCTTGTTGATTTTGTTATCTTAGATATGGATGAAGATAGGGATGTACCTTTAATTTTGAGAAGACCTTTTGATGCGTGTAACCCAAGGTACATTAAACCTAGAACCCCGATGATGCTAATTGGTTTCAATTACCCCAATGATCGTCTTAAATAAGCGATGCGTAACTAGACCTCGATCAAACTTGTTGACAGTAACTTAAGTTATCAATAGGTATTCCTAGTAATTCGATTAAGAATTCTATAGAAAAGTTCTTTTGCAAAAGAACAAAAAGAGGTATTTTGTATCTCACGAAAAAGATGTGTTTTCATATGTCAAAGTTGTTTGTGGTCAACCCCCTTGCACGGCATATATAGCACACAAATACAATATGGAAAAACCTAACACAATACGAAAATCCTAAGTTGCCTAATCTATTTGTTACCTTATCCTCATGAAACTGAGTAGGCAACTAAATAATATAAATTACAAACCAAAACAAATACTAAAAATCCTAAGTTGCCTATTCTATCCTTGTGTCACCAAGTAGGCAACTAAATAACATAAATAACAAACTAACAAATAAAAATAAACATTAACAAAACCGAATGTATCTTCTAGTGTAGCAGTCTACGCAAATATTTAATATCCCTAACTTACTTCATCCTTCCATGGTCACATGAATCAAGTTGACATATGTATATGCTCCTTCAGTGTAGCTTGGTTCTCTAGCTTGTAAGTCCATGACTAGTCCCTGTAGAGCTTCGTTCATTCTTTTAACTCTAGCTTGGGTTATCAGGATCAGGCCTCCAATGCCATGTAAGGGATCATGGAATTTTGGTTCCTTCCTTTTCCATGCTAGCGGATCCTCATCATTCCCTCCTTCCTCGAAAAGATTTGTCCTCGAATCACCTGCATTATAAAAAGTAAGATAAGAAACATTACGATTACGCTTATATTACCATAGTGACTCAACAAATCAATCTTGTAGGTGTTGTAATTGATGCACTCCAAGGCTTGGAAAAGTCCCTCTCCTCTAGGATGTAATTTAGGCTTTAGTTGTGGTGCAAATCTTTCTTTTCTCAAATGCACCTAAACCTTTTCTCCTAGATGAAACACAATCCTAACACATCCCTTTGGTATTGGCCACTTCCGAATCACATCCAATTTCCTCTCATCCATAGCTAACTCATCTGTTCCTGTAACAAAGTTAAAAGAAAACACCATACTAGGTAACGAAAGATTAGTGTCAGTATAAGTAAAATAAACATCCTTGTATATAAGTACAAGTAGTTGTTTCCTCGCCAACATTGTACTCTCACACTTACTTTTTCTTACAATTTTCTCTCCTCTCAATGTTTCAGACTCTCTTCCCTTATAGCTCACTAGTGTTTGTCTCTCACTCTTTTCTTTTTTCTCTCCTTACTCTCGCACACTCTCGTGTTTCGCTCTAACTTCTTTGGCAATTTTCACTTGGTCCTCGTAAGCTTCCCATGGTTTCAATGGAGTAAGAACCACCTTCCTTTTGTTTTAAAAAAAAAAGAATATTGATTCTTATACCCATAGTATATAACCTTCCTATCAAACTGCCAAGGTCACCCTAACAAGATGTGGCTAGCTTGCATAGGTACCACATCACACATAACCTCATCTTTGTAGCTCCCTATAGAGTAGGCTATAAGTACCTGCTTGGTCACCTTAACCTCCCCACAATCACTCAACCACTGCAATCGATATGGTCTAGGATGCTTCACCGCTTTCAACTGTATCATTTCAACTAGCAAAGTGCTAGCAACATTACTGCAGCTGCCACTATCGATTATCAAGCTACATACTCTACCCTACACATGACACCGTGTATGAAAAATATGTTCACGCTGGATCCCCTCACCATCCTCTTAGGGTTGTACTCTAAGCACTCTCCTCGTAACATACAACTCGCCACTCACGAGTCCCTCTAAGTTAACATCCTCATACTCCTGTGATGGTGACTCCTCCTCATCCTCAAAGCTTACACTCTTTACCTCCCCACTATCACTTATAATCATAGCCCTTTGATTTGGACATTAGGATGCAATGTGCCCAAATCCCTGACACTTAAAACACTTTATATCTCTCGTCCTGGAAGGGGGTTTAGTATCAATCTTTCCCTTAGGTGCAACAACTAGATTCTTAGCCCTCACGTCCTCCTTAGGCTTTGAATTGGTGGATTTTCTCTTCCACGCAAATTTCCACGGAGTTTTACAAGTCGAGCCAGTCCTCTGCTCACTCATGTATTTTAGTTGCTGCTCTACTTTAATAGCTCTATGCAATAACTCTTCCATATCTAAGTAATGGTGAAGATCTACTACATCAGCTATCTCCCGATTTAATCCATTGATGAATCTAGCTATAGTGGCCTCATCATCATCCTCAATTCTCGCCCTAATCATAGCCATCTCCAACTCTTTGTAATAATCATCTACACTATTATTCCCTTGAGTCAACCCTTGGACTTTCCTAAGTAAGTCCCTATCATAGTGACGAGGAATAAAACGCTTCTGCATGATTATTTTCATCTCCTCCCAAGTGTTAACAGGTCGCTCTTCATACCTGCGCCTATTACGCACTAACTGATCCCACCATATACTGGCGTAATCTGAAAACTCTACTGCAGCTAATTTTATGTTTTTCTCCTCAGTGTAGTTGTGACATTCAAAGACATGATCTATCTTCCTCTCCCATTCTAAATAAAATTTTGGATCATTCTTTTCCTAAAAAGTTGGGATTTTCAACTTAATACTCCCTAAATTACTATCATGCCTTTGGATACTTCCCCTATCCTTCACGTGTTGGTAATCTCCAAAATCAAATTCCTCCTCTTCATCTACCTAACTCCTCTCCTATTCTGTCTACCTACTCTTCACCTAACAGTGGTACTGCTAGACGGTTCCCTACTCCTATCCATCTTGTCATTGATCTACTCTAGTTCACCCGTCAGGATCCTCTTCATCTACCCCATCAATTCCTCAAACATCACCCGACTTTCTCCTCCATTAGTGTTATAATTCTAATAATTTACAGCAAGTTACAATCACAATTACAAAAAATATATAAGTATGTTCCTTACACTCACTCATGTATTGCTCATAAATGATATGCTCACAATTCCACTCGTGTATATCTCTCACAAAATATGATCTCACCACCTACTTTTTTGTAATTCTTTTGCTAGGAACTCAATTTAGAACTCCTAAACTCAAATTACTAAGTCAACACTAATTATTACTATCGACTTAAGTCACGTAAATGAAGAAAGACTAACTACATAATCTAATTGATATGGAAAAGATTCACCACTGAATAGATATGCAATCAAACATAAAAGGATATAATTTGCATCGAAACACAATGAATGATTATGGAATGTAATTTTCGGATGCATAATTTAGAAATCACAAAGCATCTATCACGGTTGGAATTGGAAACAATTGATATGGAAAGTGAATTGACTCAACCAATTATGCAATTGACAATTCAAGAAGCTATCTTATGATTTCGGCAATTGTAATTCTTTCAAGGATGAATTCCTTTTTTTTTTTTTGTAGATAAGCTATGAATTGAACACAATTGATTGTCCAAGAAAACCTAAATACCATCGACCCTAATAGATTGTAATGACCGAACAAGTATGAAATTTGTTATATATATATATATATATATGAATTCTGTCTATGAATATGGAAAAGACAATAGACGAATATGGGAAAGAACAGAAATTTTTTTATACGAATTTTTTTTTCAGATTTGAATATGGAAAAGAACAACAAACAAATATGGAAAAGAACAACAGATGGTTATGGAAAAGAACAACAAATAAATTAAAGAAAAGGATAGAATTTACTTGATTCAAGAAACCAAAACTCTGATACCAAATGATGCGTGTAACCCTAGATATATTAAACCTAGAACCCTGACGATGTTAGTTGGTTTCAATTACCCCTAGGATCGTCTTGAATAAGCGATGCGTAACTAGACCCCAATCAAACTCGTTGACTATAACCTAAGTTATCAATAGGTATTCCTAGTAATTCAGTTAAGAATTCTATGGACAAGTTCTTTTGCAAAAGAACAAAAAGAGGTATTTCATATCTCACGAAAAAGATGTGTTTTCATATATCAAAGTTGTTTGTAGCCGGCCCCCTTGCACGGCATATATAGCACATGAATACAATATGGAAAAACTTAACACAATATCAAAATCCTATGTTGCCTAATCTATTTGTTACCTTATCCTCATATAAACGAGTAAGCAACTAAATAATATAAATTACAAACCAAAACAAATACTAAAAATTCTAAGTTGCCTATTCTATCCTTGTGTCACCAAGTCTGCAACTAAATAACATAAATAACAAACCAACAAATAAAAATAAAAATTAACAAAACCAAATGTATCCTCTAGTGTAGCAGTCCACGCAAATATTTAATGTCCCTAAATTATTTCATCATTCCATGGTCACATGAATCAAGTTGACATATATATGTGCTCCTTCAGTGTAGCTTGATTCCCTGGCTTGCAAGTCCATGACTAGTCCCTATAGAACTTCATTCATTCTTTTAGCTCTAGCTCTGTTCATCAGGCCTCCAATGCCATATAATGGATAATGGAATTTTGGCTCCTTCCTTTTTCATGCTAGCCAATCCTCATCACCTTTCCTTGCAATAGCTAGATCATTGATTAATGTAGAAGAAGCGAAGCTTACATTGAGGGTAGGAGATGAAGAATTGGTGGTGAAAATTGCTCCAACTTTGAAGTATCCGTGAATGTGGATGATTTGTGTTATGCTATTGATGTTGTTGATTCTTAGATAGATGGGCATTTTAAAAAGATACTATGTAAGAATGAGTTAAAATTGAGCTTAGTTCATGGAGAAGGAAAGGATGTGACAAATTTGAAGGTTGAATCATTGTTATCATAGCTTGATTCAACTAAGGAAATTAATCCTCAAGGTGGTCTTAAAGAATTGAAGGAGGAAGTGCAGTAAGACTTAAAACTTCCATTAAAGACCCACCAATTTTGGAATTGAAATAACTTTTAGATTATTTGGATTTGTCTTTTAAACAAAAACACCAGCTTTTGAAGGTTCTCAAGGCATATAAACAAGCCATTGTTTGGAAAATTTCTAATATCAAAGGTATCAATTCATCCTTTTGCACACATAAAATTTTTCTTAATGATGTATTTAAACTTATTGTGTTACCTTAGAGGAGGTTAAATCCGAATATGAAGAAGATGGTTAAGAAGGAGGTGATCAAGCTTTTAGATGTAGGGTTAATCTATCCAATTTTAGATAGTTCTTGGGTTAATCTAACTCAAGTTGTACCAAAGAAAGGGGGAATGACTATGGTCCCTAATGAAAAGAATGAGTTGATTCCGATGTGAACCATCACAAGATGGTGGGTTTGTATTGATTATAGGAGGCTAAATGATGCAACTAGAAAGGATCATTTCCCTTTGCCTTTTGTTGATCAAATGCTTGAGAGGCTTGCCGACCATATGTTCTATTGTTATTTAGATGGAATGTTCAGTTATTTCCAAATTCTAATAGCCCTAGAAGATCAAGAGAAAACAACGTTCACAAGTTTGTATGGCACCTATGCCCATAGGAGGATGCCTTTTGGGCTTTGCAATGCACCTACTACATTCCAATGGTGCATACTTGCAATTTTTTATGATTTGGTTGAAAAGATAATAGAAGTCTTCATGAATGACTTCTCTGTGTTTGGGAAATCATTTGTTGATTGTTTGTCAAATCTAGAGAAGGTTTTAACCCATTGTGAAGAGACAAACCTAGTGCTCAATTAGGAAAAACGTCACTTTATGTGCAAGCAAGAAATTGTTCTTAGGCACAAAGTTTTTCACAAGGGAATTGAAGTTGACAAGGCCAAGATAGATGTGATAGAAAGACTTCCACCTCTACCTTATTTATTAGAGCCATTCAAAGTTTCCTAAGGCACACCAGTTTTTATAGACGATTCATAAAAGATTTCTCCAAAATTGCTTGACTAATGACAAGACTTTTGGAGAAGGATGTGCCATTTGTTTCCAATCAAGATTGTTTGTAAGCTTTTGACATTTTGAAGGAAAAATTAACAACTGTTACTATCATGATAGCTCTAAATTTGAGTTTAACATTTGAATTAATGTATGATGTAAGCGACTTCACAGTAGCAGTTTTTGGTCAAAGAAGAGAGAAGCATTTTTAGCTAATATACTATGCCAACAAGACACTCGATAGTGCTCAAGAAAATTATACAACAATAGAAAAAGAATTGTTAGCAGAAGTATTTGTTTTTGAAAAATTTAAACCTTACCTTATTTTGTCTAATGTTATCATTTATACTAATCATTCATCTCTCAAGTTCTTGTTGTCCAAAAAAAATGCCAAGCTAAGACTTATTTGTTAAATTTTGCTTTTGCAATAATTTTATTGGGAAATCCATGATAAAAAAAAAGGAGTTGAAAATTTAGTAGTCGATCATTTATCTTGGTTGGAAAATCCTTTCTTGGAGGAGCTTATAGAGGAAGATATTGATGATTCTTTTCTCAAAAAGAAATTATTTGCAGTTTATGAGCTTTTAATTGTTGAAACTTGTTGGTTTGTTGATTTTGCAAATTTTCTTACTATAGGGATCTATCCAAATGATTTAGAAGAGGTTCATTAATTCAGTTAAGCACTATTATTGGAAAGATCCTTTTCTCTTTCGTGTTTATGCAAATCGGATGATAAGGAGGCATGTTTCACATGTTGAAGACTAAAACATTTTGCATGATTATCATTCAAGCCCAATTGGTGGTCATTATAGTGCAAACCGGACTACTCATAAATTTTTGGAGGCTAGTTTCTATTGGCCTACCATATTCAAGGATGCTTAATGCTTTGTTGCATCATGTGACAACTGTCAAAGAGCAGGTAACATATCAAGGAGGGATGAGATGGCTCAGAATTATATTTTAAAGTGTGAAGTATTTGATTTATGAGGTATTGATTTTGTTGAGCCACTTCCAAATTCCTATGGGAACAAATACATACTAGTGGCAATTCATTATGTGTCTAAAAGGGTTGAGGCATAAGCTTTGCCCACTAATGACACCAAGATAGTGTGTAGTTTCTTAAAGAAGCTCTTTTCTGGGTTTAGAACTCCAAAAGCTATCATTAGTGATAGGGGAACCCACTTTTGTAATGCCCAAATGGAAAAGGTTTTAAAGCAATATGAGGTAACCCATAAAGTTGCATCTCCCTACCATCCCCAAACAAGTGAACAAATTGAAGTGTCAAACTGTGAGTTAAAGCGAATTCTTGGAAATATAATGGATCATCATCGTAGAAATTAGGCTGATAAGTTCGATGATGCCTTGTGGGCATACCAAACTACCTTCAAAATACCACTTGGGACTACTCCCTAATGGTTGGTGTATGGAACAGCATACCATCTTTTGGTAGAAGTTGAACATAAAGCATATTAGGCTATAACATAGATGAATGTTGATTTAGATGCTTTTAGACTCAAAAGAAAGTTTCAACTTAATGAACTTGATGAATGGTAGATGCTAACCTATGAAAATATGAGAACTCACAAAGAGAGAATGAAAATTTTTCATGATTCTAACATTCATCATCCTAAGAAACTTCAAGAAGAAGATTAGGTGTTATTATACAATTTATGATTGAAGCTTTTTCCCGAAAAATTAAGATCTAGATGGTTCGAACCTTTTGCTGTTAAGAGAATTTTTCACATGGAGCAATTGAACTTGAGCATCCTAATCATGACAATTTAAAGGTCAATAGGTAGAGATTGAAGTTGTATTTAGGAGGAAGAATGGAGCATGAAAACCAAAAGGAGTTTAAACACCAATCACTAGCTTTATAAAGCCAAGAAATTGAAGGACATCGAGCCAACGACTTTAAAAAAGTGTGCTTCATGGGAGGCAACCCATGTCAAATGTTAGTGAGTTGAGTTCCTTTTGTTTTTCTTTGTTTTTCACTATCTTAAGTCCATTTTTAAGTCAAAATTTCAAGTGTTAGGACATTTTTACTTATTCATGAGACAATGTGAGTTTAATCCTAAGTGTGGGGAGAAGAGCATTTTGGTATAATTTAATCTTAAAAGAGAATAAGGTAAGTCTTCATCCAATTTCCAAGAATTTTGTGCATATTACATGTTTGATTAATGATGGAAGCTTTAAATTTTTCTGCTACAAATTGGATACTTTGAAACATTTTGAGACTGTGAAAAGAAAATTTTTATGATCTAGAGTCACCCCCACCCCAAGCATAGTCAAGTAAAAGGAGGGGCTCACTCTTAGGAGGTATTTTGTTTGCAACACGACCCTTATGCCCACCCATGTAGCAAGGTGAGCTAATTTCTACACACATTCTACTCGCAACATGGTCACTCTTGCTCGCCTATATGGCAAGGGCAAGTTAACCTTAGGGAGTATTTTGTTCACAACACATGCTCATCCTACCCATCCATGTAATAGGGCAGGCGGCCATTTGGCGACCCTTCTATTTCCATTCTCGACCCCGAGCATGGCAAGGTAGGTAAGTGGGCTGACCTCTATCAACTCCTAACTTAAAAAAAAAAAAAAATGGAACCTTGTAGACCCTTCCTACTCTCACATTTACATCATGCAAATCCTTTTCTTCCTATTCCAACACTTTCTCTTCTCACATCACGCACTCTCTCACTCTCACTTACACACTTTCTTTTCCCTTCGACAAGCATATTTTCTTGGACTTCCACGTTTTTTTTCTCTTCATTATCCTAGTCAAGTAAGTTTTCTTATCTTTTCTCTTTAGTTTTCTATCATGATTTTCTATTCTTTTTCTTAAATGGGCTTTTCATATGTGAGTAGATTTATGGTAATGCATGCTTGTTTTTCTTACGAATTTGAGTTTCTATAACTGTGGTTACATGTTTGCCCTTCTTGCCGAATCGTGTTCTACAATCTCTTGCTCTTGTCAATTCCATGCTAATTTAAGGTTCATGCAAAAATTTTGTTGGTTCTAAAAATTAGGGCTTTTTCTTTATTCATGTAATTCCATGCTTATCATGTCTTGTAATACACATTATTTGAGAAATTTGTGCCTATCATGTTCAAATCTTGATTTAGGGTTCATGATGGATCAATTTTTGGGAATTTTGGATTTTAACTTATTATGAACGCAAAGTGGTGCCTTGGAATAGTTTATTATGCTTCAAAATATTGTTAGACATTTGTTCCTAGTCTTCATCATGCCCTATTTCCTGCGCTCGTGCACAAATTTGAATTTTTATCTTTTTTGCTTTCATCCCCACTCCTCTACACCGCTATGCTACCTAAGCCGTGCAAAACGTATTTCCCAAGATTTCTTTGGTGCTGGTAAAATTTCTTCTAAGTAATGGAGTTGCAATAAAAAAAAGCATGCTTAGAGAAAATGGAGATCCATAATCATTGATATTTATATTAGAAACTTTTAAGAGTTCAGTTTAGAGGAACAGGTTTGCAAGGATATAGAAATTGGGCCTTAGGCTCAATTTTTTGAGATTAGAGACCCGGCATATCATGATATTACACTTGAATTCCTCTCAACAATGGAAATAAAGGAGCATTCCCAAACTCACGAGGTTGATAGTTCCTTAACCTTCTAAGGGACAAGCTTATAGATTTCATTTGTCTAAGTTCAGCCTCTTTTTGGGTTTGTATTTGGCTAAAGAGATTAAGACTCCTAAATATTTATCTATGCCCAGCCAGAAGGGTAGTACTAACAACTTTTGAAAGTTGTTATGTTTTGATAAGTCAGTTAAGTATTTCCCATCAAAATCCAAAGCTACTTCCATGATGAATGTTACTTTAAAAGTGATCCATCACTTATTAGCTCACACCATTGGTGGTAGAAGTAGTATTCATGGTGTGGTTAATTCTTTTGAGCTTTTACTTTTGTATAGTATGGTCATAAAATACCCAATTAACGTAAGTGTGGAAGTAGCTTATTTCCTCGAGTGCTAAGCGATGGATCCACATGTTAAAGGAATTTATTGTGGGGGCTATATCACTAAGTTGCTTAAGGGAATGAACTTGTTTAGGCAACCACTAGATGGATCTCCATGTGTTCAAGCTAAGAGGATTACAGATGGTCCTTTTCATGGATAGGACTTGATTAGAATATCTGGTAGCCCTACCCATGCTTCCACTTCCCAATTCAAGACCTCAAATCTTGGTGCTTCTAGCTCACCTACTACTTCATCTTTAAGGGATTATGAGTTTTCTAGATTGAGGAAAGAGTTTCATGTTGAGAAGAAGAAAAATAAAAGGTTTAGATGAGCTATTGGGGGTAGGGGGTGGGGTGTGATTAGTGTGCTTCTAGGTGTTTTTCACCCCTACCACAAAATCTCCCCACACATGAACCTTCTCCCAAGTATGACTTTAAGCCCTCTCCTGAAGGTGGTCCTAATGATTTTATCATTATAAATGATTTAGAAGATGAAGATGAAGAGGATAATGCTGAAGGTGAAGAACAGGATGATGTATCTGATGATGGGAATGCTTGATTTTAATTTTCTGTTATTTACTTCAACCTTTTGGTCCATACTTTTAATCTCCCGACTTATGGGAAGACTTTATTATTGAAATCTTATATACTTAATTGTTAGACTTGGGATAGGCTAATTTCTTGCTTGCTTTCTTTTTGCAATTTTTGTTTTGATTTGTCTACAAGTTAGAACTTCTATAGAGTTCACAACCATGCCAATACTACTATTGATCTTTGCAATTCCAATTTCTCCTTTCTTGTTTTGGCTTAGGAAGATTCCTACTACTATCTCTATATGAATTAGGGAAGTTCTTGGTGTCCTTTTCTTATATTTCTTTCTTGCCCTTTTTCCTTACTTTTGCTTGATTAGGACGACATTGGGGACAATGTCTTATTTAAGTGTGGGGAAGGGATATTATAGGGAAAGAAAATATCTGGATCTTATTTGAGTTTAATGATGCATATGATACCCTTATTAATCAAAATTCCCTCATTTATGAGTTTGCAAATGAGCTTTTAAACTTAGTATACTTAGTCAAAGCTTTAGGGAAAAATCTAAATGAGGAAAAGTTACTTGTTATTTAATGATTGAATATAGACTAGTGAAAGAGGTCAAAGTACCTAGTGTAAAGTTAAATGGTTATGTTTCTAAGCTAGTTAGTGGTATATTTGCTTTTCAACCACTTTGAAAGCTTTTTTAACCTTTTGTGAAAAGGGCATATGAAATCTATCACTTGGTGACTTGGTGATTCTTATCAAACAATATAAAAAAAAAAAGGCTAAGCCGAAAAGAAGCAAGCTAAAACCCTATCCAAAGGAAACGAAAAGATAGAGGTAAAAACCTCCCCCTTTAAAGGCTAAAAAAAAAAACAAATGAAGAGATTTAAAAAGAGAAAGAAATCCAAGGGAATGATAGATGCCATGTACTTTTACTTTAGGTTGTTGTGCTTAGAGAGGTGTTTGAATGGATTATATGCTTGCTAGTAAGTGGTGAAATGTAACCATGCTACTTTTGCTTTGTTTGAATTTGTCTTTCCTTTTTAACTTTTGAAGTAGTTATTAAATGGTGAGATTAATGGTTTGACTTACTTGGATCAGTCTTAAAATTTTGACTGTAATATGCTAAGTACAAGTACAAATATGGTAGGTTTGAATGATAGGCACTAATGAGTTACTTTAGATAGGTTGATACAAAGAATGCTAAGCTTGATTTGATATTTTCTTATGAGTATAATTGAAGATAGATCTTTTGTCCCTATTTTATTTGCTTGAGGATAAACAAATGGTTAAGTGTGGGAAAGTTTGATGAGTGTTCAAAGACCCTAATTATTTATGCCTATTTGGACATATTTTTTTAAGTATTTCTTGTGATCCATTAAAGAAAGGATACTTATTTTGTGAAAAAAAAATTCATTTCTGGGTTTAAAGAGCTCGTTTGGAATATTTCATGATGATCAAAGAGAAATCAATGCAAATTAAACAAGTTTGGATCAATTTTGCAAAGGAACAAATTTTTCTTTTTTAGCCTCTACATTCAACATTGGAAGGGCTAACCATAGCAAACATCAGAGGCAAAAGCATACAGACTCTATTTTTCAGCCTCACATTGAGCACAACCATGTAGCAGGCTATGTTAACTTACAATCACTAAAAACCTATAAATAGCGCCTTGATTTCATATTAGGGATATTAGGGAGTTTAGTTTTAGAGTTTTTAAACAGCTTTAGATCAGTTTTTCTAAACCTTGTGAGAGAAAATATGAAGAACTTCAAGGGAGAAATTGCTTGTACATCATTAGAGATCACAAGACATCAATTACAAGGGTTTTATCTCTACGTTATGATTTCTTTTATCTTCTCTAGATCTTTTGTGCTTATTATAAACTCCATGGAGGAGTAGATTTTTCATGCCTTGCACTTTATGAAACCCTAAACCATGTGAATTGACTTGCTAATTGATTAGTGGAAAAATTCATGTCTTTGTATCTATTTATGTGATTTTATTTTCTTGTAATTAATTTGTGCATGAATTCATTGCATGTTTTATTCTTATTAGATAGAAAGAGGTTTCATCTAATATGATAGATCTTTATGAATAGAGAAATTGCGTGTTTCACCTATTGGTAGGGAAATTTCGATTTTCTGCTATAAAAACTTAATTCTTATTATAAGGATCATGAACTTCATGTAGTCTTATGTGGTGTTAGTGAGGGAGTGGTCTCCACTATCTCATGTATGATTAAGAAATAATTAACTTGAGGGAGTAATTGATTTAGTTAATGAGATTTTGTAGTGCAAAGCAAGAATAATTCATTATCAATCCATTATCATAAGAATTTTAAGGTTTAAGGTAGATCAAGGTGAGAAGCATGTCTTGTGATTGAATTCATCGTTTAAAAGCATACATAATTGATCTTAGGGTTACTAGATTAGTTGTTTAGTATTTCAATCATAAATCTCACTTCAAAATTTAAGCTAAATAGTAGAAAAACGGTAATACTAGTACTTGTTTTCAAGATCCTTGTGAACGACACCCTAAAATCTATGCTACATTAGATTAGTACACTTGCCTAACTTAGATTGTAGATTTAATTAGGTTTATAAATTTAGAATCTGATACGATAAGTAAGCATGCATTATCTTACATCTAGTTCTCTACTTCTATCGGGTCATTGACTTTAGGGTTAAACACCTTTGCCACCCGAATAAACCTATCCAAACTTATTAGCTCCTCTATGGCTCTATTTTATTGGGCATTCTACACTTGTTACTTCTCTGTTAACAACCCCACTAGGTTTTTCTCAGTTTCCAAAAGTTGGACAGTCTAGTTTGCAACTTAACCCTATCCCCCCTATGGTTGCTAATCATGGGGATTCCCTTCATCTGGGTTACCCTACCCAGCACTTCTTGATGGTCTTAATCGATAATTCTTTTTAGAGGTATTCTATTTGAGAGAATAACTAAATAGACTCAAGAGTTAAAGTTAGTTTAAAAGTTAGTGATGTAATACACTTGTATAAATATATATATATATATATATACATATACACAGATATGCATATTTATACATGAATAAAATAGAAATTTAAAGAAACTGCAAATAAAGATAATAATTAATGTAAAATAGAACACTGAACCTAGCAATCAACCCATAATTTCACTCACTCTTTTCATATCTCACCGTCTTACAAATTCAATGACTAATTCGTCTAGAAATCACAACTTACTTTCTACTAATTAAAACTTATACCTATTGATCATCACCTAGTTTCTAAAGATCATCAAACCTAATTTCTAATACCATTTAAGTTGTAATGACCAGAACCCAGCACACCATAACCCACCACGTCTCTTTACTAGTTAAAGACATGTTAAGGCTCTTAACACTCTAATCTCACATTAGCTGCAATACATGTTATCTACAATCAAAATAAACGTCTAACATCATGAATAGGTAGTTTAATTGAATACCATTCACAAACCACATACTTCATCAAGTTATCTTGATACATCCATATAAAATAATTAATGCCAAACTATTCTCAATACTTTAATCCTCTAAAATCAAACTAACTCCCAGCAATGCTTAAAAGGCTTTAAATGATAATCTTTACTTAATCATCATAATAGTAAAAGTACTCTACATCATCTCTATCCTACACATGCATCCTTAAGTCCTCATCATATGACGTGTAATTCTCTATACCTACAACTAAAAAAAAATGATCCCCAAAAGGTGAGCTAATGCTCAGTATGTATAGTCCACAAACACATGCACATAATCAAGCATAGGTTAAGTCACATACATTAATGCAGTAATACAATAGTCCAGCAACAAATTATTATCTTATTTAGTGTACAAAATAATAAAGGGGTACTCATGACCCTACCAAACCATATATATATAATACATAGTACGGTGTTAAGAATTGCCACTATAGACCCCAACACCCATGAGTCCCTAAATCTACCCAAATCGTTTCAATACATGACTCCACTAAGGACAACGTCACATAAAGATCATCGAGGTGCCCCTCAGGGATCTACCACTATAGGCCCTTAGGCCAAGCCAAGTACAACTAGCAAACAAATTAATCCAATCCAATACCAATTATTCCAGTTCCATAACTATCCTAACAAACACAAGTAACAAACAAAATTGCAAGTACCTGAAAGGGCAGTCTTAAACATGCTTGGTCTTTGTTTAGCAATTACATTGAAATCTATCAAAATTTAGAGAAGTCAATCTTAGTATTAGTCTAGGTATCACCTAGGTTACTCAATTTTGATCACTTAGCTATTATAGGGTCACTTCTCTTACACTAGTAGAAATTCTAGGATTGTACTAGGTGTTTAAGGTTAATAGAAATTCAAATAATAAGAAAAGAAATCGAATAAAGAGTTTTCTTAAGGTACACAATTATGCATTAAGCTATACACATGAACACGGCAAGGTATACGATTGTGTATTATGGCCATGTACCTTTCTGTGAACTTTCATGATTGGACATGCCTAAGTACACAAGTGTGTACTATAGCCATCACCTTTTTGTATACTTTTGTAATTCAACATGTTCAAGCACATGGGCATATATTGTAGTCGTGTACTTTTTTGTACGCTTTCGTAATTTGACACTTCCAAGTACACGAACGTGTCCTATAGCTGTGTATAGTTACACAAGCGTATACCTAGCCATGAACTTCCCAACTCGCTCTTTTCTTTTCTACATAACACGGGCAGGTACATGGGCATGTACCTAGCCATGTACTCTACTATTCTATTGTGAATCCTCTTCCCAATTCACCTAGTTCCAATTTCTTCAAGCCATAGATGAAATCCCTCACTTCTAAGCCTAATTATACGTTGTTTCTATCATCAGAACACTAATTTGGTTTAATTAAACAACTTACTAGTTTAGATTGTTCCAACAATCAAAGTGTTGTCTTAAGCCTTTTCTCATACCAATTGTTCTGCAGTAAAATCCAATGAATTTAACACTAATTTGCATCATACACATGTAAATGGCAATCAACAATTATTAATTAGTTCACTTATGGTAGGTACTTCGTCGGATTGTAAGGTATAGTAGTTACCTTTCTCTCCTAAGTTTGTCCTTACACTACGGGTGTTGTAATGCAAAATGTGGGAAAAGGGATAGAATAACATGTGGTGGCCTATTTATACCTGCCTTGTCAATGACCAAATTGCCCTCGATATTAACCAAACTTATTATTTTAAATTTTTATTTATTATTCTCATATTTTACATTTTCATTATCATCTTTGACTCCAGAAAGTGTAGTCCATCTTTTAATGATATATCTTAATTAACCTACCTCATCTTTCTTAGATTATAATGTAGACCTTTGATCAATAGTTGCACAAAGGAGAAATTAGTGACATGGACCAATTTTGAAAGAATCAATCCTTATTTCATAGTAGGTTTAAAAGTCAAGAATTATAAGAAAAATTAAAATGGGCTAACCTTAATTTCATGAATAAATTTTACCTGAGATAATCCAAATCCTTTGAATAAGAGAAACTCTTAAGAAGTGATGTTATTAGCTTTTATCTATTTAAGGAACCTTGCACTTAGTTCTGGAATGCATCTAGGAATTTGTGTTCATGTTAGATGTGTTTAGATGTTTAGGCTCATTTTAGACATAATCAACTATCTTGCTCACTTTTGCTCTATATTTCCTTTTCTCTCTTTTTTCTCTTTCTTCTTCATCTTTTCTATTCTTTCTTTTTTCCCTCTTCTTCTTTTTTTTTTTAAATTTTTTTTCCCATTCCTTTTATTTTTGTTCTACTTTAGTTTTTCTTTCTCTTATCCTTCTCAAGCAAGCCTTTCAATGAGATGTAATCACTCCTTACACTTTTGAGCTTCCCTCAGAAGTGCTTTAAGGCCCTAGATCCATGGGATTAAAGTGTTTGTGAAAAGTATATGGCTAAAGTGTGTATAGTTGAGATGTGTGTATGGTTGAAATGGATATGGATGAGTGCTTTCTTCATTTCGAATTAATTAGAATATCTATGGTCATTATTACTTATGAATTAGTGCAACCAAGGTAAGCACTAGTTATTTTATTCATTTTCTCCTTAATTGATGACTCTAACCTCATGATTGCCCTTATGTAAGGTGGTTCTTGACAAGGGTTAATTTTTAAAAAAGCTTCCCTAAAAAAGGCTCAACGAGGTTGGTAAAGGATAAGCATGTTTAGGATGATGAAATGAATGTCTACCATCATTTTGATAAACATACCAAGTTTAAGACGAACCTCTTTTAAGGAATAAAGAGTTGCTTTTCTCACTTTAATGCCACTCGCTCTCCTCTATTTAAGATTAATGTTTAAATTTTGGTTTGCCTCTTTTCATTCTAAACTATTCAATTAATGGGCTATATTTCCTTAGCAAAAAATATTAATGGATAGCTTTTTTATTTTTCAATTGGGCTAAAAATTTACTTCCCCTATTCTAATTTTCTTATCTTGATCAATTGGTTAGTTCCCTAGATAGTGTCAAGCCAAACATATTATTATCAACTATGATGGGCCTATGTGCCCCTAACCACTTAGAAAATTAGCTACTCTCGAGTAATCATTTCAAAATGTTAAGTTGTAATGCCTCATTATTTCCTCTAAAATTAATTGCCCCTATAGCTTAGGCAAACATAGCATGTTTTTGTTTTTTTTTTCTTTTTTCTTTTTTTTTTGGTATTCTTTATTTTAAAGTGAGAGGACTTGGAAAAAGGAAACTACAAAGTGAACAAGAAATAAGTTTAGTAATAATAAACGGTAGAAACTTAAAATTATATTTATTTAAAGTGAGAGGACTTGTTAAATAAAAGAATTATTAAAGTCTACTAACCTAAAATTTTCTTGATTGCTCTTACTTTTATCTCCATGATCAATTCTCTCTCATGACTATTCAATATTGGAAGATGGACTTCCAACCTTTAGGTCTACCTCAATCATTGCAATAGGTTTAAAGGGACAAAATTGCTCGTTTAATGTGTCCTCTTCTATAAAGGTCAGTGCATCATAATTCTTATCCCATAAGATTGTAAAGAATGACATTTATATTTTACCAAAAATTTGAGTTCAATTATGACCCCTTAAATGATTGTATTTAGATATGTTCTTAGGTTCAATGAGAAGTGTACTAAGTTGCTAACATGATTTTGTCATTAAATTGAGGAAATTATATTGATAAAAGGATAAAAAATGGCCATAAACAAGCTAGGTCATGCAAGTGAAAAGGTTAGAAAAGAAGCACACTTGTACGCTGTAGGGATCGAATTAGTGGCCTTTTATAAAGCATGCAAGCATCTTTCCATTGAGCCAATTGGCTCATTCTCATCTATTAATGCAATGAAATTTTAATTAACCTAACTAACCAATGAGGACCAACTTCAAATAATGAATCTGGTTCAAGTCGAATTTAAACCCTATTTGACCAACTTTATAAAAATTGAAAAAGCATTTCTCTTAAAGATAAAGTCTAGTACATGTATGTTAATTTTTTATTTTCTATTCCTAACCCGATTTATACTAGACCCTATGCTCATCTAATATAGATCCTCGACTTGAATTAGGAATTTCATTTTATTTTGGAGTCGCCACCCAACTATGGTTGGGAAATATTTGAATTAGGACTAATTGAGTAGATTAATCCTAATTTGGACCACTAGTCAGCGAAATTTCTTATTTTCATTTTTGTGAAAGAGGAAATGGAAAACCAGAGTTCCTAGGTTCAAAGGCTAACCTATTAAAACCTTAAAGTTACCACCTTATTCTTCTGAAATCCAAACCTTATCCTAATGTCTTTTATTTTATTTTTGTTATCTTTTTATTGTGTTTTTGAGTAACTTATTCTAAGAAAATAATTTTTCATTCTTTTTAGAGTTGCCCCAAACGGATGCTTATGTACCTGCTACTCAGGATCAAACGGGCTGTAGTTCACTTTTCATGAAAAACTTTAATGTGTTTGTTAATTTTAATTATGAAATTACTTTTGGCTTATGTTTTTATCATTTTAGTATTTTTCTGGAAAAATCTAAGCCTAAGCTTGATCATTTGATTTATTTTTTTTTTTGGAAAATAATGACTTAAAGGAAAAAACCAATTTTGGATTTATTATCATAAAAAAAAATTCTAAGTGATAAAATTTATTTCTCTATTTTTAACCTACCTCTAATATTATTTTTTTATTTTTTATTAGTTTTTTCTAATTTTTATTATATTTTATTAATTTTTATTAATTTCTATTAATTAATTAAAAAATTCTATTATATTATTTATCTAACCTAAACTAAAAATCTAAATTTTATCATTTTTTTTAGTATATCTTTATCTTTTTTATTATTTTATTATTTTTTTTATTATTATCTTCTATTATTTACCCTAAATTAAATCCTAAAAAAACTAATCTTCATTCTAATATTTTTTCTATTTTTTAATTATAAATAATAAGTAAATAAATTAATTAATTAAAAAAAATAAATAACTAAAAAATACAAAAAAAAAAGAATCGGAAAATCCGACTTACCTAGATCCAGGTCTGTACACGGATCGGGTCGATTGGGTCGGTCGGGTCGAAGCGGGTCGAACGGTCACGGCGGCAGGAGGTGCTCATTGACGGCATTCCGGCGGCCTTTCGAGGAGGTTGAAGAGTCGTTTCCTAGGGAACTCAACCGTAGTGGTGGATTTCTCCAAAAACGCCTCCTGGTGGCGATTCGAGGCTTGATCGGCGGTCGCGGCTTGGGGAACTCCGGCGAAGCTTCAATTTCTCTCTTTTTATCACTTCTGATCCATGCTTATGCTTGCTGCCTTCATCCTCTATTTATAGCCACAAGGAATCGAGCTAGATAAGCTTGGATTTCCTCCGATTGAGGTAAATCGGATTTAGGTTAAAAAAACCATCTCCAATTTGTGCAAATCCATCAATTTGTTGCGATTTGATTCCAATTGGATGATGTTTATCCTATTTTAGTTAAAGATCTATTGGATTTGTGCAAAAAATCGAATCAAAACGACTAAAACGCGATTTTCCCCCCGCCGACGACAATCTCGGACGAAGGAGGAAGAAGATCACCTGCCTGGCGTGTGCGTTCGTTCCAGCCAATCAACTGCTGACATGTGTCCTAGACAAGGAAAAAATTTGCAAAACACGGAATCTGCTACCCCCGCGTTTCGAACCTGTGACCTGACCCCCTCCCCGCGTGCACAAGGCCATGGCTCGAACCAACTAGGCTAGCCCACTTGTTTTTTTTTTTCGCAATTTGCATATATGCAATGCGATTTTTTTATTATTTTTGTATTTTTTGAAATTCCAAAAATTTGTAAAAATCATTTAATCCCTTTTATTACTATTTCTAAAATTATTTTCCGAAATTGATGTATTTTTTCTATTTATTTTATTTTTTGAATATTTTTCCTATTTTTGCTAAATTAGAAGAAAATTTGTAAAAATGGAAAAAATTAAAAATTGATTATTATTGATCATTAGGGGCAAAAATGGGGTGTTTACAGCTACCCCTCTTTGTAGTAAAGTTTGAAAAACTTAACTACAAAGACAAGAAAGACGTCATTTTTTGCCTCTTGACTGAATGGATAACGCCATGGTTTGGCTGGTTATCTAGAATTTGGTCTCTAGTAGGAAATTGCTCCATGAGCTAATAATCTTGTGAGTATTTTGTGATGAATGGTATTGTTTAGGAAATTTTCTTAAACAATCCTAACAATTTGAAGTAATGTATCCTCCCGAAAAGTGCTTTATGGGCTGACTAATCGTCAATGAGAAACATCTCAAGGATTATGTAGGAATGTGTTATTGTGAGTGGAATAGCTGATGATAGGAAGCATCTTATCGGACTAGTAACCTTAAAGAGAAGATCATCTCAGGAAGCATTCTTATGAGTTGGCAACCTGTTAATAGAAGTGTTTGGCTAAACTAGCGACTGTTTAAGGAGAAATACTTCCAAAGAGTGCTCTTGTGAGCTGACTAATCGGTTATCGAAAAATTTGAAAAGTGCTCTCATGAGCTGACTAATCAACAAATTCGAAAAGTGCTCCTATGAGCTAACTAATCGATAGATTCGACAAGTGCTCCTCTAAGCTGACTAATCGATAGATTCGACAAATGCTCCTCTAAGCTAACTAATTGACAGATTCGAAAGGTGCTCCTATGAGCTAACTAATTGATAGATTCGAAAAGTGCTCCTCTAAGCTAACTAATCGATAGATTTGAAAAGTGCTCCTATGAGCTAACTAATCGATAAATTCAAAAAGTGCTCATATGAGCTAACTAATCGATAGATTCAAAAAGTGCTCCTTTGAGCTAACTAATTGATAGATTCAAAAAGCACTCCTATGAGCTAACCTCGAGAAAGGGTGTCTAGGAAAGTGCCCCTTTGCAGGCTAACTAACCTACAATGAGAAGACATGCCTCAAAAGGTGCCCCTATAGGCTGACCTTGAGAAGGGATGTTTAGGAAAGTACCCCATTATGGACTGACTAACCTATGGTGGGAAGTGTCTTCTTAGACTCGCGACCCTAGGGAAGAAATGTCTTGAAAGGTGCCCTTATGGGCTGACCTTGAGAAGAGATATTTAAGAAAGTGCCCCATTGTAGGCTGACTAACCTATGGTAGGGAGAAACGTCTCAAAAAGGTGCCCTTATGGGTTGACCCTAAGAGAAGATGTTTAGGAGAGTGCCCCATTGTAGGCTAACTAACCAATGCTTCTAACAAATGAGTTAAATGATTTGATAAGAGATGTTTTATGATATGTGAATGATGGTTATTTATTCTAAGATGCTTACCAATTTATCGTGGATAGCAATCAAACAATCGAACCTTCATGCTAGTTTGCTTCTCCTTTGCTTATTCTTGCTTTAAAACAGGGCTGAGGCTCTTGATGTGCTTCCTTTTTTATGCGCTCGGCGCTTGTGATTGTAGTATTATCTTACTAATGTACCAGGTTCAATGCTCAAAAGTAGGTAGAATTATATCACAAAATTTATTGAGATTCATTATCATTTCAATGTTCATCATTCATTGGTGAAGTGATGGGTAATGTGTTTAAGGATGTTTGTTTTAATGAGAATTGATTGGAATTATCGATCGTTCAAAGACATTAACTTTTCTTGTAAAAAATGAAAACTGGACTCAACGAAACTTGTATTGAATATTGGCATTCATAAACATCGGCAAAATTTCAATTCCCTTGCCTAAGAATAATACATCTTAACAGCATCTGCATTAATGGGATCTCTCAATTCTGGACCATCCATTTGAGCTAATATTAGAGCACCTCCTGATAATACCTTCTTTACAACATATAGACCCTCATAGTTTGGGGTAAACTTCCCTCTGGAATCTTGAGCATTCGGGAGAACTTTCCTGAACACCAAATTCCCTTCTTTGAAGCATCGAGGCCTCATTTTCTTATTAAATGCTCGGGCCATCCTTTGTTGGTAACACTGGCCGTGACATAATGCAGTGAGTCTTTTTTCGTCAATCAAATTCAACTGATCAAGTCTCTTCTTCACCCAGTCTGATTCATTTAACTGCACTTCTGATAGAATTCTAAAGGATGGTATTTCGACCTCAACTGGTAGAACTGTCTCAATACCATATACTAGAGAATATGGAGTAACTCCAGTAGATATTCTAATTGAGGTCCTATAAGCCATGAGGGCGAATGGCAGCATCTCGTGCCAATCTTTGTAAGTGATTGTCATCTTTTCGATGATTCTTTTGATATTCTTATTGGCTGCTTCCACTACCCCATTCATCTGAGGTCGGTAAAGAGTTGAATTTTTATGGTTTATGTGGAACTGCTGACACAAACCTGTCATTGACTTATTGTTGAGATTGGTACCATTGTCAGAGATGATTGACTCAGGAACTCCATATCGGGCTATTATGTCCCTTTTCAAGAATCGAACTACCACTCCTTTTGTGACATTGGCATATGATGAAGCTTCCACCCACTTGGTAAAGTAATCAATGGCTACCAATATAAATCTGTGGCCATTGGATGTTGTTGGAGTGATTGGGCCGATTATATCGATCCCCTACATGGAGAAAGGCCATGGTGCAGACAACGAATGCAGCTCGTTGGGCGAAGCATTTATCTGGTTCGCATACACTTGACATAAATGACAATGCTTGACATATTTGATGCAATCTGATTCCATGGTTAGCGAGTAGTAACCTAATCTCATGATTTTTCGGGCCAACATGTAGCCGTTCATGTGAGGTCCACATACTCCTTCATGCACTTCCCTCATCAGTTCACATGCCTCATTTCTATCCACACATCTTAGCAAGGTGGTATCAGGCGATCTTTTATAAAGCACAAGCCCAATTAATAAAAAATGACTTGCTAACCTTCTAAGTGTTCTTTGGTCATTTTTGCTAGCCATTTCAGGGTATTTGCTTTCTTGGAGAAAAGTTTTGATGTTGTGATACCAGGGCTTATCATCTTATGCTTTTTCAATTATCAAACAGTACGTGGGTTGATTTTCGATTTCTATTTTCAATGGTTGGACTTCAACTCCCCCTGTTACCTGAATTATAGATGCTAGTGTAGCGAGTGCATCTGCAAACTGATTCTGAGTTCTCGTGACGTATGTGAAGGTGATTGCCTTAAATTCATCAATTAGCTCTGTCAAATGCTGATGGTATGGTACCAATTTGGGGTCTTTATTTTTGTATTCCCCTCTTGTCTATATATGATGAGTGAAGAATCTCTGTACACTTCTAATTCACGGATTTCCATGTGGCAAGCCATTTTTAGGCCGAGGATGCATGCCTCATATTCCGCGATATTATTAGTATATGAAAAATTTAGTCTTGTTGCTGAAAGGAATTATGTTCCTTCTGGTGATATCAACACTGCCCCGATCCCACAACCGAATACATTTGTAGCTCCATCAAAGAACATCTTCCACTTAGGGTTCTGGTTTATTCCACAGTCTTCTACCGGTGTACTTCCTACTGTTAATATATTTTCATCAGGCAATTGGGCTTGTGATTCTTGGGAATCTCCCCCAATTGGGTGTTCTGCCAATTGGTCGGCTAAAGATTGCCCTTTTATCGAATTTTGATTTATGTATGTGATATCAAATTCTGATAAGAGCATTTGCCATTTAGAGATTCTCCCTAACAAAACGGGCTTCTCTATCAAGTACTTCAAATGATCATGTCTTGTCAACAGCTCAATGTGATAGTAAAGGGTGTATTGCCTCAATCGGTGCATGACCCAAATCAGAGCACAGCAAGTTCTCTCTACTTCTAAATACCTCTGTTCCCCATCTGTGAATTTCTTGCTTAGATAATATATGGGACGCTCTCTTCCCTCTTCATCTTTCTGCCCCAACACGCACCCCATGGATTTAGGGAGTATCATGAGGTATAAGAATAAGGGTTTCCCTTGCTTTAGGACTATCAAGACTGGAGGTTTCATGAGATAGTCTTTGATTGTCGTGAATGCTTCTTCACATTCATCGTCCCATTCTACTACAGCATTCTTTTTTAGCAGGCAGAATAGTGGACGGCATTTGTCTGTGAGCTGTGAGATAAAACGAGCTATGTAATTCAATCTTCCCAGCAAACCTCTTACCTCTTTGACAGTAAGTGGAGAAGGTAGCTCCAGTATGGTCTTTACTTTGTCAGGGTCGATTTTAATGCCTTCCCAGCTTATGACAAACCCTAACAGCTTGCCTATCGTGACCCCAAAAGTGCACTTCTCTGAATTTAACTTGAGCTGAAACTTTCTCAATCGCTTGAACAATTTCCTCAGAATAACTGCATGGCTTTCTTCTTCCTTAGACTTAGCTATCATATCGTCGACGTATACTTCAACTTCTCGATGCATCATGCCGTGAAGTATAGCGACCATAGCTCTCTAATACATTGCCCCGGCGTTTTTCAAACCAAAGGGCATGACCTTATAACAAAAAGTTCCCCATGTTGTGACGAAAGTCATCTTAGTTCTATCCTCTTCAACCATTTTTATTTTATTATATCCTGAGAAACCGTCCATAAATGAGAAAAGATGGTTTCCTGCAGTGTTGTCTACCGGGACATAGATGCGAGGTAGGGGGAAGTTATCTTTTGGCGTGGCTTGGTTCAAGTATCGGAAGTCTACGCATACACGTACTTTTCCATTCTTTTTTAGAACAAGGGCTATATACGCTACCCATTCCGGATAGTCAGATACTTTAATGAACCCCACTTCTAGTAATTTCTTGGCTTCCTCTTTAATAAGATGTCAGGCCTAAATCTTCTCAATTTCTGTTTTTTAGGTTTGACATCTTCTCTTGTGGGAAGCCTATGAACTACTATTGATTGGTCTAATCCTGGCATGTCGCCATATGACCAGGCGAACACATCTGCGTACTTAGTTAAGAGTTCGATTATCTCACGTTTTTGCTCGGCACTTAAACTGGTCCCGATCTTGAGGTTTTTAGGTTGCTCAGCGCTTCATAGATTTACTATCTCCACTAGCTCGTCAATTGAAATTCCACTTTGTTCATGTTTTTGCCAATTTTCTTGTATTATTTCGTGGTCAAGGACATCGCCTCCAACGGCTAACCTAGCAATGTTGGAAACGATATCAGTGTTTTCATTCTTACCTGCGCGAAATGTCCCTAATGTTCGACGGTAGGGAATCTAGGTGAAGTGAAACAAGAGTATGTATATAAGCAAAAAACAAATGAATTGCAATTTATTAAATCTGAAAAGAAACCACAATAAAATTTTGTTTAATAATTGTTCCCTATCCTTGAGCTGACCTAGTGCTATCAATAGGATAACATAACCAATTATTGAGAGCTAGATGCTGCTCGGACATGCGAAGGGTCAGGTTCCCATTGCTGACGTCAGCTTCACTTATCCTTGGCTCTTGAATGGTAGTTGCTTGTATGAATGATTGTTGGAGGGGTGGAAAACACATTTGAGTATCTCTTGGGTTCTCTTTTCTCCTGCCTTTAACACCTCTGGCTTGTGCCTCTTCCTAGGCTGTAGAAACGTACCTTAGTCCAAACATCCCTTGCTGCCCCTCCTTGAATTGATGGCCCTCCTTGCCGGTTACCACACTCACCTCATTAAATATTTGGAGGCCAAAGTCTTCAAAACTGTCTTCCCCAATGTAGGGTATGGCGGTTTCTTTATAGATGGCATAGTCTTGCTCTCCCAGTACAATGATGATCTGTCCATTTGCAATGAACTTGACCTTCTGATGGAGGCTTGAAGGTATGGCTCCAGCGGTATGTATCCACGGCCTTCCCAAAAGCAGATTAAAAGAACTCAGAATGTTGAGGACCTAGAAGGAGATGTTGAATATCTGTGGGCCAATTTCCACCGGCAAGCTTATTTCCCCTACTATGTCTCTCTTCAACCCGTCAAAAGCCCTAACCACCGTTGAGCTTGGTTTGATGTTACTAAGATCGAATCCCAGTAAGTCAAGGGTAGCCAATGGGCATACGTTGAGAGAAGATCCATTGTTAATGAGTACTCAGGAGACGATTGTGTCGTTGCATTTCGCCACTATGAACAGCAGTTTTGTATGTTGGTCTCCGTCTTCTCCCAACTCTTCAGGAGAGAAAGATATTTTGTCCATGGTGAAGATCGAATCTACTACATGGCTCAATTTGTTTGTTGCGATGCCCTCTGGTACCTTGATCTGTTTGAGCACTTTGAAGAGTGCTTCCCTGTGAGGCTCAGAGGTTGTAAGGAGGCCCATAAGTGATATTTGGGCTGGAACCTTATTCAATTGTTCCATGATCTTATATTCGCTCACCTTGATCATCTTTGTAAATGCAGAGAGACCCTCCTCATCTTCTTTTCCTACCTCCGTGTTAGGCTCCTCAGTTGAGACTTTGTATTTCGGGTCATAAATTCTCCCAAAATGAGTGATTCCTCCTACGATAGGGGGTCTTTCTTGATCAAGAGCCCGATAGTCAAATGATACTGCCTTATACCTCTCTACGGTATTGGGACATTGAACACATACCTCTTCTTTAGAATTTGCACCTCAGTCAATTGTCCCTCATAGCACTTTATGACTATCGGCTTTTGGTCTTATTTTATCATGTTCACGGACTTCCCCTCCTCTTTTGGCGGGTTGTCTTCTTTCTCAAACTCAGGCCCCCATCAGCTAAGTGGCCCATACTCGGTTGGAGTGAAAGAGTAATTTACCAAATACTCAAACTTCCCATGCGATTCGCCTAGGGTACCGACTATTGAGTGTCCAGTTAACCATCTCTTTTTTATATGTGACTTAGGGATTTCCTCTGGAGTTTGGCATGGGTGACTTTTTCATTGCACTGTTGCCTTTTGCTGTTTTGGAGATTCTTTGGGATCCAGCTCTTCGGAAGTGATCATATTGATAGTGGGCTTATGGTTGGGCAGTGGATTAGTGTTGACATTGGGTGCTGGTGTGTTAACAAAGTCCAGCTGCACAATCCCAGCATCAATCAGATCTTGGATTTTGTTTCGAAGCCTCTAGCATCTGTCTATAGAATGCCCCTCTTTGCCCATATGATAATCACATTTAAGGCTTGAGTCAAAATTTCTGAGCTTGTACCGGTCATTTGGGATCTCGAAGTTGATTAAATTATCCACTCGCAGCCAAGCGAAGACTTGGCTGAGCGAGATCGGGATTGGAGTGAACTGTCTCAAGACTTTGGTGGCCTGGGTGTAGTTTGTTGGGGACTGCTAGATTGGGGCGCTTATGGTCTGGAATGTCACGCGGGTCCCAACCTTGTCTGCTTTGCCGGAATTAACTGTGCTGACAGTAGACTCTTTGGCTTTGTTTCCTCCTAAGGGCCTTTGTGATGACATGACCCTGGGATGATCTAGTGTCTGGAGTCCGCCTAATGTGATGGCATTTTCAATTCGGCACCCCGCTGCTACTACCTCTGCAAAGCTGGATGACGTCTGGCCCACCAGATGTGAGAAGTAGGTCTTATCGAGAGTGTTGACAAAGATGAATGTCAGCTCTTTTTCAGAAATCGGGGTTGCTACCCTGGCAGCCTGAGCTCTCCAGCGTTGAGCATACTCCTTGAAAGACTCAATGTGTCTCTTCCGAAGACTTCCCCGATCGATTACCGAGGGGGCAACTTCAATGTTGAACTTGTATTGGTCATAGAATGCCCAAGCAAGCCTTTCCGAAGTATTGACCAGGTTGAAGTTTAGGTGTGTATACCAAATGAGGGCAGGGCCTGTAAGGCTATCCTGGAAGGTCTGGATCATAAGCTGGTCATATTGGGCCTATTTGCTCATCTTTCGTACGTATAGCCTTGTGTGCATCTTAGGGCATCTAGTACCATTGTACTTTTCAAATTCTGGGGTCTTGAACTTCTCGAGGTATACCTCCTCCCCATATGCTGGCAAGCTAGTGATCCCTGCTTGTTCAAAACTGTCAGCCCCTCTATCGTCTTCATCTTACTAGCCAGCTGCTGAAAAAGTCTCTTTTCCATCTCCTTTTTTTCTGTCCTCCATTTCCCTCTTTATGTCATCAGAGGTTGGACCCAAGTTGGCCCTCGGTTTGTACTCAAAAGCTGGGTTGAGGTAAGAATTGATTTCTTCGCATTCTGGAGGCTAACCCTCCACTACTTTCCCGTTTCTCGCTCCTGAGTGTTCTTCTTAGGTTGGTTGGGTGGTGCGAAGGAGGCCAATGCTCTCAGTCAAGAGGTGGACTTATGCAGCCAATTGTTGGACCGTTTGTTCTAGGGATACAATCCTGGGATATGAGGCGATGTCAGCACTTATGTTGTTGCGGTTGTCACTGTTGTTGCCACTGTTTGCCATTCTAGTTCTTAAACGGGTCCGGATTGGGCTTCTTGGAAGGTTTGGTTGTTTGGGAGCTATCTTTGATACCTGGTGTGCATTTTTCTTAGTATGATACAGGTATGTAAATATGATGCATGTATCACACAGATGCTAAAATAAATGAGGTCAACAATCGATTAATGATATAATACTGAAACTTTATTTTTATTAATATTGGAAACTTGGAGTTTGATACTTGAAAAAAAATAACAAAGTACAATAGTAATCTATTTCCTAGTTGTCTTGGTCTTCTACTGCATGGGCGTCAGTTTCCCACTGATGATAGCTTCTAACTCTCTAACTCTAGCTTGGTTCTTTTCCAGTTGAGCTTCCAATACCTTGTTCCTTTGATCAGATTCTTTAAATCGGCCCTTCTAAATATCCTTCTTGTAATCTACAGCCTCAAAATATACTTCCATTCGAGCCTTGACTTGCTCTAGATATGTTTTCAGCTCTGGGTCTACCTTGTCTAGCTTAGGTTGGGTGATATCTAGGACCCGGTATGCCCTTTCCCCTATTTGATATAGCTGGTGGATTACGAAATCCCTAGTAGCTTGGTACTTGCCTACTTCGCCATCTAGCTCTTCGAGGTCTACATTAGGACTCTCGAATCAGGCTTCCCATAGTGCTTTGACCTCTGCCAACTTGGCAAACTTCTTGGCTACTAGTAAATTTGGGTCTTGATACTCGAATGTGATTGCTTCTAGCGAAGGCCGATAAACTATGTCTTGAATAGCACCGAACTGGCAAACCACCGAGTTAGGATGATAACCTATACATCCACTGATACCGATTAAAGGTACGGCCTGAAAGTTGCTGTAGATTAGGATGACTTTATCGCAATAACTCCATCTAGCTGTCCACAGGATGTCGTCGGCACCGAAACCCTTAAGCACTTCTACCCAACTATGGCTAGTAAGGTCGTCGGGCAACTTTATCTATGCACGAGTCCATGAGGTCCACTTGTTGGGCCAAAGTTTTCCGGACCAGGTTCAGCCTGAAACATTTGAGGTGGCTCACAAACCAGATCAGGATGAGGTTGATGTTTGAGTGGAGGATCTCATGGCCCTTTTTCTTGATAAAGTTTAAGTTCTGGATCTGTTCAACCAGTAGAGCCGGGATGTAGGATTTTCCTTCTACGAATTGGGCCACTAGTTCTACAACTCTATAATGGACATAAAAAGTTCTGGTGGGGAAGAGTATGGTGGCGAAGGCTGTCAGGATGAAAGCACTCACCCTCCTCTGTTTATAGCTCTTGAGGTCTCCATATAATATGTCTTTCCTATCCCCATTATCTTCTCAGGCTATGAACAAGGCTTCTAACTCATCCATCTGTATGCAATATCCGTTACAGTTTACTAGGGCTTCATTGATTGCTGTCTTGCGAATACCCAGAAGTTTGCTAAAGATACCAGCCAGCCCAGCCTCAAGATCAGGCACATACACTTCGCCGGTTAGTGATGGAGCCTATAGAAGTTTGGTGTATTCTTCTAGAGTGGGAGTGATCTCATGTGGCCCAATGAAGAAAGCTACGGGCTCTACTTCCCATAGATGGAGAATGGCACGTATCAAAGGTAAGTTCATTTCCATCTTCATCAGTGAGAGGATGGGCCCTATCTTCTACTAAATAAAGGCCTGCTCTTCCAGGTTGAACAGAATAAACCTGTGGTCCAGCACCAATTTTGGGTCTAGAGGTTTGCAAACTCGGATCTCTTTGTGGAGGAGGCGGTCGATTGTGGAACTAGCCATCTATTACAACAAAAAGAACTATATTACAATGATAGCATTACAAGGAAATATATCTGAACTCCATGAACAGAATAAAAGTATTACATCATTAATCGATTATCAGCCCATGACTTCGTGTATGTAGATAAGTAGGTTCTAACAGGTCCCCAAGCTCTATGGCCTCCCGCATTCTCGAAGAAATGGATCTCAGGCCATATTGAAGCATTGGGTGGGGTAGCCTAATCAGTCCCGAACGGTGATCATATCACTACTCTCGAAACCTACACAATGGCCCCCTATCTTAGGGTCCTAAGACGATCTGGGTTTGACCGTATCTACTCACACAGTTTACATGTATGCAGACTCAATAATAAAAGTAAATAATCGAATCCTAAATCTAATTAAATCCCTGAAAGGTTAGCAACAGTATAACAAGCCAAAAAAAAAGATATTTCTTGAAAAAGTGATTTGAGGAGATTTAGGTGGCTAGCCTAGTAGAGTTTAGGTCCCCAATGGAGTCATCATCCTGTTGAGTCTAATTTTTTATTTTCTATTCCTAACCTGATTTATACTAGACCTTATGTTCATCTAATATAGATCCTCAACTTAAATTAGGAATTTCATTTTATTTTGGAGTCGCCACCCAACTATGGTTGGGAAAGATTTGAATTATGACTAATTGAGCAGATTAATCCTAATTTGGACCATTAGTCAGCGAGATTTCCTCTTTTCGTTTTTGTGAAAGAGGAAATGGAAAACCAGAGTTCCTAGGTTCGGAGGCTAACCTATTAAAACCTTAAAGTTACCACCTTATTCTCCTGAAATCTAAACCTTATCCTAATGTCTTTTATTTTATTTTTGTTATCTTTTTATTGTGTTTTTGAGTAACTTATTCTAAGAAAATGATTTTTCATTCTTTTTAGTGTTGCCCCAAGCGGGGTGCCTACGTACCTGCTATTCAGGATCAAACGGATCGTAGTTCACTTTTCATGAAAAACTTTAATGTGTTTATTAATTTTAATTATGAAATTAATTTTGGTTTATGTTTTTATCATTTTAGTATTTTTCTGGAAAAATCTAAGCCTAAGCTTGATCATTTGATTTTTTTTTTTGGAAAATAATGATTTTAAGGAAAACACTAATTTTGGATTTATTATCATAAAAAACATTTTTCTAAGTGATAAAATTTATTTCTCTATTTTTAACCTACCTCTAATATTATTGTTTTTTTTATTATTAATTTTTTCTAATTTTTATTATTTTTTTATTAATTTCTATTAATTAATTAAAAAAAATTCTCTTATATTATTTATCTATCCTAAACTAAAAATCTAAATTTTATCATTTTTTTCTAATATATCTTTATCATTTTTTAATATTTTATTATTTTATAATTTTTTATTTTTATTTATTATTTTTTTATTATTATCTTCTATTATTCACCTTAAATTAAATCCTAAAAAAAAACTAATCTTCATTCTAATATTTTTTTCTATTTTTTTAATTATAAATAATAAGTAAATAAATAAATAAATTCGAAAAAAATAAATAACTAAAAAATATAAAAAAAAAAAAAGAATCGAAAAATCCGACTTACCTAGATCCAGGTTAGTGCGCAGTCGGGTTGGATTGGGTCGAATGATCACAGCGGCTGGAGGTGCTCGTTGATGGCGTTCTGGCAGCCTTTCGAGGAGGTTAAGGAGTCGTTTCCTAGGTTTTCGGGGGTAGGGAACTCAACCGTGGCGGTGGATTTCTCCAAAAACGCCTCCTGGTGGCGGTTTGAGGCTTGATCAGCGGTCGCAGCTTGGGGAACTCCAGCGAAGCTTCGATTTCTCTCTTTTTCTCACTTCTAATCTGTGCTTCTGCTTGCTGCCTTCATCCTCTATTTATAGCCACAAGGAATCGAGCTAGATAAACTCGGATTTCCTCTGATTGAGGCAAATCGGATTTCGGTTAAAAAACCATCTCTGATTTGTGCAAATCCATTAATTTGTTGCGATTTGATTCCAATTGGATGATATTTATCCTATTTTAGTTAAAGATCTATTGGATTGTGCAAAAAATCGAATCAAAATAGCCAAAACACGATTTTTCCCCCGTCGGCAATGATCTCGGACGAAGGAGGAAGAAGATCACGCGCCCAGCGCATGCGTTCATTCCAGCCAATCAGTTGCTGACACGTGTCCTAAACGAGGAAAAAATTTTCAAAATGTGAAATCTGCTTCCCCTGCGTTTCAAACCCATGACCTAACCCCTTCCTCGCGCTGACAAGGCCATGGCTCAAACCAGCTGGGCTAGCCCACTTACTCGTTTTTTTTTTCGCAATTTGCATATATGCAATGCGATTTTTTATTATTTTTGTATTTTTTGAAATTCCAAAAATTTGTAAAAATAATTTAATCCCTTTTATTACTATTTCTACAATTATTTTCCAAAATTGATGTATTTTTCCTATTTATTTTATTTTTTGAATATTTTTCTTATTTTTGCTAAATTAGAAGAAAATTTGTAAAAATGGAAAAAATTGAAAATTGATTATTATTTATCATTAGGGGCAAAAATGGGGTGTTTACAATATTCTCATAAATTGGTTAATATAAGTCCAATCAAGATGTCACGATTAACCTAAGTTGATTTCATTTTTATGATATAAAAAATTAATTAACCTGGATTATGATCATAATGATAAATTTTCATAAAAACTTAACATTCTCAGAAACCGTCAAAGCGCATATTTGCATTTCGACTTTTTAACCCTAGAAAATAAAATGAACCTCAAAATGAGAACTAACGACCACCAATTAACCTGCAAATTTTATTTTTCCTAATTTTCTAATTTTGCTATTTTTCTTTTTCTTTTTTTTTTCATTTTCTCCTTTTTATCTCTTTTTTTCCATTTTTCATTTTTTGTACTTTCTCTAATTTATCTATTTTTGGTATTGTTTTAATTTTTCTTTTTTTTTTTGTTTTTTTTTCTAATTTTTTTCATTTTTTGTATTTTTCTAAATTATGACCTTCTCTTTAGTAAATTGGAAAAACCTAAAACTTAGGAGGAGAGGTGGTGAAAATGGAGTATCTATAACTAACACTACTAAAGCTCTTTTGAATAAGGATAGCTACCATTCCTTAGGATAGTTGGTACTCTTGAGGATAACTTGCACCTCTATAACTCTCCTAAACAAGGATAGTTGTCATTCTTTAGTATCATTGACACTCTTAAAACTCTTTTAAATCGGAATGGCTTCCAATCCTTCAAATAGCTAATGCTCCTTTGGATAATTAATACTTCCAAAACTTTTTTACACAAGAGATGACTAGAGCTCCTAAGACTCTTCTAAGATTGGATAAATAAGGTTCCTAAAATTCTTCTAAGGTTGGATAACCAAGTTTCTTTTGAGCTTGAATGATAAAAGTTCCTATGATTCTTCTAAGATTGGATGGTAGAAGTTCCAAACTTTGAGAATTTTTTTCTTCTTTAAAAAAAAAAAGGAAAGAAAAGAAAAACCCGTAATTTTTACAAAATTGCTTTTATTTCTAAAAACTTTGATTTTAGAAGGAAAAAAAAAAAAGATTTTTCTTTCATTTATTTTCTTTTTCTTTCTTTTTTGAGAAATTACATTGGTAACAAGTAAAGGAATTTTACAAGCTTTGAGGACTACAAATAAGCAATAGACTCACCCTATAGCTCATTAGTCACTTATTCCTTTCTAAAAAGTGGTTCTTTTGCCATGTATCTAAACTTTCCGAGGCTTTGACTTTAAATTTAGGGAGCTAATGACTTCTCATGGCCCTAAGGATGCATTCATGGTTGATTTTTTACTTCAAGGTTTTAAATGTTTTCTATTTAAAATTTTGTAATGCCATTGAATCCGAAATGTTACAATCCACCACGTGTCATCCTTGGATGATGACACATGAAGGCTTAGAATCAACTAAATCTCCAAAAATCTGTAATAATTGTTAAACGCATAATGTAAAACTCCACATATCAATGTTGAGTGACTCAAAAGAGTCTCACTCTAACCAAAATAGTCTACTAAACATGTCTAACAAAATTTACTCCTACTATGGAGGTCAACTTAATCACTAAATCTAAACAGAACTTCTACAAACACAATCAATATACACATGAGACAACACAAATATAAGTCAATTGAAGTCTATCTCCAAATAATAACACATCTACTAATCCTTGTAGTAGTACTTACATTCACTGTCATCATCCCTAGCTTAATAATAGTTCATACATATCTCATCTTATACTATAAACCCCTCAAATATACTTGCAATTGAAAAAAAAAAGAAAAGAAAAGAAAAAGGTCCCATAAAGGGTGAGTTAATCCCCAATATGTACTGTGAATTTAATTATATGCATTTAATGCAACAAGCATTACAAGTAATCAATTTAATTATCTTTTAATTAAGTCCATCAATTAACACAAGAATACTCATGACCCCACTCACACACGATAGAATATATATAATATAATATAATCCTAAGTTGGAAACTGCCACCTCTAATTCCAATACCCCTAAATCTACACTAGATTATTTCAACACACAACTCTATTAGAGACAACGTCACATACAGATCATCAGAGTACCCCTTGAAGCTCTGCCACCTCTGGCCTCTAAGCTAAGCCACATACAAGTAACAAGCAATTTATTAACCGGATAATTGTTAAGTCCATTCAATTACTATTACTAACACACACAAATAGTAAACACGGTAAATACATTCCTGGAATAGGTAACTTAATTAATTCTTACATTTTTTGAACTCTAACACCTGATATAGAGAATAAATACACTTGATGAGTACTTATTCAAGTTAGTTGTAAATCAATTTTATCACTTTAACCATTTATGTGACATTCTACCTAAGCATCTACCTAGTTTTCACTCCCCTTAACTTCTTACTAAACATTCTAACTAACCATCTAACTAAACTCCATTTACCTTAACCCTTTACTGGACCTTCCGAATAACCCTTTAACTATACGCTACTCAATCTAACTTTTTGCAACACCTTCTAAGTAACCTTCTAACTATCATATGTTCAACTTAGCCCTTTGCTACACCCTCTAACTATTTTCTATTCAACCTCACCTTTCGCAGTACTTTCTAAGTAACCTTTTAACTATCCTATGTTCAACCTAACTCCTTGCAACACCCTTTGAGCAACCCTCTAAGTGCCAAAAACATCTTACTTAAAATTTTCTACAAAATGTTTTCTCTCATCCAACCCCACAAAACATTACCAAAACTTTACCCATTGCCTAACCACTTCATATTAAGTGTAAAACCCGTGAATTTTAATTTTGTATAATAGCGGAATAATTAAAAGATTTTATTAAAAGCCTTAAAACACTCTTCGAATAGAGTTATAATAATAAAAATAAGCGTATTAGAGGTAAACTATAAGAAAATTTTGAGTAAACGATGGAATAGAATAAAATCATAGATTTAGGATTGTTAAATAGGAATTTCGAGTGGATATTCGTATTCGGAATATATTAGGATTTTTTAAAACCCTAAACCTAATAAAGTATTATTTAATAATATATATATGCCGCATTTCCGTGGAGGACCCACGGAACCCATAAGCAACAAAGAAAAAAAAAAAAAAAAAAGAGAGAAACAGAGAGGAGACAGAGACCACGCAGAAACGGAGAACGAAGAAAAGAAAACAAAAGGGAACCGAAAAAAAAAAATCATATCTCGCACATATGACCTCCAACCAACGATCCGAGATCACCCACGTGTTTCTTAAGGTAAGTGCAACTCAACTAGACTAGTTTTTCATAAAATGGAATTAGTTTTTAAAAGTTATATATAAAGAATAAATAGGTGTAAAATTTAATATTTTACTTAAAATTAGTTATAATAGCTTAAGAAATACTAAATAAAATAACATAAACTATGTATTTAGTGTATTAATATACTTTTTCCTAATTTTCTAGATGAAGAGGGTTTCGGTTCGAAAATATTTGAGAATTACTTCGAGTAACCCAACGAAACGAGATCGAGGTGACTAGTGCTTCGTGATGTATTGTATTATGTGTTTATGTACTGTGTGTAATGGTCTCATTGTAAAATTGTTGTGGTGTATCTATATATATATATATATATGCTTATGATAGGCTAGACAGAACAGAACCCTTCTCCTCGAGCACGCCGTGATTTCCTTCGTCGTGAATAAGGATATATATATATATGAATGTTTGTACCTGTGTAAAACGTTACTGGTCTGTGATGGTGCGATTGGAGGGAAGAGATCCATGTAGTAGAGGGTTTGATATATATATATATATATATGTATATACTTGTGTGTATGAGCTACTGGACAGATTTCCCTTGCTGCCGTAAACGGAGGATGGCGAGGGAGTAGCAACCAATATATATATATATATAGAAGACATTGCTGGACAGACGTGATTCTTCTCCTCGTGCGTGCAGTAGACTCCTTCACATAACAGAGGATGTAATATATATATATATATATATATATATATATATACGTACTATCGCAACTGGAATTGTGGATGTTGCTGCTGCGTTCTTGGTGTGCTAGCTTCTGATCAGCTCTTGTTATGTTTGGAGAAAAATGGCTACTGTAGGCGATCATATATGTGGGTGGATATATAGGTACTTGGCTGGAATGGAGTACAATTTAATCACTTTAGTCCTTCATTTATACTTGTCATTGGTGTAGTTATCTCCCTGCTGCAAATGGCGTGTAGGATTGAATGTATATGCATGTATTCTGATGAGATTGTTGGCTGAAAATTTGAGAAATCATCCTTCCATGAGTTGCGTGTATAGGTAAGAGTGTGTAGGATTCCATCTTATCCCCTTTGCTGGCCATCCCTGCATCTTGTTTCTTGTTATGTTGTTGTATGCGTGAATCACTTGGAACAGGGGATGGTGGGGCGTTCTTTATTTCCGCTGAGGTATAGAATGATACATATAAACGTAGGTGAAATAAGCTAGCTGGTCAAGAATGGGGGAGTTGGAAAATTAACTTGCTAGATGATATATATGTTCATGTGTATATGTGGTATGAGGAGAAGAGGAATAGAAGTTAGACTTAAAGATGTGATACATAAGATGAAATGGAAGTGGGAGTTAAGATTGTAGTGTGTTAGTTGTCTTGTAAGCTTGTGTGTTAGGGAATTTAAAGAAGAGTGAAAACCCATGAATAAGACCATAAAACAACGTGTAGGAGTATGTAAAGATGGAGTTTATTCCTTTAATGCGAATAGGTATGAATTTATAAGTAGTAAGAAAAGTTGTCACTATATCATGCATGTTGTTATGGGAAGTAATAATGGATGTGAAGTATGTAGTCAAGCCTTCACAAACCATACAAAATATGGAAGAGAAAATCTAGGCTTTCATATTCTAAGTCTTTACATATATATATACGTATGTGTGTGGTGTCCAAGTAAGGTGGAAAGATAAGATGATGCATGTGACGTATGTTATGGTATATAGATATAAGATAGGAAGAGTGGTATTACATGATCTCAATTACAACATGCATAAATCCTCCTAAGATGTATATGCCAAAGGAGGCATGGGAAACAAATTCAACGTCTATACGCCTATGGTATTGATGAAGGCTTATTCAAGGATAATATATGGAGTTATTGTCATGAGTATAAGTATAGAGAAGAAATGGGAAAAGAGAATTGCAACAATGGAAGTTTTATTGGTACTCCTTAGCTTATCAATATATCACGCCAACCATATGTGTGTTGTCTTCTTGTTGTGTTAAGTTATGCCTTGCTTCTAGAATGGTTTCATGTGTTGTGATTAGTTGTTCATATGATTGACAATTGCACTTATACTTGATTATATGATCACCCCCGAAACTTTAATTAGTTATGAGATCTAATTAAAAAACATGACATGCATTTCCACAAGACATGTGCATGAGATTAAAGGTCATCACTGCCACAAGATGCCCCGAAAGTGATCAAGAGGATCGCTATTCCACCAAGTGCAAACTAAAGTGATTAGGGGATTATCGTGCCTTGACTGTTCCAAGTCCAACCTATCTCTTGAGGGTGTAAATGCTCGGTGTATTAAGGCACCTAAGCCTAAAACATTAAAGCTAAGACACAACTTAATTAAGTGATAAGAATAATAAAGATGTGAGTAAGACCGAGCACTGATGGTGGCTTCAGAATACCTAACCCAAGGTCAAGGGGGGCGTAAACCCTAGACTTCACATCGGTTATTGGAAGACCATGTAAGATGTTGCATTCATGTGTTGGTTCATGCATAGCACTTGTTTGAATTTTGTTTATATTTGTTGCAACACTGAAAGATTGCACCCTATCTCACTAAGCTTTGGCTTACCCTCCTATAGATTTTGCCTTGCAAGTAGAGACTACCTAAACTTCATGATGAACCAACGAACCAAGGTGAGTACTCGTTGCGCCAATGGTGGGCTTGGTCGTGGAAAGGGGCTTAGATTTAATGTAGACATCTGTAGGATGGATCTTTTGTTTTGTAATTAAGTGGCCTAATATGGTCTTAGGTGTACCTGTTGTGGTGAAATGGAACTCATTTGAGGCCCAGTAATGTTTTATGTAATTAATTATCTTATGAGCAGGGAATATGATTACTCTGATGAGTGGGTTAACGTTGAAGATAAGACACTTCGTGATTGCTTAACGAGAGGTTAAGCGATCGTGGCAGGTTGTCATGAGAGGCCCTTAGAGTGGGGCATGACACTAGGAAACCCTAACTCAAAATACATCCATCTACTTTGAATTCAACAACATAAATGCATTAAATATTAACCTTTAATTCGTAAAGAAACACAATTTAATCAAAACTTGCTTAATATATTGAATAACTCAACACTCACAAGAAAAACTCCTACAAACCTGTGATTTAAGACCCTTGGACATATTTTAATACAAACTTATAAGAAAATATGCTTGAGCACAATCCAAAGATTCAAAATTACCAAGAAAATGCTTTAAATACCCGTCCTTTAATGCTACCCCTTTCCAAGAATGCATCAAAAATCTTTTTTTTTTTTCATCTAATTCCTGTTAGACACTTTAAAAAGCATAAAAAACAAAGAAAAAATAAATAAAAGAATGATAAACTTATCTTTAATTCTTGTTGTGTTTTGCAAAGAAAGAGTGATAACTACTAGAGAGGAAGAAAGGAACATAAGGGAAGAGAGAGGAGAGAGAAAGGAGATGAGAGAGAAAAGAGAGAAGAGAAGATACAGTGGTTTTAAAAAGATGGATAATTGGGATATTTTTTTAAAACAAAATTACGAATTTGCCATTATTTTATTTTTTATTTTATTTTTATTTTTTTACAATATTTTACATTTTTTCTCCTACTGGGTTTTGTAAAATCGGTCCCATTTTCAATGTATACTTTAAGAGAACTTTTTCACATGCTCTTATGGTTTAATTTCACTATCATCTTTGACTCCAAGAGGTATGATCCATCTTGTAGTGACATATCTTAATTAGCCTACGAGGTCTTTCTTAGACTATAATGTAGACCTTTCACCAATGGTCATGCAAAGGGTAAATTAGTGACGTAGGCTAATTTTAAAAAGATTAGTCCTTATTCCATATCGGGTTTACAAGTCAAGAATTATAAGAATAACTAAAATGAGCTTATCCTAATTTCATGAATAAATTTTACCCGAGATAATCCAAATCCTTTAAATAAGAAAAATTGTTAAAGGAGTAATGTTATGGGCTTTTATCTATTTGAGGAACTTTGCACTCAGTACTTGTATGCATCTAGGAACTTGTGTTCATGTCTAATGTGCCTAGGAGTTTAGGCTCATTTTGGATGTAATCAACTAGCCTGCTTGGTTTTGTTTTTTCTTTCTCTCTCTCTCTCTCTCTTTTACCTTTCTTCTTCATCTTTTGCATTCTTTCTTTTTCTCCTATTCTTTTTTTTTTTTTTGCATTTTTTCTCTTTTTTTTTCTTTTCTTTTACTTACTTTCTTTTTTTTTGTTGGAATTTTTCTTTTTCCCATTACTTTCATTTTCATTCTATTTTAGTTTGTCTTTCTCCTATCCTTCTCAAGCAAGCCTTTCAACGAGATGAAATCACTCCTTACACTTTTGAGTTTCAATCTCAAGTGCTTTAAGGCCTAAGATCCATGGAATTGAATTGCCTATAAAAAGTATACAGCTAAATTATGAATGGTGGAGATGTGTATATAGTTGAAATGGATATGGATAAGTGTTTTTCTTCATTTCAAAGTAATTAGATTATCTATGGTAATAATTACTTGTGAATTGGTGCAACTAAGGTAAGTTATTTTATTCCTTTTATCCTTAATTGATGACTCTAACCTCTTGATTGCCCCAATGTAGGGTGGTTCTTGACAAGGGCTAAGTTTTGAAAAATGCTTCCCTAAGAAAAGCTCAATGGAGTTAGTAAGGGATAAGCATGTTTGAGATGATGAAATGAATGTCTACCATCATTTTCATAAATGTACTAAGTTCAAGATGAACCACTTTTAAGGAATTAAGAGTTGCTTTGATTACTTTAATGCCACTCACTCTCTTACATTTAAGGTTAGTGTTTGGAATTTGGTTTCCCTCTTTTCATCCTGAACTTTTCAATTAATAGGCTATCTTTTCTTAGGCAAAAAATATTAATCATTATCTCTTTTATTTTTCAACTGGGCTAAAAATTTTCTTCTCTTATTCTAAATTTGAAAAATTGATTAGTTAGTTAGTTCCCTAGATCCCCTATTAGTGTCAAGCCATATCACCTACTAATTATCAGTTATGATGGGCCTATGTGCTCTTGTCCACTTGGAAAAGTAGCTACCCCAAAGCAATCATTTCAAAATGATGAGTTGTGATGCCCCATTATTTCCTCAAAAATTAATTGCCCCCCTTAGCACAAACTCAGCGTGTTTTCGTTTTTCTTTTTTTCTTTTTTTTTTTTTGGTATTCTTCATTTTAAATGAGAGGACTTAGAAAAAGGAAACTTGCAAAGTGAATGGGAAATAAATTGAGTAATAATAAAAGGTAAAAACTTAAAATTACATTTATTAAAAGAAATCGCTTACATTAAACCTATGCTAAATAAAAGAATTATTAAAGTCTACTGATTTAAGTTTTCTTGACCGCTCTTACCTCTATCTCCCTTATTAATTTTCTCTCATAACTATTCAATATTGGAAGATAGGCTTCTAACCCCTAGGTCTACCTCCATTGCTACAACAAGCTTAAAGGCACAAAATTACTTATTTAATGTGTCCTCTTCTATAAAGGTCAACACATCATAGTTCTTATCCCATAACACTATAAAGAATAACATTCTTTTACAACCAAAATTCATTTATACAGAATAATATGTGTGTGTGTGTTTTCCCAAATTGAATCCATTTCAGTTGAATCCTTATTACTACTTAGAAGAGAAGTAATAGATAAGGATGACAAGATTTGAAATTGATGGCACTCCTTTATCTTGCTCTACTCAGTTGAAATAATTCCCTAAAGACTACCCCTAGCCATTTCAAATGATGGGCCAATTCTCATATGGTAGCAGTAGACTCTCATTTTTTATTAAACCCATTATAAGTATTTGCTATCCACAATGACATTACTTACATTGAAAAATTTATTGTGTTTCATAAAATGATTCCTTATTAAAATATATTAAAATTAAGAAAATGAAGAATTTAACTTTAAACAATCAAAATAAGATCTCATCAATTTATCTCTTATTCAAATATATTACCCAAATATACTTAGTTAATAAATATTGGGTCTTCAATCTTGATTATACCAAATTTTCCTTGTTTAACCCATCAATACTTAACAATAAGGTTGCAAACAAGTTGAGCCACTCACATGCTACTCAAATTCAATTTGTAGATGAGTTAAGTTTGATCTCAAAATGAAGCTCATTTACCTAAATGAGTCAAGTTGAGTTCATGCTTAAGCTCGTAAACCAACTTGTTTGTTTATATTGTTAACAAGCTCATAAACAGACTCGTGAGTAAACTCATAAGCAAGCTCTTGAGTTTTGAATATGTTATATATACTATATGGGAAGCTTAATATACAAAATGAATAAATACATAAATATATATATGAATGAATAATGAATGAGCCAAGTCACTTGCAAGCTAAGACTCGCTTTAGGTTTGCTTGGTTCAAGCTCGATTTGTGAAAGAATCGAGTTTAAGCTCAAAATAAAGTTCATTTATCTAAACAACCTAAGCATAAACCTATAATTTTCAAGATCAGTAAAAGTTTGACTTGGCTCAAGCTTGATAAATTTTTAAATAATCTTAAATTAAATTTTCAAAAGTTCAACTTGTTAATGATCCTGCATAACAAACATGTCAAAGAATATGTATGTTAAAAAAATGTAAAGATTACTAAGGTCTTTATAGTCTAATGGCATGACAGCTAGTCTCTCGAATTGGATGGATCAAGTTCAAATCTCCCTTCTCCCATTGTAATCACCCAAAAAAAAATGTCAAGATTGCATCTATATTTCGATTAAGAAAAGTTGTGAATAATTAGAAATTAAACATATTCTAAAACTTTTTATATCTTCTTTAAAAGATAATTCTTAAAAATAATAATCCATATGAGATTTGTTAAGAAAAGGATATTCTTTCAAAAGGGTTCCTCATGCAAAAGATTCATTTATCATTACACATCGCGTGTTAAGTACATGTGATATATAAATTCCAATAAGATTTTGACATATATGATAGTAAAATGGATAATTTACAAGATAATTAGCATTAGTATTTTGCACAAATTGTATATGTCAAAATACTATTGGTATTTATACACCACGTGTATATACTACGCGGTGTAGGATCAACTAATGAAACTTTTCACTCTAGGAAAAGATCCAATTTCCTTATGATAGAATATCTCATTTTCCTTTTATTATGAAAATTTTAAACCATAAATATTGGATCTTCTCCTTAGACATGCATTTGCATTAGAAAAATAAATTAAAATTCACAAATGCATAATAATTTAATGCGATAAATAAAATTTACATGCATGAAATAAATATTTAATAAGTAAACGTGCATAACATTAAAATCACAATGTAACCACATATATTTTTCATATATGGTTTGTCAACACTTTTTCTTTATCCAACCATATATAAAACATGAATTATACAATAGATGTTGATAAAAACGTGTGTGCACACATGCAAGCACGAAGCAAAAATATTTATATTCTTCATATATCATACCAAGAACACATACCATATTTATTTCACAAATCAATTAAATAAATTTTATATTTATTTATTATAGGACAAAGTAACTATGAGCATCAAGACATTATTATACTTATTATATAATGATTTCATATAGAAAAAAGTTATTGTAAGATATGGGTTTACTATATTACGATTTTATATAAAAGAAAAGTTATTATAAGACGTGGATTTTATTTTTATTAAAACTTCCTGAGAGATTGTATGATACCATCAAAAGCAACTTTCGGATGTAGTATAATTTCGCACTTAAGCAATGTACAATGGTTTGTTGTTTAGGAAAAGAAGACAGATGAAAAAAGCTAATAAAAAGAAATCAAGGGGCCATGTTTGTCCTCTTTTTGTTATTACGGACCCATGATTTACTATCAGAATTTTGTCTTCATGAATTTCAAACCAATTCTTCATCTTCTGCTGTTAATCTTTTTTTCTTTTTTTTTTCTGGTTGATTCTTCTACTACTACTAATGATGCCATCATCAGATCGTCTTCTTCCATTAAGTTGGATGTTATGTTTTCCGAAACATATGATATGATGCCTCGTGAGCGGTCATGTTAGGCTCCATGGTCTCGGTATAACGTTGGGCCCGTGAACAACAAATCGGAAAATCAGATGATAAGACGTTAAAAATAAATAAACTTTTTTTTATAATTTTATGTATTTATTTTCCTGTGAAGAAGTGTACAATTGATAACTAAAAGATATGAAAATTTTCCTTTTTAAAAAAAGAAAAAAATTTAACAAAGACACCAGATTCAAATAGCATAGGTAAAACCCAACCCTTTTGCCACTTGGAAATAAGGAGGACGGAGACGTACAGAATTCTCCTACTACAACCAACTTCAGCAACATGCGCTTGGCCATGTATATATAAACGAGGCTTCGTAAAGATGACCGGCCACGAGATCAAACAAAAAAAGGTTCTGCTACAAAATAAAACCAGAAGGTTTTTAGGCAGGAAGGAGTATATTATATTATATTTATGGCTGGACAGTCACGTAAATGGATGATACTGGTGGCGACAATATGGATTCAGGCGTTTACGGGGACAAATTTCGACTTTTCGGCTTACTCGTCGAGATTAAAAACAGTGCTAGGGATATCCCAAGTGCAGTTGAATTATCTGGCAGTGGCTTCTGATCTAGGGAAGGTGTTTGGATGGTCTTCAGGATTGGCTGTTATGCATTTCCCGTTGTGGGTGGTTCTGTTCATGTCTGCTTTCATGGGGCTCATTGGTTATGGCCTCCAATGGCTCGTCATTACTAGAGTTATTTCTCTCCCTTATATACTGGTAATAACTCTTCTTTTTTTACTTCTTCCTCTAATAATAATAATAATGGTATACTCACGATTTCAGTCTCTTTTTGGTTTGATTTTATGATTACCTTTCATATATATAGCACTTTTTCCCTTTTATTGATCATATACTTTTTAGATAGATTCACCACGAGAGACCTTTCAGTTTTATTTTTTTTTAGATTTTTGAATTTCTTTTTCCAAGTTCATGAAGTCCCTTTTCGTTTGGTCCACCTTAAAGAAAAACATTATATTTTCTGTGGCCTGGACATTTTCACTTTTGAAAGTAAGAAAGAAATAAACATATGCCTGTCCTCGTCACACGTCGCATGAAGGATGTATTTTGTGGACAAACATTAAACTTAGCTAATCAAAACTATTTTGCCTCCGATTTTTTTTTCTTTTCTTTCTTTTTTTTTTAAAAAATTTACCGTTTCCATTTGGCAGCTGCTTGTCCATACACAAATAAGAAAGCTTTTGGAAACTCTTTAAACGAAAAAAAAAAAAAAAAAAACATACACTTAGCAGAAATTACGAGGATTTTTCTTTATGTAATTATGTAAATATGGTAAGAAGGAACTATACTAAATTACTAATGAAATGAACAATAAGCAAGGATTTTTTGAGTTGTCAAAAAAAATTATTTTTGGCTATTTTTAAATATTTGGACTGATGTGATGTGTCATCCGAAGTTACAATATTTCGTACACACTGATTACTAATTACCAATACTGATACAGTTACTGAAGTCCAATATCTCATGCCATTAAGCTTTATTAATATAATAAATAAGAACAAGTCTATATAGCAGTTTGGTTGATTTGTTTTGTTCGAGTGAGGTAAGCATCTCTGCATTGTCAAAAAAAGAAGGATGAAAATGATAATGGAATCTGAGTTGTATTTTAACTTCATCAGATATGATTTTGTTCTTTCTTAAACTAAGATTTGCCTTATGATAATCACTACTTCAATTTCTTATCATATTTTGGCCTAGACATCCTATGAAAAGATCGAAAAAATTGCAGCTTGATAACAAATAACAACATAAATGAAGCTTTCAAATTTCGTAAATTGGATTCATGCACACAAATTAAAAAGCAAGTCTGTAGTGTAGTGTTAATGGCTGCATATCTTAAAAGAGTCCAATTGACAGAAAGCTGATAATAGAAAAGCAGAAATCATGTGATCTGAGACTCAAAACCAAATTGTAACTAGTCAGCATGCTGTCCGGAGGATAACTGGTTGGTGTTCAAGCTAATTTTCTCTTGTAGGCAGCCATTTGTAATTTCCTATTTTCGCTGTGTTTTTTAACTTTTCATCGTTTTCTTACTTCAATTGAAGCATTTGAACCATCGGATCATTCATGCCGGGACTCAAATGATCCAGCAGCTCATGAATTTTGAATATGCAAAACTGGGGACGAAGCAATAACTTTTTTTTTTTTTTTGGGTTCCTTATCTCTCTCTCTCTTTTTAAGAATAATGCATACTCAGTCAGTTAATCTTCCTTAGTGAGAACAATCTTGGAAACTCTGACATGGTTCTTGTATTTTTTATACAGAAGCTTTATGTCTTATTGAACTTGTGGCAGGTATTCCTACTGTGCTTGTTAGCTGGTTGTAGCATCTGTTGGTTCAACACTGTATGTTTTGTACTCTGCATTCGAAATTTTCCAACTAACCGCCCCTTAGCTTTGTCACTCACAGTTAGCTTTAATGGTGTGAGTGCGGCCTTATACAGCCTCATTGCAAATGCGATCAATCCCTCCTCATGTAATCTGTATCTCCTTCTTAACGCGATTGTCCCCTTAATTACTTCCTTAGTCACGCTCATACCAATCCTTCGTCAACCTTCTCTAGACCCCCTTCCACCAGGTGCAGTGCGCCGTGACTCTGTCGTATTTATAATCCTCAACATCCTAGCAGTAGTAACAGGCATTTATCTCCTCTTGGTTCAATCTTCATCTGGTGAAACTTTAGCTCGTATACTATTGGGAGGAGCACTATTTTTGCTTATATTTCCATTGTGCATCCCAGGAATTATCTATGCTCGACAGTGGTTCTATCACACAATATATTCCAGTTTCCGCCTAGATGGATCTGGCTTTGTACTAATTGATGATGACGATCTTGAACTTCATAGGGAATTAATTAATCGAGAGGCTAGTATTCACGAAGCTGGATTGACGCATTTAATAAGTGAAAACGGCTCCTCTTATGGTCTAACTAGGCAAAAGATTGGAGAGAAAGAGGGATGCTGTGGCACTGTTGTGGGGAAAAATCAGTTGGCTATGCTCGGGGAAGAGCATAGCGCAAGGCTGCTTGTTCATAGGTTGGATTTCTGGTTGTACTATGTGGCATATTTTTGTGGGGGAACCATTGGTCTTGTATATAGTAATAATCTAGGACAAATTGCTCAGTCATTAGGGCAAGGCTCAAGAACAACGATGCTTATTACGCTTTATTCATCATTCTCATTCTTTGGCCGGTTGCTGTCAGCTGCTCCAGACTACATCCGCAAGTAAGTACTTCTAGTTCGACTTGGTTTCATGATGTTGCTGAAGATGAGTACCCTCTGTTGTCTAGAATTGGAATATAATGTGTCAAGAAATTTATGAAACACATCCTCTTTGTTGGCTTAAGAACTGATGAGTTTTGTGGATTTGTGAATAAAAATCGCCGGTTTTTCAACTTTCAAATAACTGAAGATGCTTATGAACAAAGACAAACTCATGAGGCTCAAACGTAGTATTTTACGAGTGAACTCACCAGTTCCAGCCTCCAATTAGTATTGCAAAATGAAAGTCTCAACCAATATCCACCATATAACGTTATTTCCTTTCTGCTCTATTCAGGAAGGTGTATTTTGCCAGGACTGGGTGGCTTGCCCTTGCTCTTCTGCCAACACCAATTGCCTTCTTCCTTCTCGCTGCATCAGGCAATGGAATGGCATTGGAAGTGAGCACTGCACTGATTGGATTGAGTTCTGGGTTCATATTTGCAGCTGCTGTCTCAATTACATCTGAACTTTTCGGGCCTAACAGTGTAGGTGTCAACCACAACATTCTCATTACAAACATCCCTATTGGATCACTCTTTTACGGTTTTCTTGCTGCGGTCGTGTATGATGCAAACGCAGGCAGTTCAAATATAGGCTCTTTCCTAAGGATGTTTGGTATTCATAGTACAGATTCAGTAGTGTGCATGGGGATTAGTTGCTATTTCTTAACTTTCGTGTGGTGGGGTTGCATATCTGTTCTAGGGCTAGCATCTAGCTTTCTGTTGTTCTTGAGGACTAGACCCGCTTATGATCGGTTCGAAGAGAACCGTAAATGTAGTCAATTGGAGTAATAATGAATCTTGATTGATCAATTTATAATAAGGTGACATTTGTCTACTAAATAGAGATGTATATTTATGGAAATTCTCAAGGAAAATGGCCATTTATCTCATGCTTAATAGATATCACATTTCACAAAGGCAACTAGAGGGGATAAACTCACTCTCGTTCTAAAGGAAACGTAGTTTGGTGAAGAGAATCAAGTACGGTTTCAAAAACATGTTTCGACAAAAACTAATGAAAAGACTTTTTTTGTGTATCGAAGAGGCTGTGGGGGATGATTTGCATTCAACAGTTCATCTCATAGCTGACAAATGAATCTATGAGACATGGAAATTACTACAGTGGTGCGGAAACTAAATTGTTACATAGATATAGATATAGATCAATTAGCTTGACTTGACATGGTTAACATTTCAATTGAAATCCAATGTTTCCAAATCCTAACCCTCTTTCATTTCCAATTTGTTGACACGAGAATGAAATATTGAACTACATGGCTCACTTGCCCACGTCCAAAGAGTGTGTATTTCAGTGGAGTACATTCAGAAGACCGCTTATCAAAGTGACATAGGTTTTTTAAGACACAAAAGTGGCAGAAGATGGGTAACTTTAGTTCGAAGACGACATGAAAGTGAATGTGAAACATATGAAAGGACTGCATTCGAAAGCATCTACTTTTGACACACCATCGAATTTTTGTGTCTCTTCAAATAACGTCGGCCTTCGAAAAACGAAATTTATTTTTCTTCTTTTTATCAAAGCCGGCAGTCTTGAGTTCCACTTCGACCTAAAGATTTCTTTTTTATTATTAATGAGCTCTTAGTCTTGCCATCCATAGAGGAACTCAGGGACCTGCATGTCACATATTAGTTGACCGCGGATTTCATCTTGATAATGGTGGAGCCGAACACCAGTCGGATCAGACCCGTAATCCGATACCAAATTGTACCGCCATATCAGCAATTTAAAAACCATCCTAATAGCTACCTTCAACACGCTAGTGGACTCGGCGGGCTAGCCATCTAGTTCTATTGGATAAATAAATAATTCCGTCAATATTTCCTCAAAATAAAAATATAAATATAAATAAATCAATGATAAATAAAATGTCAAGATGGATCGATTATCTTGCTTCTCAGCTGCTGGATGCTACAAATTTGCAGTTTTACATAAAGGCAAACATGCACACATGCATACACTTATACACCCCCCTCCGCATTTCTTATACATGCACAGGCTTTTCGTACACAGCCTTTGTAATAAGAATTTTGCATATTTTCCCCCCTTCTATTAAAAAATATCTCATATGTTAATATACTTTATGCATTAATAAAATTTACAAGTTCTCTATGACACCCGATATTGTAATTGACATTAGCATGTTTTATATGATGCTACTTCTATCATTCTCTTTTCTTTTCTTTTTTTTTTTAATTCTTGATCAGTAAAGCAAGTAATTCAAATGAAGGGGAATGTGCAGTTCAATAGTTGAAGAGAGATGGAAATAAAGATCCCTATAATGCTTCGTTCACTTCATTTCTAGTGGAATATGGTATTTTAAAAGCTTTAAAAATGTATGAAAATTTTTTTAAGAAAAATATGTATTGTAATCATTTTTACTATGACTTTTCGAAGAGATATTTGTATTGGTTATGTATAGGTTGTTTATGTTCTCAGCTTATAATAAACTATTTGCTCTCCAACTAGACTCTAATACAACAACTTGCTTGAATATTTGTATTACTTAAAAAAGTAATGACTGATACCAAAGTTCAAGCAAATGGTTGAACTAGAGCAAATTGGGTAGAGAATGATAAGAATACTTACATAACCGATACAATTAGCTCAATGGTAGTAAAAATTATTGTAGCACATATTTTCCATACTTACCTCCAAAATTGGAAGTAATTTATGATCAATGGAATATTGAGGGATCATATCTCCATCTCCCTCTATTTCTTAAACTCGATATTACTTTTCACTCCAACATTTCAAAATGTTAATAAAGACGAGAAAATAATTCCTTTAACCTAACACATAAGAGTAGCACCGCATAAAGGAGAGTAATGATGATCGCAATACGACTTATAAAGATACTTGTAAAACCTTTTTAGTATGTGGAAAACATTGACATTAATAAATGATGAAATTATGTACATTTTCTTTACTTTATTCTATATCCATGTTATCTTTCTATATAATTATAGTTGTAATGTCTCGTTTTTCTTCAGCAAATCTATATTTTATTGTAGGAGTAATATAACCATCTATTTTTTATATTCAAGTAATGATCGATGTTTTAGGCTGTAAAGAATAAAGAGAAATACTGCCCAAGCTGGATATAAAATCCGTTCAATACAAGTAGCATGCTTGCCCGAGCACAACGGAATGAGCTTAAACCGGCTGCAAAGAACAGTGATATTCCAAATTTCACACATGATATTCACATCAATCGAACGAATTGGCTTTAGCCGATTATCCACGTATGTTTAAACCAAAAAAAAATAATAATAAGAACCCATCTAACAACAATTCAGCCGAATTTGAAATTTGTACACCATATACACTTAAAATTAAACAAAAATAAATGTCAAAAAGAAAGCATTAAAAAAAATCGACAGAGAGAAAAAGCAAAAAGGGTGAAGACACAACTCGTACTGCACGCTGGGCCCTGTGTATGGACAGAGAAAATCTCTGGCTCCATTCCTGCCTAATGGGATTTCTCAAAGTAGAGGTCCAATCGTATCTTCCCGAGGCTTCACTAAATGCTTGGATAAATTAACAATAAGCAGTTTGAGCAAATCTCTGGTCATCAATTATCTGGGAACGAATAAGGCAATTGCACAATGGAATTACGGGTTGCACCACTTCATCTCTTCCTAATTTCCCTAGTCACCTGATGCCAATTTAATATCTACCTCTTCCTTCTAAGGGCATTACTCAGAGTTTGAATCATACAAATCACTTGGGCATGGGGTCATAACCTCAGATTCAAGTAACTGGACTACCCTGTGCATAGTTGGTCTATCCTCAGGGCTAGAAGAAACACATTGGCTTGCAATACTGAGTAGAGCATCAAGACTTTCTGTCTGCACACCTTCACACTGTGAATCAACAATCTCCCGCTGTCTATCTTCTGCCACAAGAAGATTTAACTGCAAAGAAAAAGACAGATGAACTTGCATATATACATGAATGATCTTTGCATGGTACACGTGGTCTAGTAGAACTGAGGCAATAAAAAAAAAAAAAAAATCATTTGAGCGTGGTGGCACTATCTTCTATAACTTCCCTATAATTTCAATGTTTCCACCCTTGCTTCTTTTAGCGGATAGGAGAATCTGCCATTACCATTAGGAATTTTTCCTGTATTTCCTTTCAACAGAGGGATACCAGAGTAATTGGACAAGCCACCTCTAGACACAAAATCCCTATACAAGATCCATTACCAATTAAGTATAGCTTGCACTATGTAGGTAGCTCGGGAAAAGATTTCTAGCAATTTGTTATGAGAGTTTTTGGGATTTATGCAAGTGGATTTCTCTGCAATCAAGAGTCACCTAGGACACAAGAAGTGATTTCAATGAATAACAGCCAGGTTCTTCGCAGCACATGAGATCTAATTTCTTCCCCTCAAATCTTATTCCAATCTAACTAAAATTTCAACATACATTAACTCCTTAATTTTTTTGGACAAGTCATTAACTCCTTAATGATTTATGCCCATAAGTTACATGTAGGATCTTTCAAAATAAAGATTGCTCATCCTTTCATTGATCAACATGTAAATACCAAGCCATAATACCAGCATCAAATATGGTCCTAGAGAGGTATTTGCCCATTAGTAGACATAATTTGGCTTCAATATCTATTCAAGTGATTAAGAGAACCAGCACTGGAGATACATACCCAGCCCACAATATTGACACCCTTCTCTATGAATGTAGCATCAGTAGGTCGCTTTCCACTCAGCACCTCTAGTATTAAAACCCCAAAACTATAGACGTCAGTTTTCTCAGTTGCTCTGCCACTTTGCATGTACTCTGCAACCAAATCATAAATAAGTCAATCATTATAGGTTACTCATGAATATTATTGATAACACAGACAGGCACATAACAAAAATATCCTGTACCAGCAATGTTGTCTTCACAACTTAAGTCAGACGTGGAAACTAAGTTTCTTGCATGTTTTGATTTCATCAAAAAAAAAAAAAAAAAAAACTGAAGATAAAGAAATTTTTTGAATGCTAACTTTTGTTGACTTCAGCAACTAGTATTTTTATGAAGAATGAAGGAAAATAGCTTTTTGCGATTCTTTACTACAATAGCTGATCCAACAGGAAAAGTAAGACAGTTTGCTCAAGTATTTCTGGTGAAGGCACCACATGTGCCCAATCAGCTCCTGGCATCCAATTAAGCTTTCTTTCCCTTTTGCTTACTTTTAATTTTTGAGAACCAAGAAAAAAGGGATCAAGAGAGCTCAAACTTGAAAATGCCTTGTCATATGAAAAATTTTACAATGCACAAAAATATATTTGCTTTGCCTTGGAGATAAACGGAACCTATAATTTATGGAAGGAACAGCTTCCTAGAGCTCAATGGTGTTAAATTGGAAATGTATAAATAATGGACTATGTTCTAGGATGTAAATAAGAATAGAAAGAAGGATCCTTTGTATTTAATTTACTTTTCTTTTTTGGATTCCTTTATCTTGTAAATGTATCAAATTACTCAAGGAAATAAGATTAATATTTTTCTCTCACCTCTAGTAACATGGTATCAAAGCTCTAAAGGAAAGTTTAAAATATACATTGATAGTTTTTAGGCCACCTTCATCATCCTATCCGTTGTCAACACAACCCACCTAGGAAGGAGCACCGCCTACCATTCAAGCATTCTAGAGATTTTCACTATCCAAAATGCAGTGCGAGGGATCGACTTGAGTTTCACACGCTAGCACATGTGTGGCCGAAAAACCCTCTAGTCACCACCATTTGTCTCGCCTGGGCCTACACACAGTTAGTTTGGTCAATCTCTCTCTAGGTGTGGAATTTTCTTGACAATAGGGTGGGTTTGTACATTAGTGTTCATCGCTGTGTACTTGGGGGATATTATGCCTCTATGTTGTTTTGTACCCATTCTAATTGGTGACTTTGGTAAGTTGTTTTATTTTTTGATCTATACAATCCTATTTCTCTGAAGTCATGAGAGAGACAACCAATACAAAATCTATTTTTGTATCCAATGTGGTTCCTATGATGTTAAAGATCATAGACCATAAACTCAATGGATCTAATTATTTAGATTGGAATAAAACTATTAAGACTATTTGCAAAGCATTGATAAATATGATCATCTAACTAAAGATCCACCTAAAGATGAGTCAAAGCAAACAAGGTTGAAGGAGGATGCCAGATTATTTTTGCAAATATAAAATTTCATTGATAATGAGGTGATTGGTTTTATTAATCACTGTGAATGTGTTCAGGAGTTGATGGAATATTTAGATTTCTTATATTCTATGAAGGGGAATGTTTTTCATAAAGAAACAGGATAAGTCTCTCACAAGCTACTTTATGAATTTTAAGAGAACTTATGAAGAGCTCAATATGTTATTACCTTTTAGTCCCAATGTGAAGGTTCGGCAAGCTCAAAGGGAATAGATGGTTGTTATCATTGTTGTTAAAATTGTGATTATACCCATATAATTTCACGAGTTTACAATTTTAGGTCTTTTCAAGTTCTTAAGTATAAAATCGTTTCTATTTAGACTTGTAGTATAATCACGAGTCTACATATAAAATTTTACTTTTTTAATCGAGTTTACCAGTTCTACATATTTTAGTCAAGTGAGTCAAAAATTAAAAAATGCAATTTAACTTTCACAAAATATGAATATTATTAATCCTTTAAAAGAATTGAAATTATAATACAAGGACAATATTAGTAGTAGTACCTAAAATGATGTTAATATTGATGATGAAGATAACAACGATGATGAAGATAACAAGGATGATGGTAATGGTAAATAGAGAACTAGTGATAATTGACTTTTGATGACGATAAAGGGGTTAGTGATTTTTTTTAGTATTTTATTTTATTATTACAATTTATGTTGTAATTTATTTCATATTAGTATTGTTGTTTACATTATAGTTTTATATATTAACTTAACAACTTATAATAATTTATTTTTACTATAAGTATATAATTTTTATTGTAAATTGTAACTAAAATTTATATTAAATTTCTTTATTTCATGATATATTTCATGTATTTTACAATTATAGTAAATATATTTATAGATTTTGAAAGTCATTTTACATAAGTTGTAAAATTTTACTTTTTTACATTTCGATTTTATAAATTCTCTAACAATTCTAAATAGAATCACAAGCTTAACAACCTTGGTAATTATAAGTTTTTTAGCTGGCCTACCATCTAAATTTGAAAAGGCTAAATCTCATACTCCAGTTCTGAGATCTTTTCATTGCAAGACACTTTTAGTAAGATCCTTCATACAAAAAACTCCTAACCTATTCAATCTAGCAATGCTCTTGCAAGTCAATATAATGACTCTGAATTTGGAAGATAGCAATATAGGAGTGGTGGTAGAGGAGTTGACACTCAAGGATAGAACTCTAGAGTAGTAGTGTGCCACTATTGTCATAAACCAAGACAAATGAAGCATAATTGTAGAAAATTGCTGAATAAGAATCAAGTATTCAATTAGCTCCATCAGCACATATTGCCTCTACTACTCTAATGATATGAAAAGTCCATTCTGAATTCTGCAAATGAATTTGCCAAATTCTCCCAATATCAAGAATCATTAGACTTCATCTACTCCAATGACTATCATTGCTAAGTCAGGTAAATCAAACACGTCTTGTTTCATCATCTTCCAACTGGGCCATTGATTCGAGTGACATAAATCATATGACAAGTAATTTGAGTCTATTTTCTACTTATCGATCAGATCTCTCTCTCTCTCCTATTACATTAGCTAATGGGTCAACATCTCATGTTCTTAAATCTGGCACAATCTACCCAACTCCATTAATTCATAGTTTGCTTGATTATCCTTTTATCTAATTTTAGTTAACAAGATTACCCGTACACTTAACTGCACTATCTCATTTTTCCCTAATTACTGTCTATTCTAAATCTCGCAGCAAAGAAGATAATTGGTAAGGGACACGAATCTGAGGGTCTCCACATCCTTGACATAGAGGTGCCAAAGTCTATTTCTTACTCGAGTTGTAAACCCTTTTGAAGCACATTGTTGGTTGGGTCATCCATCTCTTCCTTTACTAAAGAATATTTGTCCTCAATTTCATTACTTAGATTCATTAAATTGTAAGTCTTGTCAGTATGCAAAACATCATCGTCTTAGTTCAAGTCCTTAAAGGGTAAATGCTCCTTTTCAATTAGTTCATTCAGATGTATGAGATCCCTGTCTAGTGAAGTCTAAAACTAGATTCAAGTATTTTGTTACTTTTGTTAATGATTACTCTCGTAAGATTTGGATGTATTTAATGAAAAATCATTTTGAGTTGTTTTCTCATTTTTGTACTTTTTGTGCTAGGGTTAAATCTCAGTTTAATGTTTCAGTACAAATACTTTCAAGTGATAATATCAAAGAGTACTTATCTAAATCTTTTCAATCTTATATGATTAGAAATGACATTATTCACCAAACTTCTTGTATAGATACACCATCTCAAAATGAGATTGCTAAGAGAAAGAATAGACATTTGCTCAAGACCACTAAAGCTCTACTATTTCAAATGCATGTTTCCAAATATTTTTGGGCTGATATAGTATCTATAGCTTGTTTTCTGATTAATTGTACACCTTCATCCGTTCTTAATAGTGAGACTCCTTATCATACTACTCTTTTCCTAAATAGATCTCTATTTTCTATTGAACCAAAGATATTTGGTTGTACTTTGTTCGAGATGTTCAACCTCAAGTTACAAAACTCAATCCTAAATCATTGAAATGTATTTTCCGTGGGTATTCTCATGTTCAAAAGGGATATAGATGCTATCGTCCTAGCCTTGATGGCTATCTTGTATCAGCGGATGTCACTTTTCTTGAAGATAACCTCTCTCTCCATCTTCCACTTATGCAAGTCAAGGTAAGATGATGATGCATTAATTTATATTGTTACATCTTATATTCTACTTCTAAACCTCCCATCATTCAAGTCTATTCTCACAGACAGCATACCTCTGATTTCAAATGATCATCTTCCCATTGCCCTTCACAAAAGTAAGCGCCAATGTACTTACCCTAGTTCTTCTTTGTGTCCTATGATCACTTGTCAATCTCTTCTTTTATTGCATCTCTTGACTATTTCTATTCCTAAAACCGTTCAAAAAGCTTCATCTCATCCTAGCTAACATAATGCCACAATAGAGATGATGAATGCTTTAGATAAAAATGGTACTTGGGATTTTGGTAAAATTACCTGCACGAAAGAAGGCTATTGGATGTAAATGAGTTTTTGCAATTAAAGTAAACCCTGATGGATCCATTGCTCAGTTGAAAGTTGCTAAAGGGTATGCCCAGACTTATGGAGTAGATTATTCTGACACTTTTTAGCCCATTGCTAAATTAACATCTATCAAGTTATTTATTTCCATAGCAACTGCTCATTATTAGCCTCTACATCAATTAGATATCAAGAATGCTTTTCCGCATGGTTATCTTCAAGAGAATATTTACATGGAGCAACCTCCAAGATTTGTTGCTTAGGGGGAGTTTGAAAAAGTTTGTCATCTTCGTAAATCTTTATACGGCTTAAAGCATAGTCCTCGTGCTTGGTTTGGAAAATTTAGCCAAATAGTTGAGAAATTTAGGACGCAAAAAAGAAACTCTGATTATTATGTTTTCTACAAACAGTACAAGGTTGGTATCATTTTGTTAATAGTACATATGGATGATATCATCATCATAGGCAATAATACTATAGGTATTTCAGCTCTCAAATCCTTACTTCATAGTCAATTTCAAATAAAGGATTTAGGGATGTTAAAATATTTTTTAGGTGTTGAGGTAATGAGAAGTAAGAAACGAATCTTCCTTTCTCAAAGGAAACACACGCTTGACTTATTATCTAACACGAGAAACTTGAGGGCTAAACCATGTAGTACTCCAATAGTTCCTAATTTGCAACTCACAAGAGAAGGTGAGTTATTTGAGAATCCTGAAAGATACAAAAGATTGGTTGAACAGATGAAAGGATAATAAGCAAAATGTTGTATTACAATCTAGTGCAGAATCAAAATATAGAGTTATGGCACAGTCAATGTGCGAAGTAAAGTGGATACATCAACTTTCAATAGAAGTAGGTCTAAAGACTTCAATACCTGCAAAACTGTGATGTGATAACCAAGTTGCTCTTCATATTGCATCAAATCCAGTATTTCGTAAATGAACTAAACACATTGAAATAGATTGCCATTTTGTTTGCGAGGAAATTCAGCAAGGGTTGATTTCTATAGCGTTTGTAAAGATTGGAGAACAATTAGGAGACCTCTTTACAAAGGCTTCAAATGGGACTTACGTTGATTATTTTTTTTAACAAGCTGGGCATGATTAATATCCATGCTCCAACTTGAGGAGGAATGATATAGGATATAAATAAGAATAGAAAAATAGGATCCCTTGTATTTAATTTACTTTTCTTTTTTTTATTCCTTTTTCTCCGCTTACCAGAGAAGGGACTTGCTTTAATTAATAATAAGTATGTACCATGAGCTAGAAAGATCACTGATAAAATGCACTCAGGTCATTACTACTTGGGGCTTTTGATCAAAAAAGTTTTTTTTTTTGGATAATTACGATAAAAAAAGTTCAATTCTAGTGATAGACATAATCTCCTAAACATATCAAAACCATTCAAATTCACATGAGCATAATATCAAATTGGTAACCTGGTGCTAGATAACCAAATGTCCCCGCAACAATCGTTGTGATGTGAGATTCTTCATCCTCCAGCAGTTTAGCCAGACCAAAGTCCGAAACCCTGGCTTCAAAATTACCATCCAGCAAAATATTGCTTGCCTTTATATCACGATGTATGATCCTGGGGGAACAATCATGATGCAAGTAAGCTAATCCTTTTGCTGCTCCCACAATGATATTAAGGCGAGTGTCCCAGTCTAACTGTTCAGATTTTTCTGCATAAGTCAGCAAACAACATCACGATCCATGGATGGAGATGACACATCAAGTAAAAGGATCCCAAAAATTTTTCAGTTAAAACGTGATTAAGCCCCAGAATTCCTGGTACAATGGACATGAAAAGCACTTCAAAAATGTGCAACCAGTTTTTTTTTTTTTCTTTTTTTAATAATTAATATGCAATTGAATCTTTTTTTTTTTTTAATGCACAATCAAACCTTATACATTATTCCATGCAATTTGCAGATTATCCTGTAAATAATATAACACTTGCAGTAGTCACATGAAGGGGCCCAGAGACAACCAAAATAAGACAGATGCTTCTTGAATTAGAGAATGCCAAGGGAGTCTCAAATGGTCGATTGAATTGCCCAATACTCTTGGGTGTTCTGAGATCTCCAGAAAATTCGAGGTCAGTGAAACCATTTGGAATTGCTGTATTAAGCCACCTACAGAACTCTCTGAGTGGTCAATTGGGAGTTGCGTTCTCCCAAACCCCTCAACCAATCTAAGGTGGAGGTGAGAATACAGGCATTGGATGGCCACACTTTATGGCTTAACTATGTGACCAAAGCAGCCACATTACACATAAACTTGCACCCAAGTTCTATGGACCTTTCCTAGTGGCAAAACGCATTGGTACCGTAGAATACCAACTAGAGCTTCCTTTGGACTGCAAGCTGCATAATGTTTTTCATGTGTCCTTGTTGAAGCCTTTCAAGGGTGAGATACCTAGTGAGCCACCGGCGCTACCTCCGCTGGAAGAAGGTCGGGTTGTGATTAGTCCTATGGCCATTTTGCGAACTCAATTAAACAGAGGCCGTTGGGAAATCTTGGTACAGTGGAGTAGAGGTACGATAGCGGATGCTACTTGGGAAGATGTCTTGGAGTTCAAACTAGCATTTCCGAACTTTCAGCTTGAGGACAAGCTTTTTCTGGAGGAGGGGAGTAATGTTGCGGATGCATTCTTGGGACAAAAATATGAAAGATGCAAAAACAAAAGGCTAATGCCTAATAAGGAATCCTAGGTGATCTAATTTTAGTTAATTCTGAAAATCAAATCTTTTCTTATTTTTAATTAATTCCAGTTTTGTTATTTCCTTATTTATGGTAATAAGAGTTTATTTAGAAAATAAGACTATTGAGGAATCTTAATCTTTGTTAGTTAGGAATCCTAGTTCTTTTATAATCTTTATTATTGTAAGGAAATTTCCCTATAAATAAGCAGTTATTTAGCAATAAAATCTTCAAGCATAATTTACTAATAAATCAAGAGATTGGAAACTCTCTCTCAACGAGTTTCAAGGTTGCAGCTCCCTTCGATGAGCTGCATTTGATTATCAAGTATAGGTACATCAAGGAGGAAGAACAAGGGTAAGAACCCTTTATTGGAAGGAGAATTTCTGGTCCATCATCCGATGATTCAATCACAAACTAGGGACCACAACACATCATCTCCATTCAAACACATCTAACAGCTATCACTAAAAATAAAGGTAAGCATAAAACTCTCAGAACAAAATTATTTTAAATTTTAATGACTTTTAAGAGGATACCATTTTTGGGTAAGAGGAGAGGGCTGGCATAAGTGCATCGCAAAGCAAGAAGGAATACTCTGTGTGTTTAGAAAACTCTAATAATTGTTTTTAGAACACTGATTCTCAGATTTAAAAGTACATGCCAGTCAGACCTCTGCATCACATGCAGACTTTAAACTAGTATTGAGATATAGCAATTTTAGTCAAGATCAAGATTCCACTTCTTTGTTCTCCTTTCTTTCCATTCCATACCCAAAGGCAAACAGATGCTCACCAACATCAGCCAGGCAACATACCTCTGTCTACAAAACTACAGTTTCAGAAGAAAAATCCATGCATGCAATGGATCTGAAATGGGAGATGCAAAACTACCAATTTCGAGTACAAATGACAAGAGTCATGAATGAAGAATAGCTATGTCAATGGCTTTTATCAGACACACACAAGAGTAGTACTATATCAAGAAAATAATAAGAGAAGTATATTACCATGAAGAGCTTCATCAAGGCTACCACCAGGAAGAAAATCATAAATTAGCAGCTTTGATGTTGGAGAATTGCAATATCCTCTCAGATTTACCAAGTAACGATGCTTTATGCTTCCAAGAATCTCAAGCTCCCGCTCGAAAAAACGGTCAAAAACCTCATTCATTTTCACAATCTTTTTCAAAGCAAACACATTTCCATCATCCATGGTAAGCTTGTATACCATTCCAAAGCCCCCAGAACCAATTATATGCTCCTCTTTCAGAGTCTCCAATTTTCTGATAATATCTTTAGAAGAATATGGCAAGTCTCCATGAAACATAACAACTGAAGCACCTGAAAAATCGTATTTATAAAAAATCATCAGAAAAGTATGAGAATAAATTAGCTTTCACATTAAATTCACAAGAACTTCAGAAGCAGCACCTCCATTTATGTTTATTGCGAACCCCTTGCCATCATATTTTCCAAACTTTTTGTACAGAAAACACCCCCAGAAACACATCAGGGCCACAAGGAGTAATGCACCAACAGTGGCTGATGCACTGATGAGTAAACGGCCAGAGTTCTTTTTGACTCCAGGATTTTGGGCTATATGAAGTTTCAAAAGAAAAGAGAAGACAGAATTATTGTAGGAATTAGGAAAACTCCTCCTGGAGAATGTAACTTAACAAATACTAAAGCCTAGAAAGATTAGATCCATTGATATCATGCCTTCTTTTACTGATGGAAATTTTCTATTGTTAAGAGAAATTCTATTTAATTATATTTAAGTATAAAACACAAAAGCCCACACCAACCTAAAGCTTAAACTTTTAGATTAAATAATTGTAAAATTGAATTTATCATGGTATCACAGCATGAAATCATGACTTAGATCTTCATGACATCATTTCAACCCCATTTATTTATCTCCACATGATGGACCTTGATTGATCTACTCACACGAGGGAGAGTGCATAAAGATGAATTAAGTCCAGACCAATCTATAAGCTTAAGCTATTAAATCAATCAGTTTTGAATCTAAAATCATGGAAAATTTCTCAATGACATCAGCCAACAAATCTTGCAAAGTCTCCTCTATTTAGATTGCTGATTCCTTTGTTTTTGAAATTTCTAACCGTTACTAGTTACATTGAAGCACATAAACCTCCATGGAAGATCCCTGCACCATTTTAATTCACTTTGACTCTATAGGTAGCCTGACACATGGACTTGTGGGATTTGAATTTAAGACCTCGTGCAATATTTTCTAAGTGCTTATGGGTCATAACTACTAGCCAAACTCATTGGCTTTGCTACTATATCTTCAGAACCATGCAAAGCATCTTTCCAACCAGGCAATGTTAACCATCGTCATCTCATTAGCATCAGCTAGCCAACAATGGTCTAAGCAGCAAACTAAGATTCACACCACCATTCAGATATATTTCCCCCTTGGAATAATTATCACATGGAAAAGAAGCTTATTAATACATTGAGGGGTGAAGTTAGTCAAACAAACAATTTTCACAATGGACACAAGCTCAGTCATAACTAATTAAAATTGCATTCCTTGCAAGAATCACCCACATCAGATTGAATAGAAAGCAAAAAAGAAGAGTTCTATTGCTAACTTCAACTGAACATGGCACTCTTACAATCTGTTGTTGAAAAATTTTTTGAACACCATTTCCACTCAAGAAAACTGCATAAACATTGCATGAAAAGTGTTACAATTTACCAACCACCATCAGGGAATACTGAGAAAGAGAGTACCCCATGCACCATAGGATCGGAATTTATATAGCATAATAAAAATTGCCAAATACCAACAACATACAATGGAGCACATGTATTGCATTCAGTTATACCAGATGCAGGAGCCTGGATACTTGTAGGAGAGCTTCCATTGCATGCCGCATTGATTTGCCTCCCACAAAGACCACGGTTTCCTAGAAAGCTGCAATTTTCACTCTCCATAAATATTTTAGGCATCATAGCAAACTTGATATGGCATGTTTTTCAATTAGCTGACACTGACAGGGTTCCAAATCACCCCAATATATATATATATATATCAAGAAAGTTGTACTTACGAGCGTTCCGAAAAGTTCATCAGCACACCATCAGATGGTATTGCTCCAACCAGAAAATTAGCAGATACATCCCTTTACATAATATAAAAATGCAGCTATCAATAAGCATGATTCCACAACTCTCATGCTAAGCACTAAATCAACAGGAATGAAAGAAAGCTACTTACAAAGAAGCAAGCTTATTCAACTTCCCAAGTGAAGGAGGAATACTGCCGCTAAGAGAGTTGCCTGAGATATTCCTGAAAATGTAAAAAGACTAAGATAAGGAGATTTTCAAGGAAAACAATTCCCATGTACAAATTCATTTAGATATAGTTTTTGCAGAACCACAAATATTTTGGGTCAGATTGATCCTATAGCAGACATTTCACAACAATTAGAGGTGCTTGCATTAAGTTTGGAAAAGAATCGGGAAAAACACTTGGTCTCATTTAACCAAAAGAAACACTTGTTCTTGAAACTTATGGCTAATTCGCTACTTCAATAAACCCTGGGATAGGAAGATTTCTCACTCTTGCCCCACAGTAGCAGAAAACGAGATTAGCATACTATGTTAAACATTCCTTAATATGGAGAGAAAACTTACAGATTTTGAAGGTCAGAGAGATTTCCCAATTCACTGGGAATAAATCCACTTAGGTAGTTACCCTGCAAATATCTGTAGACAATAGCCACATGCTTAATAATTTATACCAGGACAAACAAAAGATTAAAGATCATAAAGCGATTAGGTAATAAGAGAAAAAGGTTTTCCAGAATTGGGACACAACAAAATTCAGTGCAAGCAGGAAAAGGGGAATAAAATGAAAGAAAGAGAGAACCCCAAGGATTCTAAAAAGGCGCTGCAGTCAATTGAAGAGCCTCATAAGTGATTGCAATGTCAAAGTGCAACTCAAATCTATATTCATTTTTTTTCTTCAATATCTTAGGTTTCAGCCATAAAACTATGTAATAAGACTTTGCTCTATATTCTGCCATCAATAAATAAGACACAGCTTCAAAAAATGGATATTCCAGAAATTTACAATGTAATAAGTTAAGCACATGTAAGATGTGGTCAATCCTCATTAACATATTGTGACACCCTTACAAAGCAAAAGGAAGCTTTATGGTAGATCATAGAAGTTCTCAGTCGGATCCAATGAGACCACCAAAATTTAAAGTCTATAACATTGCAAAATGAGTAAGAAAATCTAAGGCATTCATTCATTGACAGAAACCTAGAGACCAGATATTGTTGTTAGGTATTTCTTAGACAATCATCTCAGTGCAAATAACAAGATTGAACAGAAATGAAATTTGAAATCATATAGGAACCAATTGTCAAATAAAATTAGAGATGAGAATACCTGAGCTTAAGCAATCCTAAATTGGCATGTATTCATAGACATGACAAATCCTTATTTAAAAAAGGGTAAATATCACATTTAATACTGAACTTTATCCATTTTTACAATTAACTATCTAAAATTTAAAAGTATCAACTTACTACCTATAAACTTTTCATGGTCATTTATAGTACCTAAACAAAGTAGCTACTTGCAAAAATTAGTAAAGTTTATGTAATTAATTACCAAAAAAAACAAAATGCATTAGTTAATTACAAAAATAGGCAAAACTTAAGTTGTAAATTGACACTTTGAAACTTTAAGTAGTAAATTGCAAAAATAGACAAAGTTCAAGAACCAAATGTGACATTTACCCTGATCAAAAAGAGGTTAGGGCTGTAATGCATGTAACCAAAATGACTGCTCTTTTCAATTAATTAAGAGAGAAAAATATTATCTGATTGAACAAACACATTTCCAACAGTAATTATAAAGCATATAAATACTAAGAAAATGAATGCAATGGTTTCTCTATGGAAAAATAAGTAGCTTGCAGTAAATGACAAATACAGAAAATTAAAGCATGAGCTTCAGGGATTTCCACACCAAAAAAAATGGCTAGAACTTACATTGCTTGCAGCTTTGTGCAGTTCCCCAACTCCGGAGGAATCGTTCCATAAAAGAAGTTGTCATGAAGAGCCCTAAAGATTTTTTCCTTTGGGGGTTAAGTATAGAGTAATAGATTCATTATGAAAATTCCACGCAAACATATGCCATCAAGAGGAATGGAACACGATTTAATTACCCAAAAAAGAAAGGAAAAAAAATGATTTCAAAACAACAAAGGAAGATAAGACATTTTATCAGAATACATACAGTATTTTCAAATGCTCGAGCTTCCCAAGTTCAGGTGAAATTGAGCCACTCAATTTGTGATAAGAAAGCATCCTGCAAGAAAACTGAGGACAGTAAGCCTACCCAGTTCTATCAATTCCAAGCCTCAAGTAACAAATAACAATACAAGCTGAGGAAGAAAAACAAGAAATCAAAACTGAAACTTGAGAGGAGGTATTTAGAAGATCCAGGTGTCCCTTCAACAACGCGCAGAATTACAGAAATCAGCATTCAAGTCTGTAACTATATTTAATTTTATTGAATGAAATCAGCTGAAATGACCCAAATGAGAACTAGGGATATAGAATTAACAGCTTAGTATCTGCAGCAATATGACAAATTTTTAAATTCAAACTCCTTTGGATTTTAAGATAAAATAAGTGTAGGGGAAAACATATAGACCTGTAATATCAAAAGCAATTGGCCATTGAATAACTTATCAAGGTGGAGCTTGCAAACCCACAATAACATTTCCCCAAATACTCATTAAACAAATATTTAGGGCTTATCATAGTCATTGGATCAAAGCAACAGGACAACAAAAAACCAGTCTTCTAAAGAATTTTGGAGGCCAACCATCACTTGAGTGAAGTTGTACAATTTCTTGACAGATGAAACAGCAGACTGGCAGGAATTGACCAGGTAAAATAATGGAAAAAAACCATCACATCAGGTTACAAGCTTGTCCTTAGCAGGATGAACTCTTCTCAGACAGGAAAATCTTTGAGACTCCTTAAAGCATTACAATATCCAGTAAAGACACTTCCCAGCTGTCAGCATCTAGACTAGACACTTCCATGTGTCCAATAAATTACATCATGAAAACACCAAAAGAAGGATTTTGTGGAATAAGAAACACCGAATCAACTTATTGAAAAATGCATCTTTCCATAGTTGAGAAATAACTTTAACTTTTTCACTGTCCCATTTGGATGATTATTTTTGCATGCTTTTTCATAGCAATAATTCAGAGATACCTTCAAATAAGGAATATAGCTATAGACCACCCTGCAGCTAAAGATTTGCCATGGCATTCTCTTAGAGACGTGGAAACCACTAAAATCCCTATCCTACGTAACTGCTGAGGTTGACTAAAGTCATAACAAGTGCTGCTAAACCAATCCATATGTAAATGTTAACAGGTAATGGTTGCTTTATATATTCAATAGCTATAGAGAACACAAGGATCTAGTTCGGACCATGATGAATGAATAAGTGAAACAGGGGCCTCTATGGTGGACCTAGTTCACTTAATGAGTTTATAGTTGGTTAGCTAGTCTATAAATAGGTTTCAGCAGTAGTAGTTAGAAGTGGTCCAAAAACTTGTTAGTTTGTTTGAGTTCTCTTCAAGAGAGAATTGGAGAGCTTGTGAGCTCTTGGAGCTGTCTTCTATGACAGCTTTTATACTTTTCCTTTCATTCTATCAATAAGATTCCCCTCTTTTAGCCCTAAACTCTATTAAAGTTTCTTTCACTATAATGAACCCTAGATTGTAACAATTGGTGCCGTTTGCAGTTGTTCTTGCTGAAGTTTTCTCAAATGGAGACGAGAATTACATCTTTAGAATTTAAATCATCGTTTGCTGCTCTTAAATCTCCTTAGCAGATCTTCCTAGTCAGTATTCCAATCAGCTTTCTGATTTGAAGCATGAACTGATTGATCACATAATGACACTTCTTATGGCTTCTTCAGGCGATCAAAAAACTCTATCGAACCATGGTGACTGGCATCACTCCAATGCAACCTCTTCGCAGCACATCACGTGCCTTTCATGCTCACAGCGATCTCCTTCACAGGAGTGTCCGTCGCACCGGTCACACACACACTGGCAATCTCCTTTGCAATCAACCCAGTCTCCAGTTCATCATCGTGCTTCTAGTCATGTACATCAAGCTTCTGATCATGCAACTTATTGTTCTCCTGTTCAAGCTAGGGCTTTGGCTCATTCTTTTGATCAGCATGACCGTGACCTTGGCTCTTCTCATCACCAGAAGCATTTCCTAATCATGAGGACACCGTTGATTGTTCGGCTGATGATGCTTTTGGTGATGCTGATCAGTATAGTTCTACTTCATGTGGAGGTGATAGCTCTATTTTTCATCGCTGAAGTCACAGTTTAGATATTCAACAAAATGTTCATACTAATGTGCATGTGATGATAGTTTTGTTGGAGCTTCTATAAGTCTTTGTTCCTCTTTACATGGTTCGGTTGGGTTCATATTGGTGACAAGACTCTCTATAGTTTGACTGAGGATAAATCGTCAGCTACAACAGACTACTTTAACTCCAGTTCAGGTGCCGCCAGTGCCGAATACTCCATTCATGTTGATAAAGTAGGAGCTACTGTCTATGAAGTAGGAGCTTGTAGTGACAAAGTCAAAGACCTACACTTAGGGCAGGGTCCTCTGAAGCCAACTGCTTTGATGTTGCCTGATAACAGTGCTTCAGATGATCAGTGTGACTTTTCTCTTGTCTGAATAGTGTGCTGGCCATTATCGTTTCAAGCGCACAATTGATGCTGCTGCCATCTGTTTTTGTTGAAGAACAGACCCTCAAACCATCAAAGGATGTCTTTAAGGCTCCACTAAACCTACCACAAGTCTTCTTCTGCAGCCCAATTTCAAAGTTACTTGCAGCAGTTGAAGTCTGGCCCTATAAGCGGTCATGGGAGGTCTCTGTTGCAACATCGTTTTCCACTAATTCTTGGAAGATCAGTGCTGGCAGTTTTCACCAGAATTTGCTTATAAACTTTCAGCCTATACTTGGTGGTTCAATTCCACATATCACCTATAGTTTTAATAGGTGGTTCAGTGCTGGCCATGCGTGGGTTTTCCATTTCACTTGTTTTAATCTGGGATGCATTAACATTGCAGCTGAATTTCCAAGTTTTGTTCGTCTCATTTTTGATAGTGGAGGTCTATGGGTCTATGGGAGTTCACTATATTTACTCACCTTGAGGACAAGGCAATTTAAAGGGGGGAGGCATTGTTATGACTCCACATGGAATCAAGCTTGTTTGTTGTATTTTTTGTTACTTAGTGTATTTGTAGTTGGTTAGCTAGCCTATACATAGGCTTTAGGAATAGTAGTTAGCAGTAGTCCAAAAACTTGTTAGTTTGTTTAGGCTCTCTTTAAGAGAGAATTGGAAAGCTTGTAATCTGACACTTCATCAAAACAAAAAAAAAAAAACAGAGAGCTTGTGAACTCTTGGAGTTGTCTTCTATAGTAGCTTTTGTACTTCTGCTTTCACTCTATCAATGACATTCCCCTCTTTTAGCCCTAATCTCTACTAAAGTTTCTTTCACTATAATGGACCCTAGATTGTAACAGGTGGTGCCCACCTTGTCAGGCTTGCCCAATAAAGTAAGCTATAACACATCTAGAAGCTTGAAAATAGGCTTCAACTGTACAAGGTTATCTCTGGTTATTGCCCTAAAACATGCATCAACATCACATATTCTGGACTTAATTTTAGCTTATCCCTAGGATAGTTAGTTTACAACCAGGACAGCCTAACAAATTCTCATTTGAGGTAGGAACATTAACCCATAAATCAAAGATTCTCTTAATAAGCCTTGACTTTGAGAAATTTAGTGGTCAGATTATCAAGAGATATAAAGGTCTGCACTGACACAGCAACATAAATGGGGAAGTAGTATAGGTTAAGGATACAAGAAAGCAAATACCCATATTCCTAAAATGACAAGAGAAACCACTAGATATAGTGTTTTGAGCTTTGAGACCCTCGGTTTAACTACTAACATATTGAGACGATACATAGTGAAAAAGAACAATTGTTGATGCAATGAATCTGCTGCATAACCCTTGAAAGCTGTTGCATGACTCAGTAAGCCAACAGTTTTTTATCAAAGGATTCCAGAAATGTACTAAGATCAAGCTGAGAACTCACAAATATATCACATTCTTTGACTTTGGATCACATGTTACTCCCTTCCATTTGCATGGGTCTGGATCCTCTGGTCTCCATTGAAGAAGGATATCATCTGAACTCACCACTGACAATCTGAAGCTCAAGAGAGCCTCACCTGTAAATCATGTAAAACATTACAGGACAAGACTTTGAAGCCAGCATAAGAGGAGAAAACAATATTTATGATGATTAGAGATATGTTCTGCTTCACTCATCAATTCCCTTCCCAAACCCTCTCCACCCTCCACAAATGATACACAATGATTTTGATGACCACAAATAATTGTGATCTGCATCTTGTTTATGTTTTTGGTTTTCTTTCTTCCATTCATTTTTTTTTTTGGGGGCGGGATGCAGGGTTTTCTTTTGAGAACTGTTGTACACAGTACCTTGTTCACTTTTCTTGAGAAATATGAGGAGCATAAGTAATGGTGTGTGACCTCATAACCACACATAGCTGATGTTTTAAGCAAGAAAAATCGTTGATCATGCATCTATATGGCTAGTTGAGCTTGAGCATCAGATCTTTCAAACAAGATTATTTCAACATCATTTTATTTCTTACAGTGGCACAATGAAGAATGGATGGTAACAACAATTACAATAGAACAAAAATGTATGGAATGAAGATACTTATATGCATAATGAAGAAAAGAATGTAACAATCATTTTACCATCAGGGCTGATAGAACTGCTTGTCTTGATTGAACTGTACAATACAAAAATACATAGCATCCACACTCCTAGACAATTTGCTAGACAAATGCCCATAGTGGCACTGTTCAAGCATAATCAAGCTACCACAGATCATCTGAAGTGCCAAGCTCAAGAATTGTTGTGCTTGAACATACAGCTACATCTGCAAAAGTGCCATCTAGAAGCCAAGGTTGAGCAGAAACTCCTGAGTAAAATGTTTAGATGAGAACCAGAACACAAAGGGAAAATAACTAGAGGATTTGTCAGATTACACAGATCAGGAGCAATCAACTTCCAATTCACAAAAAGCATCAAATTGCAGTCAATGCTGAATACTTAGGCATGCATAGCTCATATGATTCCAATGGTCTTGTAGACCATGCTAGATCTGCATCTGTGCTCAGAAAAAATTAATAAGTTTCCATTGAAACTAAAGTAAACCTGACTAGAGGATACAACTATGACATGGTCCAAATTCGCTTAGCAAGGAGAACTGGCATTATCTTAATCCAGTAGCATTGCCCACAAGCCGAATGTAATAAATTGTGATAACTAGGGCTATCCTCCACATTATTATGAGGAGAGACTTAGATTTTCTAGTTGCTATTCAGCCACTGAGTAATCCATTCTAGATGCTGTAGTTGGTGCGGCAATTGCATTTGTGAAATATAGGATTCCTGGGCTGTCAGTCATTTGCCGTTAATTGGTGTGGTTTCCTTAAGGATCATTTTGCACACTGAAGATGAGTAGCTGGACTTCTAAGTGTTTGATGGTTTCATTAAGCATAGTCAGAGTTCATGAAAGCTCAAGTTCACTTAATTAGTTCTCAGGGATTATTTATATGCTTGTTTTGTTCTACAGAAGAAGTAGATGAAGAAAGCCCACGCCCATTAAGTGGTTTTGCTTTTAACAGAATAAAATTTTGTCATGTGATTTACAGCTAATAAATCTACCAAATTAATACTATATTATCAGAACTTCACATGGCTCTTAAGTGTTAAAGAAAGATCTAAGTAGGCATTCTGTGAACATACTAACTCAAGCTCAGCAGCTTATGATTTTAACGTGATCAACACAAATCCCTTGCAATGGCTTATTGATCAGGACGCAGCTTGGGGAACTTATGAAGAATAAATTATGCACTCAATCCTCAGAACCTGCAGAGGCTTAAACTATCTTTTCTTTGGGTATCAAATATGCCGGTTTCACTTTAGCATGGTTCATAGTGTTTTTCCACTATGGTATTGTCCCTTGACGACTAGACTATTTGAAAAAAGCTTCCGTTTTTATAGAAGATGCAAATTATCTTAACTGGAGGCCCTTGACTTAAACAATAAGAGAGCCTCAAAGGGCACATGGACAATGCAGCCTCACCCCATGCATAACTTTAGGGCTTTAATCTCGTTTCTCTATAACACAGTGCAAACAGCATAGGCTCCTAAATAAGCCTAAACAATTGAATTAGCACAACATTTCACTGTAATCGTCCAAAATCATGACAATCACAAATATTCCCCTCAATCGCACAATGACGTCACTCATTTACCTTCAAGGCACCAAACTTTACTCACAATTCGAGGATTCTATATAAAAATTAAGCTAGAAAGTCAAAATCCTAATGCGGCTAAGCAGTTCCTAGAAATCATACGAACTGAAACTAAACTCAAGAAAAGAATCGCAAGTGAAATTAGAAAGGGGACAAGAAGCGAACCTCGATTCGATCGGATGAAGCAAGAATTTGGAGAGAGAATGCTGATGAAGAAGATAAATGTATGGATTTGGGGTATCAAAAACCCTAGAGTGTGAGATTTGAGGGATTGATTGAAGTGAGGTGAGAGGGTGAGGAGAGAGAAAAGGAGTGAATAGAGGGAGGGAGAGAGAGTTAAGTGTTTTTGGTGTGTGTGGATGTGTTGTGTGTGTGGGGGGGGGGGGGGGGGGGGGGGGCGTAGTTGCTTGGGATTTCAAAGTGGGCATCAGCTAAGCCAGTAAGAGCAAAGAGGTGGCGCACGTGCGAGCGAGACTCGTCGTACGTGCGACCGACGCTTCCCCACTGTTCATTTGCGAAAGTGAAAGCGAAAGCGAGAGCAAAAGCGCTTTGGTTTTTTACGCAGGTTAATTTTACCGGGAAAGAGGAGTTCTCTTTTTATTTTCTCGGTTGATAAACAAAGTTGAACTCAATTTATACTATGAGAAATTTTGAGGAGCCAAAACCCGAATAAACGGAAAGAATATAAAATTGGAAAGGATAAACATAAATATACATAGTATATTCCATACTTTATGAAAATCCTACATCTATGAGTGTTCACTTCATTAAATAAGGAAAATCTATTCTCTCTTTATTATATAATACTAACCTATTAATAGATTGTTTAATTAACTTGAATAGCTATTTTACAACTAAGTATTAAATTATTATTACGAAAAGAGACTTATGAATAAGCTATCTATCCACACTAAACCTACATCTTACAATGAGTATAGTATGATTTAGTATAATTCGCTTCTCTCAAAACAAATTGAACTATATAATATAATTTAGTTTTTTTTTTAATTCAAACTAACATATGAACAGATTCATAATTTTTTCAAACATTAGGAAAAGTTTGATATAGTAAAATCTGTAGTTCAAACCATTATTACAATATTATTAATTTACCTTAATTGACCAAAAAAAAGTAATTTATTCATTTTATCACTAGAAAAATCATTGCAAAGATAATAAAAGCAATACTTTCAAAGTTTCCATTTTCCAATATTGAAATATTTAAAGTTGGTAATTTTCTCTAGCACAAGCATCAATCGGTGCTCTATTCCTACCCTAAGCCACTTCTTTAAAGTTGGTAATGTTCTCTCAATCTTTCACTCTCACTCTCTTTCCAATGCCATCCACTTATTTTTAGTCATCTACTCCAATTGAGTTTATGACTTATCATTTTTACTTGAAAAATATATGTTTATGGATTTTACATACTCCATAATCCATTTCGTTTTAACCAAAACCCAATGTTAAGATTTTTTTTCTTTTCGACTTTGAGTTTTTCTCTCAACTAAAGTTCTTAGCTTTTAATTCTCCTTCGATGCTTAACAAGGGAAAGAATCCATCATCCTAATCCTATAATTGTGATAACCAACAAGAAAGTGAAATATTTGAGATGTTGTTGTTGCTAATAGAGAAAATTTGTGAATTAGGACTGAGGTTTGTAAGAGAATTGAGTAGAAGTAAAAACGATGAGAAATGAGATGAAGCATGAGTATTGTCAATAAAGAAAGTGATGATTAGTTAAGGGTTTTTCAGTAAGATGGATTGCATTTCCTAATTTTCATGTAGTATATATATGTACAGTAGCTTCTTTCTTTTTATTATTTTAAATGACTTAAGGTTTGATTCAATTAACTCACTTAAACTAAATTGTGAATTGATACTAAACCATGAACTAAACTACTTATATATATATATACGAAATTTTAGTTTAGTTCAGTTTACAATTCAATCAGTTTTTTTACCTACCTCTATCTACACCCAACATCTAAGCTATGTAGCAACACCACATTAGGCTGCGTTAAGTAAGGTCACATCAACTATGTTCAATTTAATGAAGAAAACATATTTGACTCCATATTATTTTGACTCTGTCATGTCACCCATACCTAAGTTCAAACCTTTATAATTTCAAGAGTCTATCATTCAATATAAAATTATAGCACTTACTATATTTCATGATAAGTATGGTTAGCAATATCTACAAAGTTTGGCAAAAATAATCAAACAAAGATAACTAATTCAAATGTCACCCATATGTGATTTCAACCATTTGTCTTTTTTTTTTTAATGCTTCAACCATATGAAATTAAAATATTCAACCATATGGGCTCATGGCATTGGGTCATGCTCTTTCTTTTTGATGATTTGCAAATCTAGTGGTAGTAGTGGTAGTGGAATTAGTTAGTTGGTGGTAGTGGTAGCTAGGATTTGAGGTTAGATAATAAATGTAGTTGGTTTCCAATTGAAAACATATTGGCATTTTAATAATTTTAATTCTACTCCTTATTTATATCTATATTTTTGTCTAATTAAACAAAGTAATGATCTATGCTAAGCTTGAAATTTTTCTTTTTTATTTAAATTCTTAGTATATATCAAGCCCAGCCATTTAATGTAAGCTACCTGATAAAAAATTAAGAAAAATATATTTCTTTTAAAAATTACTTTCGAAAGCAGTTTTTAGAGTTGCCACCATTAAAAGTCATAAAAATAAAAATGTTAAAATTGGATGAGTAAACCAATTTCAACTAGGTTACTAATCAATTTGAAATTTTGAAATCTAATGTTTTGGGACATTACAATGAAAGTCATTACAGCTACCTAATAGGATTTTTCTAATAAAGGGTTTTATTTTCCTAAATTTGACTAATATAATAATTACATAAAGAAAAAAAAAAGGTTATTCAATTCTAAAAGAAAAATTTTATTATCTTTTCATTTGAAAAAAAAATCATTTTTTTAAGAAAGAGAATTTTTATTTTTTAGGGAAAAAAAGATTTCTTTTTTCTTTTCAAAGAGAAAAAGAATACTTTCTAATTTTCAATAAAAGGAATTTTTTTGTGAAGAGGTTTTTGATTTTTTGCAAAAACATTTTTTATTTATTTATAACCGCTCTTGAAGTATTCATGTACCCACTATTTGAGATCAAGTTATTGTGTTTCATTTTAGGAAAACAATTAATGGGTTGGTATTGTTGTCATGCCCCCAAATGGGGCCTAATAGTAGTATCCCTAAAAGACGTTATTCAATGCGTGTATCCACTACATGACAACCATTTTGTGGCAAAGTGCACGAAATTATATCTATAACACTTGTTATCCTATTTATATTTGAATATAACAACTTTTGGTAAATATTTAACACTTGTAGAGAACCTATCAACCTATATATTCTCAAATGCACTTGTATATAACCTATTGATCTATTATAGATATAAATACTTATATTAGTATATCTCAACCTCCAATATCGTAGAGAGTTAGTGCCCTTCATCAAATAATGAGACCAAAGAACCATTCAACACTTTGTAAGCCTAGTAACTTCATATAAATTAAAAGTTGAACCTAAATACTCATACAATCACCTCAATCCTTAGCACATGCATAAATTTTATATTTTTGAACTCGAATTCAAAATTATTAGCTTAACTACATAGCTAAGCCTATCCTGTAAGGCTTTTGAAAGAAGAAGAAGAACACTTTGCATGTAGATCCTAACCCTCTTGTTATTGCTATAACTTGTAAGAGAAGACAATGAGGAAGTGAGCAAACCACCACTCAATGAGTTTGTCCTTCATTACTACCATTTAAACAAGTTATCAGGCATTAATTAGCAAACATGCAATTCTAAGTACACACAAAATGGATGTATGCGCAATGAATGTAAGCAACACATCAATGGAAGTGTAGAACCATTGAAGTTGTAGATTTACGTTGTTAACATGTCAATTATCCCATTGTCTTAACCAAATGGCTAACACACCACCTTAACCCAATAGTGCTATCTATGGGTACTGTCTCAACTAATGAACATAATGCTTAACTTGCACCTAAGAATGAGTTTACAATAATGCCACTTAAGGGTCAATCAATTCTCTAAATCACGCGATGGTTAACCATCGTCTAAGGAAACAACTCAATCATAAATGCCACTTGGGCCTCAATTATGAGAGTGTTCACAAGTTATAGTTCTACTGGCATTGGTAGCAAATTTTCAAATGGTAGCTTCAAAGAGCACACACTAGGTTTTAAGTGAAACTTTCCAATTTATAAAAATATTTTTAAAACATTCTATGAAAGCTTGAGAACTCCCTATCTCTTTCCTAGTAGTTTAAACACATGCAATGGGAATTGTCTTAAATGAACAAAGTTTCCTAAATTGTCTTGAATGGACATAGCCTGTCATGCGTGCCATCTTAGATGGACAAAGCTCCTTGGTTCATCTTCAATAGACAAAGTTGGTCATGACTAACAATCTTAGGGTTTGACTACCTTAAACTTTAGACTTTGTCTAATTAAAAAAAAAAAAAAACTGAGATGCTAAAACTGGTTCACTAAGAGACTTAAGCTTAAGTCAAATGTCTTCTTTTTCTTTGAGAAACTTTATTTTGATTTTTTTTCCCTTGATACAATTCAAAAACCATTTTATGCAAACCCAAATAAGTTTTTATCTTTTTCAAAAAAAAAAAAAAAAGTTCTTACAAGTGGAATAACCTTTATTATCTCGTTATGATTCAACATTACTATAGACATTCAATTTTTTATCTCATTTTTAGTTTTAGAGTTTTTCAATTTAAATAAATAAAGGTCCTAAACACAATATATATATATATATAGAAATAACAAAAATTAGAAAAATACAAAAATGAAAAAAAAAGAAAAATACTAAAAAATAGGAAATCTTGAAAAAAGACAAAAAAAAAAAAAGCAAAAGCAAAAGAAAATTAAAAAATTAGGAAAAGGAAAGATTTTTGGCCAATTGGTGGTCATGAGTTCTCATTTTGAGGTCTATTTCATTTTTTAAGATCAAAAGAAGTTAAAGTACTTATATGCGATTTAATAGTTTTCAAGCTTTATATGAGAATATTGATTTTTTTTAATTAGATATTCTAACCATAGTTTAGGTTAATTATTTTATCATAAAAAATGAAGTCAATTTAAATTAATTGTGACTTTAAATGGTGTTTTGATTAAACTTAAATCGACCAATTTGTGAGAAAATCAACATTGAATTAACAAAACAACAACAAACTAGAGCTTATAAAATTATCAAATTGGACCTAGTTTGAAAATCACTTTAACATATATGTAGTAAACTGATTATTTAAAAATCTTACATTTTTAATTTTTAGGGAACCACTTAAATGGGCTTTGATTGTAACTTAAGTTAAATTTAAAGTTTGAAACTAGTTTATTTGGGTTGCATAACATGTTAAGAAAAAAGCTAAATTGAGTTGGTAGGTTAAGCCATTAAGAAGCTACAAATCATGAGTTCAATCCCTAGGTATTGCCTTGTATGCTTAATTTTTGTTTGCATATCCCTACTAACACCATCATCTTCTTCCTCTCATCGCCCCCTACAAATTGTAGTTTGCTCATACAATAAGCTCTCCTTCAACTCATTTTTTACCATTTTTCTCATATGATCTCACTAAATTAATGGTGAAATCATATAAAGGACATAATTTAGTGATTTCACCATTAATGAAAAACTTTGATGAAAATGTTTTACTCCTTGGTCAAAATGCTTAATTCAAGCCATTTGATGGATAATAGAAGTTTTTGAATAACTTTTTAAGCAACCACAAGCATCTAGGAACTACATTTGACCATTAATAAACCTTGGATTATAGCAAAATTCTTTTAAATCAATTAAAAAACCTATTAATGATAATCAATAAAAAAAAACCATTAATGAAGTTTTTTGAAATTAATGGTTGTCATTGGCTACCTATACTTGTTTTGAGCTAAGTAGTATAAAAGGAACCTTGAGCAACACATTTCGACATCAACCATCACTAGAATCTCCTTTATTTGAGTCTACTCTCCATTTTCTCTCCCCAAAACCCAATGTTGTGAACTTCAGTATTCTATCTAGAGTTTCTCTTCGTTCTCTCAATTTCATGATACAAGCTTGGTACCATTGAAATCTTAATGAAGGTTGGTTTCTAAAAACACCTAAATTGTCCTCAATTTTGCCTCGAAGGCACTTAACTACCAAACCTAAATCAAGTCACCACTGCCCATCTCAACCAACTGTCTTCGTTATACCTAGGAGTGAATCATTGCTACTAATAAAATTGCTAATGTTTAAAACCCGAAGTTGACACCATCTTCCATCTCAACACTCCCTAGAAAACACCTCACGAAGTCATATTTCTTCTACCAGCTAAACCAATCTGTGACCCGTGAAGCTTCGACAACCAACTTGACAATCGACTCCAAACTTGGTTTTGATCCGCAACATGACCTAGTCTGCATCCCTTCTTTCATTTTGTTCTGTTTTGTTTGTATTTTATCTAGGTGATTAGTTAGTTTTAGAAAAATAAAAAAATAAATCATAAATAATAATAGAATAAAAAATAAATGAATGTAAGTGAGTAAAACTCCTAAACTTCAACCTAGGTGAGAATACATCCCTTAAAGTTTCAAATCTTGCACATCACCACTTTTAACTTTAATAAATTGACAAATAATCCCGCAAAGTTGCAAATAACCCTTCTAAACTTTGATCTTAGTAATAAACATCCTCTTGAACTTATCAACATGTGTTCTAACACTCTCTAAACTTTTACCTTAATGTGTCTTTTTTAAACTAAAAAAGAAAATATCTTTTATGTTGCCAAGTTATTGAAGTGTAAGGAGGTAATTTGCAACATTTAAAAGTTTAAGGATATATTCGCACTTAGATCAAAGTTTAAAGTGATTATTTACAATTTCCCCTAAAAATAAAGTAATTGAATATTTTTCTAAAGTAAAAAAAAAAAAAAAGGATTTTCCTCCAAATTTCATAATAAAATTTAGGACCTTTTAGAGTTTTCATTAAATAGTTAATGACTTAAATTGACCTTTTCTAAATTAAAATAAACCAAACAAATAAAATTTTAGAATAAGTGAACTAAGGCAAGTTTAATCTCGATTAGTAAGTATAGAGGCATCTACATGGTGATCTTAATTAGGAAAAAATTTAAAATTCCTCTTGTAAATAAATAAATTTCATTTAACATTAACATTATATTTGGATTATTTTTAAATGAAAATGGTATTTTGAGAAAATAAGTAATAAATTCAAAATGATTAGGTGAAAATCATATAGGCTTCTAATAGGTTAGTCCCTAGATTTAAAAACTATGGTTTTTTGAAAGTCCTTTTAAAAAGATTCTCTTTTAGGTTAGTGGTGAAGTTAAACTTGACCTACCCAATCAATTCTAACTTATCCTTTTTTTCAAAATCTAGTCGAGTGGTGACTTCAAAATTTTCAAACTTAATAGAAAAATCAAGGTTTTTTCCCCCCCTTAATTTCTAATTGAAAGTTAGTATTGAATGGGTTATGGTTTCATACCAATTTGATCAAGGAAAATTGAACCAAAATTTAGGCTCAATGGGATGGTGACTTAGCCGGGGATTGCCAAGTGGGCTAAAGAGTCCAAAATTAGACTTTATATCTTTCAATAAACCCTTCCTAAGTTAATTTTTCCTTTGGTAAATGTCATGCCAAAATTTTGGTTATTTTTTCTAATTTGATTTATATTAAACCCTATACTTATTTAATGTGAACCCTTGATCAAGATTAGGAAAAATCTAGTTTTTCTAGTTTATTTTGAAAATAGGAGTTACCACCTGACCATAGTCAAGAAAGAATAGTTAAATTAGAATTAATTGAGCAGACTAATTTCAATTTAGCCATTGATCTACTAAAAAAAAAAAATCAAAGATTTCGAGTTTGAGGGCTATCCTATTAAAATCTTACAGTTACTACATTAACCTTCAAAAGTTTAAACTTATTTTTTGAAATACTTAAAAGTAAATGTAAATTACATGTTGAAAATAAAATAATGTTAAAATTGTTGCGATCGCCTTGTGGGTGCTTACATATTTGCTAATCGGGATCAAACCTACTATAATTTGAGTAATTTTATAAGATTTTAGTGATTTGATTTATTTTACTTTGAAAATGGTCATTTTTGAGTCGTTACTCTTTTTATTTTCATTTAAGGAAGACTCTTGAAACAATTTTTTGTTTTATGGAAATTTAAAGAACATCTTAATTTGTTCTACACTTGAAAAAATGTTTAGTCTTACTTTTGAAAACAAAGTTCAAGTGCTAAAACATATTTATTTGCTATCTATTATTTTTCCTAAATGTCTACTACTACTTCCAAAGAAACCTTAAAAGATTACACCTACTTCATTAAGCATTGTATGTTTACTTTTTACCTTTTCTATCTATTTATTATTTATTATATTTTATTTAATTTTTAGCATTACCAAAATCCTATAAACTTGAAATTTTATTTTATTTTTATTATATATTTTTTCATTTTCTTTAGATATAAAAAAAAAGTAAGTAAAGAAAAAAAAAAAAACAGAACAACTTAAACTAAGGCTTAATGGTGAGAACTAAATAAAGAAGAGAGAGGGACATGCCCAACCACGTGGGTAGTCATTGGCAAGCGTGAGTGTTATGGGTAGGTGCTATTAGTTGTGGTGAGTTAGCTTATGGTGTTGGGTGAGTAGCAAGTCAACAACAGCGGTGGTGTGTAATGGATCAACAATAGCTAAACTTGAGCTCTTTTCTTAGTGTTGAAGATTCTCCTACGTGGAAGCACCTACAAGAGAACAAATGTAAGCTTAAACGGACACTAGGAATGGTTTTGACATGACTACTCCAATACCTATGTTAGCATAATGTGTATACGAAACCAATAAGCATAAAAGAGTAAAACGTCTTAAGATTTCAAACCTCAATCCAAGTGATGCTAACCCTTATTTATAGGTGTTGAGGTTAAGACGACTTAGTAGGTGGAGTTAAGACATAGTAGATAGATTTATCTTGTATTTTGTGTCTATGTTGATTCCCCATGCAAACTTTGCCTTCCTTAGAACCTCTCGTCTATTAGGTGAGTGTGGCTAATCTAAGCTCTCACTTGATCTAAGCTACACATTCAAGATTAAACTAATCTTTGATTCTTGGATTGAGACTTAAGCATTGGGTCTTTAGTCTTTGGAGCTTAGTCGTAGGCTTAATAAAGTCAAATTAGACTTAAGGGACCTAAGTCCAAAATCATCAACACTTGAGGACATCAATCACCCCTCCCCTAAAAAAAAAAAAAAACTTTTGACTAATGATTGGTTAATAGGGGGAGTTCAAGATGGATTAGGCTTCCGAGGTCTTCAAAGCAAGCTCTTGTTTAGGGTCATCAACTTGGCTTTTGACTTAGTGTGTTGTTGCCTAGGTGTGCATGGAGTGATCGAGCTAGAGATGGTCAAGCTTAGTTACACCCATGCTAGCAGAACTAATGAGGAGGGGCCAGTCTTAAGTTGGTACCTTAAGGTGTGAGGGCGAGAGAAAGGTTTACCAAACTATTATATCTTTACACTTTAGGTTGAGTTGGATTGGTGATGGTCCTCATAAAATGTTTGAACAGGTGAGTGGCTAAGCTAAGCTTTGCCTATTCTAATAACTTAGGGAGAAAACCTTCTTAGGCTAGAATTCGGAGGGTTAAGGTCAAGCAGGTGATATGTTGAGTTATACCAAACTTTTGCCCCTATAGAGATGAGTTAAGTCAAGCTAGGCTCTTCATTGAACTAAGCACTCTAAAAATCCTCTAGTAGCATTTGATATGAGGTTATAGTGGCTTCTTGAAGAAGTCTTAATTGAATTTGTTATGGGCGCATAAATTTTAGCACATTTTATGCTAGGGATAGCTATCATGCTTATATTAGGTGTGGTCTGCATGTGTTGAGAATACATGCAAGATCTTCATTGCTCATTTAAATCGTAGGATATGTGTCAAGATTGGGTCAAAAGGCATCATGTCACATTGCTTTAGTTAACCATCTCTTCATTTCTTGTGCCATTGCTTACAAATAAAAGTTGATGGCTTCATTTCAACACTTTCAACTCTTGTGTCAATTTCTTAGTGCTCTTAAGTGCAAAGCTAAATTCTCTTAAAGTTTCTTTCTATCTTCACTCACTTCAAATTCTTTTCTTTAATCTATGTAGGTGTGTTAGTTAATTCTTCTTCTTCTTCTTCCTAAACCCTCTTGGATTGGGAGAGTGAGAGGGGTACTCCCTTTACTAGTGATGAAGGAAGTCTCATGGCGATCATGTAACATAGCTAAGGAATCAAGTAGTAGGAATTAGAGGAGAGAGATTGATGTTTCGGTTATAATTGCTCAGGTTCCTTGTAATGTCTACCTTAATGATGGCAAGGGCAAGAGGCTATTGTGGCATGTCTACTCCATGGTTGATGGGAATTTTTCCAGCGACCTAGATGGATATGGAACTTGATTTGGATGATGATCCAAATCACTTATATTTATACTTGTTTTTCTTTATCTAATAAGTATTTGAATGATAATTTAACAGGTACAATGATATTTTTTCATGGGACGCCAAATGAATCTTACTGTTGATCAATTAGGGACATCATCAGATTTTCATCCAATGGCCCACTGTGATCAACATCGCCTCGATGCATTGGCTCTTTGAGAATTATTATTATTTTGTACTTGTAATTATTTTTCTTTGGACTATTTATGTTATAAGTTTTTGGGACACTTTTATTTAGTTGTAATTGTTGCTTTTAAGATCAGCCATCCTAAAGTGGCATAGTTGTAATTTTATGGACATTTTAACCTTAAAGGGAGCAATTGTAAATACTTGCTTAAGTAAGGTTTTGAGGATAGACTTGAAAATTGCAGCAAACACTTTTTCGTGTGGAGATTAGGGTTCTTCTTAACTTCATTAGCTCTTATTAATTTTAATAAAAAAATTGGAATTGTAGTGAGTTGCAACATAGAGAATTGTGAGTAATATCAATTCCCTACGTTGTGTTTTCCTTTTCATCACTAGTAAGTCATATCTAGGGTTGATTAGGTTGGTTCTTTGATCTGAATTTAGCATCAATTGTATTCTCTCTTGTCATTATATATAATTGAATGGTTTTAGCACTTGTTATTGCCATCAATTGTACTTTACATTGTGTTACGTGGAAGGGTATTGTTGTGAGGAGGAGTCATGGTTTATTTATATGTGTTGATTGGCTAGAACTTCATTAGATGTTGAGTTAACTTATTCATTCAATTGAGAAATATCATCATTGTGAATTTAATCTCATTGAATTTTATCATTCGGATCACATTCCATCAATAAGGGTTTACGTAATTTGTTATCCTTTGAATCGATTTTGATCTTGTCATTTAGGGGTTGTAAATTGGTTCATTTGCATGTGCTTAAACTCCCTTTTAGGCATATCATCTTTTGGTATCAAAGAAAATCACATTGGGATATTTAAGATTGAACATGTCAACATTTGAAGAATTGGTTCATAAACATTGGGGATTAGTGCAATTGTTGAACAATTTGATTAACATTGTCTAATTGTCTTTCAATCTTGGTTTTTATGTGCTTAAGCTTGGTTTTAGGCACATCATCTTTTGGTATCAGAGCTTGTGGTTTAAGAGGAGGGATTGTTGCAATTGAGAATTCGGAAATTAGAGGTTGTTGAGTAGCAAATTGATCCGAATTTGTTAACGTGAAGCTTGATCTATTTCAATTGTGTTGTTGAAGCACTATCTTGTGTTTAGTTGTTGTATACTTGGAGAATTGTAACATTCTTGGCTTCCTTTGATCATTGGCCATGAGTGTGTAGTATAGTGGAAGTGGACCATAAGGAGTAAAAGTGTTGATCAATTGGAGAAGTGTAAAATTGTGTTGTGTATTTTCGGAAGTGAGGAGTAGCAAATTGTGATTTTAGATTTGAATTTTCAGAATTGAAGTGTAAGTTAAGAAGCAATTTGAATTTCAAAAAAAAAAAAAAACACACACACACACATTAAGTGATTGTTTAATTGTTTCATTTGAATTTGAAATAGCTCCTTACCATTTGTGAATCTTGCACTTATTGAACTCATTTTGAATTTGAAAGTTTAGTTGCCTTTGTTGTTGAAGTTGCGGTTTGTTGTAGTGTGTGGAAGTGGGAAAGTGCACTGTGACTTGAAGAGATGTGTGTGTAGAGTTGTGTTTTTGTAAATTTAGTGAAGGGTACGAGTGTTTGGCATTGGTTATTATGTGTGTTGTATAAATATTTGTTGTTAGTGGCGTGAATATTATGGGACCCTGAGTAAAAGAGGAGTAGTGTGGTGGTGAAGTTATGTATTTTGTATGTGTTGAGGTGCTGCCTATTGTGAAGTAATTAGTGTGGAACCAAAGCAAGAAAAGGAAAGTTGAGTAGTAGAATTTGAATTCAAACAAGTCATTAAAGTGTGAAAATAATTGAATTCATTACATAAACACTTGTAGTTGAATTTGAATTTAATTCTATCTACTTGAAAGTAGTTGTGTGTACTTCATTTATTTAACTATACTTGAAGTACTAAGAATTATATCCTTATGTTTTAAAGTTCTTGCAACATGCGCTTATTATATTATTGTGGTTGTTAAATGTGTGGGTTGATGTTGTTGAAGGAGTGTGCTGTAATTTATGGAATTACTTCATTAAATCACAAACATGTCCAACGATAGTGGACTTTAGTCAAGTTGGTGGAGGTCAGGGTCATAACACTGTAGGTAGGAGGACTTTAGAAGAACAACTCCAGTATCGTACTACCATTGTTGCTACTTTAGTAACTAGGATTGACATGATGACATTACCACAACCACCAGTGGTAAACCCTCAAGCAACACCTCGGGTAGCTCCATAGAACCTCCAGAGAGAAAGAGTAATGGGGGAGGAAATTTGGGTAGAAAGATGGAGAGAGATCATCACCCCTACAGGGGAGAGAGGGACGACAACTTTAGGGCTAATCTTTATCCAAATAGAGATTTCAGGCCACCTCGGGATTGGAATATGTGAAGCTGCAAATGCCTTCTTTTAATGGTAGGGGTTCAGCTGATGATTATCTGAACTGGGAGGATAAGGTTGAGGGTCTCTTTGAATGCTATGAGATCGATGACAATACTCGAGTCCGATTGGCTGCTGTTGAGTTCATAAGGTATTCTGCCTTATGGTGGAAAAATCTAATTATTTGTAGGCATAGGGATAGAGAGGCCGAGATACAAATATGGAAGGATATGAAGAGGGTTTTAAGGAAAAGATTTATTCTTGAGCACTACAGGCAGGAACTGTTCATGCATCTTCAAACTTTGAGGCAGGGAGGTAAGATAGTTGATGATTATGTGCAGGAGTTTGAAACCCTAATGATTAGATGTGGGTCAATTGAGCCTCCAGAGCAAACCCTATCACGCTTCATCTCAAGACTGAAATATGAGATAACATGTGTTGTTGAGCAGTAGAGATGTAGTACACTTGATGAGGTTATTCAATTAACCTTGAAAGTGGAGATGCAGAGGTGATCCAACTTATTCAGGGTTCCAAATAGTAGGCCTAGTACTACTACCAAGCCCATGGGAGTTGATGCTCAATCAGGAGGACCAAAGGTAGTAGGTGAGATAGTGAAGGTAGTGGATAGAGCTACCCCCAGCACAAATAAGGAGAACATGACCATTGGAAAGGGTAAAGAGGTAATAGCACCAAACGTTAGGCAGACTATTCCAGGGACTACTAGTGGGAAAGTACGTTAAATTAAATGCTTTTAAATGCATGGGGTTTAGGCATATGGTGGCACAATGTCCTAATAAAAGGGTTATAACTGTTATAGAGGGTGTTGGAGAGGAGGTTGAGGATGAGAAGGAACAAGTTGAGCCTGAAGATCCGTCTATAGCATTGCAGGAATATTATGATGATTAGACTGTAGAAACACATGAGGAGGGTACAAGTGAACAGTATTTACCCATTAATGTGTTGTGTAGGGCTCTAACTTTATCTCATGATGCTAGGGACAAACAGAGGGAGAACATATTCCACACTTCTTGCAGGATTAGAGGTAACTTTTGTGTACTCATCATAGATAGTGGTAGTTGTACGAATGTTATATCTACTGCACTGGTAGACAAATTATAATTATCTACTAGTTTACATCCTAGCCTTTATAACTGGTATTGGTTGGATAATTGGGGTAGTTTATATGTTACACAAAGGGTAAGGTGCCTGTGAGTGTTGGGCAGAAATATCATGATGAGATCTTGTGTGATGTAATTCCCATGTGTGTATTCCATTTACTATTGGGTAGGCCTTGGATATTTGATCGAAAGGTGTTGCATGATGGCTTTAGAAACACCTACATGTTTAGTATGGGAGGGTCTCAAATAGTACCATTACCTATGTCTCCATCTAAGGTGCACAAATTCCAAGAGCAAGTCAGGACTACTTTAGTTTCGGCTAGTAAACGGGAAAACAGGCCAACAGAGATGTCCGAGTTCAATCCAAGAAATGACCCTCTAGATTTGAGGGCAAATCTTTCAAAGGCTCGAGGAGCTAATGGGAATCTTTTTAGCGACTTAGATGGATATGGAACTTGATTTGGATGATGATCCAAATCACTTATATTTGTGCTATGCTTGTTTTTCTTTATCTAATAAGTATTTGAATGATAATCTAATAGGTACAATGATATATCTTCATGAGATGCCAAATGAATCTCACTATTGATCAATTAGGGACATCATCAGATTTTCATCTAATGGCCCACTGTGATCAACATCGCCTTGACGCATTAGCTTTTTAAGGATTATTATTATTTTGCACTTGTAATTATTTTTCTTTGGACTATTTATGTTGTAAGTTTTTTTGATACTTTTATTTGGTTGTAATTGTTGCTTTTAGGACCAGCCACCCTAAAGTAGCATAGTTGTAATTTTGTGGACATTTTAACCCTAAAAGGAGCAAGTATAAATACTTGCTTAAGTAGGGTTTTGAGGATAGACTTGAAATTTGCAGCAAACACTTTTTCGTGTGGAGATTAGGGTTCTTCCTAACTTCATTAGCTCTTATCAATTTCAATCCAAAAATTGGAATTGTGGCGAGTTGCAACATAGAGAATTGTGAGTAATATCAATTCCCTACATTGTGTTTTTCTTTTCATCACTAGTGAGTCATATCTAAGGTTGATTAGGTTGGTTCTTTGATCTGAATTTAGCATCAACTATATCCTCTCTTATCATTATATATAATTGAGTGGTTTTAGCACTTGTTATTGCCATCAATTGTACTTTACATTGTATTGCGTGGAAGGGTATTGTTGTGAGGAGGAGTTACGGTTTATTTATATGTGTTGATTGGCTGGAGCTTCATTGGATGTTGAGTTAACTTATTGATTCAATTGAGAAATATCATCATTATCAATTTAATCTCATTAAATTTTATCATTTGGATCACATTCCATCAATTAGGGTTCACGTAATTTGTTGTCCTTAGAACTGATTTTGATCTTGTCATTTAGGGGTTGTAAATTGGTTCATTTGCATGTGCTTAAACTCCATTTTAGGCATATCATCTTTTGGTATTAGAGCAAATCACATTTGGATATTTAAGATTGAACATATCAACATTTGAAGAATTAGTTCATAAACATTGAGGATTAGCGCAATTGTTGAACTAGTTGATTGACATTGTCTAATTGTCTTTCAATCTTGGTTTTTGTGTGCTTAAACTTGGTTTTAGGAACATCAATGGTGGAGGATGTAAATACCCCTAATGGCATGTGGAGTACTCTTACTTATGAAGAGCTCATGGACATTAGGGAGTACTTCTACACTCATCTTCAAGGATAGAAGTTAAAGTGTTCTCAAATAGATGATAGGGCCCACTTTTACTATGGAGCACTACTTTTACTTCTACATGAAGCATCTAGAGTTTGGATTGCAACCTTCATTCTCTGAATCCCAAGAGGCTTTCTTCATGTACCATCATGTTTTGCCAACATAGCTCATGCCCAATGAATGCAAGTTAATGATTGCATTTAAGGCACTATGTGAGCATTTTGTGTTGCATGCTACCCCTTAACTAAGATAATTTTATGGGTTGAAAAGGTCAATAGATAAGTGAAACTACCAAATAAGTCATCAAGGTTAAAAGTTGTTTGATGGGCTAGACTCCTTAGTGCATGGTTACAAGAGAAAATTTTTTGTGGTTATAATTGAAGAGGAGCTGATCTTCTGGATGCAGTGGTTAGATCTAACCAAGACAACGGTGATCCGATACTTAGGTCCCAATGATAAGTTTGTCATAAATCAACTCATCACCGAGTTGAAGATGAGGTCGTGCCAATTTTAGAATGCTTTAAAGGTTGTGGATGAATACCTTTACAACAAGAGGACTAACTAATGACATGTCCATCAAGGGTGAAGAAGGTGCACTTGCTATGATTGCTGTGCCAAGGTGGGCTTATCATGGAGAATTTGTATGTTTGGTCTATTAGGAGATGGAGTCTCCTTGAAAGCTTACGTTTGGAATGGTAAATACTACTTTGTTCTTCTATTTTATCTTTTATTTACCTATTCTTTGCTTTGTGCAGACATGCATTTGAAGGAAAGCTCTGCTATTGATATGTTGGCTAAGCATAAGGTTGCTATCACTATGAAGAAAGGTGGAAAAGTTGTTTGCTCAAGTGTGTAGAGGAAGTTGCATTCTCCAAAGTCCCAGGATACACCTTTAACTATAGGGATGAAGAGGTTTATGCTTTTATTCCCTACGTCCTCAAGTAGATGCTTCGACTTGGTTTAGGTTAAACAGTGAGGTCAGTAAAGGGGCTAGCAAGAGGAGACCTTAGGGGGAGGTCGTCCAAATAAATGAGCTTGATTCTCCTTAACTTTGTGCCTAGAGGAGGGTGGTTAGCTAGGCCCTCAATTTTGAGATAAAGGGTAGGGGGACTATTACATTAACTCCTAGGTCGGTTGAAGCTTCTAAGGTTAAGGATAACAACTTCTCGCCTATTTTGGAGGTCTCCAACTTAGACTCTATACTAAGGGACGATAAGAAGAGCCATGAGATCTTGAGGGGATCTATGTTGCCCTAGGATGTAGTTAACATCAGGGAGAGCCTTTGAGGGATGATCGAAGAGTTGGTGGATAGGCTGATCTACACCAAGCTCCATGATGTAAGTATCTTGTGCTTTGTCTTTTCCTTCGTTCTCACTTGATTCAATTCTCTACTTTAAATTTGCTTTTGTCACTTTATAGTTCTCAGCCCATTTAATGAAGCTTTTTATTGTTTGGGGTTAGATCTCAAGTAGGTAAGGGAGCTTCGTGAAGCATATGAGCTTCTTAAGTGGAAGCACTAAAGGCTTTATAGAGGCTATCTCAAATTTGGTAAAGATTTGTCTAACTTCACATAAAGGGTGAAGGCAGCTAAGGTAGAGGTTCAAAAGGTCCAGGCTAAGGCTTAGCGTTAGTGGAGGGTTACTATTGTTGATAACTTTTATATGAGAGCCAAAGTTGAGGTAGGAACCTTTAAGGCTTAAATGGAGGGTGATGCTTAAGCTAACATAGAGCTAAACATGAAGGTTAGCCAATTGGAGGAGTGTAATTAGTAGCTCTCTAGTTAATTGGTCGAAGTATAAGGGTAATTGCAAGCTTGGGAGGCAGGCCATGTAGCTATAAAGGGAAGCCTTTGAGAGGAGATGGAGCAGCTTCAGACAAAGGTTAATTGAGCTAAGGTAGCCATGGAGAAGGAGATCTTTAATAAGATCATGGCTAATGAAGAATGGGCAACCTTTTAAAAGAAGTTCACAAAGGGCATTAGGATAGCCAGGTTGGAGGTGTTGAGCGTATATCCTAAGTACGACCTAAGTTACTTGGCCTTTTGTGATGATGAGGAGATCGTGATTTTCTAGGTGGCTAAAGGCGGGGTCGTTTCTAAAGACGACCTTAAAGAAGAGGTGCTAGCCAATAATTAAGGTTAAGGTATTAATGAAGAAGCTCTTACTAAAGAGTAAGGCCAAGCTACTATAGAGTGAGGTCAAAACTAAGACATTGAAGGTCTTCTTCCCCTTCCACCAAGTTTTAATCCTCTTGCCGATCCCCTACTCCCTATTGAGTTAACTCTTATCAAGCAAGCTATTACATCAAACGTAGATGAAGTCTTTGAGTGCCTAATGTAGGCTATCTAAACGATTAGGGATTTCTTACAATTTTGATAGTACCTTTCCTTTGCCCCTCATTTGTATTTTTTTTCTTTCTTTTTTGCTATGATCATGATGTTGGCCTAATCAAATTTATTTTGTAACTATCCTTTAATTAATGAAAATATTTTCTTTTAAGTGTTTGTTATCTTTATGTTTCTCCCTTTACTTGCATGTTACTTGCATCTTTGTTCTCTATCTTTTGATTTTGTACTCTTTATAGGTGTTAGAATGCTTGGACTTAGGTCTTGTTGACAAGACATTGGTGTGGTTGGAGGGTGTCGCTCCTTCGACTTGACTTGAGTAGGTTAGGTGCTTAGACTCTTAGATGGTCAGGAAGCATAACTTAAAGGATGCTTGGATGCTTGGACCTAAGTTCTATTAATAAGCTTAGAGGGTATTGCTCCTCCGACGTGACCCGAAGAGGTCAAGTGCTTAGACTTTGGGTGGTTAAGGAGCATGAGTTTAAGGGTACATGAACATCTAGACCTAAGTCCTATCAACAAGCTTGTAGTGTGGTCAAAGGATGTCACTCTTATAAAAGTAACATAAAGAGTTTAAGTGCTTAAACTTTGAGGTGTTTAAGGAGCTCAAGGTTCATTCATTTTTGTAGAAGTGTGGACTTAGAAAAAATTAGAAGCCCATTTGCCGAGGCATTAGTGTAAAACTAAAGGTTTGTTTGCTTGAGTGTAGGCATGGACTTGATTGTATCAAAAGTCATTTTCTAAGGCACTAATGTAGGCATAAGGGCTTGTTTGTTGGAGTGTAGATGTTGACTTGATATACTTGTGTTATTAGGTGTTGTTCACCTCAAATGGAGGTAAAGGCTTAAGCAAAAACTTATAGCAAGGTGTACTATAATCTTGTAAAGTAAAAGGATTTTTTTTTTTTGTTATAACTAAGTACGTAACTTGAGCTTACATTTAATCAAAATGTAGCTTAACTTTTATAAACTAGGTCTTCTGATTAGGTGACCATGTGTTGAGCGTTCTTGTTGTAATAGAGGCTACTTGGTATCAATATTTAAGCTTAAGATGTGTTTTGTATTTCTTTAATCTTGTTGAGTTTAGCTTATGGTCCAACTTGAAGGAGACTTCTTTAGTTGTTACCATTGGTTGACTTGAGATTACCTAGTATGAAGTCTTTACTTGTGCTTGAGGTCATATTGAGGTGATAGAAGATCTTTTGTTCTTTAAGGAATGTTGATATGAGGTAGCATGATTAAGGAAATGTAAATTGCATATCAAAGTTTTATTAGGTTGAATTCTCTGAGAATCGCCATTAATAGTCATTTCCTAAGATTTGCCATCTAATAAAGATCTTATATTAATCTTAATAGTTGTATGAGTACAATGGGAATGAGTAGGCCTACTCATTACCATGTCCTATATGATGAGGGTAAGGCCATCTCATTTTCATGTATTCTTTGAGGACATCGAGGCTTGTTCATTAACATGTCCTCTATGATGAGAACAACCCCACAATTGGAGAGGACAGCCTTTGCACACTTCCCCCTCCCCTTAAGTTGATGACACCGTTAAGGGCTTGATTATGGAGAGCATTATTATTATCTTCTTCAGCTTGCCTCCTCTACATTGACTACTCTATGAAGTTGTCCTAGTCAATAATATATTCCTTGAGGTATCTTCATTGTACGGGGTCCTTAAGGGTGTTCTTAAGCTAGTAACAATCTTCTATATTATGACCTTAGTCTCTATAGAAGTCGCAATATTTATTAGAGTACCTTCTGCTTGGGTTACCCTTGAGTTACGTTAGCTTTAACAGGACACTTCTATTGTGGACATCCATAAAAATGTCCCCCACTAGTCGATTTAATGGGGTGTAAGTAGAGAAGCTTAAGATGGCACGTTGTTGATAATTAGCACCATTATTCAATGATGACCCCTACCTATTTCTAAGGCTAAGTCAATCCTTAATGGACTTTCTCTCCCTATTCTTCTTTTTTTCTGACCTGTGGTGGTTAATGTCCTTTTGAACTAGGTTGAAGTCCTTCTATTGTATGTACTTTCTGGCTTTCTCTTGAAATTTCTCAAAATTTGTTAGCTTGCTCTTCCCTAATGACTTAAAGAAGTTTTTGCCTAGTCGAATGCCTTAGATTACAACTTTTAAAGCAATGCCTTTGTTAACATTAGGGATCTCCAGCATGTTTGCTTTAAAGCAAGTAAAGTAGTCCCTTATTAGCTCCTTGTAGCTTTGTTTGATGTGGCTTACGGTTGATGAGTCTTTGACTAGGAGCTTACTCACTAAGAAGTACTTCTAGAACTGGTTTGCTAACCCATTGAAGAAGTTGATGATTAAGTTGTTGTACTACTTTTGAGTAGCTTTATGCAAGGTGCTTAAGAATGCCTTATAGGTGATTAAATCACTGAGGTCATGTAAATTCATCATCATGCGGAAGTGGCACAGGTGGTGATCTAGGTTTGTTGTGCTATCATATGTGTTAAGCTAGGGTAGCCTAACATTAGGTAGGAAGACCTTGTCTTGTATTACCTACATAAAAGGTGTCTTTTCTATAGAGAATCTTCCAAGGGATCCTTGTGTTTACTCTCCTTAAGGTCGGAGAGCCTCTTGATGTGTTCATTGATAGAGTCAATGTTCATGTCATTACCCCGTTGATAGGCTTTTGTGTGAGCATCTAATGGCTCAGGTCTATTATTTTGAGTTAGGGCATCATTGTGGCTGTTGGATGTAGTTGGTAATATCGACACTGGTAGTCGTTCCTGTATGATGTTATTATTAGCAGTTACTCAACAAGAGCTTAATTGTGGTTTTCCATAAGCTAATTTTGCTAATTCATTGGTAACACATTTCCCTTGGTGGTGGTGGTGGTGCATTGCTCTACCTATTCCTTGGGGAGTGTGTTAACACATCCTCCAACTCAGACATGTTATTGAGTTGCCAAAGTTTCACCAATTGAGCTTGCAACCTAGTGTTGTCATTCTTTATTCTTTCATTTTGTGTAGCTAGTGTTTTACATAGGTTTTCTAGGTCAAGAAAGCATTGGGCATCAATTTGGTTAATGTTTAGGTTTTGGGATTCCATGGCTTGGATAATTTGGTTTGTAGTCATTGCATTGATGTTTTTCGTGTTAGTGGTGATTCTTGATTTGGGTACCATTGTGTGTTTTTTTTTTTTATTTATCATGAATAAAATCACAGAAACAACACCAAATGTTGGTATTGAAGATTCTCCTCATGAAAACACCTATAATAGAACAAATGTAAGCTCGAAGGGATGCTAAGGGTAGTTTTAGTATGATCACTCCAATGCCTAAGTTAGCACAACATGTAAATGAAACCAATAAACTTAAGAGAGTAAGAGGGCTTAAGATTTTGAACCTCATTTTAAGTGGTGCCAGCCCTTATTTATAAGTGTTGAGGTTGAGATAACTTGGTAAGTGGAGTTAAGGCATGGTAGGTAGATATGTCTTATGTTTTGCATCTATGCCAATTCTCCATGCAAGCTACACTTTCCCTAGAACCTTTTGTTTCTTAGGTTAGTGCAATCGATCTGAGCTATCACTCAGTCTAAGTTTCACATTTAAGCTTGAACCAATCTTTAGTTCTTAGATTGGGACTTGGGTGTCTAATATGTGATCTTTAGAGCTCGACCATGAGCCTGGTAAGGTTAGATTAGCCCTAAGGAGCCTATGTCCAAAATGCACCATGATCATGTTTGATTTGAAGATCCAATGAGCAATTGAAACTAAAGTTTATAACTTTCCAAATCATTGCACTCTAAAAAACTCTAATGTAGCTTTAGTTTCTTCCAATTCTACTTCTATAAACCTCGAAAATTTTCAATTCAAGAATTAGTATGAAGGAAAATATCAAGAAATGCATCGAAAAATGAATATGAAAGCCTAACTGTGAAATTGTATTTTTGCTTTGCGATATGCGAACCAAATAGTGTATCTAAACCTAAGGAAATCGAAGCCTAACCAAACTCCGATGATAGAACATTGCCATAGGAAAACCAAACTTGAATTTGGATGTTCAAAAAGACTAAATTCAATTCCCCAAAATCTTAAAGCCAACCGTCAATGTTAGGATTTCTTTCGGAATCAAGAAAAACTAACGTTGAGCTTGAAAAAAGTAGAGATTCAATTTAAACGAAGCTAAAACTTAAACAACAATGAACTATGAAATAATTAGTATAAGAAGACAAAAAAATTTAATCAAATCCAACTCTACTAAACAATCAAATTGGGCAAAACAAAATTTGGGAAAAACATGGACCTAAACCATCCTTATAGGTAGCATTAAGAGGGAGAGAGAGATGGCCTTATTTGATCCACCAAATGACCCGATCTTAAAACCAAACTTAATATGGAATTCCCCCCATATAAGCCTTAATTAAAGCCAATTTAACCACAAGAAAACAAAGGAATTAACTAGCCCACATTAGCTCCTAATTTGCCCATGACCTACGTGAGGAGCCAACTGGAAGTGATTAAGTGGCAACTAGAAGAACTAATTAGGAAACTAACTGGATTACCTTGATTAACTACAAGGAAAATTAGGGACTAAACTTATGAAAGAAGGAGGAGCAAAATCTACTAAAAATATGCTCAATTTGTAGACATGTCCCCCTAGGATTAGACCTATTACACAATGGACAAAGTTTTTACCCAAGTGACCAAGTTAAGGACCAATAGATAATTCCCTCAAGCATGCTACCCAAACTTTTGATTTATCTCCCCTCTATTCTACACACAAAAATACTCTTCTTTCTAGAAAATCACCACCAAAAAGCTCTCTAAGAATTTAACCAAAAACATTTAAACACTTTCCCAAAAATTGGATTAAACAGCCTTTTATAAACTGTAACCATCAACCCCCTTTTTCTAAGCTTTCCATTTTGATTTTATCACCACCTATTCTTCACATAAAACCCCCTTCCTTCTGATGAATTAATACAAGAAAAACACTCTTAAAGACTCTCTAACAATCCCCAAACTCATACAAAAAAATCGAATCTAAAGGAGAACTCCCAAGCCACAACTGCTTCCCTTGTTGCACACCTCCAAGCTTCATCCACTGATCGCACTCCAAACAACACTCAATTAAGCAAAAATTCTGATATTATCTATATCAATCAAGAGGCCATTTGGGGAGTTAAGGGTTCAAAGAAGATTAGGACAAAAGGCCAACCCAAGAGGAAGTAGAAGGAGGAAGTTCTAGGCACTCCTATAGCACCAACAAGTAAGACCTTCACACCTTCTTGTTGATATCATTTTTTTTCTTGTAATATTTTGATTCCACATATTAGAATAGAGTTATGTTTCTTTGATTTTGTAACTTTACATGTATATTTGGAGTATATTTAGCTTAGGGAATAAGTTGGAAATGTAATCCCACTTTAGGATACAAAACCATGGGGATTCACCTTCTATTGTAGCTTATATATTAAAGCTTTGGGGAAAATATAAGGATATTAGAATTTGGAGATCCTTGGTGCTTCTAGGCGCTTAAGCTAAGGGCCTAATAAAGTACGTTTTTTATATATTTCATGCCTTTTAAATGGTGGAAAATTCGGATGACAAAAAGGGATCGTTTAGGAGTAGAAAAATTACAAAAATGTGCAAGACAAATCCAAAGACTTCAAAGTGTGGCCAAACCTGATTAAATCTAGAATTTTCTAAATTTTCAAAACCTAAGAATGCCAAAACATCAATAGAAAAATTATGAGAACAAAAATCTTCAAGAAAAACACAAAACCAACATAATCAGGAAGGAAAAACTTTAAATTTGATGCCTTGGAAACCCCCACAAAATCCTTGGGTTAAATTCTAAAAATTCTAGAAAGAAATAGGAAGCTAGCACACCATTTGGAAGTCCTAAATATATTGCAAGTGGTTAGAATTAACTTCTTTAGGTGACTAGATCAAATTAAATAAAAAAGAACCCTAAACCAAACAAAAACTAGGTTTACCCGATCTATTCGAGCACTGGCATAATCTTTTGAAGTTTAAACCACTAACATGACTTTAGAACTAGAAAGAACATTCAAAACCTTTTAAAACGACTATAAATACACAAAAACAAACTTAAAATGAAAAAGTTATGAAGAAAATACTAAAACCTTCAAATTTAAGAAAACTGCTAAAACTAGTAAAACTAGCATAGGTTAGTTTTTGACCCAAACTTATAAAATTATTTTGTCCTATCAGGTGACACTCCATTTGAGGATGACCTATTGCTTGATTATTACGATTGATGACCATATGGCTTAGTGAGTGAAAATTTTGATGATTACTGTTCCTTGCTTGTGTTTATAGTTAGTGCACTTACAAGCATTTAATAATAGATATATTAATTGAAATTGTATATGGGGGTCATTTGGGGTACTGTATGTGCTTGAATGCCATGATTGAGTACCAATTTATTTTAATTGTACCTAGCTAATTAAAAATTGCTTTCCCCTACATTTAGATTATAGAAATTGCGAGTGTCTGTATTTATTTGTGATGGATGCCAATAACTTGACTTAAGATTATTTAGCCTTAAATAAAATGAATTACGCATCACAAAGTCCTACATGTAAGAAGGTCATTGACATCACGTGGTAGTATGGAAAAGGCCCCATAGGGGTGTACTTCATAGGTATACCTTATCTTAACCTTTGGAAACTAAGTAGAAAGTGAAATGCCACCTTTTAATTGAGACCTAGGAATACCTAGTCCGAGGATTTATCACTTAAGGGTGATTAAGCTTGTAAGACTTTCACAATCTATACCTTATAATAGGCTTAGTATGTATATATATATTTTCCAATCTATTGAAATATATTATAAAAATATATATAGACTTTATGAATTATCTCAAAAGATAGCTTGGGATCACTGGAGCCTGAAGTCAATGTGTAGTTTGTGATTTCTTAATCTAGGCAACAATGGGCGTTAAATTTGTATTATATGTGATGTCCAGTAAACAATATATATTGTTGCATTCATGTGATTGCCCATGTATGACATGTGTTTGAATTAAATAACTTGCTTGATATTTGCTTATCAATTCAATAAAAGAATCTAACCCACTAAGCTTTATATCTTATACCCATACAGATTTCTCTTATTGTAGGCACCTATTTGGCTAGAGCTTGGTAGACAGATGATAGATGATGAGATCCATGATCAGAGTCAAGCTAGAAGAAGGAATGTGGATCTTCTTGAAGTGCCGCCTGGACCGATCACAAGAAATCAAGCGAAACGATTCAAGGAAGCACTTAACGAGTTGATAAAGGTTGTCCATGAAGCCGGAAAGGATTGGAGCAATCATGAAGTTGGAACGGATTGGAACAACCATGGGAAGACCCTTGCTTTTATACAAGTCACACCGGACACGGGTTGAAGAGGGCGTGTACTTTCAAGGCACGGCCATGTAAGAATCTCAAGATTGCACAGAATCATACACGGCCAGACATACGGCTAAAAGGCACAGTCGTGTATGGAGTCAAGCAAATGCACAGAAAGGAACACGGTCAAAGTACACGGTCGTGTACATGACCGTGTATGTTGCCAGAAGTTGTACAGAAAGGTACACGGCCGTATACACGACCGTGTATCCCCTGCCGGCCAGCTTATTCTGTTTTCGTGTTTTTACGTAACTTATCTAAGCTACGTCGTTTTGGACTTGTTTTTCACGAATTGTAACCCTAGTATAAAAGCTCCTAGGGTTTAGAACAATATAGAATTTACATCTTTGAACATTAAACACTTTTGAGAGGCACCTCTCTTGGTTCTTCAAGAACTAAATCGAACTTATCGGATTCATTTCCGTGGTGTTTATCCCGACTTATCAATCGGTCTTTCATCTCGATTGTGGCGTCTTCATTTTATACCAAGGTTCTTGTCTCGCTTATAGACAACGGGTCGTGGTTTCCACTTTAGGTGTTTGGGCGTCTTAGGTAACGAATTCCGAACGTATTGGTATTGGGTTTCGTCACGGGTTGGCGTAGTTCGTATCAGTTTGGTATCAGAGCTTAGGTTTGTCAAAACATCAAGTTCGGTTGAGGAAGGTAATATCAAAAACCCTAACTCCAATCGTTCATATCAATTATCGTATTCAATTTCGTAGTATTGATTGTCTTTTGATAGTGTAATATCGACTAGGCGATTGTTAAAAAAAAAAAAAGAGAGTAAAAATCACGACAAAAAAAAAGAAGGGAAAAGAAAAGAAAGACAAGAGAAACGTGATCAAAAGCAAAAACAGAGACAAAAAAAAAAAATCGGATAGAAAAAAATAGAGGAAAATTTACGAACCCTAGATTTGTTTTTGAATTCTACGAAAGGAAATTGGTGTAGTTCGGGTTAGTTCCAAGAGAATTGAGACGAGGAAATTAGCGAGTTGATATCATCGTTGTTTGTGAGAATACACGAGTGATTGTGTGATATCATCATTTGAGCGAAACATGTAAGGGAGTGTATCGTGAGGTTTAATATATATATATTTGTGTTAGTACTAATCTTTTCTGCAGGAACTATGTCGAGGTAACATTCTCCGGAAGGTGAGAGGGGAAGGTTTGATGCTAGGTTAGTGATTGAGGCGTTGAGGGGAGAAATGAAGAGGATGTTCCAAGAGGGAATGGAATAAATTCATGAGACGGTAGAGCAAAGACTAGAGCAATCCACAAACGTATTCCAAGGGCGTAAGAGGGAGAGTCGTTTTAGGAGAGTACCGAGGGGTGGAAATGAAATGTCGGATGATGACTTTGATGAGCCTTCTGTCGGGAGTTATAGAGGATCCAGTGGTCGGAATAGAGGAACTAGGGATTGGGAAGATAGAGAAGATAGGAATAGAGAGGATGATCAATTCAGTAGCATAAAGATGAAGATCCCTCCTTTCCAAGGGAAGAATGATCCCGAGGCATACTTAGAGTGGGAGAAGAAGGTGGAGATGGTGTTTGATTGTCACAACTATAGTGGGAGAAAGAAAGTAAAACTTGCTGCCATTGAGTTTTCGGATTATGCTATAGTGTGGTGGGATCAACTAATGTTGAATAGGAGAAGGAGTAGCGAGCCACCTATTGAGTCTTGGGAAGAGATGAAAAGAGTGATGAAGAAGCGGTTTGTGCCTGCGTATTACTATCGTGAATTGCACAACAAGTTGCAAACTCTAAGGCAGGGAAGCCGAAGTGTAGATGAGTATTTCAAGGAGATGGAAGTCACTATGATTAGGGCGAATGTAGAGGAGGATAGAGAGGCTACAATGGCTAGGTTTCTTGCTGGGTTGAATAGAGAAATCCAAAATGTGGTTGAATTGCAGCATTATGTAGAATTGGAGGATATGGTTCACATGGCTATAAAGGTTAAGAACCAACACAAGAGGAAAGGTAGTAGTAATGCACGGTTTCCACAGGATAATGGTTCATCCACTTGGAAGACCAACCAATGGAAGAAAGAAGAAAAGCCTTTACCCACCAAACCAAAAGGGGAGCTGAGGCAAGCGGGTTCTACTCCTGGTAATCAAGGTAACCCTGAATCTTCTACTTCTAGAAATTGTGACATTAGATGTTTTAAATGTCAAGGTAGAGGCCATATTGCTAGTCAATGTCCAAATAGGCGTGTGATGATTTTGCGTGATGATGGAGAGTATGAGACTGAGGGGGATAGTGAAGAAGATGATATGCCTCCATTAGAGGATGCTAGTGATGATGAGGAGCCTACAATGGGAAGGCTAGTGGCAGTAGTGAAGCGAGCTTTGAATGTGCAGGTGAAGGAAGAAGAGGAGGTGCAAAGAGAGAATATATTTCATACTAGATGTTATCTAGGAGATCACATTTGTAGTTTGATTATTGATGGGGGAAGTTGCACCAATGTAGTGAGTAATTTTATTGTTGAGAGGCTGGGGCTCAAAACTGTTAGACACCCTAGTCCATATAAATTGCAGTGGTTGAATGATAGTGGTGAGACTAAGGTGAGTAAGCAAGCCTTGATTGGTTTTCGCATTGGTAGATATGAGGATGAGGTGTTATGCGATGTAGTGCCAATGCAGGCATGTCATGTATTGTTGGGGAGGCCATGGCAATTTGATAGGAAGGCTGTTCATGATGGCTTTTCTAACAAGTATACGCTTGTTCACCAAGGGAAAAGCTTTAATCTTAAACCTTTAACACCTAAGCAAGTGTATGAGGATCAGTTGCAGCTACAACAGTCGTTTGCAAAACACAAGGTGAGTGAAAAGCAGAGTGAGAGTGAGAGAGCAAAAGACAATGAGAAGAAAAAGGAATATAAAAGTCAAGATCAAAAGGAAAAGGAGAGGAAGGCTGGAAAGAGTGTGAGAGGCCAAGTTGAAGGGGGATCAACTTTGGTGGTGAGTGAAAAGGAGAGGGCAGCCTCACAAAAGGAGAGTTGTGTGGCAAGAGCGAGTGTAGTAAGGAGAGCGTTAGTGATGAGGCAACCTATGTTGTTGCTGGTTTTTAAAGAAACATTTTTGACTACTAACGAATTATCTAATGCTTTGCCTAGTGTGGTTGTGTCTCTTGTGCAGGACTTTGAAGATGTCTTTCCTGAGGAGATTCCAAAGGGATTACCACCTATTCGTGGTATTGAGCACCAGATTGATCTTGTACCCGGAGCATCGATTCCAAACAAGCCAGCTTATAGGAGCAATCCGAAGGAGACAAAGGAACTCCAAAGGCAGGTCGATGAATTAATGGAGAAGGGGTAAGTGAGAGAGAGCATGAGTCCATGTGCAGTGCCTGTGATTTTGGTGCCTAAGAAGGATGGGACATGGAGGATGTGTGTTGACTGCCGCGTCATCAACAACATTACGGTAAAGTATCGTCATCCCATTCCTCGCTTAGATGACATGTTAGATGAGTTACATGGGTCTAGTGTCTTTTCTAAAATTGATCTGAAAAGTGGATATCACCAAATTAGAATGAAAGAGGGTGATGAATGGAAAACTGCATTTAAGACAAAATATGGATTGTATGAGTGGTTAGTAATGCCTTTCGGGTTAACTAATGCACCTAGTACTTTTATGAGACTTATGAACCATGTTTTGAGGACATTTATTGGAAAATTTGTGATTGTCTATTTTGATGACATTCTTATTTACAGCAAAAGTTTGGAAGATCATATGTCACACTTGAGGGATGTTTTAGAAGTGCTTCGAAAGGAACAATTATATGCTAACCTCAAGAAGTGCACTTTTTGCACAAACAAACTTGTGTTTCTTGGTTTTGTTGTTAGTGCGCAGGGGATACAGGTTGATGAAGAAAAGGTTCGTGCGATCCAAGAATGGCCTAGTCCAACCAATGTAAGTAATGTGCGGAGTTTCCATGGACTAGCGAGCTTTTACAGGAGATTTGTGAAGGATTTCAGTACCATTGCAGCACCACTTACTGAGGTAATTAAGAAGAACGTGGGGTTCAGCTGGGGAGAGCAACAAGAGAAGGCCTTTCAGACGCTTAAAAATAAGTTGACTCAGGCGCCGTTACTTGCTTTACCTAACTTTGCTAAAACATTTGAAATTGAGTGTGATGCTTTAGGATTAGGTATTGGAGCAGTGCTTATGCAGGAGAGAAGACCAATTGCATTCTTTAGCAAGAAGCTAAGTGGGGCAACCTTGAATTACCCTACTTACGACAAGGAGCTATATGCATTGGTTCGAGCCCTGGGGACGTGGCAACATTACCTTTGGCCAAAAGAGTTCGTGATCCACACTGATCATGAATCTTTGAAGTATTTGAAGGGGCAACACAAGCTGAACAAAAGGCATGCTCGTTGGGTGGAGTTCATCGAAACATTTCCATATGTCATCCACTATAAGCAAGGTAAAGAGAATGTAGTTGCTGATGCACTTTCTAGAAGGTATACTCTTATCTCTACTCTTAGTTCTAGACTTCTTGGTTTTGAGCACATTAAGGAGTTATATGCTGCTGATCGAGATTTTTGTGAGGAGTATGTGCAATGTGAGAAGAGTGGGCAGGGAAAATTTTATAAACATGACGAATTCTTGTTTAGGGAGAGTAAACTGTGCATTCCAATTTGTTCTCTAAGAGAATTACTTGTGAGGCAGTCCCATGGAGGAGGTTTAATGGGACACTTTGGAGTAGCTAAAACATTAGGGGTATTGCAGGAACACTTCTATTGGCCTCACATGAAACGAGATGTTGAGAGGATTTGTGAGCGATGTGTCACATGTAAGCAAGCGAAATCTAGAGTCCAACCTCAAGGGCTTTACACCCCACTTTCCATTCCTCATGAGCCTTGGGTAGATATTTCTATGGATTTTGTGTTAGGATTACCCAGGTCTAGACATGGGCGGGATTCTGTTTTTGTAGTTGTTGATAGGTTTTCTAAAATGGCACATTTCATTCCTTGTCACAAAACGGATGATGCTTGTAATATTGCTAATTTATTCTTTAGGGAAGTTGTGCGATTGCATGGTATGCCTAAAACAATTGTATCAGATAGGGATGCTAAGTTCTTAAGCTACTTTTGGAAGACTTTGTGGGGGGATGCTAAGTTCTTAAGCTACTTTTGGAAGACTTTGTGGGCTAAGTTAGGAACTAAGTTATTGTTTTCTACTACTTGTCATCCACAGATTGATGGTCAAACTGAGGTAGTGAATCAAACTTTATCTACTTTGTTGAGGGCTGTAATTAAAAAGAATATTAAAAGTTGGGAGGATTGTTTGCCGTATGTTGAATTTGCCTATAACCGTACAGAGCATTCTGCTACTAAATTTTCTCCTTTTGAAATTGTGTATGGTTTTAATCCACTAACTCCTTTGGATTTATCACCTTTGCCTATTTCTGAGTATGTTAATTTAGATGGCAAGAAGAAGGCTGAATTTGTTCAACAGATCCATGAGAAGGTAAGGCTGAACATTGAACGACGAATAGAGCAGTATGTGAAACAAGCCAACAAGGGTCGTCGACAAGCTGTTTTTGAACCTGGAGATTGGGTTTGGGTTCACATGCGCAAAGAGCGGTTTCCCGTGTAGCGTCGATCTAAACTACTTCCTAGAGGCGATGGACCATTTCAAGTTCTTGAGCGCATCAATGACAATGCATACAAGATAGATTTGCCTGGTGAGTATCAAGTAAGTACCACATTTAATGTTACTGATCTGAGTCCTTTTGATGTAGGTGACGATTTGAGGACAAATCCTTTTCAAGAGGAGGGGAATGATGAGAGTCAAGCCGGAAGAAGGAATGTGGATCCTCTTGAAGTGCCACTTAAACCGATCACAAGAAATCAAGAGAAACGATTCAAGGAAGCACTTAACGGGTTGATAAAGGTTGTCCATGAAGCCGGAAAGGATTGGAGCAATCATGAAATTAGAACGGATTGGAACAACCATGGAAGACCCTTGCTTTTATACAAGTCACACCGAACACGGGTTGAAGAGGGTGTGTACTTTCAAGGCACGGCTGTATAAGAATCTCAAGATTGCACAGAATCATACACGGCCAGACACACGGCTAAAAGGCACGGCCAGACACACGGCTAAAAGGCACGGCCGTGTATGGAGTCAAGTAAATGCACAGAAAGGAACACGGTCAAAGTACACGATCGTGTACATGGCCGTGTATGTTGCCAGAAGTTATATAGAAAGGTACATGGCCAAAGTACACGGTCTTGTACACGGCCGTGTATCCCCTGCCGGCCAGCTTATTCTGTTTTCGTGTTTTTACGCAACTTATCTAAGCTACGTCGTTTTGGACTTGTTTTTCATGAATTGTAACCCTAGTATAAAAGCTCCTAGGGTTTAGAATAATATAGAATTTACATCTTTGAACATTAAACACTTTTGAGAGGCACCTCTCTTGGTTCTTCAAGAACTAAATCGAACTTATCGGATTAATTTTTGTGGCGTTCATCCCGACTTATCAATCGGTCTTTCATCCCGATTGTGGCGTCTTCATTTTATACCAAGGTTCTTGTCTCGCTTATAGACAATGGGTCGCGGTTTCCACTTTAGGTGTTTGGGCGTCTTAGGCAATGAATTCCAAACGTATTGGTATTGGGTTTCGTCACGGGTTGGCGTGGTTCATATCAATAGAGGTTAGTGCGGAATGCAAGGAAATCGTGAAAAATCTTAGTGGAGAGATCACTCTTGTATATTTACGTCTAAGTTCTTATTTTAATTTCCAAATACTTAGCCTAGACTGAAATGTATTAAGAACTTAGATCTTTAAAACTATAATATGCTCCTATGGACATTGTAATAATTTATTACTCTAAATCATTGTATATATATATCTTTGTATTTCTTGAAAAATGTTAAATCATGATTTGGGAATTTTGGATATGTGTACACCTTATACGTTGTAAGGCAAACTCTTAGATAACATAGGGGTTATCCTTGAGTTTCCATGTAATGTGCGGTGAAAATTGCATGTCTTAAAGGCCTATAAGGATGACAACTTCAATTTAACAAACTTCTAGAGAGAGAAAGTTGTTGCATTCTTGAACTTCTTAGAGAGAGAAAGAAAGAATTTGAGTGAATAGAAGGTGATTCCAATTGTTTTTTATGGCCCTTGATGAAGAATAAACCCCTATTTATAGATTTGCAACCTCAATTTCAAGAGTAAACACCTTTATCATCATTAATTTGAAAATTTGTGTTTATAGTTTAGCAAACATGAAATCTTTTATTAATTCGATTCTAAAGGATAGTCACATAAAGCTTTCTCATGCCTAAACTTATTCTGAACAACAATAGGAAGCTTTGATTTTTGCCAAAATAGCTAGAATTAATCAAGGTTGACTCAGAGCAAAACTATAATTTTTTTTTTCTGAATCATTGGATTGATTTTTGACCCAATAAATATTTGAATTCAAACTGCTCTTGGAGTCAATTCAAAGTATGTCAAGTGTAATGCATGATTTCGCCATTAAAAAAATGTCTAAAATGGCTTGAAATTAAATTGGTTAAGTGTGTAAAGTCAATGAGGAAGAGAGCATTCTAAGGAAGAAGAAGCATAATGCTCTGTGTCTTAGCCAATGTGATGCTAGCATGTAGCACTATGTCTTAAAAAGGAAGTAATTGCACTACTAGAGGATTGAGTTTTCAACTTTTAGCCCTTCATGCATGCATCTTTCGAACCTCATTCTCATTACATCAAGCAAACTAAAATTTATTTGATCATTTTAGGCGACCTAAACTGAATTTAAATATTAAATCTAATTTAGGTTTAATTAACTCCCATTTAAATGTATCAATTTTAAAAATTAAGTCTAATACATATATGTTACAAATAATTTTTTAATTAAGTCTAAATCAATGGTTTTATGAGCCATGGTTCATTACTCATTCAATCGATAAAAAATTGATTTTCTCATAAATCAACCAATTTAGGTCTAATTGAAGCACCATTTGAAGTCATGATTAACTTAAATTAATTTCATTTTTTATGATATAAAAATAACTAACCCTGATTATATGAATTTTTAAGAAATTTAATATTTTTACTTAAGGGTTAAAAATTGTCAAATTGCATATGTACACTTACACTTCATTTGACCCAATAAAAAAATGATTGGACCCTTGAAATGAAACACTATGGCCCCCAATTAACCTATTTTTTTTTACTTTTCTAATTTTCCTTTTTATGTATTTTAAAAATTTTCTCATTTTTTATTTTTACTTTTTTTCCATTTTTTGTGTATTTTTTCCTATATTCCTTTTTTTTTTTTCTATTTAAGACCTTTTTCTTACAGTAAAAGGTAACTTGGGTAACTTGGGGGGGGGGGGGGGAGGATTGTTTATAGTAAATATTTTATCCCAATTAAAAATAGTTGCACTAACTTGGGTTTTTCAAGTGATGTAGCAAGCCTATAAGCTAAAATTGGTTTTGGTTGAGGGTGAGGGGGTTGCTAGGGTGCTTGTTGGGGTGGGGAGTACGTTGGGTTTGTGATAGGAATTTGATCACCAACCCCATTACTCAAGATAGGGCATGTGGGCTTTAGAACATGACACGAACAATACTCACTAACTAGCTAATTGAAGATGAGGCTACTTACCTTCATGGGTTTCATTTCCATCACCTACTAAGCTACTACCAAATGCTCATTTATGTTTAACCCGAGGAAACACCACCTAGCCTACCTTAGGGATCCCAATTGAATGGGCCTTAAAGCTCAGTGAGCTTAGAGCAACTTGCCATGTCACTTACCGATCCCTCTTAGAGCTAGCCAAGCTATCATCCGACCTATTTATTGAAGGTCTCATTCTCATCAGCTTGGATGAATGCCTAAATTGTTAGTCTTCTTATACCAGAAACGTATCTAGTACTGCAATGGCACTCGCTTTTGACATTTGACAGTTGCATGTGTCCTTAAGAACATTTTTTTGTCTCTTTACTATTTTGCCTTTTATATCATATTAGATAAGGTATATTTGTATATAATTAGTTGGATTTTTCTCTTTTGGTATTGTAAACCTAGGGACTCACTATAAATAGTCCATTTTATATGCAAGCCACATCATTATCACATTTTGAACACAAAAAATATTCCTAACCTCTTATGAGTTCTTACTCTCAAGTTGTTTTACTTTTATCAGTTCCTTTAAAAAGGATTGTGGTGAGTACCTATAGTATTGTTACTTATGCATCACATCAAGTAGCAATATTAGGTCTTACATGCTTGTGAGTGTTTAACATCTTACAAGTAGCTCACGATTTTCTAGCTTAACCCCATTTTTTTCTCTAGTTTTGTTATTGTCCCATGATACTTTAGTGATACTTAGCTCCTAGGTGTATCACTAGAGGTAGGGTAAAGGCGAGAGGGGTTTAAATTTTTCAATATCATAAATGCATGGTAGATATGGTTAGACTTAAGTCATTTTAGGACCATAAGACAATGAGCTATTGTGTAGGTTTTGAGTATTATGGGGCAACCATCGTAGTGGATTGATTAAGTTACTCTACTCAATGCTTTGTTGAGACTCGAGACACGTTTCTTCGAAAACATGAGAGGCTATAGAATTTGAGGACCTTTAGAACTTACCTTATTGCATTTACAAATTCAAACCAACGAATAAACTATAGTATAGTGTACTATTAAGAAATAATTTCAACTTTACCAGAGTTCCATTGTACCATAGTTGTAAATTAATTTCCTTGTAATATCCATGTAATTTCTCTCTTATTTCCCTATAATATTCATGTACTTTTGCTATAATTTCCCTATAATATCAATGTAATTTCTCTATAATATCAATATAATTTTCATATAACACCCATTTGAATTTTTGCAATTTTCATTTAATTCCACATAAATTTTACGTATGTAATTTCTTTTTGCTGTAAATTTATAAATGTCAAATTTCCTAGTAATTTTCTATAGCCATGTAATGGAACTCCAAAAAGCAACTTAAATAGAATTTGGAAATTGCCCCACCACTATTTAATTGTTGGTTCCTTACAACTGCATTCATACATCCTTATTCATGCAATTTTCTCTCCATAGAGAATAAAAAGTTTAAATTAATAGGACAATTATATCCTCAATAAATAACTATTAGCTATATTCCACCATGACCAAATAGGGACATATTGGTATTTTTGGTCATATTCCCAGTTTAATTTTGTAATTGATGAGGTAGAGTAAACATTAGAATAACTATTCTCTAGAATAAAAATTTAAATAAAGTAAACAATAAAATATTAATTTCTAACCTATTGTTGCTAAGAATCATTCTCAAAAAACAAAATTTTTATTCCCTATCTATTTTATTTTAGAAAGTAAGTGGGCTGTAAAGTTTCAATAAAAGAAAAAGAAATTACATTAGCTTGATTTAACTAGTGGGTAGGTAAGCATCTCCTAAGCAACCACCCTTAAAAATAAAATTTATTCTTCCCACATGAAAATTAAAAAAAAAAAAGAAGAAAAGATTAAAAAAAAAAATTAGTAGGCAAGAAAAATGGAATTGGTAAAGTTTTCATTTTTCCAAAAGTATCCATATGTTGTAATCATATAGGTTATAGGTTAGTCATATACCTAATTTTCTCTAGTTTTCTCTATTTTTCTTTTTTTAAAAAATTATTTTTTCCCTTAGCAAACTAGTGGCTATATAGTTAGGATCGTTCCATCCGTTTGATCCTAACTTTTGATTTTTCCAACTTCGATTAGTACTAACTCTAAATCTTTTTAAAAGTAAATTTTTCTTAATTGTAGTCGAGTGATTCATAATGAATGGGCATGTTCAATATGCATATAAATTAAGGAAAGTAAGAGAAAAACTGAGCTAAACAACTATTATCAATTGTAATGAACATGAGAACATGTATATTTCATATGCAACATATAGCTAATAACAACTACTTTACTCATGAATCATCAAATTGACTAGATTTAACCTATTGATTATATTAACATACAAGTTTCTTCATAAGTCACCAAATAACTAAAATCAACACATTAACACACAATTTATGGTTTATTCACTAAAAATGACACAAATTCTAACTATTAACATCTCTATTTGTTATGAACTTCTAAACATAATATTCATGCCTAAATAAATAAATTAACCTATTAGTACTACAATAATTCATAATTTCTAATGATAACAAATTTACCTATGAACACTACATTTTCCCAATACAAATTATCACTAACATATTTATCCATATTATTCATAATACTAATTTACTCCCTAATCATGTCATTATTGAAATTAAATTGCTAAATCCGTTTAGTTCCAAATCTAATAACATATATTAATAAGTATTTAATGACATGCAATATATTAAAATTTAATTATCATAGCCTAATTTGATCAAAATAATATTATATGACAAAACTAATTTCAATTTTATTATTTTTATCAATTTAGCATTTTTTATAAATAAAATGAAAAAGAAATGAAAATAAAAGTGGAAATACTAACCTAGAACACATGGCTTTGCTTAAATAGTGAAGGAGGTTATGGTGGTTAACAAATCTAAAGGGATGGTTGGCAATGCTCTAGAGGGGATGGTTCTTGAAAAGCCCTCAATCCATTTTAGTGTAGGACTTGTGTAAGATGTCCAATTGAATGGAAATCCTTATGATTGAAGGGTTCATTGTTGATGATCGATCACATGCAATATGCGTATAGGTTGATCTTGATCTTGGTGATTACTCGATCCGATGATACATATATGAACACAATAGGAAGAGGCATGGGAGGAGAAACATATAAACTCAATGCCTAATATGCATATGTGTGACAGTAGATAAGAGTTTATGTTTTGAAATGTTTTTAATCTATTCTTTGCAAAGTTTTTTTGATCTTCTATGAATATATTTCATGTAAGTTTCTACGTTTGTCTCAAACCTTGTAAAGTGTCAAATGTGTCTCAATAACCTCCTATTTATAGATTTTGGAAGCTAATATTAACTATTAGATCGTTTTGAGATGAATGGTTAAGATCTACTATTGTTAATGGCCATTAGATGTTAGATCACTTCTAATGATCCAATGGCTCATATCTATCCCTTCTTTTCTTACATGGACCATAGGCTTAGGCTTGCATAAGCTTAATGGCTTAGAACATGTAAAAGAAAGCTTAGCTCCTTTATAACAATGCCCATTCACATTATAAAGCTTATTTTACTCCATTTATGTAACAACTGCACCCTAAGGCTTTTACTTACCTAGTTTCAGCTTAAGAGGTAATTCATTACTATCATCCCTAAGTTGAGGATAAGGTTATACTTATTTAAGAAATTAAGCTAACTTAACAAACTCACATAGCTTTTGAGAAATCATAAGAGAATTTTACAAAACTTAGCTTCTATATTGAACATCATGACTTCCTTTTTCTATACCTTAAATAACATAACACTCACATCTTCTACAATATAACTCACCTAATGTAACACGGTGATCCTTAGAACAACGAAATCTTATTCAAATGTTGCTTCAAAGTCTTAGTGTAATCTTTGTTACAACGCACCATTGGGTTCTTACATGTCATCTTCCAATTAAGCCTATAGTTTACAACCATAACCCTATCGTGATGCCTTATATGACTTTGGAAGTCCTTCAATTACATCTGAATCCTAGTGCAAAAGTTTGTTATGGATGCTTGTAAACCTAGGAGAAATCCTAAGTTAAGGTACTAATCACTTAAAGATAATTTAGGGAGCTGATAAAAAACCCAACTTTAATCTTAAAGATTACCCTAACACAACTCAACACATGTAACAAAACCTTAGAGCTAAGGTTTGAAACCCTAATCAAACCATAAACCTAAACCCTAAACCCTAAACCCTAAAATGACCTAATGAAGCCTTAGTTCAATTTTGAAATCCTAAATCTAGTAATCAACACCTAATTCACAACAAAAAAAACCTTAAATGAAGTGATACACTTTAAAGCCCTACATTAAACCTTAAATTTGTTTGAAATTCCATCAAATGAAAATTTATAGTAAAAGCACCTAATTTATATAACAAAGTGAAATTAACAACATTCAATAATTAAGTTACAAACTAACTAAATTAATCAAAACTACTCTAATGTACCCTAACTACACAATTGGAAACCAACTTAATTAACAGACAAATAAAAGAAATAAATTGATGGGAAATAAGTGAAGCATGTGCCAGCCATACCTAGGGAAGGGAAGAGATTTGACTTATCATTCCCTAATCCAATGGCTACCCTTGTTTTGAGGAAGAGTAGAGAAGGTAGACTAGGTTAAGTGACAACTTAGGAAGAGAATTTGCCAAAAATTAAAGGGTGAGTTGACCAAAATCAAGCCATTAACCAGGAGCCAACCATAATATCTCATTAACATTTTTACCCCATGTATACCGAAAATGTAACTTAAGTAATGTTAGGAAAAAAAATAAAACACACACATATTCACCCTCACTCTCTCTCCTATGTCGGTCCCTCTTTCCTCTCCTACATTTTCATTTTCTTTTCTTTTCCTCAACTTAAACACACACTACTCAACCCTTCAAGCCTTACGTTAACACTACAAGCACCACAACACATCATCGTAGCCTTCCAACATACAAACACCATCCTATTGTAAAATCTGCAAAAATTTTAGTTGCATATAATATCAGAATGATTAAAAGATTTTACTAAAAGTTTTAAATATATCCTACATAAAACTATATTAAAAGAAATAAATGCATGAAAAGCAAACCAAGAAAAAAATTTAGTGAATAAATGATAAAATAAATTAAAATCATAGACTTAAGGTTGTTAAATGGAAATTTCGAGTAAATATTCAAGTTCGAAATAATCAAATTAGCTTAAATGTAAAGTTTCGTAATAAAATACTAGATTTTCAAATTTTTTTGATGTAGTTGCGCGCACAAAAATACACTAGAAATTTCTAAATCATAATAATAATAATAATAATAAGATATATATGCCCAGCCATTTCTGTGGATGACCCATAGCCACGTATAAGGGAAACAAAAAGAAAAAGCAAAAGAGAGACAGAGAGGAGACAACGAGAGTACAGGGACCACGCCAGACGAAAGAAAACGAATGGAAAAAGAAAGAGGGAAAACGAACCCAAAAAAAAAATCATAGCTCACGCATACGACATTCGATCGACAATTCGAGACTACTAGCGTGTTCCTCGAAGTGAGTACAACTCAACTAGACCAATTTTTCATGAAATGAAGTTGATTTCTAAAAGTTATGTATAAATAACAAATAGGTGTAAAATTTAGTATTTCGCCTAAAATTAGTTGTAATAGCTAAAGAAACACTAGGTGGAGTAATCTAGATCATGCGTAGCATATAATAATGTGATTTTCCCTAATTTTTTAGGTAAAAAGAATTTCGGCTCGAAGATACTCGAAGATTATTTTGATTAAACCGTAGAAAAATGAGAGCAAGGTGAATATGACTTCATAATGTGTTGTATTGTGTGTATATTGTTGATTTTGTGTGCTTTATTAGGAATTTTTGTTACCTATATAAGGATATATATATATTATTCTGTGTACTGTGCGTAAATGTGAATTTCATCCCCTAGAGTGAGCAACAACCATTAGACATATATATATATATATATATATATATATAAACCTTTCGTGATTGGTGGTGCTGCTCGTGCCGTGTGAGTGAAATTTTTTTTCCTTGTCTTTTCTTTCCTTAAGGCTGCAAGGTAATATATATATATATAACGTTGTGGCTTCGTTTCTTCTTCCACGGAGTGTGTGTGCGTGTGTTTTTATTTTTGCTAGATCTTGCTGGATGTCTTCCATTTCTCCTTATGGCTGCAGCAATGGAGATATATATATAATATATATATATATATATATATATATATATATACACACATGAACGTACATAGGTGTGAATTATTAAACTTGAATGAGCTGGTACCTCCCATCCTTTTAGCTGTGGTGTGCGGGTGAAATGTTGGCTGATCTAATTACTGGAATGGGCTAAGACGTTATTTTTTTTTCTTTCTTCTTTTAGTTGTATACCTTACATGTACATACGTCTAGATGCTGGTTGCCCTACATAACTATATATATAATGTGGCTGAAGATGAATTGCTGGAGCTGCTGGACTCGCTGATTTCTTTCTTCCAACTTATGCGTGTATGTGCTACTTGACTTAAGGGAAATTGTTGGGCTTGCTCTTTCTCTTTCAGCCGTGTGTGGCACGTGGTTTGTTGCTTGAAGGCTGGAAGAGAAATTGCTAAATGTGCTACTGTGTTTCCTTCCCAGCTTGCATGTGTGCGCTTATGTAGTTGTAACTACTGGAGAAAAAACATATACATAGGTATAATAGTGGTTGAGTGGTTGTGAATAAGTATACATATGCACATGATGCTTGGAAGATGGAACAAACTACCAGGAAATGGAAGCAAGTATAGGAATGTCACATAGGCATCGGTTATATGCAAGATGAGGAAAGTGGAGATAGAACTCCAACTTGAGTGGGTAGATTACAAAATGAAATGGAGGTGGGAGTTAGAAGGATATCGATGTTGGTTTTCTTGTGATCTTGTGGGTTTGGGAGTTTAAAAGGAAGAGTTTAGTCGCTAATAGTCTAAGTCCTTACCATCATAGCCACATATGCCGGGAGTAAGTGAGATAGAGGTATAGGATATCGGAGTGGATATGAGCCGTAGACATATAAGGTATACATGATTGAGAAAAAGAGGGCAATCGTAGTCAACCATAACCATATGTCCTTACATCACACTATAGAACGATAAGAAGTAGATGGGAGTCTAACTTAAACCTTGTATACCATAAATATATGTGTATATATCTAAGGACAAGACATGTAACTATAATCATGAGTAGAAGTTCCTTGTTTGATAACTTCTTGTTTGATTCTATGAATGTACCTTACTATATGGAATGATTGTGTGTGTTATGAATGGAGGGTATAGGATGTTGACATTATTGATGCTTGCATATGTGCTTAACCTATGATGATCACCTTAAAACCTTAACTAATTATGAAACCTAACTAAAACCTAACATGCATTGCACGAACATTACATTGTTCGAGGCCATCATAGCTACAGGACGCGTTGGAAGTGGTCAAAGCATCACTGTTTCACCAAGTGCGAACTAAGTGATTAGAGGATTGTCGCACCTTGGCAGTTCTGAGTTCGAGCTGTCTCTTGAGGGTGTAAATGCTCGGTATATAAGAGGCACCTAAGCCTAGATCACTAAAGCTAAGATACAGTTATAATAAAGTGATAAGAGTAATTAAATTATGTGTAAGACCCAAGCTCTGATAGTGGCTTTGGAATCCCTAACCCAAGGTCAAGGGGGGCGTAAATCCTAGACTTCACATTGGTTAGCAGAAGACCACACAAAATGTTGCATTCATGTGATTGTTCATGCATAGCATTTGTTTTGATAACTCGTTTGAAATTGTTTGTGTTTGTTGCAACATTGAGAGATTGTACCCTATCTCACTAAGCTTTGGGTTACCCTCCTATAGATTTTGCCTTGCAGGTCAAGACTACCGAAATTTCCTTATGAATCGATGAACTAAGGTGAGTACTTGTCACCTAACCGAGGGCATGGTTCGTGGGAAGAATGCGAGGACTAGATCAATGAAGATATTGCTAGACTGGATTGTGTAATTGTTGTAAATGCTTGTAAGTGATCCAATAGGATCTTGGGTGTACCTATGGTTATGTAATGGGACCCATTGGAGGCCCAGTGATAATATAGTAATTCACTGCTTCCGTTGAGTAAGGAATGTTATTATTATGATTAACAGGCACAACACTAAATATGAGATGCTTCGCAGTTGCTTATCGGGGGATTAAGTAATTGTGGCGGGTTGTCACGAGGAGCCCTTAGAGCGGGGCATGACACCTACTCCATTAGAACCCTTCACATACTTCCACCTTTCAAGTCCACCATTTTCCTTACCTAAACTGAGTTAAGAGTTTTGATTTAGAAGCTAGCAAACATGAAGTTTGGATCAACAGTTGGAGGGCCTAGGATTGAAGCACACCTAAGAGGAAATAAGGATTTAGGAGTCCCATTCAAGAGTAGGGTTATTGTTGTTTCATTTTCTAGTTACACTTGTATTTCCCCTTCCTTTTCGGCTTGTTATAGGAGTAGGTAGCGAGAGTTTAACTATTTAAGTATAGATTTCGAGTATTCACTTAGCTTTCCCTGTATAAATTTCAAATGCTACGTACATTAGGACCTTGTAGGATCACGTTTCTTCATGGAAATGTAATGAAATTTAATGTAAGCATTACATTTAAGAAAGCATTTCTCAACACTTAGGCAAAAAATGTGAAATGAAAACTAGCAAACATGAAATTTCCTAAGCTGCCTAAAACTTACAATGACCATAATGAAGCTTAAACTTTGATTGTTTAGGTGATTTGCAATAGTAAATGATGTAAGGAGATGATTTAAAAAGCTTAAGATGAAATAGAATGAAAAAAGCACAAGTATTCCCCTATAATGTATGAATAGACACCTAGAAGTATAGGATTAAAGTGATTTCTAAATTTTGCATATTTATAATTATAATAAAATGTTAAATGAAGAATTAGGCACAAAACTTTATAACTTCATGCAAGTAATAAGGCCTTCAAGTGAAAATATGCAAAATTGAAAAGAACAACACCAATACCACACTAATGGGCCAAAAACTTGAATGTACAACAACATTTTTTACCCTTACACACTAAATGAAAGCTTGACAATTGATACGAACCACGCCAACCCGTGATGAAACCCAATACCAATACGTTCGGAATTCGTTACCTAAGACGCCCAAACACCTAAAGTGGAAACCGCGACCCGTTGTCTATAAGCGAGGCAAGAACCTTGGTATAATGTGAAGACACCACAATCGGGGATGAAAGTCCGATTGATAAGTTGGGATGAACGCTACGGAAATCAATCCGATAAGTTCTAATTAGTTCTTGAAGAACCAAGAGAGGTGCCTCTCAAAAGTGTTTAATGTTCAAAGATGTAAATTCTAAGTTGTTCTAAACCCTAGGAGCTTTTATACTAGGGTTACAATTCGTGAAAAACAAGTCCAAAACGACATATCTTAGATAAGTTGCGTAAAAACACGAAAACAGGACAAGCTGGCCGGCAGGGGATACACGGCCGTATACTTTGGCTATGTACTTTGGCCGTGTATGATTCTGTGCCAATTCTTGTCTCCTTACACGACCGTGCCTTTTAGCCGTGTGTCTGGCCGTGTATGATTCTGTGCAATCTTGATATTCCTACACGGCCGTGCCTTGAAAGTACACGCCCTCTTCAACCCGTATCCAGTGTGACTTGTATAAAGGCAAGGGTCTTCCCATGGTTGTTCCAATCCGTTCCAACTTCATGATTGCTCCAATCCTTTCCGGCTTCATGGACAACCTTTATCAACCCGTTAAGTGCTTCCTTGAATCGTTTCGCTCGATTTCTTGTGATCGGTCCAAGCAGCACTTCAAGAGGATCCACATTTCTTCTTCTGGCTTGGCTCTCATCATGGATCTCATCATTCCCCTCCTATTGAAAAGGATTTGTTCTCAAATCATTGCCTGCATCAAATGGACTCATATCAGTAACATTAAACGTGACACTTACTGGATACTCACCTGGGAAATCTTTCTTGTATGCATTATCATTGATTCTCTCAAGCATCGGAAATGGACCGTCTCCCCAAGGGTTCAACTTGGATCTCCTCTGCAATGGAAACCTCTCCTTGCGAAAATCCACCTAAACCCAATCTCCAGGCTGAAAAATCTTAGGTCTCCTGCCCTTGTTCACCCTTGAAGCGACCCTGGCATTTTGTTTTTCAATCCTACTCTTTAACTGTGCATGTAGCTTTCTCACGAAATCTGCCTTAGAATCAGCATCAAAACTCACAAACTTGTTAAGTGGCAATGGCAATAAATAAATAGGAACCAATGGGCTAAAACCATACACAATCTCAAATGGTGAACAATGAGTAGTGCTATATAAAGCCCTGTTATATGCAAACTCCACAAATGGTAGACAATCCTCCCAAGTCCTAATGTTCTTCTCTATGGTTGCCCTCAACAATTAAATTAAAGTCCTGTTAACCACCTCAGTTTGCCCATCAGTTTGTGGGTGACAGATAGTCGAAAACAATAACTTAGTTCCTAACTTTTCCCATAATACTCTCCAAAAATGACTCGAAATTTTTACATCCCTATCACTAACAATGCTACTAGGTATACCATGCGGACGCACTACCTCTCTAAAGAACACATCAACAATGTGTATAGCATCATCAGTTTTATGACAAGGAATGAAATGAACCATTTTAGGAATCCTATCAACAACCACAAAAATATAATCTCGACCATGCCTAGGCCTAGATAATCCTAACACAAAATCTATGGAAGTGTCTATCCAAGGCTCATGAGGAATGACACTAGACTCATATAATCCATCTAAGAAGTCTTCTAAACGAGGAATGGGATGACGATACTTTACCGTGATGTTGTTGATGGCGCGGCAGTCAACACATATTCTTTATGTCCCATCCTTCTTAGGCACAAAATCACAGGCACTGCACATGGACTCATGCTTTCTCTCACGTACCCCTTCTCCATTAATTCTTCGACCTGCCTTTGGAGTTCCTTGGTCTCCTCCGGATTGCTCTTATAAGCTGGCTTGTTTGGAATTGAGGCTCCGGGTACAAGGTCAATCTGGTGCTCAATACCACGAATAGGTGGTAATCCCTTTGGAATCTCCTCAGGAAAGACATCTTCAAAGTCCTGCACAAGAGACACAACCACACTAGGCAAAGAGTTAGATAGTTCGTTAGTAGTCAAACATGTTTCTTTAAAAACCAGCAACAACATAGGTTGCCTCATCACTAACGCTCTCCTTACTACACTCGCTCTTGCTACACATCTCTCCTTTTGCAAGGCTGCCCTCTCCTTTTCACTCACCACCAAAGTTGATTCCCCTTCAACTTGGCCTCTCACACTCTTTCCAGCCTTCCTCTCCTTTTCCTTTTGATCTTGACTCTTATATTCCTTTTTCTTCTCATTGTCTTTTGCTCTCTCACTCTCACTCTGCTTTTCACTCACCTTATGTTTTGCAAAAGACTGTTGTAGCTGCAACTGGTCCTCATACACCTGTTTGGGTGTTAACGGCTTAAGATTAGAGTTTTCCTCCTGGTGAACAAGCGTATACTTGTTAGAAAAGCCATCATGAACAACCTTCCTATCAAATTGCCATGGCCTCCCCAACAATACATGACATGCTTGCATTGGCACTACATCGCATAACACCTCATCCTCATACCTACCAATGCGAAAACCAATCAAGGCTTGCTTACTCACCTTAGTTTCACCACTATCATTCAATTGCAATTTATATGGACTAGGGTGTCTAACAGTTTTGAGCCCCAGCCTCTCAACAATAAAATTACTCACTACATTGGTGCAACTCCCTCCATCAATGATCAAGCTGCAAATATGATCTCCTAGATAACATCTAGTATGAAATATATTCTCCTTGAAATACTCATCTACACTTCGGCTTCCTTGCCTCAGAGTTTGCAACTTGTTGTGCAATTCACGATAGTAATACGCAGGCACAAACCGCTTCTTCATCACTCTTTTCATCTCTTCCCAAGACTCAATAGGTGGCTCGCCACTCCTTCTCCTATTCAGCATAAGTTGATCCCACCACACTATAGCATAATTTGAAAATTCAATGGCAGCAAGTTTTACCTTCTTTCTCCCACTATAATTGTGACAATCAAATACCATCTCTACCTTCTTCTCCCACTCTAAGTACGCCTCGGGATCATTCTTCCCTTGGAAAGGAGGAATCTTCATCTTTATGCTACTTAATTGATCATCCTCTCTATTCCTATCTCCTCTATCTTCCCAATCTCTAGTTCCTCTATTCCGACCACTACATCCTCTATAACTCCCGACAAAAGGCTCATCAAAGTCATCATCCGACATTTCATCTCCACCCTTCGGTACTCTCCTAGAACGACTCTCCCTCTTACGCCCTTGGAATACGTTTGTGGATTGCTCTAGTCTTTGCTCTACCGTCTCATGAATTTGTTCCATTCCCTCTTGGAACATCCTTTTCATCTCACCCCTCAATGCCTCAATTACTAACCTAGCATCAAACCTTCTCCTCTCACCTTCCGGAGAATGTTGCCTCGACTTAGTTCCTACAGAAAAGATTAGTACTAACACAAATATATATACGATTAAACCTCACGATACACTCCCTTACGTGTTTCGCTCAAATGATGATATCACACAGTCACTTGTGTATTCTCACAAACAACGATGATATCAACTCGCCAATTTCCTCATCTCAATTCTCTTGGAACTAACCCGAACTACACAAATTTCCTTCCATAAAATTCAAAACAACTCTAGGGTTCGTAAATTTTCCTCTATTTTTCTATCCGAATTTTTTTTTTTTAACAATCGCCTAGTCGATATTACACTATCAAAAGATAATCAATACTATGAAATTGAATACGATAATTGATATGAATGATTGGAGTTAGGGTTTTTGATATTACCTTCCTCAACCGAACTTGATGTTTTGACAAACCTACGCTCTGATACCAAACTGATACGAACCACGCCAACCCGTGACGAAACCCAATACCAATACGTTCGGAAATTCGTTACCTAAGATGCCCAAACACCTAATGTGGAAACCGCGACCCGTTGTCTATAAGCGAGACAAGAACCTTGGTATAATGTGAAGACACCACAATCGGGATGAAAGACCGATTGATAAGTCGGGTTGAACGCTACGGAAATAAAATCCGATAAGTTCTAGTTAGTTCTTGAAGAACCAAGAGAGGTGCCTCTCAAAAGTGTTTAATGTTCAAAGATGTAAATTCTAAGTTGTTCTAAACCCTAGGAGCTTTTATACTAGGGTTACAATTCGTGAAAAACATGTCCAAAATGATGTAGCTTAGATAAGTTGCGTAAAAACACGAAAACAGGACAAGTTGGCCGGCAGGGGATACACGGCCGTGTACTTTGGCCGTGTATGATTCTATGCCAATTCTTGTCTCCTTACACGGCCGTGCCTTTTAGCCGTGTGTCTGGCCGTGTATGATTCTGTGCAATCTTGATATTCCTACACGACCGTGCCTTGAAAGTACACGCCCTCTTCAACCCGTGTCCGGTGTGACTTGTATAAAAGCAAGGGTCTTCCCATGGTTGTTCCAATCCGTTCTAACTTCATGATTGCTCCAATCCTTTCCGGCTTCATGGACAACCTTTATCAACCCGTTAAGTGCTTCCTTGAATCGTTTCGCTCGATTTCTTGTGATCGGTCTAGGCAGCACTTTAAGAGGATCCACATTTCTTCTTCCGGCTTGGCTCTCATCATGGATCTCATCAACAATGATTACAAATCAAATTAAAATTGACCTCTTAAGTTATAGGCCCAACTAACATAAAAGACCTCAATTTGAGACCAATATGGTGACCCATGAAACTGTTTAAGCTTTTCTAGAAAGTTGTACAATCTAAATGACCATAATGACCCTAAAAATGAAAAGTACACTAAAAAACCTTTAAAAACAACTATAAAAACATGAAAAAAAAAACTAAAAATGAAAAAGTTATGGCTAAAATATGAAAACATTTGAAATAGGTAATTATAGCTAATGGGTCGTTTATCCAATCGTATCAAATTATAAATTTATAAACCCAAAGAAATCTAACAACCTAGTTAGGCAAGCGTACCTATCTAATGTAGTATAGATCGTAATGGGTGTCATCCTTAAGGATCTTAAAAATAAGTATTAGTATTACTGTTTTTCTGCTATCTAATCTAAATCTTAATGTGAAATTAATAAATTAAATGACTAATTAACTAATCTAATAGCCTTAAGATTAATTATAATCGCTATAATAAATAAATTCAATCACAAAGACATACTATTCATCTTAATCCACTCTAAACCTAGCTTTCTTATAATAAAATATTGATTAACAAATTTGTACTATGTTTTACACTACATGAATTCCCAATTAAACTAATTACTCCCTTGAGCTAATTAATTAATAATCTTATATAGAATAGTGGAGACCTCTTCCTCACTATAGCGCTAAAAAATTTCATTAAGTTTATATTTCCCCAATAAAGATTAAATCTTTATGTAGAAAATTGAAGTTTTCCTACCTTAGATAAAATATGCAATCTTTCTATTTATGAAGATCTATCCTATTAGAAGAGACCTCTTTCTATCTAACAGGAATCAGACATAATAGTTAAAATACATGAATAGATACAAAGGTATAAACTTTTCATTAAGCAATAAGTAATTTAATCACATGATTTAGAGTTTCACAAGATGTACGGAAGATAAATCTACTTGATGGGTGTCGAATCCAACAAAAATAAAAACCTACTCCTAGACAATGATATGATTTGCGTATAGTAGTGAGTAGGGTCGTATCTACAGGGATTGGTTAAATATATTTCTATTCAAAGAGAATAAAGAGGAAAAGAAAAATGGGGGTTTTGTTTGTGAATTAAACTAAAATTGAAACAAGATAATAAAATTGAATATTGATAAAACCCTAGCCAAAGGAATCAAGATAGTTTAATTCTAGAAATGGATCATCGATGCAAATGTTTTCTATTCTTATTTCTAGATAAACTGGTTATGGTTATTAACAAGCTCTAATAACCTATCTCTCTTTACTTCCTCGACAATCAAAACAAGCTCTTTGATTATTTCTCTTATCGATTAGACAACCCTAAATAAGCTCTTAGGATTTAATCTATCAATAACATTAAAAACAAGAGAGACCACCAATTCATGCCAGTAGATTATAAGATAACCTATTTAAACAAGATCATACATCTCCATAACATGAATTCGATCATCTATTTTATAATCAAACATGTTATTGTGTCACCGGGACTAGAACTATCAAACAATTACGGATTTGACGTGCTAGTTGCAATATATTAACTTGCTAATTGAGTAGAAGAGCTCTAATTCATACCAATCAACAAAGATAATATTGACAAAACTTCCAGAAAATATATGAATATACAAAAACAAAGAATAGATTAAAGACAACTCAGTTAGATCTCACAATTCGTGGAGAATTAAACTTCAATGACCCTTTGGCTAGAAAATCTGCTTAGCTACACATGTTCATCATCAAAACGAAAATTAAAAGTAAAAACATGATAAGCCTCAGTTCCCGGTTTCCTTGCTCTGCCTCCTTTCTTCCTTCTTATCTCCAAGATGATCCAAGATTCTTCAACTCCTCTAGGGTTAGTTCTATTTATATTGTTAAGGGAATGGCAGATGATCTTTTGCTAGCAAGATACGAAAATATCTTTCCTTTTTGATGTAAATCTCGAGGAGTGAATAATCATCCGCCTGACACGCCCTATAATACGGCCGTAGGTCAAGCCGTGCCTTCCTCTATGTATAATTCACATATCATCTTCCGTGTCCAGTGTGTGCCACGTCTTCCACCACGACTAGATGTCAAGCCATGCCTTCCTCTGGTGGTTCTTCAACAATTTCTCCTCCTTGTTTAGTATATGACACGTCTTCCATTTTAACTTCAACCACGTCTTCAACCACGGCTTCCACCACGTCTTCCACCACGGCCAGATCACGAGCCGTGTCTCTCTCTGTTGATAGTCCACATTTCCACATTCTTGTGCAGTGTATAGCACGACTTTCACCATGGCCGTATTACAAACCGTGCCTACTTCTAGACAGATACACGGCCGTGTACTTCAACCGTGTATTTTCCTATGGCTTCAAAACTAAGTACACGGCCGTGTACTTCAACTACACGCCCATGTACTTTCCTCCGCCGGTGTAAATCCTTGCCTTTGATCCAAATTGTAGATGACTTCTCTAATTTACTTGAATTAGCACTCTTGACTCCATTTAACCCGATTTATCACCATAATAAAATTAAGTACCATTTCTTTATGATTTCTATAAAATCAATAATAAATTAACACAAGTCATACTATAAAGATTGAGTATAAAATGGCTCTATCAAATTTCCCCACACTTAAACTCTTGCTTGTCCTCAAGCAATTGAATCAAATCAATTGAGAAATCCGTCATAGATTATACGAACTTTCTTTTCATCATTCCAAGCATCTATTCATTTGTAATTCATGACTTGTAATTTTAATGTCTACTACTTCAACCAAACTGGTTTCATGTGATCAAATTACCATGGACAAAATTTAATAGCTAATATAAACAAAGCAAACTTTAATCCTCATGTTTAGCAAAAGAATTTTTATTCCAAAAGTAAATACTTAATCCACTAAGGAAAAATACCCAATTAAACTTCATTGGATATTAGCAAGTATATAATCCTTGCAACATAAAGTAAAAGCATATAGTATCAACTTTTTCCATAGATTTTCTCCCTTTTTATCATAAGTCTTGTTTCATTCAATGAATGTTTACATTCATGTTCTTTTGATTTAATCAAGCATCTATTTTGACGGGTTTTTGCCCGCTTCTTTTCATGAACTTTTGTCTTTTTCGCCCTTATCGTTATAGTGAGTTCATTGAGTCGGCACATCCCGAGCTCGTCACTCAAGTGACCGGGTTTTGAGATACCCCTACGGACTCTTCCTCACTCTAACATTCAAGTTTGAATACTCTTAACTCAATTACTTGAATTATTGGAGTAATGGCTATGCTTGAATTTTTTTTTTTTTTTTTACAACAACTTCAAAGAGTATATAGTTGCTAATATAACCTAGAAGTAAACTTGTTTATTTTTCACTTAAGGACTCGACTTACTCTTAGACTTCCAATTCTAAGGCTAAATACAAGGTAAATTTGTTTCTTAAAGATTTCACTACTTAATTTTAACCAAGTATTCTAATCACAGCAGTAGGTGAGTAAAGCATTTGAACAAGTCAATTTCACATTTTGTAGATGCTTATTACAACATTTAGTACAATCTCCAGATTTCATGATAATTTTGAAAAATTTTGGCTTAAAATTTCTTAAGGACAAACATTCAAAGTATGAGTCAATTCTCTATTCTCTATATTTTATTATCATCTCCCCCACACTTAGCTTGAACAGTGTCCGCACTGTTCCTAATTCAGCACAATTAAAGAGGAATTAACAACGCAAGGAACATTAGAGGATAAGAGAAAGGGAATACTGGTACTTCCCTGGTATTGGAGTTCTCCTCTTAAGCACTAGAGAGTGTCATCTGATGATATGTATCCTTGCTGCAGCTAATCCAAAAGAAAGAATCAAAACAAAAATAAAATTGATTTTTTTTTTTGTTTGACATGGGTTGCCTCCCATGAAGCGCCTTTCTTTAACGTCTTTGGCTAGACATTCCTGGCTAGATGTTTGGGTAAGGGTTTTGATTCCAGCTTTGGTGCCTGTGGTGATGGGTTAATAACATCCATGACAAAAACAGGAGAGAAATTGCTAGGATATTTCATGGCATCATAAATGTTAAATTTAATCACTTCACCATCAAATTCCATAGTGAGGGTACCATCATTTACATCAATTTTTGTCTTGGATGTCTTAAGGAATGGTCGCCCTAATAATATCAGTGATGAATTATGAGAATCATTATCTTCCATGTCAAGCACATAAAAATCAGCAGGAAAAACCAACCCATTAACTTGAACTAAAACATTCTCTAGAACTCCCTCAGGATAAACATTGGACCTGTCAGCAAGTTAAACAATAACACCTGTTTCCTTCAAGGGACCAATATTCAAACGTTGATAAATAGACAAAGGCATGACATTGATCGAAGCTCCTAGATCACACATGGCTTTAGTGATTCCAAGATTACCTATTTTTCAAGGAATAGTAAACATACCTGGGTCCTTACATTTAGGAGGAAGCTTCTTCTGAATAATAGCTGAAACATTTTCACTCACACTAATCTTTTCATTACCTTTCAGCTTCCTTTTGTTAGTGCACAATTCTTTGAGAAATTTAGCATAGCGAGGTATTTACTTAATTGCATTGAGCAAAGGAATATTTACCTCAACTTTTCGAAAAGTTTCCAGAATCTCTTTTTCTTCTGCTTCATTCTTGGATTTCACTAATCTGGAAGGGAAAGGAGGTGGTGTCAACATGACCTTTGATGGCTCAACTAGAGACCCTCTAATCTGGTTGTCCTGCTGGCTCGGAGTTGAAATTTCTTTCTTAGTCTCTTCCTCAAGATTAGATGGGTGTCTTTTCTTATTTGTTCCCTGCAATTCTGTTCCACTTCTCAAGGTAATTGCATTAACGCTTTGCTTTGGATTTGTAATAGTTTAAGAAGGTAACTTACCTTGAGTTTCTAACCTGTTTACGGCAGAAGCAAGTTGGCTTACCTGATTTTCCAAGTTTTGCATGCTCTGCTTTGTTTCCTCTTGAAATTGTTTTGTATTAACAGCAAGTGATTTAACAATTTCTTCAAGAGACATACCTGAAGTGGAAGGAGCTTGGGGTACTTAGTTTGATGGCTTAGGCTGGAATTGTTGGAAATTTTGTGGGTTATTGCCATATCTGAAGTTAGGATGATCCCTCCATCTAGGGTTGTAAGTATTCGAGTAGGGATCATATTTCCTTTGCTGCTGTCCTGGGAATCCTCCTACCGCATTGACATGTTCATGATTGTCATCTTGCAATGTGGGGCACATGTCAGTAGGATGATTAGGGGTAGCACAAATTCCACAAGCCTTCACCTGCTGTGTATTTCTGAGGGCTATCTATTGCACAAGGGAGTTTAGGTTAGAAATTTGATGTTGAAGATTAGAAACACTTACCTCATTTACCTTCCTTGAAGTTGTATCATGCCTATACCTAAATTGTTGCGAATTAGCAGCCATAATGGAGATCAATTCCCTAGCTTGACCAGAGGTTTTATTCACTATGGCGCCTCCACTAGCAGCATCCATCATCTTCCTCTCCATCGGAAGCAGGCCTTCATAGAAGTATTGGATGAGAAGTTGTTCAGATATCCCATGTTGTGGATAGCTTGCACAAAGTTGCTTGAACCTCTCCCAATACTCATGAAGAGTCTCAGTGTCCCTCTGTTTGATATCGCAAATTTCTCTTCTTATACCAGCAGCTCTAGACGCGGGGAAAAATTTGTCCAAGAAGAGCCTCATCATATCTGTCCAAGTGGTTATAGAACCTGGAGGCAAATAAAACAACCAATCTTTAGCTTTAGTACTTAAAGAGAATGGAAAAGCACGTAACTTGATTTGATCATCAGTTATTCCTTGCGGCCTCATACTAGAACACACTATATGGAACTCTTTCAAATGTTTGTGAGGATCTTCATTCTCAAGACCATGAAAGGAGTGTAGCAGATGTATCAACCCAGATTTCAACTCGAATTCAACAGCTAGTTCGGGATAGTGGATACAAAGGGGTTGTTGATTCACATCTGGTGCAGCCAATTCTCTTAATGTTCTCTCGGGATTTGCCATATCCTCTTCTTTTTCAGAATCAAATGATGAATCAGACAAATCCGATGCCAAGTTCAGTCCAGGGGGTGATCTAGCTTCTCTTCGCAGCCTCTTAAGAGTCTTCTCAATCTCCGGATTATAAGTGAGTGCACCTGTATGAGAAGAACGAGTCATACAAGAATAGAAATAAATTTGACACCAATCCCCGGCAACGGCGCCAAAATTTGATGGGTGTCGAATCCAACAAAAATAAAAACCTACTCCTAGACAATGATATGATTTGCGTATAGTAGTGAGTAGGGTTGTATCCACAGGGATTGGTTAAATATATTTCTATTCAAAGAGAATAAAGAGGAAAAGAAAAATGGGGGTTTTGTTTGTGAATCAAAATAATATTGAAACAAGATAATAAAATCGAATATTGATAAAACCCTAGCTAAAGGAATCAAGATAGTTTAATTCTAGGAATGGATCATTGATGCAAATGTTTTCTATTCTTATTTCTAGATAAACTGGTTATGGTTATTAACAAGCTCTAATAACCTATCTCTCCTTACTTCCTCGATAATCAAAACAAGCTCTTTGATTATTTCTCTTATCGATTAGACAACCCTAAACAAGCTCTTAGGATTTAATCTATCAATAGCATTAAAAACAAGAGAGACCACCAATTCATGCCAGTAGATTATAAGATAACCTATTTAAACAAGATCATACATCTCCATAACATGAATTCAATCATCTATTTTATAATCAAACATGTTATTGTGTCACCGAGACTAGAACTATCAAACAATTACGGATTTGATGTGCTAGTTGACAATATATTAACTTGCTAATTGAGTAGAAGAGCTCTAATTCATACCAATCAACAAAGATAATATTGACAAAACTTCCAGAAAATATATGAATATCAAAAAACAAAGAATAAATTAAAGACAACTCAGTTAGATCTCACAATTCGTGGAGAATTAAACTTCAATGACCCTTTGGCTAGAAAATCTGCTTAGCTACACATGTTCATCATCAAAACGAAAATTAAAAGTAAAAACATGATAAGCCTCAGTTCCCGGTTTCCTTGCTCTGCCTCCTTTCTTCCTTCTTGTCTCCAAGATGATCCAAGATTCTTCAACTCCTCTAGGGTTAGTTCTATTTATATTGTTAAGGGAATGGCATATGATCTTTTGCTAGCAAGATATGAAAATATCTTTCCTTTTTGATTTAAATCTTGAGGAGTGAATAATCGTCCGCCTGGCACGCCCTACAACACGGTCGTGGGTCAAGCCGTGCCTTCCTCTATGTATAATTCACATATCATCTTCCGTGTCCAGTGTGTGCTACGTCTTCCACCACGGCTAGATGTCAAGTCGTGCCTTCCTCTGGTGGTTCTTCAACAATTTCTCCTCCTTGTTTAGTATATGGCACGTCTTCCATTTCAACTTCAACCACGTCTTCAACCACGGCTTCCACCACGTCTTCCACCACGGCCAGATCATGAGCCGTGCCTCTCTCTGTTGATAGTCCACATTTCCACCTTCTTGTGCAGTGTATAGCACGGCTTTCACCATGGCCGTATTACAAACCATGCCTACTTCTAGACAGATACACGGCCGTGTACTTCAACCGTGTATTTTCCTGTGGCTTCAAAACTAAGTACACGGTCGTGTACTTTAACTACACGCCCATGTACTTTCCTCCGCCGGTGTAAATCCTTGCCTTTGATCCAAATTGTATATGACTTCTCTAATTTACTTGAATTAGCACTCTTGACTCCATTTAACCTGATTTATCACCATAATAAAATTAAGTACCATTTCCTTATGATTTCTATAAAATCAATAATAAATTAACACAAGTCATACTATAAAGATTGAGTATAAAATAGCTCTATCACTACTCCTCCATGGAATTTACAGTAATTACAAGAAATCTAGAGAAGTAATAAGAATTCATGGTGAAAAGAATAAACCCTCGTAAATATTTTGGTGATTTCTAATGATGCTCTAGCAATTTTGCTCTTTAGATTCATGATTTTGCTCTCTTATGGTTTTTAGAGTGGCTGTGAGAAAAAATAAATCAAGATCCCCAATTTTCGTATTAAAGCGAATATTTATAGTATAATAAATAGGGTAGCATGTACAACCTTGTGCACACTTGTGTTGGAGGCCGTATACTTTGGAAAAAAAGTAAAATTCTAACCTTCCGGGTTCTGTACAGCTCCCTACATGACCGTGCTCAAGGTTGTGCACTATGAAATTCCTACAGTTTCTTCTCTGGGCAGATTTCTTGCTTCAATATTACTCTTTGCACCTCTTGTGCAACAGCCATGGCACAATTTCATAATGCATCCTGATCACTTTTTACTCTCAAACACTAGCATTAGCACAGTCATGCTAAAGGTTGTGTATACATGAAAATTACCTTTTCTTATATTTTGCCATATTTCACCTCGTTTTTACTCAAATCTTCTTTAAATTTTTTAATTACATCAAATATTAAGTACTTAAGTGTCTTTTTCTTGATAAATTCATAAAAAGTCATATTCAATAAATATTATAAATAAGGTTCTTTTAACACTTATCAATAGCGAATTTAACTAAAATGTTAACATGCTTTAATACATTTGATCCTATACTTATGAATTATTATTGCTTTTATTATGTGATATTGACCTTGGTCCTAAGTTACCACCTAACTATTATGACCAGTAGTGAGTGACTAAGTGAGTATTCTTATGATTATTGTATTTGATTATGTTTGTAGCTATAGTACACATAATTATATGATTGAAATTGATTACATGAAGAATTATGGGAATTGCTTGTGAGCTGTTATGTAGCTATTACACTATCATTTGCTGTTAAATGTGAGTTGCTGTGTTGCTATTATGTTGTCACTTGTTAATGGGTTACAAAGAAGCTTAATCTGATGCTATTTTGCTATAGAGATGTTGCTATCACTTGTGTTGTTTGCTACTGCTATTATGGTGCCTATTTTGCTACTGGTGTTTGCTATTTTGTGCTGTCTAGTGTTGCTTAAAGTAGTTGATGTTGTCATTGGTTGTGTTGTTTGCTACAATTTTCTTTATCAATTCTTCTTTAGCTTTAAGTTACATCTCCTCCTAAGATCATGTTGTTTAAGAGCAGTTGAGGGGTGTTTCTCCTTTGAATGAAGGGTACAAAACTTTCTAAGAGATACAAAATCTAAGCTCTGACTTACTCCCCTATGTAAAAGTTGTTATCACACTTCAAATTAATTCCATTAGTGCTTTGTTTTGTCTACCAAACAAGAAATGTAGATATAATAAACATGATAACCCAAATATTGATCCTTTCTTTTATTATTTATGTGAATGATCCACTAATACATACTTCATTATTTTTTAGTGAAATTCACAATAAAAGCTTAAAGAAATGCATGAATTGTGAAGATAAACGTGTAAGATTACACATTTATCACAAACATACGAATTCCCACAAAATTTATATACCAACCAAATCAAACACATAAAACAACATATAGTATCTATATATCAAGTTCTCAATAAAAAATACAATAGCCACACATTTCACTTAAGTAAAATTTAGAACTTTCTATAGAATAGATGAGTGACCTACATACTTTCAACTATTACATAAACACAAAATCACAAATAGAGGGTACTCACCTAGGCTAGTGCTTACTGTACTACTTGTTTTATCTATCTGCACCTATTACATTCACATAGTTATTGAGAAACAATTACAATAACTGTTATATACTTCATTGATGCTATATTCTAAATCTCTGAATAATCTTAACTTTTACATTTTTATCAACTTTCAATAACCTCTATACCATTGTGACCCATTATTTTGTACGTTATTCATATCTCATCCAAGCTTACAAAGTCTAGAGTTACCATTCTTGCATTTCTATATTAATCCTAATTATAGCAATTTATATAATCAATGTTAATAGAATTTAGTTAATTAGCCAAGATATCATAAAATATCAAATATATAAATAATACATTCTCACTAAATTAAAGGTTCCTTGTATGAAACATCGAGTTTGTGTTAAATATCATGGATATTTCCAATTTATTTACCGTTTATCACGGTAGTTAATATATGCCTGAATACTAGTTATTTATAGAATAAATAGCATACAAAGTCAAATAATTTTACCAAAGGTATCATAGACTCACAAAAATACATACTTTTAGGTTTACCTATTAAAAATAATAAAATAGCATATTTTCTATAATTCGCATATTACCCTTTAGCCTCTAATAATTAGAGATTAATTATAAAAATTATAAAATTTACATATAATTGTCTCTAATATCATATAAAACCATTAAAAAATTATGAGGATTTTAGGAGGCCTAAAACTACTATTTAAAAATTAATTACTAAAACTAGCTATTTTGACAAAATTGAGCCTAAATTTAGGGAAAATATTAAAAATACTAAAAATGCTTAATTAACTCTAAGAAAATTAAACTAACTAAGGAAGTATACGAGAGACCTACATGCAAAAATTCAGAATGAAATAACAAGAATTGGAACTTGGAAAAATTCTGCAAGCTCCTAGCCACCTTTCAACAGAAATCACCCAAAACCACCACCTACATCCACCACTACCCACTCCAAATGTGTCATCCCATTAAGTGGGTACAGGTTTACCCAAAAATAACATCGCTTTAATTTTTTGGGGCTAACACAAAGCATGGGAAAAATGAGAATGAGTGGGGCACTATTTGTAGAGTTCTAAACCGACTTTGAAAATTGATTAAAGATTCCATAGCAAAGGCAACAAATTGTAAAAAGTTATAGTGGCTTCCCCTCATCATGAAACATATCCAATTAAATTTTCATGCATTTTGGACAAGTTTGCAATTTTTTATACATTTTTTACCAATAACCCGGAATATTTCAACATTATTCTAAATTTTTCAAATAATTTATTATTTATTTTTTATTATTATTCTAACTTCCTTAGGTAGTTTTATGATGTTTCCATGCATCATCTTATCATCTCTAACCAATTTGGCGATTATTTGGCAATTCAAGGTCATATCAAAACATATTTTACTATACCTCATATATTTAATAATATTTTTTATGGAAGCTACTTTTCTCTTTATATTGACACTCATGATGATGTTTCTAATATTTCGTCTTATTACTTATTTTATTGTTGATATCTTGAGGACAAAATAGTAATTTTATCTCTTTTGGACCATTTAGTTAATCAATATTAGTTTTGAGGGCAAAATGGTCATTTTGCCTCTTTAGACCTATTTCTTTTTATATTCTAAACCAATATCTTATTTTATTAGCTATACCGTTTCTATTATCAATACTATAATTACTTTTCGATACATATTTCATATACTGAAAATATTCAAGATCATCGCTTGAATCCCACTTTAGATCTTAATTTACTCAAATCTTTATTTACTTTATTCGAGTAAAATCCTAAGGTTAGTTGCTTAGGGTGCAAGATATTACAATTTAAGGCCAAACAAGTTTAGAAAGACTCCTTCCGAGTTAAAAAAAAACAACAAGGTAAGGTTGAGAGTGGAAAAAACCAAGTCAATGATCCCTCTTTTGGGATTATCAAATCAAATCTCCCTAAGACATCTCTAATTAAGCTTAGTTTCCTAGGCCCTATCATTAGCCCACTAAATTGGTATATGGCATTAAATAGGGCTAAAGGCTTACTTATCAAAATAACCCTCTACATTTTGTCTCCTAACCAAAAGCTTATTTAATGAAGACTAAAGGGGTTCTCGGTATTTCCTAAAACCCCCTTTTTTATTTTATCTTTTGTAGAAGCTTGTCGTTTACCCATTATAGCTACTTAATTGCTTGCAATGCTGATAAAACTAATGCCTCCTCTATTAATTAAAGTGAAGAATTTCTGAATTTGTGTCACTAATATGAAACTTGTGTTTTTCATATGAAACTCATGTTTTTTAATGCTTCATATCCCATTTTGTATTAATCTTGTTGCCTCTAAAGCATTTATTTACATAATAGCATGAACTTAATGGTTAAAGCATTTAATAAATCCTTCATGTGTATATTTAAGTAAAATAAATAAATAAAATTTCTACATATTAATTGTTATTCTCAACTCCAAGTAAAGTTAACCCTTGTATTAATTGACTTTAGCCTAAATAGACTAAAATAAATTTAATTTAGTGTAAGTAGATTCATTAATGTCTTAGTGGTAGTAGTCTTTGTCGTATAGCTTAAAGTTTAGGAGATTAAATCTCTTTACATGTTCAAAGTGCATATACAAAGTTTTTTTTATTTTTTGCTTTCCTTTCACACAAACAGTGTAAACTTTCTTAGTATTATTCTTCTTCATAAACTCTTTTCATGTCAGCTATTGCTCCTTAGTCAAACACTATTTTTAGAAATAGAAAAATCGCACATTATCATTTATAATGTTGGCTAAAGAACACTTCAATGTCCACCATTAGATTAACTTAATGCAAATTTGACTCTTGTTAGTTCTTCCATAGCCATAATACCTTTACTCCTATCATTTGCAATACTTTAATTATATAGTGCACAACTCTTATTTTTTCTTCTTATTTTTTTTTCCTTTTTTGGTTTGCTTTCCTTTTCACATTCATAGTATAAATTTTCCTAGTGTTCTTTTTCATAAATTCTTTTCATGTCAATGTGTAAACCCTAGAAAATTCCAAGTCAAGAATTAGTATGAAGAAAAATCTCAAAGAAATATGTTAGAAAACATATAAGAAAACCCAACCACAAAATTGGATTTGCTTTGTGATATGCGAACTAATTAGAGTACCCAAATCCAAGAAATTCAAAACCTAGCCAAACCCCGATGATAGGACCTTGCCCTAGGAACCCTAAACTTGAATTTGGATGTTCGAAAAGCTCAAATTCAATTCCCAAATTCTTAGAAACAACCGTTAACATTAGGAATTCATTTAAAACAAAGAACAACCAATGTCGAGCTTAGAAAAAAAACCTAAGATTTGATCTGAATGAAATCGAAACTCAAATAACGACGAACTATCCCATAGTTAGCCTAAAGAAGCCCAAAATCTTAATCAAAATCAACTCTACAAAATAATTAAATTAGGTGACATAAAAATTTGGAAACGCGACCCTTAACAATTCCTAGAAGTGGCATGTCAAGGGAAAAGAGTATAGCCACATTTAAGCCACCAAATACTCTGATGTAAAGCCTAAATTTGACTTGAAATTTCCCTCATCGAAGCCCTAACTAAAGCCCAATTAACCATGAGAAAATAAGGAAAAAGCTTAACCCAAAGCAAGCCCTAATCTACCCTTGCTCTAGGTGAACCACCTATTAGATAATTAAGGGATTAAATGGAGACATAACTAAGATTAGTCTAACCAAATGATATAGCAACTATAAAATAACTAAATAGGAGCCTAGGGGAGATAAACATGATGCCTAATCATCCTACATGGTAGATATGCTCCCCAAGATGTGACCCTTTATCCAATGGATAATACTATTGACCACTAACACATGCTAAAGACCAAAGGAAAATTCCCTTCCAAACCAGCTGCCAAATCTTTTGATTTTACACCCTCAAAGACCCCTCACGTGGTGCCTCTATCTGGAGAAAGATCCCGTCAAACATCCCCAACCAAAGCTCTATAAATACCCTCAATCACTTAAGAAAAATCGCACCAGGATTGCCCTTAGAAACAGCAACATTCCAACGATTTTCTCCAAGTTTTTTCTTCTAATTTTGTCACTCTTGGACTTCCACATAAAGTCTCCAGCATTCTCAAGCATTAGTACAAGAAAACCACTCCCAAGAACCACCCAAAAACACCCAAGTAAAAGCTCAAAAAGTTGCATCCTTAGGAAGAGGCCTAAACTGTTCCCTATTCTTCCCAACTACCCCCTCACTACATCCACCCACAAATCACACACTACGATCTCCAATTAAGCTCTTTTTTTGGTATTATCTACAAAACTTAAGAGGCTATTGGGAGAGCTAAAGACCCTAGGAAAATTGGAGCCTAAAGCCACTTCAAGAAGTGGGAAAAAATAGGAGAATTCCAGCTGCCGCATAGGATCCTTGCATTGTAGGTGATGTAGTTCTATCTTCTTTTCTTTTTCCTTGTAATAATTCTATTCCATAGCTTAGAAAAGCCTCATGTTGCCTTAGTTTTATAATTTCCCATGTGTATTAGAGTATGTTTAGCTTAGAAAAAGAAATAGAAATGCAATCCCTCTTCTTTGGGTGTAAACTATGGAACATCATCCCTCTTTTGGCTTATATGTTAGAATTTGTAGAAAAACCAATAAGGATCAGAAATTGGAGATTCTTGACACTTCTAGATGCCTAAGCTAAGGGGCTAACCAAGTGTATTTTTGACCCACTTCATGCTTCTTAGATCATAGGAAATTCATAGGGAAAGAAAAGGCCCTTTGTAGTAAGAAATTTGGAGAAAAAGGGTGAAACATATCCAAAAGTCTCAAACCATGAATAAGGATTAATTAAACCTGGAAATCTCTTCATTTATAGAGCCTAAAGATGCCAAAATATCAATAGAAAAAGTTTGGAATTAAAAATCTTAAGGGAAAACATAAAACTAACACTAACTAGATAGAAAAAGTGAAACCAAAGCCTTTGGAAAGACTAACCGAAATTCTTGGACCAACTTCAAGAATTTCTAGAAAAGAACAAAGCATCCACACACCATTTTATGCCCTAAACACACTCAAAGAGATTAAAGTAGAATTCTCTTGGGTTGCTAGGTCAAATTAGATGGAAATGGAACTTCAAACAAAATCTAAACCCGACGCACCCAATCTGCCCAGTTCATAATGCAACCTTCTGAAGTCCAAATGATCGAAATGACTTTGGAAATGGAAAGAACATTCAAAACCCTTTAAAACAACTATAAATACGTGAAAAAAAGATTTAAAACAAAAAAGTTACGAAGAAAATACTAAAACCAACAAAACTAACCAAACTAGTGTAGGTTAGTTTTGACCCCAACTCATACAAATATTTTGTCTTGTCAGGTGATGCGATATTCAAGGGCAATCTATCACCTGACTACTATGATTAGGGACCACATGGTCAGGTGAGTGACAATCCAATGACTACTATTCCTTGCTTATGTTTATAGGTAGTGCACCCGTGTGTCTATAAATATCTGATATGTGAATTGGATTTGTATGTAAGGGTCAATTGGGTTCTTGTGTGTGCTTGAATGTTCTGATTAAGTGCCAATCTACATTAATTATGCCCAGCTAATTGATAATTGCTTTTCCTTGCATTTAGATTATAGAAATTGCAGTTGTCTGTATAAATTGCTGTGAACGCCAAATAAACTAACTTAAGACTATTCGACCCTAAATTTAACAAATCATGCATCAGGGAGTTCTACATGTAAGAAGATCGTTGGCATCACACGATGGTATGAAAAGGCCCCATGGAGGACGCACTCTATGGGCAACCCTTGTCTTGACCTTTGGAAACTAAACAAAACCCGAGAAATGCCGCCCTTTAATTAAGACTTAAGAATTTCCTAGTTCGGGAATTCATTACTTAAAGGTGATTAGCTTGTGAGTTCTTCACAATCCATACCCCATGAAGGGCTTATGATGATGATGATGATGATGATGATGATGATGATATATATGTATGTATGTATTTTCAAGTTTGTGGAAGTATACTTCAAAAGTATATATAGGCTTTATGGATTATCTCGAAAGATAGCCCGGGGTCACTAGAGCCTGGAGCCAGCGTGTAGTTCGTGATTTCCTAACCCTTAGCAACGAAGGGCATAAATTCGTGTTGCATGCGGTATCCGGTAAACCGTGTATATTGTTGCACTCATGTGATTTGCTCATGCATGGAATATTTGTGAATTAAATGACCTAGTTGTTATTTGCTTATTGGATCGGTAAGAGGATTTAGCTCACTAAGCCTTACAGCTTATATCCCCATAGACTTCCTTTATTGCAAGCACCTATCTGGTTAGAGCCTAGCTACCAAATGCTAGAGAGCTGTGAAGGAGTGGACTAGTGAGATCACTTTTATAAATGTATTTAGTTTAAGTTCTAATTTTAATTTCATATATGTAGTCTAGATTGATATGTAATAGGATTATTAATCTTTGAATCTACTATGATGTACCTATGGACTTTATAAAATGCTACTACTCTGAATTATTACGTATATATCTCAATATTTTTTGAAAAATGTTAAACCTTGTGTTGGGAATTTTGGATATGAGTATGCTTTGTACATTGCAGGGTAAACTCTTGGATAACAAAGGGGTTATCCTTAGGTTTCTGTGTGGCGTACGGCAGAAACTATACATTCTAAGGACCTATGGGGCATGGCACAATGATTACTCCTTAGTCAAACACCTTTTTTAAAACTAGAAAAATTACACATTATCATTCATAATTGATGAGATCCATGATGAGAGCTAAGCTGGAAGAAGAAATGTGGATCCTCTTGAAGTGTTGCCTGGACCGATCACAAGAAATCAAGCGAAACAATTCAAGGAAGCACTTAACGGGTTGATAAAGGTTGTCCATGAAGCCGGAAAGGATTGGAGCAATCATGAAGTTGGAATGGATTGGAACAACCATGGGAAGACCCTTGCTTTTATACAAGTCACACCGGACACGGGTTGAAGAGGGCGTGTATGTTCAAGGCACGGCCGTGTAGGAATTCCAAGATTGCACAGAATCATACACGGCTAAAAGGCACGGCCGTGTATGGAGTCAAGCAAATCCACAGAAAGATACACGACGAGAAGTACACGGTCGTGTACACGGCCGTGTATCCCCTACCGGCCAGCTTGTTCTGTTTTCGTGTTTTTACGCAACTTATCTAAGCTACGTCGTTTTGGACTTGTTTTTCACGAATTGTAACCCTAGTATAAAAGCTCCTAGGGTTTAAAACAATGAAGATTTTTACATCTTTGAACATTAAACACTTTTGAGAGGCACCTCTCTTGGTTCTTCAAGAACTAAATCGAACTTATCGGATTAATTTCCGTGGCGTTCATCCCGACTTATCGATCGGTCTTTCATCCCGATTGTGGCGTCTTCATTTTATACGAAGGTTCTTGTCTCGCTTATAGACAACGGGTCGCGGTTTCCACTTTAGGTGTTTGGGCGTCTTAGGCAACGAATTCTGAACGTATTGGTATTGGGTTTCGTCACGGGTTTGCGTGGTTCGTATCAATAATACTTGTCAAAGTACTCTTTAATGTCCTTCGTTAATATTAAATTAATGTAATTATGACCTCCATTACTCCTTTCATAGCTATAACACCTTTACTCCTATCATTTACAATACTTTAACCACAAAGTGTACAACTCTTTTATTTTTCATTTTTTTTTCTTCTTTTTTTTCATTTTTCTTTCCTCTCCATGTATAGAGTATAGACTTTCCTAGTGTTCTTCTTCATAAACTCTTTTCATGTTAGTGTTCCTTCATCAAACACAATTTTTAGAATTAGAAAAATCTCACATTATCATTCATAATGTTGATCAAAGAACACTTCAACATCCACCATTAGTATTAAATTAATGCAATTTTGACCCCATTACTCATTTCATAACCATAACACCTTTACTCCTATTATCTACAACATTTTAACCACAAAGTGCACAACTATTTTATTTTTGTTTTCTTTTCTTTTGCTTGGTTTGCTTTCCTTTCCATGTACAAAGTAGAGATTGCTCTCTAGTTAAACACCATTTTTAGAACTAGAAAAATCATACATTACCATTCATAATGCTGGTTAAGGAACACTTCAACATCTAGCATTAGTATCAACTTAATGAAATTTTAACTCTTGTTACTCCTTCCATAACCGTAACCCCTTTGCTCATATCATTTAAAATACTTTTATCACATGTTTAAATTAAAAAAAAAGTTTGTAATCCACAATAGAGAGTCAAAAGAGTCTTTTAAGAATAAGAATTCGGCCATTCACCAAGAAAGGCTAAACCCTTTTTTTATCTAGTAAGCTTGCTCTTTTATTTTCCTTTTTTTTTTTTCTAATAGGTTGAGGCTTCCTCTTATTCTCGATTTTGAATTCTTGATTTTTCTAAAACTTCTAATTTTGCAACTTGCTGAAATCCTCCACCAATATATATATTTTTCTCATTCAAAATTCCTTATTAGCAAGTTCAAAACTTATTCGTGAAAAAAAAAGGGGGAAGGGAGCTTGTATGTTGCAACATATAAAGTAAAATAAGTTCCCAAGCATGTTACATTTTATATATATGCATGTATGTATGTATCTATGTATGTATGCATTTATTATAAAACCTAGGAAGTTGCTTGGAAGATTAGAATTGGGAATCTAGAATAGTCTTATTTAGATAATCGAAAATTAGGTGTTTATGCCTAAATGACCCTAAATAAAGCCTAGATAAGACTCAACCCAAAGTCAAAAAAAGACCTAACGATAAGAAATGCTAAGTGTTTTCACTTATGTATACTTGTACTTTCAAATCTAAAATTTAGAGACAAAGAGATTTATAAATTAGATGACTGGTATTATTTAGCGATAGGTAGCAAGACATTTAAACATATATGTATAAATAACTACTCAAAAGTTTTTAATAAATAACTCTTTAGTACAAGTAGTACACCAAATTCAATATAATTTCAACAAAAACTAATTTGTCTCTAGGACTTAACTATGAGTACTCCCCATAAACCATCTATAGAACTTTTTATCAAACAAAACCCCGTTTAGAGTAGAAATTTTATCCAAATAATCCTTTAATTCACATGTCAAGTCAACACTTCACATAATCATATCCAATAGGATTTCATGCATGAAAAGTCCTTCCTCATCCTTATGTCATTACCTTTTTCAAGCCAATCTAATTCCATTTCCATTTTCAACACAACATGTCTTTCAAATCATATTTTAGTCTAAGAAACTAAAATGACATATGAGCAAGAAGAAAACAATCAACAAAATAAGTTTTAAACCCCCAAACTCTTCTTGAGGCCAATAGGTATGAAGTACCCTTAATGGCCATTAAACAACAATTCATTTTATCACCCTTTTATCCTTGAAATTTCCTTGAAAAACCCACTTTATGAAATTCTTTTCCAAAAAGGCTTATACACTTCAAAATGTATAAATGACCAATTAGGAGAGAGAAAACATTTTTGCTCTGTCATCTTCTCCTCTCCAAGCCAATAGTAAGCTCCCTCTCTATGCCTATTTCTTTTGTTTCTTCTTCCATTCCTATCAATCTAATTCTTCTTGATTTTTACACACAACCTCTCTTAGTAAATACTCAACTAAAAAGGTGAAAGCATCAATCTTATCTCTACTTCATGTGCAAACCATAGGAAAAGAAAAGGTAGCACCATCAATCTTTTTCAAACACCAAAATATGACAAGATCTTCACTCAATTATCATGGACCATTACATGCTTATTGCTAAAACTAACATGCAATGTCTTTCCTTTAACATGCAACTAAGATCTCTTAGGAAAAATACTAACCATGGTACTACTAAAGTAAACCAAACACCCCATTTCTTCTCTTGATTCAATTTCCTAGTTGCATGTTGTTAGTTCTTGTGAATTTTTGTGATTTCTAGTTTCGAATGTGTAGAAATATAGTTGGTTTCCTTTGATTTAAGTCCTAAATTATGTTAATCTTAGATGTTCCTAATTGTCCTAAGTTGATTGCACTATCTCTTGTCCATGCTTGTCAAATCCTAGCCTTTACATTACATCTCTAGTGACTATGAAGTGTAGTATAGTGATTTTAGTGTTTGGAAGATTTAAATTGTTGGAATAAACCCCTAAAGCTACCCTAATCAAACCTAAACTTAAGGAAATTATCTAGGAAAGAAAATGAAAGAAAAGGGGGAGTAAGAATAAAAATGATTTAGGATAAGTATACACTAGTGAAATGTATAAGTAACATCCTTAAGTTTGTCTCCATGAAAATTCATCTTAAAATTTAGCCAATAGGGCCTTAAACTAAAACACCTCTGCATTAACCCTTATTTGATTTCTACCATTCAACCAAAATCTTAAAAATTATTGTGACCTCTACAGAACTCAAAATAGTGAGTTTCCACCTCTCAATTATAATTAACATACCCAAGTTTACCCCATAATGTTTTCATACGAAAACTCGACCATTAAGGCCTTGAAATAGCCCCTCAAAGTAACCTCTATTGTTTTGTTCTCTTGATTGCTCTTAATGTCCAATCATCTTGTGATCTTCAAATTGAGTCAAACTAAATCCTATAAAACCTTAACATCCTCAGTTTGTCTCTAAAGTGGTTTTAAATGGAATCTACTTTGTTTTAATTCGCTTTTAAGTGTAAAATTCTTAACCTTTCCACAAAACAGGATATTTAAGTGAGGAAGGACACACCCAAAATGTTTACGGCCAAATTTGATCAAATTTTAAAATATATTTTATGTTGATGAAATATGGAAATGAAGAATTTTAAGAAGTAGTGGAGATTTTTTCATTAGCCATACCCAATTTATATAAAGGATACTTAAACCAATTTTGCAAAAAATATACTTTTCTACTCTTTTGAGAAGTCAAATTATTCTTATGTTTTTATTTACTAAACTCCCATATGTATTTTATGTTTTCTTTTTCAAATTTGACCTTAGTTACTTACAAGTTAATAAAGGGTATGTTTGTATTTTTCCTCAAAACGTATATGAATACAATGGCTAAAGCATGCTCTAGAAGTATATATATAGGTTTTTATCAACTACTTCTACTAAAGTTATATTTACCATATTTTAATTAAATATTTTTTGAAAAACATATTGGAATATAATATTTTAGTTGCTCATCGTAAATGTTTAAAGTGCCTAATTATTCCTATAAGACAACTCTCTTTACTAAATAACTTGATTTTGACACTTGATAGTTAATACAAGGTAACAAACTTAATATTTGGCAACTCATGAATCATTGAAATTTATTGTAAACAATTCCAACTAGATTCAAATAAATTTCCCATAGGTTGATAATGTAAAGATAGTGATAAAGTAGAATAAATCATAAACGAAGCCTTAAAAGCTAAATGAAACCTTGATAAGGTAGTAGTGCGCATAAGCATTGCTTAGATAAAGTGGGCCTATGTAACCTAAGTCATGAAGTTATCTAAACCTAACTTATAAAATAGGGGCAATTATTCCATAAGTAGATAGAACCCGGGTCAAAATGAACTTAACTGCTAATTACCAAGCTTAGAAATAAACTGAAATTTCTCTAAGGTATGAGCCTTCAACTTCTATACTCTAAATTTGTGAATTCCATGTACCAATAACTAAGTAAACAACCTAAGTGCGAAGATCAATACCTAGGATTACCTCAACTTTCATGACCAAGCTTGAACCTAGTTACAGTAATGCCTATGTGAGTGATACTCTATGATTACATGTTTGCTTGTGTTTGATAGGTTTAGCTAGACTATAAGTGATTCACCCTTAACCTGTGCTGTGTGATTAAGGATAAAAGGGGCTAATGCATGTGATTGATATCTATTTGATTGCCAATATATTTTAATAAAGTGAAAGATAACGTTGGTTGCGGCTGCTTGATTACTTATGTTATTTATAATTGTTACATGTTAAGTGTCTGCCATATTTGCATGATCCCATCATAAATGGATTAATAAAGGAAAGGCTCTAATAATAATTAGCCATGCATTACACGATCTCACATTGGAAGAAGGCTATTAGCACCACATAGTCACTAGAAAGGCCTATAGGAAGTGATTCACCTATGTGTAACCTTACCTCAACGTCTAGAAACTACCGTGCACTAAGAGACATTGTTCTTTGATTGAGACCCAATAACTCACTTATTGTCTAAATTAAGACTAAGTTATTAGTCATGGCACTATGGTTTAGGTTAACCAAATTTTGTTTCAATTAGGGCCCATGTTGTTTCTTAATTCACCAATGGACTTAAGTGTTACAAGCAAGGTAATAAAGGCAACATATCCTTAACTCACTCAAAAATTGAGTTGTGAGTTGTAAAGTCCAATGCTTGAGGCTAACATGTAGAAGTTGTCTTCCAACCTTTAGTCTTAGAGGGCATAAATCTGATTCCTTTGTGATTTCTAATTGATCATGAATGTCGTTGCATCTCATATGTTTGATTTATGCATAACACTTAATTGTTGTGATAACTTGATTGTTTATTGCATGTCGCATGTTATAAGGGTCCTTCACTCACTAAATCGTCCTTCACTCACTAAACCATAGTTGCTCACTTCCCCATAGTTTTCGTTTTGTAGGTTACTCTAAAGTTAGGTGGGCTAGGATTCCAAGTGATGATTATTTCCTTTCAAATAGTCATTTAAGATAAGCTTAGCGTACTTAAAGTAGTAGATATTGTTTGAAGTGGAAGATAAGTTATATATTGTAAGGCTATGTGTGCAAACATAAGACTGAAAACTCAATCTTTGTACTTGAAACTATATAAGATTTTCTAAAGAACTTCCCAGTCTTATTGTTAAGTAAGGGATACTAACTCTCTATAGTTTTGGAACATTGAGATATTTTGGATATAAATATCTATATATATTTACAGTAGGTCAACATGTTTTATATAGATGCTATAGATATGTATATGAATGTGAATAGGTTTATAGGTATTGTTAGTTAGAATTCCATGCACTCTAACCATAAGATGGTTGTCACGCATTAGGTATACACACTGACCAAAGACTTATAAGGATACCACTCCTAGGCCTTATTGAGCTTTTTAACCTATCTTAAGCCCAATCCACTTAATACAAATTATTTGATAGTAAAATTATGGAAAAACTTTATTTTGAAGTATTTTAAAAAATTAGAGCTACCACCAACCAAAGTTGAAAAATAAAATGAGTTAAGATTAATGGGGTTAATTAGCTACTAGTTTGCAAGTTTTCTAGAAGTTTTTTTTTTTTAAGAAAAAAAATTAAGCAAAGATACTAAGCTCGGGGATTAACCTATCAAAACCCTAAATATACCATTCATTATTTTTCAAGAAATTGAATTAAGGCGTCATTTAAATTCCCTCTATAATCATGTACTGAAGACATGATATTTCTATGTAAATAAAGCACAAAATAGAGCAATACAAGACATCTTTTTTAATTATTTTTTCATTACGATTTTTTTTTATTTTTCTCTTATTTTATTTTTTTAGCTTTTATTTGAAAATGGAAGTTGGAAAAATAAAGCTTTTACATTTCTTAGAGCTATCCCATAAGTACCTACATATCATTAGTTGCCTGTATATCGTTAATTAGGATTAAACCAATGTAGTTTTATTTTATAAAACTTTAGTGTATTGATAAATTTTATTTATGAAAAAAAGTTGGGCTTATGTTTTTTATTGTTTTATTTTTATTGAGAAAAATTCTAATTCCTAAGTTTTTATTTTGCATTTTTTGAAAAAACCTAAAGTCTTAATTTTAAAAACATTGGTTAAAGTAATTTATTTCATGAAAATCATTTTTCTAAGTGATTAGATATTTTTCTTTTTTTTTTTCAAAACAGTGTTTTAAGTAATAATATCATATCCTAGATAACAAATCAATTTTATTTTTAATTTTTATTTTTTTTATGCTTTTTAATTTATTTTTTTAATTAAACTACTTGGAAAACTAATTAGCCCCTAGCCAATGGGCATCTGTTAAATACCCAAAAATATGAAAATAAATATATTTTTTTCACAAGGTATTTAAGTAATATTGTGGTTATGTATATGGCAATATAGACCTTTTAACCTTACACTATATAAGCTCTCACAAAACTCTATTCCCCTCTTTTCTAAACTATGTTCCTCTCCACGGCAAATAGTTGATCTAAAGGTTTCTACAAGCTAGCTCAACACTAAAGTTGCAAGGTAAGTGTCAATTTAATTTATTTCCATGTAAATTCCCTTGTATTTGAGGGTAATTATAATAAAGGTAGAGTTTTGATACTATTGGGATACATCAAATATCAATGAATTTGAGAGTATGATTAGTCGGAGCAATCTTAAAATCAATTAGGCAAATTAAATTGAGTAAGTTGATCTTTCTACATTGAATTTTATAAATTAAACAATTTTCTATATTGAATTGGAAGTATAGAAGAGATTGGTGAGGATTAGCATAAAAAGCGAGAGAGTGACTTGTGTGGAAAATTAAGCAGCTCATGAGATTCAGAGGGGTATACGGCTAAGGTATACGGTCCTGCACTTCCCTATGGTGAAAGTGAAGGGAAAGTGTAAAACACGTGATGTACGGTCAAGTACACACCCATGTACTTACCTATGTTGAAGTAATTGGTATATACTTGATAATGTTGTACACGAACATGTACTTAGGCGTGTCAAAAAGCCTTAACATACAGAAAGGTATATGGCCATGCATACGATCGTGTTCCTAATTGTGCACTTATATATGGCCATGTTACTTTGTAACACTTTCAAAATGTTTCTTCTTCCCTTTTTTTCTAAATTACTTAAATCTAAAACACTTTTCACCTTAACTAAAGTAATTGGGAAGGGAAATCAATAACTAACACTAGGTGGACCTAGACCGATTTGTAAGTTAATACTAAGCTAGTTCTTTCTATATAACAGGTTATACTAAGGTTTATAGTTACCATTTTAGTGAACTCAAAATAGTTTCTTTAGGTACGTGACTACCCAATTTGTGGTCTATGCTTAGTAGTGTAGTATCAAAACAAACTTAAATAATACTTAGACAATGAATTGGTTATTGCTTGTGCTTGGTTCGACCTAGGGATCAATGGTGACAAATCTCTACGAGGCACTCCAATGATCTCTATGTGACATTGTCCCTAATACAATCATACATTGAAATGATTTTGGTAGGTTTAAGATGACTCATAAGTGTTGATACGAACCACGCCAACCCGTGATGAAACCCAATACCAATACGTTCGAAATTCGTTGCCTAAGACGCCCAAACACCTAAAGTGGAAACCGCGACCCATTGTCTATAAGCGAGACAAGAACCTTGGTATAAAATGAAGACGCCACAATCGGGATGAAAGACCGATTGATAAGTCGGGATGAATGCCACGGAAATTAATCTGACAAGTTCGATTTAGTTCTTGAAGAACCAAGAGAGGTGCCTCTCAAAAGTGTTTAATGTTCAAAGATGTAAAAATCTTCATTGTTCTAAACCCTAGGAGCTTTTATACTAGGGTTACAATTCGTGAAAAACAAGTCCAAAACGACGTAGCTTAGATAAGTTGCGCAAAAACACGAAAACAGAACAAGCTGGCCGGCAGGGGATACACGGCCGTGTACTTTTCTGTGCACATTCCGGTCACATACACGACCGTGTACTTCTGGTCGTGTATCTTTCTGTGGATTTGCTTGACTCCATACACGGCCGTGCCTTTTAGCTGTGTATCTAGCCGTGTATGATTCTGTGCAATATTGGAATTCCTACATGGCCGTGCCTTGAACATATAAGCCCTCTTCAACCCGTGTCCGGTGTGACTTGTATAAAAGCAAGGGTCTTCCCATGGTTGTTCCAATCCGTTCCAACTTCATGATTGCTCCAATCCTTTCCGGCTTCATGGACAACCTTTATCAACCCGTTAAGTGCTTCATTGAATCGTTTCGCTTGATTTCTTGTGATCGGTCCAGGCGGCACTTCAAGAGGATCCACATTTCTTCTTCCGGCTTAGCTCTCATCATGGATCTCATCAAGTGTTGAGGCCGGAAGTGGTAGTTCCCAATACCATAATATCAGGGCCGATGGTGGCAGTATCCCAAAAGTATAAGATTATATAAATATTAAAAAAACTTCTATTAATTATAGTATGCGGGGTTATGAGAACTCCTATGTTGTTTAATGTACCTAAGGTGAAGATAATAACATGCTCGATATTTTTCTACTACAAATGAATGCATGTAAATCTTGTATGTGTTTGTTATGCGTATGTATTTGTAGGTAGCATGTATTGGACATTAGCCCATCTCTTGTGGAAAGCTTCTTTTTTTTTTTTTTATTAGTTGCAAGTTAAGATGATTTTTTCTTTTATGATGAGTTAAGGGTACACTACAATTAGAATGAAGAGCAAGTAGATTATTATTATTATTATTATGAAGATTAAGGAAGTTAACTAAGAGTACTCGAAATATTTAGTCTCTATTAAGAAGACTAATGATTTGTTGGAAGAGTTGTAATTGTTATTTTATTTATGATTGTTAGACCCTATTTTAAAGAGGGATGATTATAGTAAATACTGCGGAGTTTCTTTTTGTTAAATGAATGTGGTTGACAGGTTATTTGATTGATTGCTATTAAATAGGTTAAGAGCTTTGCATGTCACTAAATAGCAGTGGCACATGGCGAGTTATCGCACTCTAGGTTCTAGGGTGTTATATCTACATCTCAACATCTAAAGTTTACATAATGGTCTCCCCTTTAAAAACTTCTATTATCTTTTATTTTATTATAATGCATTTTTATTGTTTTTCTTTTCTACCCTATTTTTAGTATATATTTTTTAGTTCATCTACACAAATACATCAAACACAAAATATATAGAATGTAAGTGACCACTTGTACTACTGAAAGTATCACAACAACTAATCAATGTATTAAACACATTAATACCTATGTCAATCAACATGCTAGTACAAATTACATAACACGTTAATCATGTTCATAGTTTAATTAAACATGTTAAATATGCTAAACATGTCAATTAATGATGTTTGTCAACATTCATTACTAAAAACTAAATATGTTTATCATGGGAACTTGTAAAACAGAGTTAACACTACTTAATTATTCATTCATTTCATTACTTTTTCTTTTATTTATTTTTTTTTAACTTAAGAAAAACACATGCATTTAAGATTAAACAGTACACCCTTTGAGGAACAAACCATATATATATTTTACTCATTTATTATTATTGTTATCTTATTCTTTATTATTTTTACTCCTCATAGCAACATGAATAAAAAAGAAATAGAGTTTTTACTTATCGATATTAGAGGGCATGCGAGTTGGATTGGGTGTGGGAATGTCTAGAATCTCCAACGAACTCAGGTTAAACACACGCACAACATGTGTGGATTGCAACTAAGGAGATAATAGCGATGGGTGGTTGTGGAGGGCACTTTGGTTATCGTTGAAGTCAGGTAAAGAGTCAGATCCTAAGTTTTTGAAGGTGTCGAGTTCATTGGTGGTGTTGGTTTTCAATAGAGTGGTGACTAGAGGGGTGGTTTGTAAATGGCAAATGAAAATGCTATGGCATTTTTTAGTCCATCCAACCTAAGTGTTATCAAGTGCAAAGGTAGGACTTTTCTTAATTTAGACAACTTAAGGATTCTAGTGATGCCTATGGTGTGCTTCAATGTTCTATGTGGAAGTAAGAAATCTAGAGAGAAGTCACAGTTGCCATAGGTTTTTATCCTAAAGAGAGAAAACAATTGAGTGAAGTTTTTAGGTGTTTATTGATCTAATCTATTGTGTCTAGGAAGGTCGATTCTATTTATAAGTGTTGTTAAATGAGTTTGATAAGCCTCTATTAGATTTAAATTTGATACAAATTAAAACAATCAAGGCCCAAGTTTTATCTCTTTTGATTTGACCCCTTTTTGTTAAATATTGGTGTTAATCTTTGACATAAGACAAACTTTAGTTAAAAATAGATAAGATTTTCTTAAGATTTGATTAAAAAATAATAATTTTCTTGGATTCGTCCTCATCAATTCGTGCTCTCTCTCTCTTGCCTCTGTTGCTCATTTTCCGGACAAAAGAGGCAGATGATACATGCAACCAAAAAGAAGATGCATAAAACACCTAGATAACTTAGAGGCAAAGCATATGCATAAGGATAAGTTCCTAAGCAACCAAACTAAACATTTTTCTCAATTTATCCTAGCCAATAGATTTAATTTAAGGTAAATTAAAAGCCAGTCCTAGGCTTGACTTAAAGGACTTAAACTAATATCTTTTAAATCTATTTATTAACCTAAAAATAGTATTTTTTTTCTTCATGTTTTCCATTTTTTTGTTTTTTTTCATTATCATTATTTTTTTTCCTTCTTTTTTTCCTCGTTTTTTCATTTTCATTATTTTTAGACCTAGACTAATTCAAATTATTTAATTAATATAAGGTAAAAATGGGGTGTCCATGAGCCCCATTTGGGGGCATGACATATATATGTATTAGTGACTTTTCTATATATAGAATCATGCATAATAGTCTTTGCATATATAATTGTTGAAACCACCTTAGTGGATATATATATATATTTCACTAAAATCATTTATTGGCTAAACTCTTCAACGCCCAACCTTTTACCTACATGTTTTTATAATATATAGTTTATTGAATTTGCATTATATGATATTGATGATGATGGATTTACACATTTGAATTTGCAAAAAGTTTACACTCAACAATAAAGAATCAAAAGAGTCTTTTGAGCGCAAGAATCCTTTTATTTACCAAGAAAGGTTAGACATTTTTTCTTCTTAGCAAGCTTGCACTTTTATTTTCCTTTTTTTAATTGGTTAAGGTTTCCTCTTCTTCTTGGTTTTGAATTCTTGATGTTTCTTCAAGTTTTAATTTTGCAACTCATTGAAATCCTCCACCAATATATACAGTTTGTTGTTCAAATTTGTTTTCTTGCATGTTTGAACTTGTTTGTAAAGACAAAAGAAAGGGCTTGTGTATTGTAACATATGAAGTAGAAGATAACTTCCCAAGCAAGTTATAAAGATTGCATTTGTATATACACACATACATATATCTCATAACATATGCAAGTACATACATAAGCAACTTTTCTATAAATCGAATTCATGCATCATAATCTTCACATATGAAACCATTGAAACCATTTTGATGGAATTTTTTTTTCATTATTATCATTTATTGGAAAACTCTTTAAAAAAACTTCTGTTATTTTTTATTTTATTTTATGTTAATTCTTTCTAATTTTTTTTCTTTTCTACCCTATTTTTAGTATATATTTTTTAGTTCATATACACAAAATATATTGAATGTGAGTGACCACTTGTACTACTTAAAGTATCACACCAATCAATCAACGTATTAAACACATTAATACATATGTCAATCAACATGCTAGTACCAATTACATAACCACGTTAATTATGTGCATAATTTAATTAGACATGTTATATATTGATGCAGCATAACACGTGTGAATTATGTTATGATTATCACAAACTGTTGATTCTGCGAATACCCGGAGTGTAGTCTTCAAATACCTATTGATTCTAAGAATTGCTAGGAATTTGGCATCCAAATTCAAGAATTGTAAAAATTCGCAAATTTGGAAAAAGAAATAGAGTAAAACCGCTTACAACCATTTTTTTTTCATTCAATAATGATATGTCCCTTTGCCCTAGGGTATACAAATAATAGCAAGTGCAAACTGCCAAAAATAGATATAAAAAATTTACCAAAAAAAGAAACGTCTAAAAATAGCTAAAAATAGAAATTCCTAAAACTTAAGGATACGACATATCTTAGACAACAAAGACAACGTCACAAATAGCATTTAAAACAAAAATATCTATAAAAAGTTATAAGAAATCTAAAAATTACCAAAATTAGTAAAATTGTTTATTAAAAAGACTAAACGATGAAATTTGCCCAAAAAACAACGTAGCTCAGCACCAAAAGTACTGACTTCTTCGAGTTAGCTCATTTCCTTCAAAATAAGGTTCAGAAATTAAAAAATCGCGACTAGCCTGTTTTTGCCAAATTTAGCTATGTATTTGTTTGCTATTACTTCTACCTCATCATCCTCTCTAGGGTGGATAGAATTCGCCCTCGAATTATCATCATCTGAACTATTGCCGGTGTAGGGAATAAGATGCTTCACGTTAAATACATCGGCAATTCGAATGTAGCTAGGTAGCTTCAACTTATATGCATTTGGGTTGATTTTCTCTATGATCTCTACTGTCTTAATTTTCCTGGGTGATAATTTGTTGTACTCCCCAGCAAAAAATCTATCCTTAGTAAGGACAACCCAAACATAATCTCCAACATCAAACTCCACATGTCGTCTTTTTCGATTAGCAATTTCCTTATATTTACTTGCAGCTTTTCATAAATTATTATAAATAGTCTTGTGGATTTCCTGCAGGCTATGGACAAAGTCTTCTACCTTTCCATGAATCCTAGTCTTATTAGGTAGTGGTAGCAAATCAAGTGGACTCCTAGGAACAATAGAGTAAACAACTTGGAATAGACTGAACCTAGTACTGCGATTGACTGCATGATTATGTGCAAACTCTGCCTGACTCAACTTTTAATCCCAACTCTTCACATGTTCCCTCACTAAGCTCCTCAGTAGATTTCTTAAGGATCTATTTACTACCTCAGTTTGCCCATCTGTTTGTAAGTGATAGGCACTACTAAAATTTAGCCGAGTATTGATCATCTTCAACAAACTTCACCAAAAATGGCTAAGAAACCTTGTATCTCTATTAAACATAATGGTTTCAGGCAATCCATGCAACCTAGATACTTCCCTAAAGTATAATTGGGCCACACGAATAGCGTTTGTGGTCTTCTTACAAAGAATAAAATGCACCATTTTAGAAAATCTATCAACTACCACAAAGACGGAGTCATTACCTCATTGAGTTTGTGGCAACCTTAGAACAAAATCCATGCTCACATCAATCCAAGGTTGAGAAGGAATTGGAAGCAGCATATACAATCCTGCATTCATAACTATCCCCTTGGATACTTGGTAGATTTTACATCTCTATACATATTTCTCGACTTCCTTACGAATAGTTAGCCAAAAAAAGGATGCATGCACCAGTTGTAAAGTCCCATCTCATCCCACATGACCTTCACCATGCAGCTTCTAAATAATCTGATCTCTTAAACTACAATCTGGAATGTACAGTTGATTACCCCTAAACAAAAACCCATCTTGCAACAAGTACTCTATTCTATCACCAACTCTAACTTTTGCTAGAATAACAAAAAAATAGGGATCACATTCAAGTAACTTCAGCAAATGAATTAAAACCAGGTACCTCCACTTGCATTCAACTCAAAAGACTCCTACACTTATTTAGTGCATCAGCAACCCAGTTTGTGACACCACTCTTGTGTTTCACAATAAAAGTGAAATGCTCTAGATAAGCTACTCATGAAGCATGTCGAGATGACACTTTATCCTGACTGTGTAAATGCTTCAGAGCTTCATGGTCAGTATATAATATGAATTCTCTATGAAACAGATAATGACGCCAATGCTTCATAACTTGCACCACAACATAGAATTCTACATCATAGGTGATGAAAGCCATGATGGGAGCCAAGCTAGAAGGTGGAATGTGGATCCTCTTGAAGTGCCACTTGGACTGATCACAAGAACTCAAGCGAAACGATTCAAGGAAGCACTTAACGGGTTGATAAAAGATGTCTAAGAAGCCGGAAAGGATTGGAGCAACCATGAGGATGAACTTGCATTTGTATAAGTCATTGAAGGAGATCAAAGTATAGGAGATCAAAGCTGCCGGCCTTGACAACGCTGGCTTAAACGTTGCCGGCTTTGAATCGGCGTTGTAATTAGAGAGCGACAGAGGGACGCCGCTGGCGTATATACTCGGCATACATCCTACACCGGCTACTACGCCGCCTACTACGCTGCCGGCGTACATTGCCTATTTGTTATTTTTCCGCAACTTTATTATGTTATGTCATTTCAAGCTTTTGTTTTACCAATTGTAAACCCTATTAAAAGCTACTAGGGTTGGAAAACAGAACATAGAACTTACATACAACATTGAATAATACAATTTGAGAGAATTCCTCTCTTAGTTCTCCAAAGAACTTCTCTTGAACTTATCGGATCTCTTCTGTGCGTTCAAACCCGACTTATCAATCAGTCTTTCATCCCGATTGTGGCGTCAATAGAATATACCAAGGTTCTTGCCTCACCTATAGGCAACGGGTCGCGGTTCCACTTTGATTGTTTTGGCATCTTGGTTGCAATTCCAAACGTATTGGTATAGGGTTTTGTTACACGTGGGCGTGGTTTGTATTAGTTTGGTATTAAAGCCTAGGTTTGTTAAACATCAGTTCGGTTTGAGAAAGGTAACATCAAAACCCTAACTCCAACGTTCATATCACTTGTTCATATCAAGTTTCGTATTACCATCACTTCATACTCAAGTCCATAGTGTTAATTGTCTCTTGAGTAGTGTAGTTTCATTCCATCAATCTTGTTACAAAAAAAAAAAAAAAAGAGGAGAAGACGAAAACAAAAGAACGAAAACAAAGACAATAAAAAAAAGAAAGAAAAAGGAAAATTCAAGCCCCTAGAGTTGTTCTTGAATTCTACGGAAGAATTTGGTGTAGTTTGGATTAGTTCCAAGAGAATTAAGAAGAGGGATTAGTGAGTTGATAACATCTCTGTTCTGAGAATACACGAGTGAATGTGGGATATCATTCTTTGAGTGAAACACGTGAGGGAGCGAATCGTGAGGTTTAATTCTATATATTTGTGTTAGTACTAACCTTTCATTGTAGGAACTATGTCGAGGCAACAGTCTCCTGAAGGTGAGAGGGGGAGGTTTGACGCTAGGTTAGTGATTAAGGCGTTGAGGAGTGAGATGAAGAGAATGTTTCAGGAGGGAATGGAACAAATTCATGAAACGGTGGAGCAGAAACTCGAGCAATCTAAAAACGTCTTTCAAGGGCATAAGGGGGAGAGTTGTTCTAAGAGAGGACAAAGGGGTGGAGATGAGAATTCTGATAATGAGTTTGATGAACCTTCTATCAGGAGTTATAAAGGTTATGGTGGTAAGAATAGAGGAACTAGGGATTGGGAAGATATAGGAGATAGGAATAGAGGGGATAATCAATTGAGTAGTATAAAGATGAAGATTCCTCCTTTCCAAGGGAAGAACGATCCCGAAGCATACTTAGAATGGGAGAAGAAGGTAGAGATGGTGTTTGATTGTCACAATTATAATGGGAGAAAGAAAGTGAAGCTTGCTGCCATTGAGTTTTCAGATTATGCCATAGTGTGGCGGGATCAACTGATGTTGAATAGAAGAAGGAATGGCGAACCACCCATTGAGTCTTGGGAAGAGATGAAGAGGGTGATGAAGAAGAGGTTTGTTCCTGCTTACTACTATCTCAAATTGCACAACAAATTGCAAACTCTTAAGCGGGGAAGTCGAAGTGTGGATGAGTATTTCAAGGAGATGGAGGTTACTATGATTAGAGCGAATGTTGAGGAGGATAGAGAGGCTACCATGGCTAGATTTCTTGCTGGGTTAAATAGAGAGATTCAAAATGTAGTAGAATTGCAGCATTATGTGGAATTGGAAGATATGGTTCACATGGCTATAAAGGTTGAGAACCAATATAGGAGGAAAGGTAGTAGTACTGCACAGTTCCAACAGGGTGCTGGTTCATCTACGTGGAAGACTAACCATTGGAGGAAGGAAGAAAAGTCTTTACCCACCAAGCCAAAAGGAGAGCAGAAGCAAGGAGGCTCTACTCCTGGTAATCAAGGTAAACTTGATTCTTCTACTCCTAGAAATCGTGACATTAAATGTTTTAAATGCTAAGGCAGAAGCCATATTGCTAGTCAATGTCCAAATAGACGTGTTATGATTCTGCGTGATAATGGTGAGTATGAGACTGAGGGGGATAGTGAAGATGATGATATGCTTGCATTGGAGGATGCTAGTGATGACGAGGAGCTTGCAGCAGGGAAGTTAGTGGCAGTAGTGAAGCGAGCTTTGAATGTGCAGGTGAAGGAAGAAGAGGAGGTGCAACGAGAGAATATCTTTCATACTAGGTGTTATCTAGGTGACCATATTTGCAGTTTGATCATTGATGGGGGAGTTGAACTAATGTAGTGAGTACTTTCATTGTTGAGAGGTTGGGGCTCAAGACTACTAAACTCCCTAGCCTATATAAATTGCAGTGGCTAAATGATAGTGGCGAGACTAAGGTGAGTAAGCAAGCCTTAATTGCTTTTCACGTCGGTAGGTATAAGGATGAGGTGTTATGCGATGTAGTGCCGATGCAGGCGTGTCATGTGTTGTTGCGGAGGCCATGGCAGTTTGACAGGAAGGTTGTTCATGATGGTTTTTCTAACAACTATACACTTGTTCACCATAGCAAAAGCTATAATCTTAAACCCTTAACACTTAAACAGGTGTATGAGGATCAGTTGCAGCTACAACAATCTTTTGCAAAATATAAGGTGAGTGAAAAACAGAGGGAGATTGAGAGAGCAAAAGACATAGAAAAAGAAAAGGAACACAAAAGTCAATATCAAAAGGAAAAAGAGAGGAAAGCTGGAAAGAGTGTGAGAGGCCAAGTTGAGGGGGGATCAACTTTGGTGGTGAGTGAAAAGGAGAGTGCAGCCTTGCAAAAGGAGAGTTGTGTGGCAAGAGCGAGCGTAGTGAGGAGAGCGCTAGTGATGAAGCAACCCATGTTGTTGCTGGTTTTTAAGGAAACTTGTTTGAATAATAACAAACTTCTTAACTCTTTACCTAGTGTGGTTGTGTCTATTTTGCAGGAACACTTTTATTGGCCTCACATGAAGCGAGATGTTGAGAGGATTTGTGAGCGATGTGTCACTTGTAAGCAAGCAAAATCTAGAGTCCAACCTCATGGACTTTATACCCCACTTCCCATTCTTCATGAGCCTTTGGTAGATATTTCCATGGATTTTATGTTAGGATTACCCAGGTCTAGGGAAGTTATGAGATTGCATGGTATGCTTAGAACAATCGTATCGGATCGGGATGCTAAGTTCTTGAGCTACTTCTGGAAGACCTTGTGGGCTAAGTTAGGAACTAAGTTATTGTTCTCTACTACTTGTCATCCACAGACTGATAGTCAAACTGAGATCCATGAGAAGGCAAGGCTAAACATTGAGCAAAGAACAGAGCAGTATGTGAAACAAGCCAACAAGGGTCGTCGACAAGCTGTCTTTGAACCTGGAGACTGGGTTTGGGTTCACATGCGCAAAGAGCAGTTTCCTGTGCAGCGTCGATCTAGATTACTTCCTAGAGGCGATGGACCATTTCAAATTCTTGAGCACATCAACAATAATGCCTACAAGTTAGATTTGCCAGGTGAGTATCAAGTAAGTGCTACTTTTAACGTTACTGATCTAAGTCTTTTTTATGTAGGCGATGATTTGAGGACAAATCCTTTTCAAGATGAGGGGAATGATGAAAGCTAGGATGGGAGCTAAGCTAGAAGGTGGAATGTGGATCCTCTTGAAGTGCCACCTGGACTGATCACAAGAACTCAAGCGAAACGATTCAAAGAAGCACTTAACGGGTTGATAAAGGATATCCAAGAAGCCGGAAAGGATTGGAGCAACCATGAGGATGAACTTGCATTTGTACAAGTCATTCAAGGAGATCAAAGCTGCCGGCCTTGACAATGCTGGCTTAAACGCTACCGGCTTTGAACTGGTGTTGCAATTAGAGCGCGACAGAGAGACTACGCTGGCTACTACACCGCCGACATATATACCCAGTGTACATCCTACGCCGGTTACTACGTCGCCGGCATACATTGCCCGTTTGTTATTTTTCCATAACTTTATTATGCTATGTCATTTTGGGCTTTTGTTTTACGAATTGTGAACCCTGTTAAAAGCTGCTAGGGTTGGAAAACAGAACATAGAACTTACATACAACATTGAATAATACAATTTGAGAGAATTCCTCTCTTGGTTCTCCAAAGAACTTCTCTTGAACTTATCGGATCTCTTCCATAGCGTTCAAACCCGACTTATCAACCGGTCTTTCATCCCGATTATGGTGTCAACAGAATATACCAAGGTTCTTGCCTCACCTATAGGCAATGGGTCGCGGTTCCACTTTGATTGTTTTAGCATCTTGGTTGCAATTCCAAACGTATTGGTATAGGGTTTCATCACATGTGGGCATGGTTCGTATCAATAGGTGTTATATCGCGGCTTTGCCCATGTTAGCTTCTCACTAAAATAAGCTATCGGCCTACTATTCTGACTCAAAACAGCTTCAATCCCCACTTTAGAGGCATCTACATATAGCGCAAAAGGTTAATGAAAATCTGGTAACACTAGAATCGGAGTTGTTGTAAGATGCACTTTAATTTGCTCAAAAGTCATCTCTACTTCATTAGTCCACAAAAACTTACCACCCTTCATATAGTCAGTGATAGGCGCCATAATACTATTGAAATGGGGGTATGAATCATCTGTAAAATGCCGCCAAGCCATGGAAGCTTCGAATTTCAATTAGTATAGTAGGTCTAGGCTACTGTCTAACGACTTCCACTTTAGATTTATCAACCGGCAAACCATCAGCAGAAATTATGTAGCTAAGAAAAAGTACCTTTATGGTTATGAATACACACTTTTTCAAGGCAGCATAGAAATTTTCCCTACGCAACACATTAAGAACATGTCACAAGTGCTAGAGATGTTGCTTTGGATCAATACTGTAAATTTGTATGTCATCAAAATATATAACAACACACTTGCCAATGAATGGCCTCAAAACCTAATTCATCACTCTTATAAAAGTGCTAGGTGCATTAGACAATCCAAATGGCATAACCAACCACTCATATAACCCCTCTCTTGTCTTGAAGGTTGTCTTCCTTTCATCACCCACTTGAATGCGAATCTGGTAATACCCACTCTTTAAGTCTAACTTTGAGAATACCTTAGCTCCACTCAACTGGTCAAGTAGATCATCTAAGTGGGGAATAGGAAAACAATACCTGATAGTAATCTTATTAATGGCTCGGCTATCTACACACATACACCAGGTGCATCCCTCTTAGGAGTCAGAAGAGCGGGAACTGCGCATGGACTCAAACTCTCCCAAATAAAACCCTTCGTAAGCAATTCTTCAACCTGCCTCCTCAACTCCTCATGTTCTGTAGGGCTCATTCGATAATGTGGTTTGTTAGGAAAGGCTACATTAGGCTCAAGATCAATCTAGTGCTAGATATCACGTAGTGGTGGTAGCTTATCCGGCAACTCATCGGGAAATACATCTTGGAACTCGGCCACCACCGAAACTGCCACCTCAGGTACTTCAACTTCCCTTTTAACCTCTTTACCCACTAAAGTAAAGACAACTTTAAAGTCCTATAATTCTTCCTTAAACCTAGCTAAAGATAGCATGTTGGAATTATTACCCTACTTAACAATTTTGGACTCAATAGTGCTTCTATTAGGAACCAACACAATCTTCACACCTTTACATACAAAACTGTAAATATTAGCTCTACCATCATGAGTCACACCCCTATCAAATTGCCAAAGCCTCGCCAACAACAAATGACAAGCATCCATTATCACAACATCACACTAAACAAAGTCTATATTTAGAACCAGTAAAGAATGTAACTAGCACTCGTTTAGAGACACTTACCTCACCACCCTTCTTTAACCAAGCTAACTTATAAGGTTTAGGATGTTATTCTGGCTTAATGCCTAACTTTTGCATAGCTTCTATGGACACAATGTTCTCACAACTCCCTAAGTCGATCATAAATTGACAAACTTTGCCTAAAATAGTATAAGTGGATTAGAAAATATTGTTTCTGAGCTACTCTTCCTCTACTGCTCTAGGGATCATACAGGATCTCCTAACCATTAGATTTTCCTTACCATCGACTATCACAAGCTCCTCCTCAGTATATTCAGTATCAAAGACAGGTTCACCGTCACCCACCGCTTCAAACATAAATTCGTCATCTTCCTCTTCTTCGTTTTTGACAAAAAGTGCTTTCTTTTCCATTCTCCTACATTCAGACTGTTGGTGACCAGCCTCACCACATTTAAAGCACTTCACCCCACTAGTGCTAGAGGGCCACTTGTGTTAAGCTTACTAAAATGCCCACTAATGTTACTACTTGAGGTTCCACCTCTAATATGATTCACACTACTAATACTAATGCCACCTCCACTACCCATTACACCATTACTCCTAAATTACTTTTGTTGTTTTTCAACAATCAACTCTCTCTAATGTGCTGTTGATACATTAATAGGGTTAAATAAATTGATTGTATCATGAATCTGCATCCTCAAACCCCCAATGTATCTAGCAACCAATTGATCATCCATTTCTTGAAATTCATTCCTAACTATCAATTGGTAAAATTCAGAAGTGTAGTCATTTACTAACTTGTTACCCTGTTTAAGATTTTGTAGTCTCTAGTACATAATGCATTGGAAATTATAAGGTAAAAATGTTGTTCACAGATGGTTCTTCATCTTTTCCCGTGATGTAATTTTTTATTTTCTTAGCCTATTCCGAGTCAATTTTAATTGCTGCTACCATGCTATAGCCCTACCCGCAATCTGGTTGCTACCAATTGCACCCGTTTATCCTTAAGGACTCCTTTGAAATCCAAAATCTCTTCAACCGTGGTCAACCAATCTAAGAATTCTTTTGGTTGAAGGCTTCCATGAAACTCCGGTATCTCCATTCTCATACCTAGTTCCCAACACCTCTGGTCTTCTTCTACATGAGGCCGAACATGCCTACGCAATACTACATCATACTGTTCATCTTCCTCAAGAGAAGAGGAGTCATCTTCTACTTCTTCTACAACTGGCATCAGGTCAGGGTTTCTCACACACCTAGGGTTGATATTTTGATTTTGATTACCCATCAACATAGCCATTCTCTCTACTAATCGATCTACAACCACATCTAAACGACATTCCAACACTACATCTAGCCTTTCATCAATCATCTGCACAATTCTTCGCTCTAGATCATTATGATCGTAGGTTTCATCCACTACAGCATGACGTTGGTTAGTTTGTCCACAGGGTGCCATTGTTACCAAGAGCGAACTCAGCTCTGATACTGATTGACGCAGTGTAACACATGTGAATTATGTTGAGATTATCACAAACCATTAATTTTGTGAATATCCAGAGTCTTCAAATACCTATTGATCTAGGAATTTGGCATCTAAATTCAAGAATTGTATAAAATTCACAAATTTAGGAAAAGAAATAGAGCAAAACCACTTACAACCATTTTTTTCATTCAATAATGATCTGTCCCTTTGCCCTAGGGCATACAAATAATAGTAAGTGCAAACTGCCAAAAATAGATATAAAAAATTTACCAAAAAAAGAAATGTTTAAAAATAGCCGAAAATAGAAATTCCTAAAACTTAAGGATACGACATACCTTAGATGACAAAGAAAATGCCACAAACGGCATCTAAAACAGAAATATCTATAAAAAGTTATAAGAAATATAAAAATTACCAAAATTAGTAAAATTGTCTATTTGAAAGACTAAATGATGGAATTTGCCTAAAAAACGATGTAGCTCAGCACCAAAGGTACTGATTTCTTCGAGTTAGCTTGTTTCTTTCGAAATAAGGTTCAGAAATTAAAAAATTGCGACTAGTCTGTTTTTGCCAAATTTAGCCATGTATTTGTTTGCTATTATTTCCACCTCATTAAATATGCTCAACACATCAATTAATGATGTTTGTCAACATTCATTATTAAAAAATAAATATGTTTATCATAGGAACTTGTAAAACAGAGTTAATACTACTTAATTATTCATTCATTTCACTACTTTTTCTTTTATTTTTTTTTAACTTAAGAAAAACACATGCATTTAAGATTAAAGAGTAACACCTCTAGGAACAAACCATATATATTTTTTACTCATTTATTATTATTATTATTATTATTATATTATTATTATTATTATTGTTATTATCTTATTCTTTATTGTTTTCATTCCTCATAGCAACATGAATAAAACAAAATAGAGTTTTACTTATCGATATCAGAGGGCATGTGAGTTGGATTGGGTGTGGGAATGTGTCAAATCTCCAAAAGACTCGGGTTAAACACACGCACAACATGTGTGAATTGCAACTAAGGAGATAATAGCAATGGGTGGTTGTGGAGGGCACTCCAGTCATCATTGAAGGTGGCTGAAGAGTCAAATCCTAAGTTTTTGAAGGTGTAGAGTTCATTGGTGGTGTTGGTTTTCAATAGAGTGGTGCCTAGAGGGGTGGTTTGTAAATGTTCAATGAGAATGCTATGGCAGTTTTTAATCCATCTAACCTAAGTGTTGTTAAGTGCAAAGGTGGGGCTTTTCTGAAATTAGACAACTTAAGGATTCTAATGATGCCTATAATGTGCTTCAGTGTTCTATGTGGATGTGGGAAATCTAGAGAGAAGTCACAACTACCATACGTTTTTATCCTAAAGAGAAAACAATTAAGTGAAGTTTTTAGTGCTTATTGATTTAATCTATTGTGTCTTGTGATTGAGAAGGTTGATTCTATTTATAAGTGTCATTAAATGAGTTTGATAAGCCTCTCTTATATTTGAATTTGATATGGATTAAAACAATCAAGACCCAAGTTTTATCTCTTTTTATTTGATCCCTTTTTTATTAAATATTGGCATTAATCTTTGATATAAGACAAGCTTTAGCTAAAAATTGACAAGATTTTATTAGGATTTGATTTAAAAAATTAATTTGCTTGGATTCGTCCTCATTGATTCATGTCTCTCTCTCTCTCCTCTCTTGCTTATTTTCTAGATAGAAGAGGAAGAAGTTCCTTCATCCAATGAGATCATGCCACATCTTCCAAAAAGAAGATGCATAAAGCACCAAGATAACTTGGAGGCAAAGCATATGCATAAGGATAAGTACCTAACCAACTAAGCTAAACATTTTTCTCAATTTATTCTAGCTAGTAGATTTAATTTAAGTTAAATTAAATGCCAGGCCTAAACTAACTTAAAGGACCTAGACCAATATCTTTTGAATCTATTTATTAACCTAAAAATAGTATTTTTATTTCTTTTTTTTTCATGTTTTCCATTATTCTGCATTTTTCATTATCATTATTTTTTTCCTTATTTTCTCATTTTCATTATTTTTAAACCTAGACTAATTCAAATTATTTAATTAAGATAGCATAAAAGTGGGGTGTCCACAAGCCCCATTTGGGGGCATGACATATATATGTATTAGTGACTTTTTCATAAATAGAATCATGCATAATAGTCTTCACATATATAATTATATATAATTGCTGAAACCACCCTAATGTATATATATGTGAACATGAACCACCACAGACGGCAAAGCCAAGACTAGTGAGGTGTGTTCTAATTAAAAAATATAATAAAACATTTATTGTGACAACAGATTCAGGAGAACATTACATTGAAAATATATATTTCACTAAAATCATTTATTGGCTACACTCTTCAATGCCCGACGTTTTACCTACATGTGTTTATACTATACAATTTAGTGAATTTGCATCATATGATATTGATGATGATGTATTCACACATTTTAATTTGCAAAAAGTTTATAATCAACAATAAAGAATCAAAAGAGTCCTTTGAGCGCAAGAATCCAATTATTCCCTACGAAAGGTTAAACCTTTTTTCTTTTTAGTAAGCTTGCTCTTTTATTTTCCTTTTTTTTTTTAATAATTTGAGGTTTCCTCTTCTTCTTGATTTTTCTTCAAGTTTTAATTTTGCAACCCATTGAAATCCTCCACCAATATTTACAATTTCTCATTCAAAATTGTTTTCTTGCAGGTTAGAACTTATTTATAAAGACAAAAGAAAGGGCTTGTGTATTGTAACATGTGAAGTAGAAGATAACTTCCCAAGCAACTTTTTTACAGATAGAATTCATGCACCATAATCTTCACATATGGAACTATCAAAACCATCTTGAAGGAACTTTTTTTTTCCACTAAAATCATTTATTGGAAAACTATTTAATGCCAAACTATTTACCTACATGTGTTCATACTATACAATTTGTTAAATCTATATTATATGATATTAATAATGATGAATGATGAGTGTTAGTTCACATCGAAATATAGATTTAGTAATCATAAGTTTTTTTAATATGAATTTCTTCATGTGTGTTTGTGACCATAGGTTTTGAAGCATAGTTTGGAGTGTAACATGTTGACTAGAGGACCCTACCATGTAAGATATAGATAACAAATTTTAAAACTAGAACCTACCTTTTAACATTTTGGAACCACCCAATACTCTATGAAGCCTATAGGATATAGGGTATTATATGAAATCTGTAAATTTTATTTTTCTTCCTACAAATTTCAAGTCATGTAACATTAAAAAAGATATATATATATATATAATATGAAATCTGTAACAAAATAGGTAAAATTAAAAAATGTAAATTTTATATCTTAATTATTTCAAGTTTTACGATCTTACTATTTAGTAAATGAGAAAAGATAAGCCAAAAGAATATAAATCTTAAGGTCAGAAAGGAAAATGGGGAAGAATAAAGAAAAGAAAGATAGATGACATTAAATTTAATTATTTAGAGTTATTAACCTTTAGACTTAGGCTCTTTTGTTTCCCTTTCTACTAAAATATTTCTTGCCAAAAAATTATAATATTGTCATTGATTATTTATTTTAAAAAATTATTAGGTTAATACATGATACCCTAGAACCAATAATCTTTATACCTATGAGTATAGATTCTAAAGTAGGTACAGGGTAAGAAAATCTCCTGATACTTATTTGAAACCTATCTAGTCAAGTAAGGTATAAGTGGGTACCCTATATAATAGGATTACCCTACTTACCCTCAATGTTGACTTTCATAATTTATTAACATTTGATCATTTAAAATGAATAATTGGAATTATAGAATTATTGAGTAAATTTAGGGTAAAAAAAAAAAAAGGAACTAACGGGGTTTAGTGATGTTTCTTGATGGGAATCAAACCATTCTAGTTACAAGACTGCTTACTTGAGCTAGAACCAAAAGACTACAGAATCTTACACTAAGAGTTCTACTTGATCAGATAGAACTCGAAGAGAATCACTTGGTTTCTTCATTCCTTTTGCATGATTGTTTTACCTTTAATCAAATACATTTATCAATGCTTCGGGAAGACAATCAAGTAAACTAAATGACTTAAGGCAAGCATGGAATGTTGCCTTTAAATTTTGGTAGCTTATGTTGTTAAAGTTAGCGACTTACCTTAAAAAACCGATAATGCAAGACTAAAGGCCAACCATAAAGGTTGATAGTGTATATCCAAAACCTAGGCGGCTTACAATTTAGGCTGGCTGCTTTATGTTGTTTCGAGCTAATTTTCTTTGTAATTCAACCTTGCTTTATTTTTTATACCTTTGGGGATAGAAACAGAGAACTGAACTTAGATATTTTAGAAATACAAGATTAAAGTTTTACTCTCATTCTTCTTATACTCTTTTCAATCATTGGATTGTGGTGAGTGACGGTATCAGGATTGTTGTGCGTGACGCAGCGCGAAAAGTGAAAACGAAACAATCCGAAATTGGATTGGTTTCACACAACAAAGACACACGCTTTGATGCAAATTAGGTTGTGCACAACCCGAAAATTGAAGAAAACTCTCTCTCAAAGTGTATTCAAATGTATATTAAAACGTAACCCTAATCTATCTGACAAAAGAGTATTTATATGGCCCCATAAAATACCTAAAAGGGGGAAAATCTAAACGTACACGTGGAAATAAATAATAATATACGCGTCTGGGCATGTGACGAGTGCAGTACACAGTCGTGTCCCAAGCCGTGTCTTAACCCGTGTAAGCTTCTGTGAAAGTTCTGCAAGCCGTATCCCAAGCCGTGCCCGGAACCGTGTCAGAGTCTGTGACAGTTCTGCAAGCCGTGTCTCAAGCCGTGCCCGGAACCGTGTCAGCCTCTGTCCTCCACTATGTCCAAACCCTACTATGCCCAGGCCGTGTCTCAAGCCGTGCCCGGAACCGTGTTAGCCTCTGTCCTCCACTATGTCCAAACCCTACTATGTCCAGGCCGTGTCTCAAGCCGTGCCTGGAACCGTGTCAGCCTCTGTCTTCCACTATGTCCACATCATTCTCTTCCACCTGCAAAGAACTCGACCCCGAGTTCTCCATCATTCTCTCCCACCGGCAAAGAACTCGACCCCGAGTTCTCCATCATTCTCTCCCACCGGCAAAGAACTCGACCCCGAGTTCTCCATCACCCCGAGTTCTCCTCTTGTGAATATACTTTCCACGTCGTTCCCTCTCTTTGAATCGTCTTGATTTATCCCATTTATCTCGTCGCTTGATCGTGATTCGCACTACATCAACTATCACACCCAGAGTAACACTTGTCATCGAATTTTCTATTAAATTTATTTGTGCATAATCCGGATGGATTTGAGTATTAATGGGATAATCACCGCCTGTGTCGCTAGGAAACAATAGAACAGTTGCACTTATTACCTCTAGCACTTCCTCTGGATTGACATATAAGTTTTTGGGCAAAGCACTAAACTCTACATCCTTAATCTCCCCCATTGGTGCGATGAATTGGCTCAGAGTATCCTTAGTCTTCGACTCTTCAGTTACCACCATCACCTGCTCGTCATTCAACAATGGCGAGTCCACAATAGCTTCCTCACCAACACAATTTTCATAGGCTTCAATTGCTTTTCCATTGCCCCTACCATCAACAATCAAGGTACTATGATTGTTAAGGGTCGAGTTTTCCTCTTGTTTGACCATCTCCTCTTTATACACTTCCGGAATTAAATTTACTAGCTTAGGTGTTTGTGGAATTTCTTGAGGAAGGATTCGCTCGTAATCAAGGGAAAGAACTTTTGTTCTAACAAGTATTGCATCATAAACCAAGTCCTCACCGGTTCTTTACTCTCAAGACGTCTTACTCCTCGAAGTCGTTCCCACCAATACAATGCATCACCCCACAAACGACTCTCCACTAACTCTATCTTCATTCCCTCTGGAACCCTCATATGGTCAAAGAACCTTTGTATGTTCTCTACCCAAACCCAAAACTCATTCAGACTCTCGGTACCATCAAACTCCGATACAACATATTTAAATTGAGAAAAGATTTCATCTTTATACCTGTAATCACATCTGTTAGATCGTCTTACGCTACCATGGCCTCTTCTCCTAGGCAGATTACTAAAAATCTCGTCTTCATCATCCGTATCATAAGTAACAGATCTGTTCCTTGGATCACCTTCCGGTCGTCTCCAATAAACCTGCCTGCTACCGTTGGTATTGGATCGATAGATCAGGGCCTCATGACGCTGTTCCTCTCGTCGAATTTTCTGATCCATGGTCTCCTCTACCGCCCTTCGTATTGGTTGCCCATAATGTAGGACTTCCGTACCTCGAACACCGTCAAGAATACGACCGCAGTCATCACCGTCGTTAGCCGACATCCCCGCAGGAAATTACCTTGCTCTGATACCAACTGACGCAGCGCGAAAAGAGAAAATGAAACAATCCGAAATTGGATTGGTTTCACACAACAAAGACACATGCTTTGATGCAAATTAGGTTGCGCACAACCCGGAAATTGGAGAAAACTCTCTCTCAAAGTGTATTCAAATGTATATTAAAACGTAACCCTAATCTATCTGACAAAAGAGTATTTATATGGCCCCGTAAAATACCTAAAAGGGGAAAAATCTAAACGTACACGTGGAAATAAATAATAATATACGTGTCTGGGCATGTGACGAGTGCAGTACACGGCCGTGTCCCAAGCCGTGTCTTAACCCGTGTAAGCTTCTGTGAAAGTTCTGCAAGCCGTGTCCCAAGCCGTGCCTGGAACCGTGTCAGAGTCTGTGACAGTTCTGCAAGCCGTGTCTCAAGCCGTGCCCGGAACCGTGTCAGCCTCTGTCCTCCACTATGTCCAAACCCTACTATGCCCAGGCCGTGTCTCAAGCCGTGCCCGGAACCGTGTCAGCCTCTTTCCTCCACTATGTCCAAACCCTACTATGTCCAGGCCGTGTCTCAAGCCGTGCCCGGAACCGTGTCAGCCTCTGTCTTCCACTATGTCTACATCATTCTCTTCCACCTGCAAAGAACTCGACCCCGAGTTCTCCATCAGTCTGACGCAGCGAGTTAGCGTAGAAAGCTTAGAGAATCACTCAACGAATGAATCTCTCAAACAAACAATGGTTGCGCACAACCACTAAAGGTGAGAAGTCTCTCACGAAATGTATTTCAAGAATAAAATAAGACGTAACCCTAATATGTCTGACAAAAGAGTATTTATACTTTCCCGTAAAATACCTAAAAGGGGGAAAATCTAAACGTACACGTGGAAATAAATAATAATATACGCGTCTGGGCATGTGACGAGTGCAGTACACGGCCGTGTCCCAAGCCGTGTCTTAACCCATGTAAGCTTCTGTGAAAGTTCTGCAAGCCGTGTCCCAAGCCGTGCCCGGAACCATGTCAGAGTCTGTGACAGTTCTGCAAGCCGTGTCTCAAGCCGTGCCCGGAACCGTGTCAGCCTCTGTCCTCCACTATATCCAAACCCTACTATGCCCAGGCCGTGTCTCAAGCCGTGCCCGGAACCGTGTCAGCCTCTGTCCTCCACTATGTCCAAACCCTACTATGTCCAGGCCGTGTCTCAAGCCGTGCCCGGAACCGTGTCAGCCTCTGTCTTCCACTATGTCCACATCATTCTCTTCCACCTGCAAAGAACTCGACCCCGAGTTCTCCATCATTCTCTCCGGCCTACACAGAACTTGACCCCGAGTTCTCCATCAGTGCGTCATATCAACAAGACCGTGCTAAGACTATCCTCTTGTTAGTGCATCATATCTGATAAGGGCTTAGGGTTTTATCTTGTTATTGTTATTTTTTTTTATTACTTTTTGTGAATCATCGGTTGGATTTGTGATTGCTTGATTCTGCATTGGGATTAGGCACATCATAATTTAGTATCAGAGCTGTCACACCCCTCCCTAGGTACTCAACATAACAACCCGCCACAATCGCCTAACCCTGGCTAGGCAACCGCGAAGCGTTTCTATCCAATTACTATACCTATTTAATCACATTATAACATTCGATGCCTCTAACATTCATTTACTCCAATACTTGTAACATATACATATCTAATAGAAATATTAGATGATTATCTATTTACATAACTGTTAGTGGGTCCCATTTCATATATATATACAAAAGTTCCATTGAGCCTACCATAGCTCCTACGTTTTCGTTATTCAAATCTATCAAAATTACTCATGTTCTAATCCTCACTTTCACCCACAATATCCAAGATCTTCTAGCTTTATAACAGAGGCTTATCTTAGTCCGACGACCCATAAGAAAGTTTAGGTAGTCGCGACCTGCAAGACAAAATCTGTGAGAGGGTAAGCTATAAGCTTAGTGAGATAGGAGTGCAATCTTTCAATGTTGTTATCACACAGGCAATTTCAAACAAGTTATCAACCATATGCTATGCATGAGTAACCACACGAATGCATCAATTCATGTGGTCTTCCGATAACCAACGCGAAGTCCAAGGTTTACGCCCCCTCCTTGACCTTGGGTTAAGGATTCTGAAGCCACCATTAGTGCTTAGGTCTCACAACCCGATTTAATTTCTCATTACTTAATATTTATTATTTATTCATTTTATCACCAGACGTTCCCGTGCACTTGCAACAGTCAGAGCAACACCCTCAAAGACAATCCAGACAAGGAACTGGCAAGGTGCGGACAATCCCCTAATCCAGTAGTTCGCTCAAGACGGCTCAGTAATATCACAATTACTTTCGAATGCCCTGTGATAGTGATAGCCTTCAAACTTATGCAATGTCTCGTGTAATACATGTCTCATTTTAGTTAAATCTCAACTTTTGACTAATCGACTTAAAGTGATCAATCAATATACGATGACAACCAATCTACATAAGGGAAGTAAAACAATTCTATTGACCATTTAACAAACAAGCATCAAACTATCATTTCAAATTCGAAAATCGACCCATCACATCTCGCACACTTGAACCCTTCTTCAGTAGTGCAATTTCGCATCCATTGTAAATTATATATATATATATATATATATATATATATATATATATATATATTATTTTATTTATTTATTTTTATTTTTTATTTGTTTCAATGGAGACAAAAGAGAGGGCTAAGGATGGTATGAGCAAGGGGTAAAATGAATTTTTGGTTAAGAATAAAGGAAATTGAAATTTCAGTTTAGCACAACCTTCAGCACAGCCAATGCTGAGTCAGAAAAATGGTTAGAAGCAAGAAACATTTTAGCCCTGCCTCGAGCATGGCTATGCTGGAGCCCGTGCTGAACCTAACACTGAAGATAACACGTTTCAAAATCAGCACAACCTTGAGCATGGCCATGCTGACACCCATGTTGACCCTGTTTACGAAAAACTACGAATGGATGCTTATTCCTACATACTTTTTATACGTAATTGTACTTCATATATGTACATACATATACACACATGTATTAGCACATACACATATATAACTCGTACTTTCACACCCAAAAAGTGAACATACTCACGCACACATATGTATATTCCCTTTTTCATATTTACTCCTATGTAATACGAATATGTACACATCCTTCACGTGAATATAATGTATACGCACATGATCACAAAGCAACACTACTTGATATAACACATACTCAACAAACAATCACGCAATACAACACGTTATAGAGTCATACTCACTTGGGTCTCGTTGTTTCTCACTTCTACTCAAAATAATCCTCAAGTATCCCATCAAATGCTTTTTTCTTGCCTAAAACATAAGGAAGAATTTTGAGCTCCAGAATTTTGTATCTACCGTATTTCTAATTGATATTGTTAGTTCTAAGCTAAATGTAAAGATTTCTACATAAAAAGCCTTAACATCTAAACTTCGAAAAATAATCTCATTTTGTGCAAAGTTGGTTTTGTTGAGTTGCTCTTACCTCAAGGATCGCGTTAATAGTCTCGGTTCATGATTTGGAAGTAGCATGCAAAAACTACAAATTTTTTTCTAAAATTTTCTTCTTCTTCTTCCTCTCCCCTTTTTCTCACATTCTCTCTTTTTTTTTCTAAAGTTTTCTTTGGACTTCTGGCATTTCTCCTCATTTCTGATACATGGTGTACGTTATATAGTCACTGTGCATCTCACCAACTTAGCTTTTTTTTTTTTTTTACTTTTTTATTTTGTCTTTAGCTATTAATAAATTATTAATTAAAATCTTAAAATTTAAGTTTTTCATTATGAAATTTTACATTTAGGAATTTGATTATTCAAATTATAATTATCCATTCAAAATTTTTATTTAAAATTTAAAATTTGTAATTTCCTATAAATTTTTCTTATTTAACCTAATATAATTCATAATTTAGATTTCAAGGAATATATATTCTTTATTTTAAATTCTCACGATTTATAATTAATTTCCATAATATTTTTCTAGTGTTATATTTTACGAATTTTGTGGGTTTTACAAGAGTGAAGGTTAAGAACTAGGGTTTGTGATGTGGTTTACGTGATTGTGATTTGGGGATTGAGCCAAGGTTAAGATTAGGGCTTGTAATGTGGTAGTGTGATAGTGAATTGAAATTAAGGGTTTATATGGTGAATAATGTCATAGGTTGATTGAATTTAAATTGGGTTGAACAAAGGTTGACGTTAGGGTTGTGTTGTGGTGTGTGTGTGTGTGTGTGTGATCATGATTTAGGAATTCTGTGTTAAGACCGCAAAATCAGTGAAGTATGCTGAGCAATAGTGTGAACGGAGGAATTGGGGATGAAGCTAACAGTAAGGTTGGAGGAGGAGGTTAGGGACGTCGTGTCGCGGGTGTTAGGAGAAACTTTGAAGAACAATTACAAGATCTAACCACCATTGTTCTAGCCACACGAGTGGATCAGATAACACTTCCTCAACAGCTAGTGGCAAAATTCGCAAGCACCCTTACCTTAGGTAGCCATTAACAATGCTTGTAAGGAAGGAGCATTGGGAGGTAATAGGGAAGGCGATTTAGAGGAGATTATCACGCCCACTAAGAAGGAAGAGATGATAACTTTAAAGATAGATTCTATCATAATTGCAAGTCCAGGTCACCTACGGGCTTACAGTATGTGAAATTACAAATGCCCTCATTTGTTGGAAAAGGATCGGCAAAGGATTATCTTAAATGGGAAGATAAGGTGGAAAGACTTTTTTAATGCTATGAGATTAATGACAATACTTGAATACGTCTGGCAGTAGTAGAGTTTACAGGGTATGCCGCCTTATGGTGGAAAAACATTATGGCTAGTAAGAGGAGAGATGGAGATGCTGAGATCCATACTTGGCAAGAGATGAAACAGGTTATGAAGAAGAGGTTTATACTAAAGCATTACAGATAGGAGCAATTCATGTGTCTCCAAACATTAAGATAGGGAGGCAAAACCATGGACGGGTATGTCTAAGAATTTGAGACATTAATGATTTGATATGGAGTTGTTGAACCTCTTGAATAGACGATGGCACGATTTATGTTGAGTCTAAAATATGATATTGCTTGTATAGTGGAACTGCAACAATATGACACCCTTGATGAAGCTATCCAGCTGGCCTTGAAAGTTAAGAAATAGAGGGGTTCTAATCCTTATAAAGTGGCAAGTAACAGGTATGGATCCTCTAATAAATTGTATGGATCGGATAGTAAGAATGTTGATAAAGGGGGGTATGATAAGAATGCGGAAGAGAACACAATTGTTACTGATGTTAGAGAGGAGAAAGAATTTTCTAGAAAGGGGAAAGTAGTTGCTGGGGCTGGAAATAAGCAAATAGTGACTAGGTAATTAGGTGGGAAAACCCACCAAATCAAGTGCTTCAAGTGCTTAGGTTTTAGGCATATAGCTGCTTAGTGCCCAAACCAAAGTGATGGGAATCTACCCTACGGTTCCAGCAGTGGGGGAACCTGATTTAGATGTATGATCCAAGACATCCACATATGTTCACTTTTTATCTAATAATGTTTAGTTTTGCACTATAGTAGGTACATTGATCGATTTTATGGGATGGCCAAATAAAATGCACTAATGATCAACTTGTGGAACATTTTTTGAGTCACATCCAACAGCCCACAAATTGCTCAATTGACTTGAAGAACCAGCCACTTGAAGACCATCTTTTGCACTTACATTTGTCATTATTGAATTGGCCTTTTTGTTCATTTTTGGAACTTATAATTTGTTTGTAGAACCGGCCACTTAGTGGCATATGTGTAATTTTTTGAACATTTTAACCCTAATTGGAGCAAGTATAAATACTTGCTAACTAGGGTTTATAGGGAGCTTTTGACATTTTGAACAAAAACATCTTATTTCCATGAGAGAAAGTGAGTCCTCTTACTAATACACACACTCTTATTTGTGGCGAGTGAGGCTTAGAATTTCTTGTGAGTAATAACAAGAACTTCTAAGTTGCTTCCTTTTTACTACTAGTGTATAATATCTAGTGATAATAGGTTGTTTTCCATCATTTGTTGTTTACGCTAATTAGGGTTCATATTACTCTAATTTTAATAGATTAGAATTGCATGTTATATGTAATTCGATTGGTATTGAAGTTATTTTCAAATTGATTCATGCAATTTGGGTTTATGTTTTACTAGGCATCATGCCGATTGTAAGTCTAATTGTGCTTTTGAGATTGATTCTTCAATTTGGTAGTGTTCATGTTCTTGGATTCACTTTTAAGCACATCACAAAGGGTGATGACTACTATGGAGGTGGAAAGCGAGGATGAAGAGGAGAGCTGGATGAGCTGAAAGATTTGTTAACAGTGTTAGACGAGTATTATGGGGATGCAAATGCTAAGGCACATGAAGATAGAGGGAATGATCAGTATTTGGCTATCAATGTGTTGCACAAGGTGATAACTACTTTTCCTACTAATGAGAAAGAATAGAGGGAAAACCTACTCCATAATTCTTGCAAAGTCCAAGATAACCTTTGCACTCTTATGATTGATGGCGGTAGTTGCACCAATGTGGTGGCTACTTCATTAGTTAATAAATTAAAATTAGTCACTATTCCACACCCTAAGCCATATAAACTACACTGGTTGAGTGAACAAGGCAATCTACATGTTACTCAAAGGGCTAAAGTTCCATTCAACATAGGGGAGAGATACTATGATGAGATTGTCTATAATATTCTTCTTATGTGTACATCATACATACTACTTGGCAGACTGTGGTTATATGATAGAAAGGTGTTACATGATGGGTTTAAGAACACCTATGTGTTCCAGAAGGATGGCAGGCGCATTGTGTTGAATCCCATGTCACCAACTGAATTACAAGAAGCATAGAGACAGATCAATAAGGCCACTAAAAAGATATCCTTATTTATGGGGTGGAAGGAACTGAAAGAAAGCTTGAGTAGAGTGGAGCGTTCTCAAGAGATTCAGAAACTTCATCAGAAGGCATTTGAACATCTTAAGAAGACTTAAGAGCAATAGCGACTTCATGGCAACAAACACATGAAGACCAAAATTTTCAATCTAGGTGACTTGGTTTGCATTCATCTCAACAAAGATCAGTCTCCCCATAAGAAGTCAAAGAAACTTTTAACTAGAGAAAATGGATCTTTTAAGATTTTGGAGCACATAAAAAACAATGCTTACAAGTTGGAATTACTAGGAGACTACAATGTTTCTGCTACATTCAATGTTACAGATTTATTACCTTACTTACTAAAAGATCTTCATGAAAACCCATTAGATTTGAAGGTAAATCTTCCACAGGCCCGAGAAGATGATGGCAATCAAGCCATTCTAGTTACAGGACTGCTTACATAAGTTAAAACCAAAGGACTACAGAATCTTACACTGAAAGTGTTGCTTGATCAGATGGAACCTAAAGAAAATCACCTAGTTTCTTCATTCCTTTTGCTTGATTCTTTTACCTTCAATCAAATACATTTTTCAATGCCTTGGGACGATAACTGGGTAAACTAAATGACTTAAAGCAAGCATGGAACACTGCCTTTAAAAGTTGGCAGCTTGTGTTATTAAAGCTAGCAACTTACCTTGAAAAACCGGCGATGCAAGAATAAAGGCTGGCAGTGTATATCTAAAACCTAGGTAGCTTACAATTTAGGTCAACTGCTTTATGTTGTCTTGAGCCAATTTTCTTTGTAACTCAACCTTGCTTTATTTTTTATACCTTTGGGGATAGAAACAAAGAATAAAACTTAGATATTTTAGAAATACAATATTAGAGTTTTACTCTCATTCTTCTTACACTCTTATCAATCCTTAGATTATGGTGAGTGACGATATCGGGATTATTATGTGTCATATCAACAAGACCATGCTAAGACTATCCTCTTGCTAGTACGTCGTATCTGGTAAGGGTTTAGAGTTCTATCTTGTTATTGCTATTTGTTTTAGATTACTTATTGTGAATCATTAGTTGGATTTACGATTGCTTAATTCTGCATTGGGATTAGGTACATCATTTCTACTTGTTATTGTCATGACTCAAGGGTGGCATTTGGGTTAAATTTTGATGAAATGAAAAATCAATGGAGGTTACTTTGATATTTGTTTGAAACTTGAAGTTGCATAAAGGATTCTTTACGATTTAAAGAAATTTAAGTTATGTTTAAGTGATGATTTTGTGATCTGGTTATGTTTATATCAAGTTTAATTTTTTTATGGGACATATAGAGAAAAAAAGGGATAAAGCCAAATGAAATACTTATACTTTTGGATTTGGGCAATTTAGTACCTAAGGCTTCATTCTTTTATTAATTATTGTCTAATAGAGACATTAACTAATAAATAGCAACATACTAGAAAAATATTAAAGAAAAGCATCTAAAAATTGAGATAAAGTACATGCTTACAGAATGCAAATGTAATATCCAATGCTTTGCAATATAAATAGAAATGTAAATCAATGAACACTTCATATTATATATAAATATCAATGGTTCAATTTTGTATATAATAAAATACTGAATATCTTTCAAAATGTCAATCAAATTACAAAGTCAATCAATTTGTGGCATTTTGGTAAATAAAAAATTAGAAACAAGAGAGAACTAAAATTCCACAATCTCATAGGAATAACATCCATAGATACTTGTTCTTACAATGCTATACATCATGATGTATAGACAAGTGTACATGGTAATAAAATGCACCCACATTTCTTAAGTAAAACTTGGTATATGGTATAACAAAACATAGATTGAAGGTCAACTTAAGTTCCACCTAGGTTCTTGGTATTAACTACTCGAAGTTTAATCATCAAGTTGTGACATCAAACCAAGTTTCATCTACTTCATAGGTTAACTATACTAAAACTACTCAACCACAAACTACTAAAACTACTAGACAAAACAAACTATTAGCTTACAACATGGGGCGAGTACCCCCAATTTCGTCTCCTTTTAACAACTGGATCGAAAAGATTTTCCAAAAAAGACTCCTTTTGGATAAGCACCAAAACTCAAAGATCATATGTGCCAATAGTTGTAGATAGCTTGCTGAAAATTCATCATTTGAATATTCCCCCAAAATCACTATCATTGGTGAATGGGGGAATTCATCTTGTATTTTAGGAATGAAAGAAAAGAGCTTCCTTTGCTCCCAACTCAATTTACCACCCTAAAGCGTATAGTAAGCAACTAACACTCATGAGTGAAGTACATTACAAGACATAATGATTATGCCCCGATATTGAAATTAGCTAAAATCTTCTATGCCATATATATGTCTTCACAATTAATTTCCCTAAGATAGAGGACATTAGGAACTTAAGCTCTCATATCAAGGTGGAGAAATTGGACTAACACTGCCATAACTTCTTAGGGAGAACTCATACCCACTTTGTAGGATGTCTTTCTCTCCTTAAAACTTCAAAATTTTAGGCAAACAAATGTCACAATGGCATTAAGCACACCGTAGAGTGAAAGTGCACATACTATCTAATAAGGAGTTTTCAACTTATGCAAAAGTTTATTAAAACAATCTACCTTTTTACTATGGATCAAACACTTCTATGGTAAGGCAAAAAAGATGGCCACATAACTTAGGGTCTTGGTTAGAAAAGCGAATAAGCATCACTATCTTTATCTTTATAAATGTAACCATTCATATATAATAGTAACTCAACATAATACTTGACATAGATGCAAACTTGTGGCATTCTTCACCCTCTAGTTGTCTATATATATGTTCCCTATGTTGAACCAAAAGCTTGATATACAATTTTGATAAGATAAAACTTGAATTAACTTAGGCTTATAAAATAAAACTAAACTTAACTTTAATCTAATTCTTGCTCAAATGATGTGACAATTTGACCCTTAGATAAATGTTTAACAATGTAAAAATATGCTTAGATTGTATTGCATGTTCATTGTACGTTTAGACATGGAATGGCATTTAGACACCATAGACATAGATTGTTCGATTTTAAGTAACTAGCATCTGAATGCTAAGGCATGGCATTCGAATGCCGGTTTGGATTTTCAAACCATCATTTCTTGACATCTATATGCCATAAGGAGATGCCAAGTGAGATTGGAGTGGCGTCCAAATGTTGGATGGTGAAGCATCTACCCGCCTTATGAGAAAATAATCATTGAGGTGCATTTAATGTGATGTGCTTAAAAATGAATCTAAGCACATGAACTCAATCTAAATGACTAATCAATCTACAAATGCTCAATTATACTTAAAATCGGCATGAATCAAGGATAAACAAATCTCAATAGCATGAACCAAATTAGATGAATCACAAGGGAATTCCAATACCAATCAAATTACATATAAAATGCAATTCCAATCTCTAAAATTGATTTGTAAATCCTAGCAATATGAACCCCAAATTGGCGTGAAACAACAAGTAGATAAAATCAACCTATTCTCACTAAATATTACACACTAGTAATAAAAGGAAGCAACTTAGAAGATCTTGATATTACTTACAAGAAATTCCAAGCCAAACTTGCCACAATTTCCTAGAAATTGATAAAAGATGATGTTTTAGCAAGAGGAACTCTCTATCTCACAGCAACAAAGTGTATTTTTCAAAATGACATAAGCTACCTAAAAACCCTAATTAGCAAGTATTTATACTTGCTCCTATTAAGGTAAAAACAAACCAAAAATTACAAAGTTGCCACTAAGTGGTCGGTTCCTAAAACACTAATTACAAGTACAAAATAAAATGACCGGTTCCCATAAGCAACAATTACATATACAAATGGTCTTCAAGTGGTCGGTTCTTCAATTCAAGTGAACAATTTGTTGAACCGACTCTTCTTTGGTTTATGTAGGTCTATGAATAACCCACAAGTTAAGCTTTATTGAGTTTATCCATCGCCCTGTAAAAATCGACAAGTATACCTACTGGAATGCATAACAAATAAGTAATAGAAAAGAAGTTAATATACAAATATTTTTTGGGTCGGGTTGTTCAAAGAGGACCCTCATTGCCAAATTTTGTAACTCTTTGGCTCTTACCCTAGTGATAAGTCCTGTAGGATTTTGATTCCTATCATCATATCGGATGAATTATATGAAATTTTTCTAAGATTATACATTTGCTTCAAATGTAGATGCTTTGGAAGAAGCCTCCATTTACCGGAATGAATTCACCTTTGGCTTCCAAGGCTAAATAAATCCCAGGGGGAAAAAGACACAAAAACACCATCCGTGTTGATGAAAATGCGGGAGCTTCTAAACTAGCAAATAAGAGAGTGAAGTCATTAAGTGTGCTCCTCATCCTCCATCAAGCGAGAACCAAAGCAACTCAAAACAATAATGTATCTGAGAGATAAGTATTAATCCCTTGAAGCTTTATTCCTTACCTTTTATTCATCTGGCTTAACTGTATTTTTTCCTTTTTAGAGGACTCAGCTTAAGACAGCTCTAATCTTGAAGATAGACAATCTATTTTTAGAAATCTTACTTCACTGGTTAAGGAAAATAATAACCAGTATTAGGGCTAGCACTAGGATCCCATCCAGTATCAGGATCCTGTCCAAGACCAGGACCAAGACTAAGAACAGGAGTTAGTTGACTATGACGATTCTCCTAGAAGGTATGAACACTTTGACGACAACAAGAATTCATATGACCTCACTAATTTCGTCGAAATAGTAAACTTTGACAACGAGGTGGACATGGGTGCGGAGACACACATCAATGTGGATCCTATTGTTCGAACAACAAAAGTAAATACAACTATAGATATTCACACTGAAACCTTACTCCATGTAGGTACTTATGATGAGGGTATTCTAGTTTAGATGTTTGATCCTCCTATCGTTCAATCCTCTCTACTAGTTGACGGCATGTCTAAGACAAGGAGGCAACTCTAATGTGCGATATTAATTCGGAGGAGATGATGGGCTTCCATGGATTTGATGTGCCTCTTCATCTTGTACAACCATTAGAACGCCTTGATGCCTTAGATGGGGAATTCTGGTTAGAATGTAAATTCATCTATGATCTAGTATGTATTGGTATGATGGTCATGCTGAGGAAGCAATGCTACTTATGAGTTGTTCTTGGGACTCCCTGTTCTGTGAAGGAAGTGACTTTAATTGTGAAAGTGTATGATATGGCTCAACTACTCAGCTTTCATGTGAATAACTGAAAAAGCTTGTAAGCCGATGGAATGCAAGGAACTCCACACAAGGCGTGAGAGTAAGTAAGGAGCGAGATTGTGGCATTACAATACTGGGATAGAAATGTAGATGCTAATGCTTACAGTAGGATTTGAACATCTGATGTATAACTTTGTTTGTAACTATTTTCTATGAGAAATAAAATATCAAACAATTTTTTCCTTTTTATATTCTCCTACATGTTTTATTTGTTTCAAGTTATTGTCAGTGATGAGATGGAGAATTCCGTTAATGAGATTTGCATAATTAAAAAGGAGAGAGAGCCTTTTGCCTTTTGATGGTGGCCGATGAGAAAAGTGCATTGGAAACAAAAGATTTAAATAATAGGTAAGCATGAGGAGATCGAACTACCACTCAGATTGGTTGTTGTGGTGTGAGGATGGAGAAGATTGTGAATGTTGGGGAAGGAAAAAAAAAAAAAATGGTGGACAGTTTTTTGGTGGATACATAAAGTAGAGATGGAGAAAGAAGATTGAGAGTGTTATAGTGATAGAAATATATGTACATGCGGTATAAAAAAAAAAAAAAAGTTTTAAAAATGACTTATAAAATTAGAGTTGAATAAAAAAGAATAATCATATCCACTCAATCTTTAGATTAGTATAAATGGTTTTTGGTAGTAAAGATAAAAATACCAAACACTCATTAAACATAAACTAGAACATTCATAAATTTGCAATAAAAAAATATTATTTAACTAGTAGAGGAAGTATTCATAATAAGTTTAGACGAGACCAATTTAATAGATTTCCATCATAATTGTGAATGTTACTAAGTTGGTGAAATATATAGAATATTTTAGAAGCTTATATTACACAATCACATATGTTTCCCATGTTTCATAGTGTATACGTGACCTTATTCTATAAAAAGGATATTTGCTAGGGCATTAATAGAGGCTTTTTCTGTGAACCATAAAAAGGATATGTGACATATTCTATAAAAAGGATATGCTAATTATTATTGTTGCTGTTATCAATAATATTATTAAAGCAGATAAATAGTTCACTTTTGTTGTCTTTTATAAGTAATTCTATTAACTATATTTAAATTATATATTGTTAAAACTAATATGAAACATCTTATTTTCAAGGGTTAAATTAGTAATTTGACCATTTAGACTATCAAGTCCAATTCAATGCCACTTTCATCAACAACAAAAAAAAAAAGGTAAACCATTAACCCTTACTATGCGAGTGGCCTCTTGTCTTCCCTTTCTTCTTTAAACTATCATTATCATTTAAAATACCAAAATGAATTGAACATTAATATTTTTAGTTAGTAAGAAAAATTTATCAATTTTAATTAATCCAAATATTAAAAGGGACTTATATTTTCATAATGGATGCTTTCTTTTTCTACTTTAGTTTTTTTTTTTCATTGTGCATGTAATGCATGCTCTAATGACTTACATATTACATTAAGTTTGACATATATATATTTTTGGATAATTGTACGTCCTTTATTATTTTTAGGCACATATAAAGCAAATTAAATATAATTAGAATATTTTTAATTTATTTTAATAAAAAAATAGTAATTTATTTATCTTGATTATAAATTTTTTTTAGTTTCTTTTTAATGTATTTTTTAATAATATTTATGCATAATTTTTTTCTCAAATCATACTATTATATTTAATTTTTGCATATGTGCCATGATTGCACCTCTGCTAAGAATATATATATATATATATTAATTTTTAGGGACACATATAGAAAATGCATATATTTTCAATTTGCTCTATCAAAATTTTGCACGTATAATATCAACGGAAGCATTACCACAACCCAATTTTAAGTTTCATAAATTTAATATTCTTATATATACAAATGCAATGCGGGTACGCCATCATCCGCTGGAGAAGAGAATATAGTAAGATTCGGTATGTCCGGCTGGTCTAGTCCTCTTACCCAATAGAACTGTAATTGTCAACACGGTTATTTGCCACCCCCACCCCAACCCAAAAAATAAAAAATAAAAAATAAAAATTTGGCATTTATCCTGACTAGTTTATATTATATATATATATATATATATATATAGATAGATAGATAGATAGATTCGGCCCACCATAAAACTGCAATTACCAAATTCAATTACCTCCCGTTATCTCCATCTCTCTTGCCCTAAGCCCTAATCTTCCACTTCCTCATCGTCCTCGATCCTTTCATCCAGGGTTTGTTTTCTAGTAATCCCAATCACTCGATCTTCATGTTCCCGCCAAAACCAGGAAACATCTAACACTTCATCTTACTTTTTAATTCTTGAGTTCAAAAACCTTGAAAAAAATTAGGGTTTCATCATCCAAAATTATGTACAAACTATCATCTTCCTGCGTCGTAGTCTCTGTGCTAGTATTCGTGAATCTTCGTGCTTTTGGTCCCGGTCTGAATCCTTTTGCTCCTTACTGCGTTGCCAATCACTTCAGCTTCTCTCGCTAATTGTCTTTTTCTTCTCGTTTTCGGTGGTTTAGCTTCTCCTTCTTTTCCAGTCGAATCATGTAAATTCGCTGTCTTGATTGTTTGTTAGAGTTTGATTGGATTTTTTTTTTCCTTAAGGACTGTCTGAAGCGGTGTATTACGTATATTGGAGCGGTCTTGGATAGTGGTTTTTAGGGTTTGTGGGAGAATTAGAGTGTGATGCTGGGATTGGAGAACATGCCCCGGGCGGAGGCCGGGTCGGTTCGGCGTAATATGTCGTTTCCGAGAAGGCGTACGTTTAGAATTCGGGGGGATATGGATGATAGGGGTTGGACTCTGCTTCATATTGGTTCTCGAAAAGGCGATCTCAAGCAGGTTTGTGTTTGATTAGCCATGAAGCTTTTAAGATTTCGCAGAATCAATCCAATTTAATGTTTTAGAGAGAGTTATTTTTGTTTTGTTGCATCTGCTTTTATGTTATTTGATTATTGTTGGTTCGCAAACTGGATGATTATCTGTTTCTGTTACGAAGCGTCACAATTATGATAGATTATGCGAATTTTTTTATTTCAAAATGCATAGAGGGTTTCATAGTGTGCGTGCTGTTTGTTTATTGTGAATGGCGTCTTCTATGTCTTTTTGTATTAACAATATTATAAAAATATATAGTTGGCCAAATATATATATATATATATATATATAGAGGTGATCAATTTTATGTTTATAGCGAGTTATGATTATATTGACTTCATAGGCAATTTCGATGACTTGAATTTCTGTCTAAAACACCAAATTTAGGAAAACAGAAAATTTGGTCAAGTAAATAGTAGCAAATTCTTAATTGTAGAGCTTTTTATGTTATTTCATTTGTTATTTTGAAAGGTAGAAGTCACGTGCGCTTGCATACTCACACACACATATTAATTTGGAGGATTTAGTTAATTCGGCTGCTCATATTCAAATTTGTTTTGAACGTACTAGCTGGATCTTATACTTTCTAGTTTCTATATATATGTTACCTAGTGTCAGTACATTTTTAAAAGTAGTTATAATAGGATTAGACCAAGATAACATTGTCATTGATGGAAGAGCTAGGGCCACAAATTTGGAATAGCAAAATCTTTGAGGATGAATTCAAAGATCAATTTAAAAGGTGAAAAGCAACATGGATTGATGTGTCAACAAGATTTTGAACTAATGCAAAATATTTTATATAAGAGATCTAACATTTGTCTAGACTCTGGTCCAAATCTTGTTGGCCTTGCAATTCAAATCTGATTGGACAATGATCTCCTTTACATTGGATATAGGGTTGCACTTATAGAGAGGAAGACCATGCAGGGGCATTAATGCTTGGTCATTCGACCTTAGGTCCACCTATAGCTTAAATATGGGGAAGTTGTCTTGGGGTATGGAAAACTTGAATGGAGATATCTCCTTGGAACTGGGGGGAGTGGAGGTGATTGTGAGGCTGGGAGAGAGATATTTGCTTGTTCTCTAATGCTATGGGGGTACTTTTGTCCATTTGCAAGGGGGAATTTTAGCTCTTGAGTGTTCATCCAATTGAGGCATCCTCACTTAAAGGATAGAAAAGCAGAATGTTTCCAAAGTAGAGAGAATCTTCTTTTCTTTCTTATACAGCAATTTGCAGTATGTTATTTGTACTATTTCAGTACTTTTCTTCTCAGATTGGCACTGCAACAATTGTGATTAGAGTTGTTTCTTGGATAGGTGAGGCGTCTTCTTGATGAAGGAATGGACGTAAATGCAGTTGCACAAGGGCCCAAAGCTAAAGGAGTCACGCCTCTCCATCTTGCTGCAGAGGGTGGTCACATTGAAGTCATGGATGAATTGCTTGAGCGTGGTGCAGACATTGATGCAAGAACAAAGGGAGCCTGTGGCTGTAAGTAGATAACTACTGTAACTTCCTTCTCAGTTTTGCATGGAAAAGATTAATTTAGCATCTTAGACTTTCTTTTTTGGATTGAAATGTATTACAATATTTTTTATCTCCTGATCAATATCTAGAAATGATGTTTATTTTCATTTCCAATCCAGGGACACCACTTCATACTGCAGCAAAAGAACGAAAGAAAGAAGCAGTGAAGTTCTTAATTGAGAATGGTGCCTTCTTGCCAGATGATATAAATGATTGCAGATTCAATCCACCTCTTCACTATTGCCCTGGCCTTGAATGGGCTTATGAGGAAATGAAACGATTCCAACAGGAGAATTCATCCTCAGGGGAGGGCTCATACAGTTCAGATAGCCTGTGATCTTGAATTGGTCCTGAGAGTTGTCAATCTTGAATTGCTCCTGAGAGTTGTCAATCTTGAATTGCAGATACGGTCTAGAGTACCAGTGATCTTGAATCGCAAGATCTTATTTCCGTCTCAGAAGAATAACGCTAAGGATTAATGATTATAATGTATTAAGTGTCGTACTTGCTATGTTATCTGTGTGTACCGGATATCCTGCTTTCGTATTATTGCACGCTGCCCATATTTGAATTAGTGGTGATGTTTTTATTATGAAGATATTTTTGTTTTGGCCTTGTACATTTACAGTCCCATCATTATTGTGAAGAAAGAATATCAAAGCTTATGTAGGTTAGACTGCACGATATAGGCTCTTAAAATCCTGCAGGCAAGTTGCAATGAAAGAAGTGCTGTTGGATGCATTAGAATTTGTTATATCTAGAATATAGAATTACACGTTGTCTGCTGAGGGTTCCTTTCGGACGCGATTATGCCATTTTCTAACCTGTTTTGGTTTGTCAGTAGCCATTGGAGCATGTGGAGCTTTTGATGTTTAAGCTAAGCCCTAGAGTGCAGTACCCGGTCTTGGCTCAAAGGAAAACCTGGTTTGTATCATTGCTGATTGATGTTGTGTTTGTTCATTTTTCCTTTAAAGTATGGAAAAGCGTTGCATTTAGCTCATTGGAATTGCTATTTTATCTTTTATTACTAGTACTCTTTCACTTCACTGTGGAATTGTTATTTCTCATTATATGTAATTTTTATTTCAAAAATGTCATTATAAAATAAAATAACAATAGATGAATTGTTTATTTATTTTTTTATTTTATTCCAATGATCCAAACGAAATGTAAAATCTTGAATTTTATCAGAAAGTTGTATTAGTCAAGGCTTGCATGGCAAACTTTGCTGATAAGAAAATGATATTTCTACACTCCCAAGTAAAAACGAGGTTTTTATATGGATTTAGGGCTCTTTCTAAAAGTAATTATTAAAAATGGGTACTATGCAATTAGTGTGGCAAAAGTGTATATTGTGTATATGCCTTTGGCCTGTTTAACGTGCCTTCAACGTAATGCCTACAAAATATATTAGCATATGAGAATCATAAACTTAGTACAAATGCAACCTACAATAGTACAAATCAACATTGGATTATAATTATCAAACATAAAAAAAAAAAAAAACCTTTATCCAATAACTCAAAACTGGAAACACATCACATTATGGGGAGGCAAACACAACATCTAAACACCAAGCTCTAAAATCTTAAGAAAAAAAAAAACTATAAATATTGCATCTCCAACAACAAACTTCAAACTTTGAGGTAAACCCAAAAACTGAAATGCAATTTTCAACATAATACTATAAGACATCTAAAGTAAGAAAAATCTTTAAATATATTCACTTCCATAATATAAATATATATATATATCAATATAAATATATTTATTTACAAACAAATATGGAAATTTACTGCATAAGCAATATTTACACATCTTGTTTCCTCCTACTGCTGTTCTAACAAGTGTAATGGAAACCAAGGGAAAACTAAAGCTCATTGTGACTCATGTGGCTCTTATGATGAATGATGTTGTAGAAGTGGCTTACCAAAGTCACAAGAAGGCATCATGCTCCATTGAGTAGAAGGACACCCTTTGCCATAATAATGTCTAGTAACTTAGCCGTTTCTTTTGAGGAGTAGGTGGAGTCAAGAGAAGATCCTATAAGACTTAGGATTAGGAGTTACAAAGTTGCTTGGATCGACTGTTGAACTACCTATGATGTCAACATGTATCTATTATCCACAATATGGCACTGATGATGTATTGAGATACTTAAGATTGATTATAGAGCTTAATAGAGGAGATGGAGATCTACTTAACATATCCTCCTTATGACTACCTCGACCTAGCATCTGTCATTCACTTCTAATTCTAACTCTACCTTTACTTCTATGGCGAGATAGTGCTATCAAATTGGGATGGGCGACTCAACCTATGCTGCATGTAAGTTTACCTCCTCATCTTGTGTCTAATCTTGGTGAACTGTAAGGTTTTAGCATTAAACAAGTCAACCCTTAATTATATTAGCTTGCAACAGTGAGGTCCTCCAATAGCAATGAAAAATCAAGTAGACAAGGGCACTAGATTCATCATTGAAAACAAATCCTCCCATCAATTGCAAATGTAGGTGTGTGTATGATACCTAAGCCTCTCAACATCAACTTAAGCCAACAGCACTTTAAATTTGCTTTGCAACTATAATAGGTTCACATATCCTCCCCTAATATTCCTAACCTCAAGTTTCTTTCCTAAGTGTTCACATTCATTTTCCTAATTAAGGCAAGTGCTCCCTTTGACTACCCATCCATCCACTAAAAAGCTAAAAAGTAACTCTACACCTTAGAGTGTGATGGTGGTCCCCCTTAAGTCATGTAGAATGTGTGTCTTTGGCCTACATCTCTAGCCTACACCAATCGCCAATCCAATTGAATGAATGGCAAGTGATTAGCCCCAAAAGACCAACCCACTTGAGGTATAGCACCATGCATGATTCAAGCAAAGTATTCTCCTCATCGCATCATAATTGTAACTTGCGATGCCGCACTATTAGCCAAGCTACCTCTTGAAAACATAAAGGTTCAAAGGATAAGTAATACTTCATCAAATAACAACATTCATATAGAAATTTCACAAAAAAATTCCTAGTGCTTTCAAATAACCTCTCCATGATGGTTCATGGCTCCATCTAAGTTGCAAAATGAAATACAACCTAATAGGTGTTATACATGATATGGTTTGAATAATATTACAAAAACTGCCAACATTTTTTTTTTCATATGCCATCCTTGTTTCTTTCTAGACACTTTTTCTATCATGCTCTTCTATATAGAATACATCTGATATTTCCCTTCTACAAAGACTACACCTAACACTTCCTAAAGGCTACCTAAGGTACATCTCCATGATACTATTTCAACCTAGGCTTTCCCATTCTACATAAAAGTTTTCCATTAGTGCAGAGGAATGGAAAGTTAAAAAATTGCTAATTGAACTCATTTCTAAAAGGAAAGAAGTAAGCTTAGTAATACTATAACTAATGTGTCCACTTGTATTACAGTCCAATAGCCAAGGAATGTCGACCATTAAACACAGTGTGATGTGCCTAGGATTTGAATTTAATCCCAAACATAATCTCTAATCCACATAACTACCTCTAGATAGTGGGATTTATGTATTGTTAGCGTTTTATAGATAATGAAATTAAAAATAACAAAGAGATATTATTGAAATTAAAATTCAACAATAAAGCTGGGGTGTTGTAATTCCTAAATCGATATTATCTATGATTGTTAGAATTCAACAGCTTTATTTGGATAATTACCTAATATGACCCACGAGTGATTTCAATTAAAATGAATCACAACAATCACACAACATAGCCGTTTGATAAGATTCAAAGGTTAGCAATGTTGCTAATGTCTTAAATCACACGGATAATATGTCATTCAATGTTGGGAAAAAAGACAATAAGTCACAAGCTTTGTATCACAAGGAAATAAAAGAACTTAAATAGACCCTCAACCCTAATGGCAAAGTTGTAATTAAATAGAATTAATAATTAAGAGATAAAACAGGATAAAATAAAATATGTGTAGCTAACATAGCTATGAACACACCTGTCTTGGTGACTGTGTATCTCTCTAGTCCTCAGTTTCCCACTCGACATAGTCATGTTATGCTCGTATTAGTCAACAAGCCCATATCAGTGGCCATGTACCTCTTTATGTTACTCTTTTTTTTTTAATCTAACCCCTCTTCTTTTATCTTGTCACAAGCCATTAGCTCAATCCTTGATACCTTAGTTATGTCCTCGACTTGGGTTACATTGGATAGAACCCTAATTCCCACCACAGCACAACTGTGCAAGCATGAGAACAAAGAATCTTATACGTATTCCATTTATTGCATGTGTTGATGTGATTCTTGAAGTTGACAATATGGATCCTTTCTCCTTCCTTTAGCACATTTGCAATACATCGACTTCCAATTATGACCTTAGATATTTCATTTTATCTATTGTAATTGATCACTTTATGGGCATTGGCCATCTATCTCCATTTTTCAATTATCTAATAGGCATATTTTGTGAATACTTTCTCTTCACTATTGTTTCTAGTGCTTCCATAAGTAACTAACACATTTATACAAAATCTTCTTAAGTAGTGCTACCATTGGTATGCTTTAAACATTTTTTTATAATAAATTATAGCTTTCAATGATGTCCATCTATTAAATATCTCAAAAATGTTTTGATGATAACAAAGTACTATGTTAAATGAACTAATAAGTTCATCAAGTATGCAACTAGAAGTATTAAATATGGTATAAACTAGAGTTGAAGAAAAAAGTTGTGCATTGTTGGAAGAAGCAAAAATCAAAAGTAGAAATCAAAAGTAAAATAATCAAAAGCTAAAATCAAAGCCAAGATCTATAGTTAGAATTAGAATCTTTACTTATAATCAAATTTTGATGTCAGAATTAGAATCTATAGTTAGAATTGAAACTAGTAGTTAAAATCAAAGTCAAAAGCAAAACAAAAAAATTAGAATCGGCAAATCAAAATTAGAGGCACACATTAGAAATACAAACTAGAAGCATTATTATCATTGAAGAAGAATTGTTATTTAACACTACACATTAAATATATGTGGTTGATATATCCAATCATATTCATTTAATCAAATCATATAAAGACATTTTTCAAAATCACAATGCATAAATTCTTTATGAAGATTTCACTCATAGACAAGTGTGGAAAGTATAATATGACAACTATTATAAGCAACAAACAAGGAGCTAACATTGAAGATACATTAACAATAAGAGTTTTTCAAAAAAGCAAACATTATGTACAATGGCTATTACCTAATGATGCTCATGGAGAAAATATAAAGGCTCAATGGACAAAAGAGATATTCATGGATGGAAGCAAATATGAAATGAAAGCAATTATTATTACAATGACTACTTCCACATTAAAACTTCGTAGATTTGCTATATAAATTAGCTGCATGAGACTAAAGACAATAAAAGATGAAGAAAAAGAAATATTTTGATATTTGTGATAAAGTTTTCACTTTATTTTTTACCTAAAGTGTTATGCTAAATAGTAGAGGAAATCTTAAATTATATTCCTTAAATGGTCCAAAGCATTCCATAAAGGTCCAAACCTATCAAAAATTGCAAGTTCTCCTTTTTGCAATACTCTCCCACTTCAAAACACCCTAAGTGAACCTCACATCCATCTATCACAAGCATTTCCTTAGCATTTGGCACATTATTAAGGATACGTTGCATCAAATTACATAACCTTTGATCTCTAGATTCTCTTGATCCTCATCATTACCCCAGGTGTGTTGAAGATTCACCCTTGAATCTTGTGGAACTTGTTCTTCCTCCTTTGCAATGTACAGTGACAAGTCAGTTACATCAAATGTTGCTAAGATCCCATAATTGTTTGGTATCTCCACCCTATATGCATTATCATTGATCCACTTAAGTACCTTAAAGTGGACCTTCAGCTATTTGGGCCAACTTTTGAGCTTGAGCATTAAGAAACCTTTTAATGAAGCCCAATCGGCTCAAGGACCAATGACTCATTTCAAAGCACATAGCTTACAAAATTTGTTGAATTCTTCATAGTTTTTTAGTTCATACTATGAAAGATCAAATCTAATTTCATTTGACATATGGCAACTATGTGGGATTTTTCATGATAAATATGAACTATAATTATTTGAAAAGTGAATGATAAAGTAAAAGTGTCTTAGAGCGACTTTAGTGTGTTAGTCTTTTTTTTTTTTTTGGTAAGGAAGTTAAATCAAGGAAAAGGAAATAACTTTAAAGTTTGAAACAATGTTAACATGCTAATCCTATTTATCACAACATTCTTTTGAATTCATAAGCTAGTTTGAAATAGGCTAGATACAAGATAAATACTCTTCCCATTTCCTTCAATTAATAGATTAACAACTATGCAAACAGATTAAACGGATCTATTCAGTTTCATGTGCTTTGTGAAATTTTATTCTCATACTTTCTTCTTATTCAACTAAACTTAAACCATTCTCTCTACCACATGATCTAAAATCAATGAAGAATTGCACTCCAATTTTTCTTTGTTAATTGGTTTCATATGCTATGCTTTCAACCAATTAGCTATCTTTATAATTTAATCAGTAGATGGGCTTTTGAATCTATGTAATGCTATTTTAGTTTTGTTATTCTTGTTTCATTGGACAAACAGATAGAGCACAATGCTTGTATTAAAAAAAAATGGTCGGGTTAACCTATTTAACCCATCAACCTATGATGGGTTAGGCTAAAAATTTTACCTTAGTTATTAAATAGGTTACAGTGAGTTAACCCATTTAATCCACAGGTTACAATATCTGAGCTAAGTTGACCTATTTAATCTATTTGTATAGTTCGAGCCATAACTTGAGAGGATTCATGCATTCCCTCTCCATGTCTAATTACCTTGAAATATTTTCCCTCTTTTTCTCTTTTTCCAATTTTCTACATTTTTTTTTTTACTTTAAAAGTTGCAATATTGCTACCTAGTTATTGAAGCTCCTTTAAATTTGTAACACTATTTATTAAAATTTTCAAATATGCAATAAACAATAAGAAGTAACTATCCTCCACAAATATATATCCCCTTAAAATTTTAGCTTGACATGATTTAAAAAATGGCACACCCTTAACTTTTATAGCAACAACAATTTTCCACATAATTTACTTAAGTAGAACATGTAATGCTTTTAAATTACTAAATGGGTTTCCAAATAGTTTTAGATTTCCAAAAATAATTCATTAGTGTGAGAAAAAGGTTAGAAGAGGATTTAAGAAACTTTTATCAAAAGATTATATGCATAAGAACACAATAAGTCCAAGGCCTACTAACATAAAATTAGAATCCAAAGTCCATCGTACAATCCAAAAAACTTAATGGTCCACAAAAGATACTAAATAGTCTAAAGAAAGTAAATAGTCTTTAAATGGATATTAGTCCATTGCCATCAAAACTAGTCAACAACGCTACTTGTCGCTAGCTACATCATTTTCATAAATCCTAAATTCATTCTTGAAACCATACCCCCATTAGGTCATAAGTATAGTCAACAAAAGCATCATCATCACCTGAAAAGATTATGAAAGGGTAAGTTAAAAGAGCTTAGTATAATAGTGACACAAACACACATGAGATGTCATGCATGGCTTGATTTTGTTTTAATAAATAGATCAATTTAATATAATTACTTTAATATGAAAACCAGCAACACGAGAGTACTCATGATTCTAGACAACATGACAGGAAACTCGGGATTCAATGCTATCACAACAATCATTAGAGGTTAATGAAAGCAATCGAAATCTATGCCCATAAACAAAAACAAAAGTAGCCTTGTTTACGATTCATCACCAATATCTAGACATCACCTATCATAATCCATCTATACCATATCACTCTCTATCTCTGCTAAACCTTAAATAACTCCTAGCATGACTTTGCTCTATTTTCAGTGAGCATTATATCAATACAGTTTCACCCATGAGCTACCACCCAAGCTATACTTAATGGTCTAAGCGCCGAACTACATATCCTTTAGAAACTTTGCCTACAAATGTAGTCTTGATTCAAGTTTGTCACTCGCTTACTCAAGAAAACCAAGCACAAAAGACATGCAATTAGTTTAACCAAGTCTATGCATTAGTCTGGGTCAATAGTTTCTACCTTAACACATAATATGCAAGACACTATGTACTTAAAGAATTGAAGATTCCCCAAGTGAGTGGTGAGTCCAAAACCAAAAGCAATTATCAAGTTGTTATGAAATTAAGAAAGAGAAATTGGGAGTTAATTAATTGAAATCAATTACTTGTTCTTAGTATAAGTTTAGTGTAATTTAGGTCATTAGTTAAGTCGGTAACTTAGGCCCAAATTCTAAATTCATTTACTAAGTCTATTCATTAAGCCTATACTTAAGCTTGTTACTTAGGCCCATTAGGTTGTTCTTTAATTTTAAGTCTAGGTTTAAAGCCTAATCTTAATTATTGGGTTAAATTAGGTCATATTCTTTTAGGTTTTTGTCTTATTATTCTAAATCTAGATCTATTATTGGGTTCATTCATCTATGCCCATTATCTTATAGTTTAATTTCTATTAGACATAGGCCAACTATAATTATTCAAGGCCAATTTAATTTCTAGTCCATTTATTATATCTAATCTAAATTCATTAGGCCTTATCCCAATTAATTGTTAAGCTTAGGCTAACTAAGTTTATTATGCCTAAACTCACTTAGTCTAAACCCATCTATTTAGTCTAGGCATGGCAAGGTGTAGCTAATTACTATCTAGGCCCATTACAATTCACTTATTATGTTTAAGTTAGCAGATTTAATTTGTTTTTCTTTCTTATGTCATTTTTTTTACTCCACCAAAAAAGTATCTGATATAATTTGTTTAAGGTTTTTTGTTTTTGATGTAAAATTGATTAAAGAAAACATACAATGAGAAGGCACCATTTCAATAATATAATTACTATAGATGTAGGGTTCTAACAAGAGTGGTCATATGCATGTTGTAAATGAGTCTCATGCTACACTTGACTTTAGAGTAGTGATATAAAAATAGCATGCAGTAGGATAACCTACAAAGAGTGATAAGGAAAATGAACAAGTAGTTTAATGTCTCAAATATGCAAGTGATAAATTAGATAGTCTAAGGAAACTTTAAGTTTCAACCTCGCATCTTATGCGATAGAGATCTATAATTTCCTAAGTTGTTTACTTGATCTTTGATAGTATAAATAATGCATTAAAATGTCATTTTTTTTATCTCTTCCCAAAAAAGTCAAATGAGAGGAAGTGTCTAAGTATTTATAAGGTCTTAGGTTTAATGACATCCATTTGATCGTCTTAATGATCGATGGATGAGATAAAGCTTTCTCAATTCATAATTATCCTAAATGAACTTGCTAATGCATCAAGGCTAGTAGCCAACCTCATGAATGCTTGAGCTTACTTAAGAAAGACTAGATATAGACAAACCGATCTAATGATCCTTGTTCCGAGCTCAACAAACTAATTATTTCTAAGTCATTCCAACTATTAACCAAACTCTTTAAACTCTATCACCTAACCTAATAAGTCAAGCCTAAATAAATAATGAGCTTAGCTCAATAATTAACATAGCAAGTTTCACCCCTCTACGTTTTGCCCCCCTAACCAAAATTCTTTAAATGGAGTCTAAGTATTTTGTGCATCCATTACATGTTATAAATAGTTAGGTCACAACTCAGTACATGCACACTATAAAGCTTTAGCACTACTACCAAACATGCACTCATAGCTTAAGAATGCCCACCAATGCTGCAAATTTATTTATTATATATGTCTCAATGTGTGAACTTGCTGTATTATTTAATTGCGCACATCATTTTAAGCTTACTTAAATAACATTGCCCCCAAGGAAAATTCCACTGGTTTTTGAAAATCTCTTAAAACTACTTGCTCCATATATATACATAATTATATGTATGGTTGCAATAATGATAATAATCTTCCAATCTTCCACATTTATAGAAAGCAGAAAATGCGTCTTCTATTGTTAACCCTGAATTGCGAGCATCATAAAATTTTGATCATGCTTCTTTATAATATGCGTGAAATTTCCACCGTTTCATGTAATGGTATTTGGTCGCCCACAAATGGCTAAGACGTACGGCGGAAAGCATCGAGCTCGTTCCAAGAGAAGACTTTACACACTCCGCTTGTCGGAGATAAACGTGGAGCTACTCCAAGAAGCTTCGAATATTATAAAACCGTCTTTTTTTTACCTTTCTTTCTTTCTTTCTTTTGCACAGGTGATAGGAATTTCATCTTTAAGAATTCGTCTCACGCGAACAGTGGTCCTTCCTCGCTTACTGGTCTTCCCTGTGAGTTCATAGGCCATATCATAATCGTAGTTTACATGCTACTGTTCTAGCGCTCATGAAAATTCATTGAGCCTCAATATAATAATATTCATTTGTAGTAAGAACACTCCGGAGGCCTGACATGGTCCAAAGGGCTAAAACATGAAACCGTTAGTTTCAGAGATGGTCATCTATAGCCTCTCGAGCATTACTTGATGCCTGGGTTTGATTTGTTAATTATTAGCACGCCTCCTGTTTCTATATACATTTATCGACTCTTGCGATTGACTTTCGGCAAGGAGGTTAATAATTTCCTCCCAAGTGCACAATCCTTAGCAGCTTGGCCAAGAATAATAAATAATAATCATGACAATCAGTAATCATAACTCGGACTTTGGCCCTGGCTTCGCTTATTCTTCTGCAAGTCATCACATGGCAAACTTAGCACTTGCACAATAGATGCGTGAGCTTTGCTTCTGCTTTTTATCAATTCGTGAACTTGCTAGTTTTATGTAGATATTTGGCCTTAACTTTCATGGCAATATCGGGCTGACGTGTGTATTTTTGTTTTATCTTGGATAGAATACATACATATACTTATGACGTTATTCTTAATAATTTTTCACTCTCTTTATTTCGTAGGCATTGTCTTATTACCAATACTGCTCCCAGACAGTTTCATAGTTCTTTTCAGGCAGTAAAGCGCAATCACACATTGATGGTAAAAGAATCAAGGAGTAACAAAGTTTGAAATGCAGAAGCAATCAAGCAAAGACACCTGCTAGTGCATTCAAATAAATGTCCTCCACCAGTTTCGGGTCCTTGGGAAAAATGGTTAGACAACACTATACTTGGAGACACGTTCTATGACAAGATAAAGTGTTGTGAACTAAGCACGAGACCCTCTACTAACAGTGAGCTTCGGTTTATTGAGTAGGAACCTCCTGCTAATTCCTAGGATACCATCAAAGGAGATTCGGTGTTGTGCTTTAAAAATAAGAGGAGAGAGTTACCACTTTCCAACACCCAATTTGCATAACTCATGTAGCCACCTCTTAGATGGGGTGTTTGGGTGGAATATATCACCATGAAGTTGGAGTACGTGAATCTTTTGAAGAAGTCTAAGGTTTCGAAGGGAAACACTCTTAAATATTGCTATCATTTTCTTAAATTCCGAAATATAATACCTACAAAAATTATTTCAAAAATAGGTTTTAAAGACTTGGATACAATTTTCAATTTCTTGTTTTCCAGAATTTGCAAAACTGAAAGCGTAGACTCGATTTACTTATTCGGTACAATTTATATTGAAAGCACGGATGCCACCTAGCTATAGTATACTCAAATCAATTTATATATATTATAGGCTCCATAACTTTAAACAAGTAAAAAGTTATGACCTTTCAAAGTTAGAAAAAAAAAAAATTGAAACTGATGCGATTTATTTTTTCAACTTTAAAGGGTTATAACTTTTTACTCATTTGGAGTTACAAAGCCCATAATATATTTAAAAAAAAAAAAACTGATTTTAAAGTGTACTATAGCTAAGACTAAACCGCGTTGCCATTTGGTATTTTATAAGAGTCAAATTGCTATATTTTCATGTCCCGAAGTGTAAAAAAAGAAAAAGAAAATTTATACTAAAGGTGCGAACATCGTTCTTGCCTTCAAGCAATTTGTACTAAAAGCGCAAACCCAGTCTACGCCTTCAGTTTTGTAATTTTTTGAAAAAAAAAGAAATTGCAAATCGGGTTTGCACCTTTGAAACTTATTTTTGAATAATTTTTGTGAGTATAATATTTGCAAAAAAAATTTGAAAAATTACACTATTTAATAGTTTTCCCTAGGTCTTGAGCACTATCACCACCTCCACTTGGTTGTGGTTCCAACAAACAAGTGAGATGGAGGCACAATGGGCCCTCATCTATCACTAGAGCATTTAAACCCACACATTTATCACTCTGTGGAGGGAGATAGCTCCAACATAGGAAGACATGGTCATGCTTTTGAACTTTTGTGGTTTTGGGCGGACCAACATTACTACAGCTGCAACTTTTTTAGAGCACAAACATCTTTATTAGGTGATTTAAAAGCTACTTGTATAAAAAAGAAGAAGCCTTGTTTCTCATCTTAGCTTGCATACTTCTTTGAAGAGCAAATAGCAAATAAGCTTCGGGTCTCGAGCCTAAGTCACAAGCAAGACTAAGTATTCCATACAATTCTATATACATGCCTGATATATGTATTTATTGCTTTTAAGTTATCTTGTTCCTATAACTATAAGCTTGTAGCTCTTGTCACATTTTAGCTCTCTTCATTTATGTTTCCTAGCAGGCCAGAGAAATGCGAGAGTCCATGCCTTTTTCCTATTGGCCATACGAATTGCCTAAGGTGAGTGCTTTGCACTAATCCTCTTTTACTTGGACTCGTTATATTGGCACTTGGACCTATATCATCAGGTTTCAGTGTGCTCGAAGGGTCGATGTGTGAACATGTCACATGTGGACCTTATATTCCTATAGCTCTTCTTCTGTGAGTTATTTCAAAGGCACTTCACACATTCCATTACTAATGACAAATCTAACCTTACCCCCCTTAAGGCATGTGCATGGGTCAAAAGGATGTTGAAGTGGCCTCTCTTGTAGCTCATAGATACTAAAAATGAGTTTACATTCTATCTCTATAAGGAATGAATGTCGAACTATAAAGACTATGGTAAATGCTATCCTACATGCTCGAAGGGAGAGGTTACCTTGATTGGAAATCGTGAGTCTTTATGAATTCAAGGCGAAGTTCCTTTTGTGGTGCATTCCGAAAAGCTTGCTCTCCCTACTTGACAACAAAGACTTATTTGAATGCTTATTGAAGCAAAGTGTCATAGTGTGCCCCTTCATAGGGTCGTATTCCATTCTGGCTTTAACTAGGGAGTGTCATTGCCTTAAGCTCTAAGCTCTATTTGAGCAATCTTGCTACACCAATGATAATCCAGAATAAAGGGGGTAGTGATCTTAGTGGATTATGAAGGTCCCCAATCCATTCTAAAGATGATAAGGGTGATGATGATGACAAGAAGATGGCATTGATCTTGACATTGATGCAGTTAAGGAGAGGGTGCAGTTGCTAATCATACTAGTGCAATGCTTTACTTAGGTACTTGTAGAGGTGAATTATGCGATTCACTTGCTTATATCCCTCCTTCCTCAGTTGCTAACATGTCTTGTCGAGATAAGGTAGCAACTCTAGAAGTTGTTATTATGTTAAAGGAAACTTTGTCCTTTCATGATTTTATCGTGTCATCTCATCACTTAATGCCACTATAAGGCCACTTGGTGGCCTAAGTTAATTGAGGATAAGTAGTCATCTTGTGCTTAGGAGGCAATGCCTTCACTTAACAATAGTGATGAAATGATTGTTATAATTGGGGTTGACTTAACCTTTTATGGGTCATCGAGCTTGTAATATTATAATGTTATTCAGACTCTCATGATTTAAGGAGCCACTTAGACTATGATCTAAGGAGTCTTTAAAGACATCTCGCACATCAAAACAAAGCTCTCACTTACAACAGGGATGTTCAAGCAATCCCTTTTTGAGGAAGCATTTAATCACACATAAGTAATGACAATAACATCCATTGCTTAGACTTAAGGCATGGAAACTATGATGTTAAGGACTCACTTGGGCTTAGGGTGTTGTAACTATGATGTTAGGGCATCACTTGTGCTTAAATTGCAAGAGCCATGATGCCAAGGCATTACTTAAGGTTAAAGCACAAGGGTTAAGATGTTAGGGTATTGCTTGGGTTCGAAGTATTGTAGCCGTGATGCCAAGGTGCTACTTGGGCTTAAAGAGTAGGAGCTAAGTTGCCAAGGCTTTGACTAGGCTTGAAGGATGGAAACGAATATGTCAAGGCATTATCTAGGCTTAAAACATAAGGGCTAAGATGCCAAGGCATTGCCTGGGCTTAAGGCATTACAACCTTGATGCTAGGGCATTGCTTGAGTTTAAGGCATGGGAGCTAAGTTGTTAGGGTTTTGCTCAGGCTTAATGTATGACTACCAAAATGCTAAGGCATTGCTTGGGCTTAAAGTGCGAGTATATAAAATTATAAAAACTATAAATATTTTAAAAAAAATGAAACTTTTATTATTAGTGGTGAAATTCACTCTTTGTTTACAAAGTAATGTCAATTTTTTACATTGACTTTAATGCTTAGCAAATCATTGATCATTATCAAACAAATCATGTTCCAATATATGGGTATCATAGGTTGGGAGTGGGTGCTCCAAGCATCGCTATCTTCAATGACAAGCTCGCCATTTTGAAGCCTCTCATGGAATATTCTTCTTAAGTCCTAACAATCCTTAGTGAGGTGGTCCACTATTCTATAATACCGATAATACTTTAGATTGCTTCTTTCCTCTAACATTTTGAAGCCTCTCATGGAATATCCTTCTTAAGTCTTGACAATCCTTAGTGAGGTGGTATACTATTCTATAATATTGATAATACTTTAGATCTCTTCTTTCCTCTAACATAGGTTGGCGTTTAACTCTCGGCAACTTGATGTTCTCATTTTGCATCCAACAATCTAGTATAAAATGTACCTTGCTTATTAGGCATAGGAATGGAGGTGCCTCTATAGAGCTCTTTGCTCGATCATTCTTAGGTTTCTTACTATTTTGCAGCTTTCATCTTGAGTTACACTCATAAGTGCAGGTCACTTGTCATACCTGCTACCTTCTCCTCATTGCTTTGCAATGGAGTTGATCGTCCTTTGCACATTCTCCACAAGTGTTGCGAAAGTACACAAGCGAAGGTTTTTTAGATGGATGGCATAATTAGTAAACATCCTCTAGATATAGATCTTTACAAGTTCTTTCTCATTACATATATCTTAGGTGTTTAAGATGCACTCTCTAAAGCACTTTATATAATCCATTAGATCCTCCTTTGGGTTCTGTCGAATCTTTCCTATATTTATGATTGTGACTTGCTCCTAAGTACAGAAGAATTAAGAAGAGCTTACACATGATCTCCCATGAATTGACCAACCTACTGAGACATTGACGTACCAAGTGTATGCCTTATTAATTGATGACTTAGAGAACTTTCTAAACTTCAAGTCATTCGACCTATGTACCTCTAGAGTTTCAATAAATTTAAGTAAATGTTCTTTAGCACTTCCCTTCTTGCCATTGAACAACATAAACTTAGGACTAACATATTCCTTAGGGACTTTGTAGCTATATGCTACTGATAGGGGAATTTCAACTCTAGCACTCCCATGGTCAACTTAGCTTATATCTCTTTCATGTATATGTCCAAGTCTTCCTTTACCATAAAGAAAGACCAAAAAGCAAATACTGTAGATACAATTGGCAAAGCAAGAATGAGGTCAAGGAGAGAAGCAAGCCTACTAAGTGTGGTGTGAAGAGGAGCGCATGAAGATGAAGAGTCACTAAGTTAGACTCTTACATTCTCTACTTTAGGAGCCAATTGTTGTGCAGCTTTTGGTAGAGGGGTTTGCTCTCCCTCTCTTTAAAGGATATCGTCCTTAAGAGGAGGTGGGATATCACTTAGCTAAGTCGAAGGGTTAGCACCTTGCTATACAACAATGGTAGGGCTTGGTTGAGCCATACCTTGTTACACTACAGCCATAGTGACCAATGCTGACATGAATTTAGAAAACATAGTTGTGAATTGTCCTAATTAGTGTTTCCAGATGATAGGGGTAGATTATTCTCGTTAACTTTAGCATCAGTGTCTTGCTTTTGAGAGGTAGTGCTAGAATCACCAATCACTCTCCTTCTTTAAGTTGCTATAACTCTACTATCACTTTACTCATGTCCCTAGTAGAGTCACCAAAATGTAGACGTAAGGTTCCAACTAAAATGGTCATGTCACACTATATGTGACTTTAAAGTAGTGATATGGACAAGAAAGCCTAAGGAAACCTTAGGTGTCGATCTTGCAACTTATACAACAAAGATCTATAATTGCCTAAGTTTCTTACTTGAATTTTGAGAGTAGAAACAATACATTAGAATATTGTTTCTCTCATCTCTTCCCAAAAAAATCAAATAAGGAGGGGCTAAATATTTATAGGTTCTTGGGTTTAATGATATCCATTCGATCATCCTAGTGATTGATAGATGAGATAAATATCCTGAATGAGCTTGTTAATAAACTAAGGCCAATAGCTAACCTCATGAGTATATGAGTCTACCTAAAAACGGTTGGATGTGGATAAACCAATCCAATAATCCCTATTTCGAGTTCACCAAGTTAATTCTTCTCAAGTCATCTCAAATATTGACTAGACTCTTCAAACCTTGACACCTAGTTCAAGAAATCAAGTCTAAATAAATAATGGGCCTAGCCCAACAATTAACAAAGCAAGTTTTAACCCTTTGCAATTACTTAATTTTATGTGCTCAATCTATAATATTACAATATTTGGAGGAATTTTATTATAAGTTAGCCCTATTGAGAAATATCTACTATAAATTTATATGCTTTTTATAATTTATAATTAAAACATGACTAATATTTTAGTGAATTTATAAACCCTCAATGCTCGACCCCTCATGCTTTGAAGCTCGTAAGTTGCCTCGAAGATTTGTAACTTTCCTCAACTTAAGCTACATTTATCTGTTGTAAAGACCCTTATGTTTGGTGATTTTTCTTATGGCTGCAACGTTCTCTGTAGTTCCATAAAAATGCACACAATTCATAATTCTCTTTGCTGCTAATAGTTGTCCATAATGTTTCTTCGTATTATGTAATTTTATTATAAAGTTTATAAATTGACCCATTTTCATGTCTTTTTTTTTTTTGGTACGTCTTCTTTGTCATAAGATCTCAGTAGATTTTATTATAAACCTCGTATTTGTAATTTTCCTTTGTATTTTACAACACTTGAGAGAAAAGTAATAATCCTAAGCATTGTTTGTAAATGGAACGATACGTAACATCAAGTTTTGTACTAATTATTGGGCAAAAATACTTCATAAACATATTCAAAACTTCATAATTTTCTTTAATCTCGTAATTTAACTATAATAGTCCATAATTAGTAACAAACTGCATAATATATCACAAAGGTTCATAATCTGAGGTTGGTGAATCGTCTCAATTCCACACAAAATCATAAAATTTCTCACTTGTCTTCTAGTTTGAAGTATGCTTCAAAAGTTCATAACCTTAATTCACATGTTGTAGGGTACCTTAAAAATCCGCAACTTCCCACTGCATGTGCATCATTGGTACCATGAAACCTCCCCATCCTAGCATGATAAGTGCGTGCTCGCTCGCCTATATCTAGACAACAAACAGTGCATACTTACGAAGATGCAATATGAGGCTTAAAATCAATAAAATTGTACTATAACTCCATTAAAATTTAGGCTAACATTGAAATAAAATACCCTGCACTACATCAACTACAAAGCATGGCATTGGATCGTACTCGTATATCACTACAGTACTATAGAACACATGGTCTGTACACACCCAGTGCAATGGGTGGAAGAAAAGTTTTTCTTTTGGAGTTAAAAGCTACAATTAAACGATGTTACTATTACTAATCAATAATACGCTCATCATAGGTTTACAGAGAACAAGCGTTGCTTACTATTCAAAGCATCCATTGGCCAACAAAAATATAGTGCATGAATGTTAAAGACAAGGCAATTCCGTTAGAAGCTCGATAATACAGCTGTCTCTTTTGAGACATCCAATAAAATTGGATTAATACAGAGATCTAAACATAGATTAAATTTCAACAGCTCCAAAGATTGTGCCATCATCCCCTCTGCCTGAGGTCGGTTGCAATCAGGCACAGCGACTGCAAAATTTGTGGGTGCAGGCAAAAAAGGTGCCACAGTGGGGATGGATTTGTACGGGTTAGGAGTATATGTACATATTTACGGGAAAGTTGGAAAATTGGATCTTTGCAGCATACTCGAACCTGTTATCGATAAGAAGGCATCCAAGATATGCCGATGACATCATGAACCACAACAAACGTCCAAGAGGCAAGATCAGAAATTTTTACCTCAGCATGGGCTTTCTGGAAAGGCTGACAATACCAGATTTAAATGAGCACATGATGCAGCCGAATTCCTTCTACCTTCTAAGGTGCAGCTCAAATGTCAGTCAATTTTGATCCTTGGGAGAACTGAGACTCATTCTTCATAGAGTTAGCACAGCATAACCAGGTGGCATGACAAGCATGCTTAGTGTTATCACACGCCATACCATATGGAGTTGCTTAGTCATCTTCCATGCCATGACTACCACTTCAAGCAATCAATTCTCTCTCATTTTTTTGCAGATGAATTGGCCATGACTTTTTCTTTCATAGCTTCCTTTTCTAGTTTTTTCTTTTCTGCATCAGCCTGTCTTTCATTCTCGTCACGTGATTTTTTGAACATCTTGACAAAGACAACCAAAATCTGTGTCACTGCAAACAGGAACAGGTAAGTTCATCAATTGATACTGACCTGCATCAACTATTGGGAAGCAGCTTGGAACTCAGAAGCAATTGTCATTTCCGTTATTTACACACAATTGAAAAGGGTGTCTACATACAATGTCCAACACATATATTGGCCCAGTGTTCCACGCCCAATTCTTTGCTGTATTGTATATAGCACCATGTCTTGAGAGAGTGGAATCATCTCAGAGTTACTCTCACACTTCTATAGGTTATCATAAAATATATAGTTCTTTTAATTGACCCTGTTTCCCAATTATCTTTAGATATTGCAAGATTTATTGGGATAGATAAATTTTAGAGTCCTGCCAATCTACCCCATATGCCAGATCCACAATTCAACACCTAGTTACTAATACCTTCAAAGTTAGGAATTTTTCCATCAAATAAATGATTACTTTAAATGCAGAGAGTTGCATGCACGTGCCATCATAGTGCACCAAATTGGCTGTGGAATGCATGAATGATTAATAGGGTATACATGACTTAATAAACGTGTAACCATATACACTTACGCATCATCTCATCATTTGGCTATTTATTTGAAGTAAAACAATGAAGTAATGAAATCAAAACATACATAAGAAGTCGCATAGTAAACAGAAAAGATGGTGGTATATTATCTAAAACCTCTAAGCTTTCAAAACACTCAAGGAAATTCAGCTGCTTCCCCAAGGCTAGTGTATTTTCAATGTCCATGGTAGATGAACATATATCAATTACGCACCGAATCATGCATTTCCACATCAAATGTCATTTGGCCATTCCTAAAATACATTTTATTATGTCTTTGCAAATGCATGTGTCCAATCTTTTTGGTTTAGTGCATACAGCTTGCTCATTACTATTTACATGTTTTCTCTAACACTAGAAAATGCATTCTGCTTGAGCAAACCTTCTACATTTGTTCAAAACAAAGGCAGATAACAAAAATTATTTCACCCAATTGATTTGCGCACACTTGAGCAAATATGCTTATTTATATCATCTCTCTGAAAGTCAAAGCAATGGCTGATCCAAGTTTTCCTTATATAAGTTGCTATAGAAAACTACTAGGCTTTTGTCATTTTTTCTTGATTTGCAAGGGCCACTGACAGGTGCAATCATGTAGCTTTTTCTTTCTAAGACAAAATTGCTATTATTATCATTAAGGAGGGAGAGTAAGTTTCCTTATCTTATAAATAGGTTACGCCAACTTCACTACTTCAATGGACTGTACGTCCATATCAACCTCCTTTTTCTTTTACTTACAGATCTAATAACAGAGCTTAGAATCAATAATGTCACTGGCTCATTTACCATCAAGTTAGCAGCCCAAAGCCCCACTAACAAAATGAAAGAATAAATAGTGTGACTGGCTCATTTACCATAAAGTTCGCAGCCAAAAGTCACACTAAGAAAATGAAATTCTATGTTCTTGAGGTTCCTCCCCCTTTTTTTTTTTTGGTGATTGGTTGGGGCAGAGAGAGAGAGAGAGAATATGTTACAATGTTGTTTTTATATTGAGTTCCCAAGGATATCTAATGGTAATGGTTTAAAATTCAGGTCAAAATATGCAACCTCACATAAATTATATAGAATTCCTAAGCTTAAAAGTTACAAAAATTTGGGTGTGTAGTCAAAGTCAGATTTGTATATGTATATATTTAGAATTTTTTATAATTAGAATTTATTTGTTACCTATTTTAAATAATTTTGTTTTAATAGGCTAATCTTTTGTTTCCTACTTTAAGACTTATTCCTTGTATAATTTACTCTCCTTGTAATCTATTTAAAGAGACAAAATCTCAATAACAAAGTGTGTGGATTTCTTCATCCCTTATTTATCTTTTTTCTCATGGTATCAGAGCTCAAACCCTACTTCTTCTTCTGTCCGAATTCTTCTAAAACCCAGCATATCTACCCGAATTTTTATTCACCTAGATCAAATTAGATCAGATCACCATCTCCATCACCTGTCGCATTCAAGCTCCTTAAGGATTAATTCTTATGAAGAAAAACAATAGTGATGTTCAGCATGATAATAAATAAATGGCTACGTCTATAGCTCCTTTTTCCGAGAGTGATACCTCTTTACATATTACTTCCCACAAATTAAATGGTAAAAACTATCTACAATGGGCACAATCCATGAAGATAGTGATTTGTGGACGTGGAAAACCGGGTTACATCACAGGTGAACTCCCAATCCCTAAGACAATTGACCCATCATATACAACGTGGCAATCCAAGAATTCAATTGTTCCCGCTTGGCTTATTAATTCAATGGAACCACAAATTAGCCGCTGTTATCTACAGTTTAAAACGGCCAAAGATGAATGGGATACAGCTCGTCGGATGTACTCTGATCTTGGAAATGCAACTCAAATTTTTGAGATCCGATCAAAACTAAAAGAGATGAAGCAAGGATCCAATTTTTTTACCCAATATTTTTCTGATCTCTAAGATCTTTAGCAAGAATTGGATTTGTTCTTACAGGAAAATTCTCTTTGTACTAAGTGTAGTGTGAAGCAACGGTGTAACCTGGAGAAGGAGAGAGCATTTGATTTCCTTGCTAGTCTTAATCGAAATCTAGATGAAGTACGAGGTAAAGTGGTATCCCGAGATCTTTCCTATTCACTGAAGAAGCCTTTGCTGAAGTATGACGAGAGAAAGCTTGCCAAAAAGTGATGCTCGCGGATGACAAACCCATTGCTCCATCTACACCAGAAGGATATGCTTTAATGATAAGAAAAATATCACCAATATGGACAGCAAAATTCTGATCAGCATCCAAATAAGTGACCATGGTGTGATCATTGTAATAAACCTGGACATACTAGAGACAAGTGCTAACAGATTCATGGGAAACCAGCAAATTGGCAGCCCTAGAAGAAAAATGAAGGACGTGTATCACACTCGATCCAATCAAGATCAACCTAATGTCTCTCTCCCATTCAACCAAGAACAAATTGATCACCTATGCAAACTCCTAAGCCAATCCTTTGTCAATATGTTACAGAACACCCCACCATCCAGCTCCAACATTGGATCATGTTTTGTGACTCAGCATGGTAAACAATTTTTAGCCTTAAACACTCTTCAATTCTCAAATCCTTGGATTATTGATTCTGGAGCCTCCAACCACATGACAGGTGGCCCTAATTTTTTTCACTCTTATGTCCCTTGCTATAATCATATCACAGTTAAAATTGCTGACGGATCCTTGATAAAGGTTGCTAGAATTTGTGACATAAAATTAACTCCAAGTCTAATTCTCAAATCCGTGTTCTATGTACTTGATCTAAAGTGTAATCTAATATCCATCAGTAAACTTACACGTGATAATCATTGCATTGCTAATTTCTTGTCTTCATCTTGTCAATTTCAGGACCTATCATCGGGGAAGACGATTGGCAATGCTAGGATTCATGATGATCTTTATTACTTTGACAATGATCAGTCAATGAGTCATTCAAATTTTGTGTCTGGAATTACCTCCAAGTCATTCTTTAGTACGAATGAAATAACATTATGGCATCATAGACTAGGCCATCCTAGTTTCTCTTATTTAAAGCATTTGTATCCATCTTTATTTGAGAGTAAAAATCTTGTTTCCCTTGAATGTGAAGTCTGTCAATTAGCTAAGCATACTCGCACTATTTTTTCTCCTAAACACTACACACCTTCCACACCTTTTTTCTTGATCCATAGTGACATATGGGGACCTTCAAAAATTACAACTTGCCATGGCAAAAGATGGTTTCTTACATTCATCGATGATCATACACGGATTACATGGGTATACCTATTACATAATAAATCAGAAACTGGTCATATATTCAAAATTTTTCACAAGATGATTCAAACACAATTCCAAACACAAATCCGTGTTCTAAGAACTGATAATGGGAAAAAATATTTCAATTCCATGCTTGGTGATTATCTGATAGAAAATGAAATTCAACATCAAAGTTCTTGTGTTGAAACTCCACAAAAAAATGGAGTATCAAAAAGAAAAAATCGGCATTTATTGGAAGTTGCTCGAGCTCTTCCAATCAAGTTTGAAACTCCTTTGTCCATGTAAGGGGATGCTATCCTAACTACTACCTATCTCATAAATAGGCTGCCAAGTCGTCCAATCAAGTTTGAAATTCCTTTGTCCATGCTCTCTAAAACCTATCTGCAAGTGTCTAAATCCAATACACTTCCATCAAGAATTTTTTGTTGTACCGCATTTGTTCATATTCATGATCATAACAAGAACAAACTTGATCCTCGGGCAATTAAAGCAATTTCGTTGACTATTCTCCTAACCAAAAAGGTTATAGGTGTTATTGCCCAAAAACAGGAAAAACATATGTTTCATGTGATGTCACATTCTTTGAGAAAACACCATTTTTTTCTTCATCTTTGCTTCAGGGGGAGAATCGGAATGAAGCTTCTTGTCCTTTGGATACACTTGATTTGCCACTACCTGATATCACCTTAAGACACAATCCCTAAACCTGAACCAACAAAAACCAGTCTTCCTATAGTTGACCCAACTTCATCTGATCACATCACAAGTTTGGAAACAGGGGGAGAATCAAGAACCCTAAGGTTTGAACAGCATGAGTTGCAGGTCTACTCTAGAAAAAAAGGGCATCAAAGAAATAAAGAAATCATGAATCATACTCATAGTCAAGCAGATAAACTAATGATAGAGTCTCACTCAACCAACAAATCAGGTAATACAAGTCATGAATCAGATTTGAATTTACCGATAGCATTGAGAAAGGGTCTTAGATCTTGCACTCAACATCCTATTTCTAAATTTATATCTTACTCTAAGCTATCTCCTTCTTTCAATGTTTCACTTCAAGTTTATTTAAAATTATGATTCCTAGGTCTATCGAAGAGGCAATATCTATTCCAGAGTGGAAGGCTGCTGTTCTTGAAGAAGTACATGCTCTTAAACAGAACAACACTTGGAGTTTGATGGAATTACCAAAAGGAAAAAATGCGATAGGTTGTAAATGGGTCTTCTCGGCCAAATATAAGGCTAATGGTTTGATTGAGAGATATAAAGCATGCTTAGTGGCAAAAGGTTTTAGTCAAAAATATGGGATAGATTATACTGAGACCTTTGCCCTTGTTGCCAAGCTTAATACTATCCGGATACTACTATCTTTGGCTGCAAACTATGATTGGCCTCTTCATCAACTTGATATGAAAAATGCTATTCTAAACGGTGAACTTGAGGAGGAAGTTTATATGTGTCAACCTCTGAGATTTGAAGAAAATCTAGGGAGTAAAACCGTTTGTAAACTCAAAAAGTCACTCTATGGTTTAAAACAGTCTCCACGAGCTTGGTTTGATAGATTTTCCCAAGTCATCAAGAAATTTGGCTTATATCCAGGGACAAGCTGATCACACACTATTTGTTAAGCATGCTAAAAAGGAGAAAATTACTATTATTATAGCATATGTTGATGATATTATTGTCACAGGGAACAATAACAAGGAAATCAAAGGATTGAAGCAAATGATGGCAAATGAATTTGAAGTTAAAGACCTAGGAGCACTGAGATACTCTCTTGGAATGGAAATAGCAAGGAGTAAGAAAGGAATATCTATCTCTCAAAGAAAGTATACCTTAGATTTATTAAAAGAAACTAAAATGCTAGGATGCAAGTCAAGTAAAACACCAGTTGAACTCGAGAACAAAGGGAAAATGTTTTGAAGGAAAAATGGTTGATAAAGGACAGTATCAATTGGAAAGCTTATATATCTCTCACATACAAGGCCGGATATTGCCTTTGCAATGAGCTTGGTAAGTCAATACATGCATGCACCATGTCAAGGTCATCTCAATGTTGCATATAGAATCTTAAGATACTTAAAACAAACTCCTAGGAAAAGGTTATTTTTTGCCAAGACCAACGATCGCAGAGTGAAAGTCTTTACGAATACTGATTGGGCTGGATCAATTGATGATCACAAATCAACATCAAGCTATTGCACACTATTATGGGGAAATCTAGTAACTTAGTGTAGCAAAAAACAAATAGTGGTTGCTAGGAGCAATGCAGAAGCAGAGTTTAGAGCTATGGCCCATGGAATTTGTGAGCTTATTTAGATAAGAAGAGTGTTGAATGAGTTGAAGATTGAAGCTGAAGAACCTATGTCACTCTATTGTAATAATCAATCAACAATAAGTATTGCTCACAATCCTATTCACTATGATAGGACCAAACATGTAAAGGTTGATCGATACTTCATTAAAGAAAAACTTGATAAAAACATTATCAAAGTTGAATATGTGCCTACATCCCATCAACTAGCTGATCTTCTCACAAAAGGACTTTCCGAAAAGACTCACGAGAATCTTGAAGGCAAGCTTGGTCTCATCAATATCTATAGCCAAGCTTGAGGAGTGTAATCAAAGTTAGATTTGTATATGTATATACAAACATATATATTAAAGAAAAACTTGATAAAAACATTATCAAAGTTGAATAAGTGCCTACATCCCATCAACTAGTTGATCTTCTCACAAAAGGACTTTCCGAAAAGACTCATGAGAATCTTGAAGGTAAGCTTGGTCTCATCAATATCTATAGCCAAGCTTGAGGGGCAGTGTAATCAAAGTCAAATTTGTATATGTATATATTTAGAATTGTTTATAATTAGAATTTATTTGTTACTTGTTTTAAATAATTCTATTTCAATAGGCTAATCTTTTGTTTCCTACTTTAAGACTTATTCCTTGTATAATTTATTCCCCTTGTAATCTATTTAAAGAGATGAAATCTCAATAAGAAAGTGTGTGGATTTCTTCATCCCTTGTTTATCTTTTTTCTCAGGGTGCAAATATGCAACCACATATAAATCATGCCATTTTTCATCTACTGAAGACCCATTTAACTCACTATCATGAGTGTGAGAATGGTTGTGCTTAGCGTAGATTTCATTTAATGGACATACAGAGCAACAAGTCTGCTTTCAATGGACAAATCAATGATCAAATCATGCTTGAAGGCTCCATATCTTCACTTGCTAGCACAACTCAATGTGTTAAATATATTTCCTAGTACGTGGAATGATTATTTTGCAGGTATTTATTATTAAGGATGGATCATTTTCCATCAACACAAAAGCACAAATCATACCTTGCTCAAAGGGGCAGCGGGCTGGATCCTCTCCAAAGTACTGACACAATGAATCTGCATTTCTTCCCTGAAAGATAATAATAGCATATCATACGTAATTGCAGTAATATGTATTAACTGTGGCAATGATATGAATACTAGCAAACTAATTAAACAATGAGATGAGGACTAACCACTTCAGAATACAAAGATATGAGTGACCTTACTTCTGCTTCAGCGGTATCAAGAAACGTTTTTAATACCTACAAGAAGACAGCATATAGTGCTCATGATCATTTAGCAGGATAAAAACAAAAGAGAAAAAAATATGGGTTTCATTTTTCAGGTCTGACTTTGCTGTTTATTTAAAACTTGAAAGGGGACATATATTTTGAGAAACCACTTTAAAAAACTTCCATTAAGTTCAGTTCAAAAGTTAGTTATTTAGAGATACCATATGGACAAATATAATGTGCGATATAAGCATGCAATCATGGATATTTTAATGGAAGTCCTTTTTCAGGTGGCTTTTCAAAATGTAACATCTTTTGAACAAATGCAGGGCCGGAAATGAAAAAGCAACTACAAACCAGACGCTAAGGCTAATTCTCCCTATAAATCAGCCATGTGCCTGTTTCACATCACATGTTCAACCTTAAAGGTTCTTACTGGAAAGATTTAACCGAAATATAAATTAGTTCCAGATGAAAGTAACCAATAACAGTAACGCGAGCAAGATACTAGTGGAGGTCAGAAATGTCGGTAGCTTGAAAGATGATTGATGGCATAATATGTGCCCAAAACACAACTCCTGCATCTTTTAATTTTTAAACTCAGAATAACTAGGAAAAGGGTTTTAGAAGATTTTCAAACACAATGCATGCACAGTACTTTGGAGCAACATTACTTTTCCAATCTAAAAGTAGTTCTCCTTTCTATCAAGGGGTAGTTTGGCAAGAAAACCCTAAAATCGCAACCAAAATTATGTGGTAATTGGCAAGCACTTTGATCTGTAGATCTTTTTTTATTTTTTATTTTTTTAATCTTTTTCCATCTGTAGATCTTCACTCTTAACTTTTTGAGTTAAAGCATCCTTGAAAGCAGAGTGAGGGATGCTTTATTCAAGGTACAAAATTCTTTGTAACAACGTTTCCTTTTCTGGAACCATCAGTGATCCCATTAATTTTCTTTTTATGATAATTAATTTCTTAAATTGCTGTGAGATAACCATCTAAAAGGAAAAAGCTTTGCTGGGAAAGGGAAAACAAAGGAAAAAGCTTTAAGAAACAGAAAAACATAAAATCAACTTGATTTTTCTCTCACTTGCTACTCATATACCCCTTACTTTAAGGGGAAAAATATAATCTTTACCAGATGCATAAAAACATTAAACATAAAGTAGCAACATTTATAGAAAGTTTTGTTGGGAGAATGTTTATTCAGCATATAAGGGAACTCTGGCCATTAACAAGACCAGCTATAAGATTTTTCAGCACTTGTGAGCACAAGCACTTCTTCCATAACAACAAAGAATCCTGACTAAGCTCACTAAGGCATTCATCAGCTTATGCTTTATTCTTTAAAATGAGGTAGCAAATAATCATATAAATAAATTGTCAAAAAAATAGCCATATAAATAACATTGACATCACAGAACCAAGAGCAAATGGATTATGAAGATATTAATTTTGTACTGCATTACTCACTTTTTGGAAGCCTGCAGAGATAGCACCATCATTTTCTGAAGCAGTAAGTTCTTGCTCTACCTTTTCGAGACCTTTACTCACAGCTTGCATCTCTTCAGCCAAAGATTTCAACTGGATCTGGTCAAACAATACAGCACATTTGGTAAAAAATGATGAATTCTAGATAAAATTAATTTTAATTAGTCATAGTTAAGAACAGAGTTTGGTCTTTAAAAGCCCTTAATTACCTTGGAGGCAGCTTCTAGATGAGTAAGATCCTTGTCAAAATCCAGCAACTCAGGCATTTTTTCAGCGAGAAGCTAAAGAACACAAAAATAAATAAATAAATAAAATGCTTGAGAAAATATACATGCATTTTATCATTAGACGTCACCATCGACTTTGGCAGTTTCTGCAAAGCATGGCAAAAAAATTTTTTTAAAAAAATGAAATATATATTGGCAATAAACAGCATCGTGACATCATTCACAAATATTAATGTTAAACATGAATGTCTACCGAAACATAACCAATGAAGGAAAATCACATAATAATCTCATCCAGGCACAAGATATGCATCCCCCCAAGTAAAAAAATCCTCTTGTTTTTTTTTTTGGTTGGCTTTGTTTGGGGGCCACAATTGCATTGGCTACCTCCGGGCACATAATCCACCCTACAATATCCATGCATTGAGTTTCCATTGTGTGTAAATAGGTAACTCCAAGAAATACTTACGACCTCACATAGTTATCAAAATCGCGATTTTAATTAGAATTAAATGGTATAAAATCGGTAAAATCGTATAAAATAGTATAAAATCGATAGGATTGGTAACTCATAGAATCATATATCTAAATTCATAATTATATCAAAAATCTATACTGATGGGAATCAGCTAGCATCAAAGGATCAAGAGCTAAAGTTTAATGACCCATTATATGATATGGGGGGACCAATGACTAGAGCTCGAGCCAAACGAGTCAAGGAAGCATTGAACGGATTGATCCAAGAGATTCATGAGAGGTAAGCTGTTCAAGAAAGTCCTAAGGAGCACCACAAGTTTATCAACACTCTATATCAAGATTTCCGTTCAAGCTACTCGGATTTAGAAGCTTCGGAATAGGAGAATTGGTGGAAATAGAATTTACGCCGCCGGCCTACAATTTAAGCTGCAGGCCTTTAACCGGCCTTGAGCCGGCCTAGGAATTACGCTGCCAGACTTTGAACCGTCCTTTCTTATATTACGCAAATCCGACGGTTAAGATTTGTTTTAGGTTTTTTTTTTTTTTTTATTTTGTGACACCTTGAGATTGTATATAAACCAGAGAAAGGGGATTATTTTTCATATATGAATTTTGATAAAATTATTGAGAGTTCTCTCTTTTGTTCTTTGTGAACAACTCCTTTGAATTTTCTTCAATCTAATGCTTGGGGAAAATCGCCTAGATAACGTAGGTTTCAATCAACAGGTGTGATTGGGGTCTCGTTCCGTTCAATTGCTTGTTCGAGACGGTCCTTGGGTATTCGATTCAATTCGATCGTTGGGTTTTAGATTTAACATATCTAGGGTTCACATCATATACCTAAATGATTTTCTTCCATTTTGATTATAAAAACTTCATAAATTCGCAAACTTGTAGAATCGTACAATTAACTTGTGATTTTAACAACCATGCAACCTCATGCAAGTTATCATAAGAATTCTTAAGCCTTATCGCAAATCCCTTGGGGTTCAGCAAAAGAATCTTAACATCAACAAAGAAGAACAGCGCATGAAAAACAAGGATTGTCCATAACAAAATATTAGAATTTGTTGAGTTATAGCTATTATAACTGCCAATAAATTTTTAGGGTTCGCCTAGGTTGGAATCCTATTTCCCTTATACTCACAACCCATGAAAAGAACAATCTATAAAACTCTTCTCTCCCTGAACATTCTATATTCTTGTCCAACAATATCAACTGAGAAATATCTAACCGGCAACTCTAAGGTAGCGTTTGATTACTGGTACTGGACAGAATAAAGAGTACTAGACAATACAAAACAAGGACTGGATAAAAAAAAAAATTGTACCACGTTTGGTTTGTTCAATATTAGACAAGGATTTTTGTGCTATCCAGTGTTTGGAATTGTAAAGTACTGAACTGATCATAGTAAATTTGACAGTTTTACCCTTCTGTTATAGTAAATTTGTTTTTTTGCCTTCTATTATTGTTTTTTTCTCCTTTTAGTTGTACATATAGCCCTAGCCTTTTTTGTAAGATAAAGGATTCCTCTCCTCATATCATCATATTCTTCTAAGCCTCATTTTTGTTTGGTCTAGAATAGTTTCCAAGCGTTCAAACGAAAACAAATTACCATTGAAGATGCAAAATCAATCCTCACCATCTTGCAAGCATAGTGTACAACTTGCTTTGATGAGGAAATCACGTTTATATTCCAAACATGGGGATTCCATATAACTCATATGCGACCAGAAGGGTGTGTCTTAAGTTGCCAACCTAGAAGCAAAAGAAGAGTGGCCAAACTCATCATCACAATTGCTTGAGTTGTCACCCAACTCCTCGACAAAGCCATGAGAAACTTCCAAGGCATCAGGAAGGGCAGATGGCCCGCCACCATCATTGCTAGGTTGGTACTTGTCATAGCTACTGGAGGTTGTCATAGCCTGCGAACAGATGCGGAAGCGGAGTAGATCGAAGTGCCTGGATTTCCTCAAGGCATCAGGAACGGCGTGACTACAGCGATTGGAAGTTGTCCAAGGCATCAGGAACAGCATGACGATGGCAATTGGAAGTTGTCCAAGGCATCAGGAATAGCGTGACGATAGCGACGTTCAAACATGCGGTCGATTCCACGATGAACGTCAGTGAAGGAGTCGCGCCGATGGGTTTAGCAACAGCTAAACAAGCAAAAGAGAAGTATGAAGGGCAAGTTAAGGATTTCGAAAAAAATGAGTTTTTGTCCAGTACCGTATTTTTTGTACCGAATTACACACGGTACAAAAATTTGCCATTTTGTCCAGTAACATATTGATTTTTTGTCCAATACTTTCTTCATGAATGGTAACCAAACGGAGGACAAAAAAATTTGTCTTGTCTAGTACCGGATTTTGATGCCAACCAAACGCAACCTAACAATGGATACAAATTGCCCCATGACTAAATGATAGTAGTAAGGGCTCAAGGAAAATTACCACAAAACAGAAAGTATTGGACTAGAAATATCATATCAGTAATTATACTATTGCAACAATGTTTTCATATATCTCACGAAGTTCATGTTAATCATCACAACAGTTATTAAGTTAATCTGAAAAATGGCATTTAGCACCATCGCCCTGGTAATGTGTTTCATGCCATAGTCAAATTTTCTCTATGCCTAATTCTATATCCCACATATGGTTTTGTCAAATTTTCTCTGTGCCTAATTCCATATCCCACATATGGTTCCCCATGGTACAAACTCCCCTCTCTTATTAATACAATAACAATGACGTCTATTGTGCAAGGAGTCCTATCCTATCCACCCTCAATCCTAATAGGGACATGGTGTTCAAGTGGAAGTAAGCTTTTGCAGCTTGCATTTAAATTTTATGGCATGAATGAAATGCTAGGCAATTAGGAAGGCCCAAACTCATCTATTAATAAAATTGTGAGGAAAGTGATACAGATGCCTTTCTTGGAAGGCAATATAATAAAAAGAAATCAATAATACTTATGGGAGCATAATTGTGATAGCTTTTTTATTTTGCTTCCTTTCTTGTTTTAGTTACTATATTTACATATCCTAGACCAAGGATTTACTTTCCTTTTTTGGTGTTACTTATAAAAAGGGACTTATTATTCAATAAAGATCAAGTTTTTATTCTGGAAAAATAATCTAAGAGGGGGCTCCATTGAAGGAGAGTCTGCCTCTAGTTGTTCACCATAGCTTCTAAAGGAAAATTATTAGTGTTTAAACCTATAACTAGATCCTATGCCAAGGAACGTAATATCTTGGTATCAGAGCCAAAAGTTATGGTGACACGGATAATTTAACAGCTAAACTGGAAGCTTTTATGGAACAAATGGCGATGAGACAGCGGTCAATAGAAGAACAAGTGGCCGAGCTATCAATGTCGATCAAAGATAAAGGGAAGGAACCTGATCGGGATGCGAAAAAAAATCAGGGCAACAATAGTTTAGTCTGAAATCAAAGTGCAGGTTCAAGAGACAAATCAAAGCTGCAAGGAGGAGGCTCTATGGTACCGAGGTACTCCAAGATGTAATTTCCGACGTATGACGGTGCTAAGGATCCTTTAGGGTAGCTAAAAGGATGCGAGAAGTTCTTTGCCAATCAAAGAACGATTGAGGATGATAAAGTAGGATTAGCTACATTCCATCTACTGGGTGAGGCAAAGTTGTGGTTTGATCAAGCGGAACAACAAGAGATAGATATGACGTGGGAACTGTTCAAGGAACATTGTCATGTGAGGTTTGGACCATCGATGAGTAATAATACTTTAGGAGAGCTAGCCAACTTCAAACAAAGTGGATCAATGGAAGAATATCAACGCCAATTCCAAGCATTATTGGCTAGAAAGTCCGGCTTAAGACCACAACAACAAGTGGATCTTTTTACAGTGGGGCTAAAGGAAGAACTACGAATTGATATTGAATTGCAACAGTCGGGTAATCTTGGAATTGCCATGAATATGGCCAGAACCTTAGAGCGTAAACACACAGTGTCCCAAGGATCCTTAACCATGAGGAGCAACATCAACTGGCCGATGCACAAATCCAACAATAAGGAATCAGCTATTTCCGCTACTAAGAGTTTTGTCAAAGGTGGAACACAAACAATAAAACTGGTGGGGAACAACAATAGAGTAGCATCTTCACCATCATTTATCAAGAGATTAACACGCGCGAAAATGGCGTAGAGGAGAGCCAAAGGACTGTGCTATAACTGTGATAAATCTTATACATCGGGACACAAATGTAAAAGGTTGTTCTGGATTGAGGTTCCTAATTTCGATAGTGATTCAAATGAAGACAAGAGAGATGATCTGGAGATTTCTTTTAATGCAATCAGTGGAACACGGAATTTTCTTACCATGTACTTGTTGGCGAAAATGTCGGGAGTAGTTATGTCAGTGTTGGTGGACTCGAGAAGTACACATAACTTCTTGCATGAAGGTCTAATCTCAAGCTTGGGACTGAAGGTATGGAAAAGACCAAGACTAAACGTATGTGTGGCAAATGGGGAACAAGTACCTAGCATAGGCATATGCAAGTTAGTCCCACTTCAGGTGGGAAAGGATATCTTCCATGCGAATTTTTATACTATTCCATTGGAAGGATTTGATGTGGTTCTAGGGGTTAAATGGTTGTGTACTCTTGGACCTATCTTGTGGGATTTTAGTTCATTAACTATGAAATTCGTTTTAAGAGGAAAGAAGGTCTTGTGGCAAGGTTAAAAACCAAAGGTAGATCCACGGCTTAACTTGATGCAAACACACAATCAAGCCACTATTATCTTGCAAAATCTATTAGCGAAGTTTGCAGATTTTTTCTTGGAGCCTTCAACTTTACCTCCTAATCGTAAGTATGATCATCGTATACCTCTTTTGCCTGGCATAGGACCAGTGGTGGTTAGACCTTATAGATACCTACATCTCCAAAAAGATGAAATTGAGAGACAGTGTACACAAATGCTACAGCAAGGAACCATTCAAGCAAGTAGATCTCCATTTTCTTCTCCAGTACTGTTAGTAAAGAAACATGACAGTTCATTGTGTTTCTATGTGGATTATCGAGAGCTCAATGCACGCACGGTCAAGGATAAATTTCCAATACCGGTAGTGGATGAATTTTTGGATGAACTGCATGGGGCTCAACATTTTACCAAATTAGACCTACGATTCGAATACCACCAAGTCAGGATGGCGCCAGCAGATGTGGAGAAGACAGCTTTTAGAACTCACCATGGGCACTTCAAATTTTTGGTTATGCCTTTTGGGCTTACAAATGCTCCCTCAACCTTTCAGAGCTTGATGAATGAAGTCTTTCGGCCTCATTTGCTTGATGAGTTTGTCTTGGTTTTCTTTGATGATATATTAGTTTATAACAAAACATGGGTGGAGCACATGCAACATGTGAGGGTAATTTTTGATCTATTGCGCACCAATATCTTATTTTTAAAGAAGCCCAAGTGTTCCTTTGGTGAGCCACAGATAACCTATCTAGGGCATATCATTCATGATACTGGTGTAGAAGTAGATAAAACAAAAATTAAAGCCATCATTGAGTGGCCAACTCCACAATCTACCAAAGCTTTACGGGGTTTTCTCGGACTAGCAGGTTACTACCGAAAATTTATCAAAGATTATGGGCAAATGGCAACACCTTTAACTAGTCTCTTGAAGAAAAACACCTTTCACTGAAGTAAAAGAACTGATGATGCCTTTGATAAATTAAAAACATCGTTTTCAATTGCCCCTATTTTGCAGGTACCCCATTTTAAGGAAGAGTTTATGGTAGAATATGATGCTTCTGGCAGCGGGATTAGAGCTATCTTACAACAGCACAATCATCCCATTGCTTTTTTCAGCCGTAAACTTGCTGACCAGCACCTTAAATTGGCTGCCTATGAACAGGAATTGATAAGATTAGCTAAAGCAGTGTCTCATTGATGCCCATACTTATGGGGCAGGCCCTTTATCATTCGCACAGATCATTTCAGCCTCAAATACTTGCTCAAACAGCGCCTCACAACATCCCCGCAACAGCATTGGCTAAGTAAATTGATGGGGTTTGATTTTCGGGTAGAATTTAAAGTTGGGAAAATGAACAAGGTTGCCAATGCATTATCTTGACGTGATGAAGATTCAGATTCTGCACACATCATGGCCGTCTCCTTCCCGCACGCTAAAATATTTGAGGCTGTTAGTGAGAAATTGCAGCATCCCAAGAATTATTACTGCTACAACAACAGGTTGAACAAGGCAAGTTGGGAACGGATTGGGCTGTCCAAGATGGGCTAATATTTTTTAAAGGGAAGGTATATCTTTTGGCTACATCTCCACTTTTTTCCACCATTATTTCAACTATCCACGACACGACTCATAAAGAGGGACAGAAGACAATACACCACATTCGACAAGATTTTTATTGGAAAGGTGTGAAACGTACTGTCCTCGAATTTATTCAAAATTGTGTGATATGCCAACGCCACAAATGGCAAACCTTACAATCAACCGGCTTACTACATCCTCTTCCAATACCACAAGTGTGGTCTAATATTTCAATAGATTTTGTGGAAGTGTTGCCTAAGGTTCGAGGTAAATCAATTCTCATGGTTATGGTAGATCGACTGTCTAAATATGCCCATTTTCTACCCTTAGCTCATCCATTCACAGCCATCTCTATAGCCACTATCTTCTTTGGCGAAGTGTTTAAACTTCATGACTTATCGGAATCCATAGTCTTGGATAGGGACAAGGTTTTCTTTGGTATGTTTTGGAAGGAACTATTTCGCCTGAGCGGATCTAAATTGGCTTTCTCTTTCGCTTACCATCCTCAATCTGATAGTCAAATGGAGGTAGTGAATCGTACTATTGAAATGTACTTAAGGTGTCTCACGAGCGATCATCTGAAACAATGGGTTGATTGGATTCCTTAGGTTGAATACTGCTACAACACCTCTTACCATACTGCTCTTGGCACCACTCCTTTCCAGCCGGTCTATGGCCGGGAAACTCCTCGGCTTCTTTTGTACACTAGCGGCTCTACACGATCTAAAGCAGTAGATCAACTCCTTCAAGATAGAGATAACATACTACAAGTTGCTCGTGAGAAGCTATTACAAGCTTAACAGATGATGAAGATCACATATGATTCTCGGCATAGAGAGCTGAGTTTTGACATCAGGGAATGGGTATGGTTATGGCTTTAACCATACCGCCAGCTATACATAGCACATCATAAACTTCTTCCAAAGTACTTTGGACCTTTTCGCATCCTAGCCAAAGTCAGCCATGTTGCTTACAAGCTTGAACTTCCAACAGATAGTCGCATCCATGACGTGTTTCACATGTCTCCTCAGGGCAATTTACCACTGTTATGTATAATAGTCCCACATCCCTTAGTTTATACTAAGTTTGTATACTGTAATGTTTACTAGTCCCACATCCCTTAGTTTATAAAATATACTAAGTGTGTATACGTATATAAATACTTGTATAGTTCAATAAAAGATACGATTTAGAGTTTCTCTTCTTTCTTTATTTTCATCTTTTCATCTTAACTTGGTATCAAAGCCTAGGAACGAGAAATCCTAAATTAGCCCAAACACTTAAAAAAAAAAAAAACCCTAATTTAGGAGGAAAGTACTGTTCACCGAACCCTAATTTCGGCGAGGAGGCATTTTCCGGTGTCGAATTTAAAATCTGATCACATCACCATGTTCCTCTCTTCTTCAGTGTCAAATCCCAGAAGTCTTGTCACCGGAAGCTTCTCCACGCGCCGTCACACACCGCCACATCGCTGTCATCTCTTATATCTACTTATTCGAGAGTTCAAAGCTCCTCCACGTCGTCCACCAAGCTTGAGGGAAGATGTATTTACTTAATTGTCTATATAGATGATATTGTCATAACTGGTAACGATTAGGATGGTATTACTGACTTGAAAGCACATCTTTTCAAGAATTTTCAAACTAAAGATCTTGGCTTGTTAAGATACTTCCTTAGTATTGAGGTGGCTCAATCCAGTTCCGATATAGTTCTTTCCTAAAGAAAATATACTTTAGATCTTCTTGAAGAAACTAAGATGCGGTAAGACTGTAGACTCTCCAATAGATCCTAATGTGAAATTATTACTAGGACAGGGGGAGTTATTTGCAGATCCCGGTAGATACCATCGATTGGTTAGTAGACTTAGTTATCTTACTATCACTCAACCCGATATATCATTTGCGATTAGTGTTTTTAGCCAGTTTCTTCAATCACCTTGTAACAGTCATCGGAATGTAGTTGTTAAGATTCTTAAATATATTAAGAATGCTCCGGGTAGAGGGTTATTATATGAAGATCATGGTCATTCCCAGGTAATTGGATATTGTGATGCTGATTAGATAGGTTCTCCATTTGATAGAAGATCTACCTCTGGTTACTGTGTGCTAATTGGAGATAACTTAATATCAAGGAAAAGTAAGAAGCAAGATGTTGTGGCTAGATCCAATGCAGAAGCAGAATACCATGCCATGGCCTTAGCAACTTGTGAACTAATTTGGTTGAAACAGTTACTTCAAGAATTAAAGTTTTGTGTAATATCACAAATACAACTAATTTGTGATAATCAAGCTGCATTACACATATCCTCCAATCCAATCTTTCATGAAAAAACTAAACATATAAAGATTGACTGTCACTTCATTCGAGAGAAGATCATCTCTGGCTGTATTATCACTAGTCATATCAATTCAAATGATCAATTGGCTGATATTTTAACTAAATTTCTTAAGGGTTCTCGTATTGGGTATATTTGTAACAAGCTTGGAGCATATGATTTATATGCTCCAGCTTGAGGAGGAGTGTTATGTATACTAGTCCCACATCCCTTAGTTTATGGAATATACTAAGTGTGTATACGTATATAAATACTTGTATAGTTCAACAAAAGATACGTTTTAGAGTTTCTCTTCTTTCTTTATTTTCATCATTTCCTCTTAACAACCACCACTACGCAAAGGCAAGGCTTTACCAATGCCTCAAGCTATTCTTCGCAACAGACTCAACAGAGGCACCAGAGAACTCTTAGTCCACTAGACAGGCAGTGCTCCAGAAGATGTCACTTGGGAGACTCTTGCAAACTTCTAGGTAGCTTATCCAGACTTTGAGCTCAAGGACAAGCTCAAGGACGAGAGGGAGAGTAATGATACGGATGCTTTTCTTGGAAGGCAATATAATAAAAAGAAATCAATAATACTTAAGGAAGCATAACTGTGATAACTCTTTTATTTTGTTTCCCTTTTTGTCTTAGTTACTATATTTACATATCCTAGACTAAGGATTTATTTTTCTTTTTTGGTGTTACCTATAAAGAGGGACTTATTATTCAATAAAGATCAAGTTTTTATTCTGAAAAAATAATCTAAGAGGGGGCTCCATTGAAGGAGAGTCTGCCTCCAGTTGTTTACCATAGCTTCTAGGGGAAAATTATTGGTGTCTAGACCTATAACTAGATCCAACGCCAAAGAACATAACAGAAAGATTTTACACTGCAAGGCAATATTAGGCACTTAGCTGGATTTCTTTTGTAATTTAAAAACAAAAAAAAAAAAAGGAAAGACTTAATATATAGGAAGTCGACATAGTACCCCTTAGGTCATTCCGCAGATAGATATGCAAATGTAAAATGGAACCACCATTTTTTTTTGTACCTTGAAATCTGTGGTTTCCTTTCAGTTGCAATATAATCATGATTACCAAAAAAAGAAAGATGTTTATGGAACAACATGAGCTGCACTTATTCTAGAGACAGCCATCTTTGTGATTTTCCAAAAACTTCCTTCTTTAGGGTTCTCAAGAAGTAAAGTTGATTGCTATAAATTATCCAAAAAAAGTTGATCGCTATACTCCAAGGTGGAAAAGTCAATTCCATCACTTTTCTTTATCATTGCTCTACACTAGGGGATAATTTCTCATGATACAGAAGGCCCACCTTTTCCATGTACCCCTCCTACCACATGAGAACCCTATTGCTTATATAGTGAGAGAGTGCATACCACCATACACTTCAGGCAGACATGAATACACTAAATAGCTTCTAAGAATTTTTTTCGGGTAAAACCTTTTAAGAATTTACCTTGCACAAATAATGCATCAACGTCATCTTGTTGTTCCTTGCACGAGTATCTGACAATTTCAAAAGGCTGTCCAACTTGAATCCAATGGCAGAACCTTTAACAGGGGAACAAAGGCAGTTCAAAAACTACAGCAGCAAGGGACAAAAATAAATAACATAGGATCTCAAGCCATCATGTGAGACCTCTTGCTGTGCCCTGATTCAAAGCATTGCCCAGGGTGAGTATAGTTTGCATTATCTGCCTTAATTTCACTGACTCCTTAACCTGCCATTACAGAGAAACATATATGCTGTCAATTATCAATTCATTGCAATTAGAAAATAAATCATCCTAGTAGTACCTCTCTCGTGGCATCATTTATTGTTTTGAGGTTATTTCTCAAGTCATTCACCTGAAAACACAAATAATTAAGGATATGACAAGAACTGCTTATCCTACCACAATCACATGATACTAAAAAGGAAATTAAACTTCGGTAAACATGCCTGACTTGAAAAGGTGATTCTGAAAGCAAATACACGTAATTTGGATTCTACACGAGGGACCTTCATCAACTCCAAGAAGAACTGTACATTTACAAGCAATTTCAATTGTCAAAGCACAAACCAAGAGTTCTTTCAAAAGTGTACATAAGGTGCAGTAAAAAGGAACCTGCTCACACTTCCCAAGCAAATCTTTATTACCATTATAATTCTGAAAAGGAGAGAAAATGTTTCATAAGTTATTGACAGATATTGAGACACAGACAAACATCAGTTCAATGTTCAAGTGATGACAATCAAACTTAACAACCATGAACCAAAAGTTTCAACCTCATATACAGTTCGGGTAACAGAATTATGGAGGCTTTTGAATGATTCCATGCTTCATCTGAGCCAAAAAGTGAGAACAGTATATACATGATTGTGGGACACTGCTTAGTACAAGGTATCTCTAGATTCTTTTTCTCCTATTTTAGTGTTAATTTTACCTTTTTAACGTAGAAATTTTCATACAAGGAATAAAAAGACATCTGAATTTGGCTGTCCTGCGAAAGTAAATGAATTCTAAAATCAGGCTGATTTTCCAAAATCTTTTAATTTTCAATGTATTTTATATTACATTACACCAAATTGTAAATGAATCCACTGCAAAATTCCTCCAGTCAAACACCGTTCACACATTCAAGTAAACCAATCATCTTTTTATAATTCTTCTCTTTGTATATGAGCATAAGCATATATTTACTTTTCGCTCAAGTGATTGTGGTTGATCAAGTTTGAGAAACTAATGGTTAAGTAAAATCAGCTGTGACCTCATCCCTTGCATGGGATCATATGGCATTATCATATTTCAACAAAACAGGTATGCTAGGCTAAAAATCCATGTCAAAGTACCAAAGTGGAAAACAACAAACCCTAAGAGTCTCCATCTCTTCCTTGGTGGGACAGAACTTGATGAGGTTTTCAACTTGATCAATGTCCAGAGTTGTAGAATCCAAAGCCAAAACTGCATTCTGGAATTAGACATTGTCAAGTTTAGCAAGAAATGAAAGCATTTTCATGCCAAATACATAAGGACTGAATTTCATAAGATCTGCCAAGACTTCTGTCCAGTGTAAATCCAGAAACAAATGTTGGAGCCTATAGCATGCTCCAGTGGATGGTGTTGTACAAGAAGAGAAGTGGCAGGAAACTCAAAAACCATAACAAAGCATATAACGAATACTCCCATCCTCTGCTCTTTCTTTCTCTTCCCCCTCCTCTCTCCCTCCCTTCACCCACCCCCAACTGCTCTATCCCTCTCCCTCCCCTCCCATCTCTCTATTATAGATTTTTTTCCTCAACCATAATCTTCAGGCTTATGCATTTCTTTCTTTCTTTTTTTTTTCCTTTCTTTTCAATCAACACAAGCTTGTGCAAGTTATTCATGTAAGTGGCAATAACAACATCCGAAGGTTACAGGATTAAATGAATACGATGGCATTATTACCTAATACCAAACAATGAAATTGAACTGAAAGAGAACTTACAATCATCTCTGGCAGAGGGATTTTTATTTTTGTGAGCATAATTTCACAATTATATGCTCTGCGCAGGTCAACCTGACATAAAGAAGCATAACAAATAATTTAGTTCTTGAATGAAATAATTCAACACCTAAAAGAATGCTACTACGTGAAAAATAGCCAAAAAATGAAATTATGTCATGTTGCCATTTATATGACAAAGGACAAGAACTTTTGTTCAAGAAAGCACGTAAAATTTTTTTTTTTAGATTAGTCTAAATTTCTTTTGGCCACTCTTTTGAGTGAGAAGTCCCATTATGCTTAAAACCAAAAAAAAATACTAACTTGCATTGTGTAAACCAACCAAGCTTACAACTTAAATGGCTCCATTCTAAAGAAAGGTCAGCCACAACGTCAACATGTTGCAGAATAACATCACAGTTAACTTTTTTCTATTGGTAATTATCTTGCAGTCAACTTCTCATGTGGTAATTAGCCCAAAAAACCTTCTCATGAAGCCAACCAAAGTGTGAATAGATCATGCCCAATTTCAGCACAAAGCCAACCTCGAATGTGTAACACATGATTTCAGCACAAAAGAAAAATCTGAATGTAATTCATGCTTGTCATTCAACAAAATATTGACAACACTTTAACTTGGAAAGCTGAATATTGATTGCTATGAATGTTTATAAGGACCTAGCATGTAAATATTCCCATCATCGTTAAGTTTTGGCTTGTAATTACATTCTGCTTTTGCTGTAGCCAACAATGAGTTCTCAGCATGCTTTCTCCAGCTAAACAAAGAACATAGATTCTCGATCAACTGTGGCATTTGTCCTACCCAGAAAATCAAGAAATGTCCTTTTGCAAAATATCTGATCATTTATGTTGGCTGGACTTGGTGCAAACAACATAGATGTCTAGGGTCGATCATATGTTCTCCTGATTGCACTTTTCAGGACATATCTGGTAACAACAGGCAAAGCCTAAGCACAAAGAAGCTTTCCCTTATTCCCAATAGCATTCAATCACATTAAGCACAAAGAGAATACTAAGACTAAAACTTGCTGAAACAAGCATCAGAAAATCTCAAGAAGGGTGAGCATGTACAAGAAAGATCTTACCAGTTGTACTTTCTCAGGTTTGTTGATGTTAGAACGCCGACCCCCACCTTTGGCAGTCCCACTTGTGTCAGAATTGGCTGAGAATAGACTTTCTAGTTCCGATATATCTATTTCAGGAGCCCTGCCATTTGTTTTGCAACATGAAGAACAGTATGAAGCTTATTGCATAAGAAATATGAAACATAAGATGTGCAGAATCTAAAAGAGGCTAGCATATTTGGAAGATGAAGCATCTCATCTCATATTGATTATCAACAGACCTTGACTGGTCATCTTGCTTTTGGGAGTCAGCCCACAAACTTCCCTGCATAGCACGTGTGACTTTTACCCAGTGCAAAGGTTTTAAAGAAGTCCTTTTAGGCCCAAAAGCAGTGCCAGCAGCAGATCTACCTCTTCCATGAGTTAGTGGTATTGCAGATTTCCCCCTTCCAGCCGGAGGAGGAGGTGGGGTTGCACTCTGGCCCTTTATTCCAGGTGGAGGGGGCGGACCAGGAGGCTTTGATGCTGATGTTGCAGAAGAAATGCCCAAAGATGGTGGTGGTGGAGGGGGTGGAGCATTCCGAGGAGGTGGATGGGGGGCAGCTGGGGGCTTAGGTGGTGGAGGGGGAGGGGTACCACGTCCAGAGCCCATAGGTGGCAAAGGAGGAGGTGGAGGAGCACCAGGACGTCCAACATTCGAAGGAGGAGGTGGTGGAGGTGGTGGTGGAGGAGAAGTAGTAGGTCGTCGGACATTTGAAGGAGGTGGTGGTGGAGGTGGAGGAGGACTAGCACGAAGAGGAGCTCCTTGTCTTGCATTCAAAGGAGGTGGAAGTGGAGGTGGAGGTGGTGGTGGAGTAGCTAAATGTCTAGTGCCCAAAGGAGGCGGAGGAGGAGGAGGAGGAGGAGGGGGTGGAGCATTTATTTGTCCAACACTCACAAGAGGCGAGGATGGAGGTGGAGGTGGTGGTGGAGTAGCTAAATGTCTAGTGCCCAAAGGTGGCGGAGGAGGAGGAGCAGGAGGGGGTGGAGCATTTATTTGTCCAACACTCACAAGAGGCGAGGATGGAGGTGGAGGCGGAGGCGGAGGCGGAGGCGGAGGGGAGAGAGAGGGAGGATGTTGCTCTTTAGCACTCAAATGAGACAAAGGTGGGGGTTGAGGTGGCTTAGAGACACTATCATTGGTATCACCTCGCCCAATAGGAAGTAGTGGAGGGGGAGGAGGTAAGGAAGGTCTACCATAACTAGGACCTATGGTAGTTGGACCCATAGGAGGGGGTGGTGGAGGTAGCGGTGGTGATGGTGGTGGTGAAGGCATTCGATGTGGTTGAGAAGAGGTAGATGGAATTTGGACAAGGGGTTTTGAAGAAAGCATAGGGGGCGGTGGAGGTGGTGGCGACGGTTGCAATAGTGGTGATGTAAGAGTTGATATAGGAGGAGATGGCATGATTGTCAAAGGTGCTTTGGAGTTAGTTAAACGGGACAGTGGTAGAGGTGGAGGTGGAGGTGGAGGTGTAGGTGGAGAGGGAGAGGACTTGGTGGACAATGCAGAAATGGATTCAAGTGGGGCTGGAGGAATAGTAGAGTTGAAAGGAGATGCAAGAGGAGGCAGCAGAGGGGGTGGTGGAGGTGGAGGTGGTGGTGGGTGACAGGTAGGAGGAGGAGCTGAAAGTGATGATGAATCAAATGAATCAGGTGGAATTGCTTCAGCTGAAAAGGAGACCTGTCCTTGTTGATCAAAAGATCGTGGACTCACTATTTCCCTCTCTGGATCCATACAAACTGAAGCTAAGTCATCTTCGGGCAGATCATCATCCTCAGGAACTTTAGACGATGCTTGCTTTGTAAAATCTGTTGAATTCTTGGGATAAAATTCAAAAGCTTCATCTGAACTATCTGCAGCACTAGATGTATTATTTTCGTCCTCAGAATCAGCAGGCGACGTGTAAAGACTAGCTTTATTTTGTATCCTCGACAATTCTTTCACATCACTCAAAACTGAAAGTTGCTTAAGCAACCACAAGGCAGCATCATCATGGCTATCAACCCATTCAACACCATTGAAAAGTTCTTGAACCCTGGAAAAAGCTTCAATGGGCAATCCACCTTTCTCCTCACCATTCAAAACATTGACCGGAGCTCTTGGTGGAGAGATACTCTCAACCTCCCCAAACAAAGCCTGAGGTAACAATGAACTGTTAAGACAGTGAAGACTGCAACATGAATGTAAAACCATTCAGGCTAATATATTTTATCACCCCTGTATTTGTTCTGCTAAATTAATTGCAACCTACTTGACATTTATAAGTACATTTACCTCTGCACGGAATCCTTTCGGAAACCTCTCCTTTGAGTCCCAAAGGATGTCCAAATTGTCAGTGTTCAAGATCAATATGTTTGAGCGGATAAATGCTGTATTGAACATTATACGAAACATCATAACCTCCCTTTCAGAATCAAAATCCAAATGGACACACTCCAAAACAACATCCCCTTGCACTAAACACTGAACATCAATCTTGATCACATCAGAATCAACCTGCAAAAGGTTCATAAGGGCCATCATCAGACAACTAGGATCATGTGGATGAAATATTAAACAGAAGCCTAGGGAACTTTGCCTGGTGATAATGTCGAAGGAATTTCTTGGTCTTTGACATGGAAAAAAGCATCTGGGTTGAAAGACCCCCTTTGCTGAGAAGATTTCTACCAAAAATACGAATAAGTGGACGGCACCCATTCTGAGAATCAAAGCTTGGTATGGCTCGCAGTATCACACAATCCAAAGAAAGTGCTCGCTCTGGAGGTGGCCACTCAGGAGCCATATTCCTCCTTGCTACATACTGAAGATAGCGAAGCTGAGACGGTAGAGGATTTAATGGTGAAAGAAGCTGCAAAAATCCTTTTGGAGCCTCTCGATGTACAATTTCAAGCGTCTTACGCTCTCCACCATGCAACTTTCTAAAAATCAAGAAACCAGCTAACAAAAACGCCAAGAGTGGCCAACCTCCCCTCTCACAGTGCATAAGGACCACATTCTGTTGATTACCAAGAGACAACCAACTCTCGCAAACACGAAGAAAATGTTGAATCAATGACAATGGAAGAAGAGGGCAGCCTTCATACTGCCGTGGATAGTCCATGACAGTAACATCATACTCGCATAAAATCTCAGCAAACTGGCTTCGTTTCTCACCTTCACGAAAATTGAATGCCAGAAATGCAGAGTCTGGAAATTCTTCATGCAACTCATTCAAGATTTCATGCAAGTATATTTGGTACATTTCATCTGGCAATACTTCGGTTGAAAAGCAGGAATCAAAAACTTCACAGGAGCATATAAACAAACAGTCAGTCAACAATAGGAACAACCCAGTAACGGATCAAAACAAAGAAATACAAGCCAATGGGCATTAAATTGAATTACCATAAACTCTGTCAGCAAACTCAAGAAGACCATCTGGTGGTCTTTTGTAAAAGAATCTGCTAAGGAGAGACATTTTCGCAAAGAAACTGTAATCCTACACCATCTCCAGAAATGCAACTGAAATAACATCACAACACCGCAGGACCCAGTTATCAGATGAATTGAGTTCTTATTAACAGCATAAACAGATACCCAGTTTAATTTCTGCATTACGTTCAAAATCGAAGGAGGGGAAAAAATCTTTAAGACTCAGCAACTGATCAAACTAAGGACAGAATTATAGAACTGAGCTTTAAAGAAGCAGCCTTTTGTGGGTGCAAGTGCAATAAAATACCCCTTTTTTTTTCATTGTTACATAACTTAAACTAAAAAAATCCAACCTCTAATAAACTAAGCAGCAAATCACAGAACTAAGCTGTAAATGAAGTAATTTTATTCGCACAGTAATAGATAACACAATGCAAATGGAACTAGTAAAGTAATTAGGTGGACAGAAATCGAATTCGTATGGAAAAATTAAGACTGAAATAAGAAACTAACCAGGAGTGAGAAGTGGAAAAGAAAAGTGTTTCAGTGAAAGAAGAAGAAGCCCCCGAGTTGTTGTGATTGTGCTGTCAGTTTTATTAATGAAAGTGTTAAGACAGTTAGTTTGCAATCACTTTTATTAACTTTGAATTTGGGGAAGAAGGAAAGAGAAAACGTGAAACAAACGGTGTAGAGTTTGATTTTGGTTTTGATTTTGATTTTTTTTTTTTTAATCGTCGGAAGATTTGAACCGAGCGCCGTTGAATTTTTAATTTCAAGTTTTGTGTTTTTTTTTTTTTTTTTTGTGGAGGATATATATTATATATATCCTGAAACAGGTGGATAATTGGGCCTACAGGACCAGATGACCTAGAAGAGTTCTGAATGGACCCACGTAAATGCTTTTTAGCTTTTGGACAATTCTTTTTCTATTTCATATTTCAGTATGACTTTAAAGGATACATGCTTAAATATTATAATTTTAAAAAATTATGTAAATATCATATTTTTAAAAAATTACTATTAAAATAGGTTGTGAAGTCGCGAATTACGTGTGTATCTTTAGTGATGCTGCAAATTTTTACATTGAAAGCACAAATTCGGTTCATGCCTTCAATACAAAATACAACCCAATTCTACTGTCCAATTTTTTATTCCGCATCTTCTGTACAAAATACAACCCAATTCACTATCTAATTTTTTATTCCATTTATATTCGCCACTGATTTATAAACACGTGATAACAATACGAAAACTAAAAAATATAAATACAGTAAGAGTGAAAAACACACAATACACAGAAATACTCACTCATCCAAATCTAGTTTTTCTCTCATTTGTATGTAGGAAAAAGGAAGAAGAAGAAGTAATTCTGCACATAAAAGAAAGGTTTTTTTTCTAGATAAAGAGTTTCTAAGTAGCTAATCAATTGTAGTATTTTTTTTTTGTTAGAAAAGTTGAAGTTTTTTTATCTGTATTTACATTTGATGTAAGATTTTAGAAAAATATTAGTATAATTGTATATTTTATAAAAAAAATGTTATTCGGTGTTGTTAGATTATAATTTATTAAATATGTTATATATAGATGTTGCAATGCGTAACATGTAATATTAATTTTTGTATTAAAATGAGGATTTGCTATTGTAAAAAATGTGAAATATGTAGAATGTGGAATAATTATTACAATATTACACGGAATTTTTTGAAAAATTTAAGGAAAGATATAATTAAAAATTAATTTTAGACAAATATTTAGAAAAAAAAATTATTTGGAAATAATAGAGGAAAATTAAAATTGAAATGAGAAATGACAGGAATTTTTTTTGTATAAATATTATTCTGAAAAAAATGTATAAATATTATTGAAAATATATAAAAAATTATTCTAATATAAATTCATAATATTTAAAATGTGAAATAATTTTTATAGTATTGTAAAATAATACGGAAATAGTTGAAATTTTTAGCAGTGAAATGTTATTAAAAAATAACATCTGACAAATTTTTAGAAAACAATTGTTTGGCAATAATGGGGGAAAAAGTAATATTTGAAATGTTATGGAATTTTTTTTTAAATTTTAAAATATTGTTATTAGAAATTGTCATATTTATTTAAAAGCTTATAATTTATACATACTATAGATAGAAAAAAAAAAATGGTTAATTACACGAAATTGATGATCTATGTATTTGGAAATATTATGGTCGGTAATTGGGGGCCAAAGTATGATAGAGATCTGGTAAAAAAGTTAAAAATGAAGAAAAACGTCAATTATAGTAAATTTTTATATAGAATATGTCACAACATCGGAGTTGATCCAACCAAAATAGGAGTTAAGATAATTCACAAATATCCTATATTCCATAAGGCTAATACATGTTATGCGTTAATGGCAATTAGAGACGATAAAGATGTTGAAAATTTTATTGAAACGGCTGAATCATGTAGAGATAATGGCATACAACAATTATTCATCAGAATTTCTGACAATTTAAGGAGCCCCCCAATAAAGTAGACATTTGATGTAAGCAATTAGTCACATTTGTCACATGCATTGGAGAAATGCAACCAAAGCCGTCAATATTTTGACCCTCAATTCCAACCCCAATAGAAGTGAATGATGAGGATGAAATAGATAGAGCAGTTACTCCAATATTACAACAACCAGACATACGAGATCCATACATGGTTTATGTGGGAACGAAGGCTACAATTAACATCAAAGGTAGAATGGGTATTGAGTAAGAGAGTAGCAATAATGAGGAGAGTGAGGATGAAGGAAATGAGGTACCTGAAGAAGAGTCTCCAACCGTACATACCTACTTAAGACAGCCAATATATCGAGTAGAGCAAGCTGAACCACCAACCATACCAGTTAGAGATCATGTTCCGTATTACAATTATGGGGGCAACAGTGATTACATTTATTTTGAGTAGGAGCAAATCAATCTTTGCAGTGGTTTAAGCAGCATTGACGATTTCTATAGGAACATGAGATTCAAGACGAAAACAGATGTCATTTAAGCAGTGAAATCTTACCATATGATTGTTTGAAAAGGGACGACGGTTGTAAATGGAGGCTTTGGACTCGAAAGAAAAAGTTAAAGGGCATGCTCGTGGTGACAAGATTCGAGGGTCCATACACATGTAATAACTTGCTGATTAGTCAAGATCACCCACAACTAGATTGCAATCTCTTTACCAACAGATTTGTAAATCTTCTTAAGGAGAATCCTGATATGAAGGTAGCCGAGTTGACTTTTGTTGTCAAACAAGAATTTAGCTACATGATCAATAGGAGATGAGTTTGGGAGGGAAAGAAACGGGCTATCGAGCTCGTGTACAGGAATTGGGAGAAGTCTTACGATGAACTGCCAAAACTTCTCAATGCAATAGAAAATATAAATCTCGAAACATAAATAGATTGGGGATGGAGCAGATCGAATACCCCCGATGTGTTTACTTTCAAATGGGTAATCTAGGGCTTTAGGCTATGTATCGCAGCATAGAGATTCCTTAGACCTATTGTTGCCATTGATGCCACTTTTCTATATGGGAAGTATACCCACAAGTTGCTAGTTACTTGTGGCGTTGATGGCAACAACCATATACTTCCACTGGCATTCGCTCCAGTGATCAGGAGACAGTTGAGACATGGGGCTGGTTTTTAAGGAAACTGAAGGAATATGTTATCGGCGACCATGAAGGTCGTGAAACCATTTGCTTCATATCGGATAAATACACAAGCATCAGATCAACAATTCAAGAAGCAGCGAATGGATGATGGCCTCCATTTGCAATGGGCGATTCTACCTCTGACACATTGCGAGCAACATCAATTAAGCACATAAAAACACCCAGTGCAAGAAGTTGCTCACATATGTCAAGTTGCAAGCACAATCTCACAAGTTGAATTATGTGATAGAGTAGGTAGGGATGATTAAGCCAAATGCGTTAGACTGGTTTGACAACGTACCATTAGATATGTGAACGCTGGCTCATGGCAGTTGCTATCGATTTGAGTATATAACCTCCAATGTTGTTGAAAGCTATAATTCCGTATTAAAGGGGGCTCGAGGGTTACCTGTAATTACTTTGGTGAAGAAAATGTTCTACAACTGCATCGGGTACTTTGTCTAAAAGTGAACGATGGCATTAAAGAATATAGCGAATGATAGAATTTTCATTAAATATGCAGCCTAAAAAATTGACCAATGGAGTTCACGAGCTAGCAACCACAAGGTCATCGACTATAATAGGCACAATAGAGTTTTTAAAGTCCTCATTGGTAGTCGTTGTGTCACTAGCAAGTTGAGAGGAGGGAGTCGAACACACGTTGTTGACTTTGCCCTAGCACATGCAGTTGCCAAAAGTGGCAAATCTACAGAATTCTATGCTCCCATGCATATGCAGTAACTACCTCGCTTAGGCTTGATATAACACATTTTATACTTGATTGGTATAGATAGACACATTAAGACCAAATATATATGATGCACTTCATGCCTATAGGGGAAGAGTTGGATTAGGAACCAGTGCACTTCCCATCACTCCACCCAAAAGGAGACCTCGTACAGAAAAATGGGAAAGTCGAGGCAAAAAAAATACTATATGGAGATAGACCTTATGGAGCATCCAAATCAAATCACAAGTGAACTTTGCGGAGGGGGCATAACAGAAGAATGTGCCTACGTCAATGTGATAATGGTAACTAATGGATACCAATACATATTTCATCACGTTCGACATTGCATTTGTGATACTAACATTAGTTTTTTCTCTTTTGAAGCTTAGGTGAATCCTCGACTACTTCATCAAGTTTGTTTGAAGACATGGCAGATGGGGATGCTTCATATTCTGTATATATACATGCAATTTTGTCATTTATTGAGAAGTTGTTTTGAATGTCAATTTGTTTAGACATTTGTTAAATGTTATGAAATATTTGAAGTTGTAAAATCGTATATATAGACATTGCATGTGAATACGGCAAGGGATAACAGTGTTGGTACACGAAATGCATACTAATTTATTACAAATTGTAAAAATACATAAATTTAATTATTGCAGTAAACCATATACATATGCAAATAATTAAAAAAAAATCATTGTTTCCTATCCCTATCCCCTCCTATCTCCTACTCCTAGTCAAATGCTTAGTTAGCCAAGTGAAAGCATCGGATGACCTTACATGTGAAGCTGGAGGAGATTCAGACTCCTAGGTTGGATGCTGGTGAGGAGTACTATCGAACACTTGCAGAGGCATGGGACTCCACTCTATTGGTTGATTGGATTATTCACCCCGATACATGGGTTGATTTCCAAAGTGTTGCTTTTGTGGAGCTAGCGGTGTTGGGACAAGACCACTGATAGAATGCCAATATAGTGTCTAGTATTGGCTGACCATCGACCTTGAGCTAGCATACACCACATGGGAATCAATATGCATCTGTTTGTCCTACCTGGGATTTTCTTATAGCTCACCTTGGTTTCGAGGTCGTCATCGCCCCCCTATTTGTTGCCGCGTCGGAATTGGTTCTGCCTCCTCTTGGGTGTTCTGCTGCAACTGCTGCTACGGTTACAAGTACAGTGTTACCTCCCCCCCATGGTGAAGCATGGACTGACCCTGAGCAGCTATTCTCATGGCCATGTTTATATTCAGCGATAAGCAAATTTGTCGTAAAATGTCACCCTACAAGTATGAACAAAACGTCAATTAAGGTTAACATAATCATGTAATTATTTAGATATTAGTAAGTGTTTATTATGTAAATCATTCATACTAGAAATCCAAGAATGGTCCTGTGCGTCTAATGTATCACCTGCTAATCGATCCATACCATTGCAGGTAACTGTTATGCACACTGTAAGGGCTATCTATAAGAACAACTCAACCGACCCGTTATTCCCACATGTTCAAATACATTGCATATAAGACGGTCCAATCAACATCAATCCGACCACACAAGTCGATTTCATGGAGCTTCAGCTGCGTGTTCACCGGCTATGGGATACATTGGAACCTACCGAACTGTCTCGCCACTCAATATGAGAAATGTCACTCAACAATATGCAAACAAATAAGTGTCACCTAAGCCATCCAAATGTACATGCCAGCTTTGCAGAAATACGGTAGGAGATTAATTAAATTTCTATTGTACGATTCCCATTCAACCTGAAAATATGAAATTTTATTAACTTCAAATGATAAATATGATTAATTGTAAGGAAAAATATTGATTATTGAGGTACCTACGATATATTTTACCTATCCAACACATCCCAGTATGCGTCGCCTACATGGATGGGGTGAAATTGCATGTTCCTCCACATGTTCCAACGTACTGCTAGTGGATATCCAACTAGTACAGATAGGCCGTGTCGACTAATGGGTGCGATGTGGGGAAATCTGTCCCAAGCTTAAATCTGTAGCAATATGGCAGCTCCTCCAATCTCGTGTGCCGATAGTGATGATGCGACACATAATTAGTGATATAACTATGCCAGACATACGGACCCCGAGCTATATGTCCCAGCGATGTCTAAATGTTCCAGCAAAGGTAACCACATCACGTGGACGAAGGCACTGGATTTATTAGTGAAGATAAATCCCCCTAAGAGCTGTAATATGTATGCATAAGTAGCTCGATGTATTTGCTCTACATCGATGTTCAGTGAGATCAACTAAAACATATTACGGAGCCATATCATACTAATGTGCCCCCCCCCCCCCCCCCCCCCCCCCCCCCCCTACCACTAGACCTTGGTCTCACCCCCTGCAGTTTTTCGCATATTGCTCCCCAATCCAAGCAACTACTCCTTATAAGTACCTATCCATCCACAAGAAGTCCCAACTGGATCTCCACATTCTGTAACGTAATTATAAACTCCCTCGTTGACATGTGGAATGTGTGCGTCTGTTGACGCCATCACTCCACTAATGCTGTAATCATGTGCCAATTAAGGGGTATGTACAATAGACGACTCACACCTTTGAATCTAACCAACTGTAAGTATGGCTCCATTTGAGTATCGAAAGGGATGGTACGCTCATCACGACGGAGTGACAACTCATGTCGTCAAACAGCAAGGGTTTCTTGATCCTATGCCAACAATATGTGAAATGTTTTCATATTTCTAATACAACATAAACTAATAAATAAGTGAAACGTCGATTACCTTTCCGTCTTAGACGACTTGTGATTGATGACTCGCCTGCTACATCAAAACTAAAGGATCGAAAGGTCTAAACTCCATCTATTATGCAAAACCATAAAAATAATTTACATTTGCAACAAATATTTATTTTTTTACTAATTAATTTTATAACAATTAATCCCCTTTAATTAATAGATAATTATTAATTGTTTAATTTTATGACTAATTTTATGAAACCATACAAATATTTTACATTTGTAATGAATACAACATTTTTCACTAATTAATTTTATAGTAATTAATTAATAATATATTAATGATTAACCCCCTTTGATTAACAGATAATTAATAACTAATTAATTTTATAACTCATTCTACAAAATCATACAAATATTTTCACTTTGCAACAAATACAAATTTTTTCACTAATTAATTTTATAACAATTAAATAACGACTAATTACCTTTAATTAACATATAATTAGCAACTACTTACTTTTATGACTAATTCTACAAAACCACACAAATATTTTTCATTTGTAATGAATACAAAATTTTTCACTAATTAATTTTACACCAATTAATTAATAACATATTAATGACTAATTACCTTTAATTAATGGATAACTAGCAACTACTTACTTTTATGATTAATTTTATAAAACCATAATAATACTTTATATTTGTAGCGAATATGAAATTTTTCACTCATTAATTTTATAATATTTAATTAATGACATATTAACGACTAATTACCTTTAATTAAAGGATAATTAACAATTACTTACTTTTAAAACTAATTTTAGAAAGCCATACAAATATTTTTCATTTGCAATGAATACAAAATTTTTTGCTAATTAATTTTATACCAATTAATTAATGACTAATCACTGCTAATTAATAGTTAATTAACAATAACTTAATTTAATGACTACATTTACAAAAATACATTATAATAACATATATACATAATTCATTTACTAATTTTAATTAATTATATATTAACAATTAATTAATTACTAATTAATAGTTAATTAATGATAACTATTATTTCAATAAAATTTATGTAGTATATATATATTTACATTTTTTTACATTTATTTAAAAGTAGTATAACAATGAAAAAAATAAATTTTTCTTAAGAAAACATTCTAAGATCTTGATGAAGATATTTCCACACTCGTTCAACAGAGTAAAACCTGAGTAAAACACAAATTATAGAAACAAAAATGTGCAAATAACAATAAAGAGTGAGACTTACAAAGGAAATTGAAACATGAAAACGTGAGCATATAAACAAAGGATTTGTATTTTATTAGAAACTATCGGTGCAAATTTTTTCTTGTATATTACTATGTAAATTTACTATATCACTATAATACATGAAAGTTTTGTTTATTTTAATATATATGTTATAACATAAAGCCAAGGCTAAGAACGTAAAAAACGTATTTACATGATGGGTAAAGGGGTCATTTCACATGGAGAATATAAAAACGCAGAATTAACTTAGAGACCCTCTTGATCATTTTACGCAGTAAAACTTTAAAGAAAAAGGAGAGACGCTCTTGACATAAATCCTAGATACGACGGAAAAATGGGTGACCAAACTCCAAAGACAAAAGGGTAAGGAATTCCATATTAATTTCAATTTAGGATTTATGGAATTTGTAGTTTATGAGCACCGTTTGTTCATACATAAAACAAAGTACACGAAGGGGGCGATATGAGAATGAAGAGTCAATAACCCGAGATTTGCGATTTGTGGAATTTGAAGTAAGTATGAAATTTCTTGTAATTTAGATGCAATTATGTATTTTAAAGACTTAGTTAGGCTTAGGAATATATATAGGATTGAGTTTTGGAGAAATTGAAGTAAAAGAATTAAGGTTCGTGGAGATTGCCGAGGGTAACACGGTTGTGTTTCGACCGTGTTGAAATGGAAAGGTACACCGAGGGTAACACAACCTCCCAACACGATCATGTTTCGACCGTATTGAGTGTGAAAGTTTCACCAAGAGATACACGGCCTCTTAACACAGTCGTGTTTCAACCGTGTTGAGTCGAGGATAACACGGTCGTATTTGGACCATGTTGAATGAAAAAGAACACGACCTCCCAACACGGTTTTGTTCCAACCATGTTGAAACTAAGTTTTACACTAAAAAATACGCGACCCCTAACACGGTTATACTTCAGCTTGTGTTAAGCAATACGGTCCCCAACATAGCCGTGTTGAATAAAGTATAAAGTAATTACATATTTATTTAATTTCAAATTAAACTAATTTCCACGCAACCTAGATAACTAGTAAGGCCTTAAAGAAATTAAATGAATAGGATTAAGAAATTTAAGAATGATATTGATCTTAGATTGAATACTAAGAAGAGCTTATTGACGTGTAACTTGTGTACTGTTTTGTGTTTGCTTAAGTTAGTATATGTGTTGAAGTTGAATAAGTTGAACAATTTGACTTAAGCGTTTAAGTTGTATGCTGTATGTGCTTAGCTTGGCCTAGGGGCTTGTAGTGGCAGGTCCTTAATGAGTACCCAATGATCCTTGTATGACGTTATCCCTAGTGGAGTCGTGCTTGAAAATGATATGGGCTGAATGTTGATTAAGTGGTTAAGTGTACATTAGTGTAGGGCCCATAATGGCAGTTCCCATCACCAGATTTAAGTGTACATGGGTGTGGGGCCCGTAATGACAGTTCCTATCACTAGGTTTAAGTGTACATAGGTGTGGGGCCCGTAGTGATAGTTCTCATCACCAAGTTTAAGGTTTAAGTGGACATGGGTGTGGGGTTTAAGGATTAAGTGGACATGGGTGTAGGGCCCTTAGTGGCAGTTCTCATCACCAAATCATGCTTTAGTGTGTTAAGGGGGTCATGAGTACCTTGTTGATGCTTGTGGACATAAATTGTCATATGAAATGGTTGTTTGTGTTTAAGTATTGCATAACGTATGTGACACTTGTTCATGTTGCTCATGTATGTGTGTTTGTGCTATACGTACCGAGCATTAGCTCACCCTTCGGGAAACTTATTTTTAGATGCAGGTGTTGAGGGAGATGAGAACCTAGAAGATGACTTAGGTTTGGGTGAGCCACAAAGAGAGGAAGACGAAGATTACCATTATTATTATGGTGATTAAAATTTAGGAGATTATGTTATTTAATTGTAATAGATAGTATCTTTAGAGAGTGTTGTTTTGGTGTTTAAAGACTTCCGCTGCGTTAGATGTTTGATATGATTTAAGTTATTATTTGAATTTTGAGGATATATGAAATGCTTTTATATAGGAGCTACAAGCTAAAGTGTATCAAAGTTAACTCAGAGCCTTAATATGTTCTTATGAGATAAGAACACATGGCGGGCAATAGCGCAGCTCAGGTTTCAGGGCGTTACAATCACTTTTATAAGTTTACAGACATACTTTTGTAATACTTTTATAGGTTTGTAGGGTAAGATTCCATAGGGTTGTAGGAAAAAAAATTATGTTGTACTAAAGGCACAGACTGGGTCTACGCCTTCAACGTAAAAATTTGCAGTATTACTAAAGGTGCATACGAATCCGCGATTTCGCAACCTATTTTTGTAATAATTTTTATGGGTACAATATTTACGTAATTTTTTTAAATCATAATATCTAAATATGTAACCCATGATTTTAACTCAATTCGTTCAACGAATACTTAATTCTATGTTTAAAATTAAAATTTAATTAAGTCTTTTTTTATATTTCAAATGTTTTTTTTTATTTTAACATCTTTTATATTTATGTTAACACACATGTATGCTTTCTATGTATATAGTTATCATCATTAGAAATTCTAATAAATACTTAAAAGCACTTGGGCTATATTTAGCTTCAAATGTTAAATGCAATGTCTAGAATCCCATTACAACTCATTATTTTGAAGGAATAGAAAATCCTCATGAAATCATTTCAAATGCTAAAAGCTACTTCCTACTATTAACTTTAGCATATTAGACTATTTCATAATAGTCCATCTTGGCTCTAAATGTAATTATATATTTTGTTTTTCCATTGAAATACTCCAATAAATCATCCAAATTCAAGGGTATATCATCCTTGAAAACACAATGGAATCCTTAACCCAAGCTTCAAAATTGCTAGAATCCATAAGGAAACTGACACTAGCCTAAGAATATAGAGAAAATTCAAAACACGAACCTAAAAAACCCTAAAACCTTAACTCCCTCCAAAAAGTCCACTACAAAAATAAGAAATGTAGCTTTTATAATTAGGAGTTATCAGTCAATGGTAACAAGTCTACCATCTAGTTGGTAGACACTTATCGACCTCAAGCTGCTTCATCAATAAGTGAAATGATGTGTTTCACTTAAAACCCTACTCAAGGTTTGACATTACTAGTCAACTGATATGGACCCTATCATCTAATAGGTACATTGAGCTTGATTCTATTCGTTTCTATTCACACACTATCCACTATGTCATTCAATTGCTAGATGCAATTAGTGTCCCCTTGTGCTTCTACCATCTAATCAGTAAGCAAACTACTGACCAACCAAATATTTTGTACTCTAATTCTTCATTTTTTTCTTAGATAACCATCCCTAGGGGCTACCATCTAACTAAGAATGTAACCGGGCGTGTCATTATAAGATACCCAACTTGACATAATTCAAAACTTTAGAGAGTTTAAGGTTAGGTTTTGAAATTTCAAAAAAATCCAAGGGAAAACCTAACTCGATAAAAAATAATATATTTATAATAATATTTATTCTTAACCTATGTAACATACACACTCTATATTAGATCTATATTATACAATGCATTTAATCTTCAAATTTGATTTACATATAAGTTAGTAAGTATAACATTTACCCTATCTAACTACTTTATACTCTACTATCTTCTCATCTTGTATGAATTTTATAAAAACGCGACTCACCCCTAGAGGATTTATGACCCTATAGGGTCGAGTTTTAGTAATAAGAGCAAAAACCCAATAAGGTTTTGAGAAATGCTAAACTGACTTAAGGTTTTGTAAAACCTATCTTGAACCCACCTTGATTGCATCCTTACTTCTAATCAATAGCCCTTAGACCTGTAATAATTAAGACAAATATGTAAGTATTTTTCTCATGAAAATGTGCTAAAAACTCATAAAAACACACTTTTACTTGTGTTGATTAGGTATATGTGATTTTTATACTAATTTAGTGCATTTCATTTCATTTTTACTTAAATCACACACAAAATGATGGAGAATGTGGTAGATCAAATATGAAAAATATCTCATTAATATAGATATAACTATAATGTGTCTTTATTGTAGATGCTAGAGGTTAATGCACAAGAAGTTAAGATGAAGAGTGTCGAGAAGAGTGCACAAGAGATCACCTTTTTAATTATTGAAACTCTAATTAGCTTTTGAAGTATAATGTTCAATTATGAGAAGATACTTAGATTACTTTTAGTATTATTGTTGCTTTTGCTGTTAACCAATTGGAAATAGGTGGGACCCACATCCCTATACTTATGATATTATGAAATGACTTGAATCTATTATGTTAATTGTTACTCTTGTATTGGTTAAAATTGTAGTTCGACGAAGAGTAACCTGATAAAAGTATGCCTTGTATTGATGAAAGCCATGATGAGAGTCAAGCTAGAAAATGGAATGTGGACCCTCTTGAAGTGCCACCTGGACCGATCACAAGAACTCGAGTGAAACGATTCAAGGAGGCACTTAACGGGCTGATAAAGGATATCCAAGAAGCCAGAAAAGAGTGGAGCAACCATGAGAATGACCTTGCATTTGTACAAGTCATTCAAGGAGATCAAAGCATAGGAGATCAAAGCTGTCGGCCTTGACAATGCTGGCTTAAACGCTGCCGACTTTAAACCAGCGTTGCAATTAGAGCACGATAGAGGGACTATGCCGGCTACTATGTTGCCGACCTATATACCTAGCGTACATCCTACGCCGGCTACTACGCCGCCTACTACGTCGCCGGCGTACATTGCCTGTTTGTTATTTTTCTGCAACTTTATTATGTTATGTCATTTTGGGCGTTTGTTTTACAAGTTGTAAACCCTATTAAAAGCTGCTAGGGTTGGAAAACAAAAGATAGAACATACATACAACATTGAATAACACAATTTGAGAAAATTCCTCTCTTAGTTCTCCAAAGAACTTTTCTTGAACTTATCAGATTTCTTCTGTGGCGTTCAAACCAGACTTATCAATCGGTCTTTCATCCCGATTGTGGCGTTAACAGAATATACCAAGGTTCTTGCCTCATCTATAGGCAACGGGTCGCGGTTCCACTTTTGTTGTTTTGGCATCTTGGGTTGCAATTCCAAACGTATTGGTATAGGGTTTCGTCATACGTAGGCGTGGTTCGTATCAGTTTGGTATTAGAGGCTAGGTTTGTTAAACATCAGTTTGGTTTGAGAAAGGTAACATCAAAACCCTAACTCCAATCTTTCATATCAATTGTTCATATCAAGTTTCGTATTACCATCGCTTCATACTCAAGTCCATAGTGTTAATTGTCTCTTGAGTAGTGTAATTTCATTCTAGCAATCTTGTTACAAAAAAAAAAAGGAACAAAAACAAAAACAAAAAAAAAGGAGAAGAACGAAAATAAAGAACGGAAACAAAGACAACAAAAAGAAAGAAAGAAAAAGGAAAATTCAAGCCCGGAGAGTTTGTTCTTGAATTCTATGGAAGAATTTAGTGTGGTTTGGATTAGTTCCAAGAAAATTAAGAAGAGGGATTAGTGAGTTGCTATCATATCTGTTTGTGAGAATACACAAGTGATTGTGGGATATCCTTCTTGAGTGAAACACGTGAGGCTTAATTCTATATATTTGTGTTAGTACTAACCTTTATTGCAAGAACTATGTCACGGCAAAATTCTCCTGAAGGTGAGAGGAGGAGGTTTGATGCTAGGTTAGTGATTGAGGCGTTGAGGAGTGAGATGAAGAGAATGTTTCAGGAGGGGATGGAACAAATTCATGAAACGGTGGAGCAGAAACTAGAGCAATCTAAGAACGTCTTTCAAGGGCGTAAGAGAGAGTGTTTTTCTAAAAGAGGACAAAGGGGTGGAGATGAAATTTCTGATGATGAGTTTGATGAACCTTTTATCGGGAGTTATAGAGGTTATGGTGGTAGGAATAGAGGAACTAGGGATTGGGAAGATAGAGGAGATAGGAATAGAGAGGGTAATCAATTGAGTAGTATAAAGATGAAGATTCCTCCTTTCCAAGGGAAGAATGATCCCGAGGCATACTTAAAATGGGAGAAGAAGGTAGAGATGGTGTTTGATTGTCACAATTATAGTGGGAGAAAGAAAGTGAAGCTTGCTGCCATTGAGTTTTTAGATTATGCCATAGTGTGGTGGGATCAACTGATGTTGAATAAAAGAAGGAATGGCGAACCACCCATTGAGTCTTGGGAAGAGATGAAGAGGGTGATGAAGAAGCGGTTTGTTCCTGCTTATTACTATCGTGAATTGCACAACAAATTGCAAACTCTTAAGTAGGGAAGCCGAAGTGTGGATGAGTATTTCAAGGAGATGGAGGTTACTATGATTAGAGCGAATGTTAAAAAGGATGGAGAGGCCACCATGGCGAGGTTTCTTGCTGGGTTAAATAGAGAGATCCAGAATGTAGTAGAATTGCAGCATTATGTGGAATTGGATGACGTGGCTATAAAGGTTGAGAACCAACACAGGAGGAAAGGTAGTAGTACTGTACGGTTTCAACAGGGTGCTGGTTCATCTACTTGGAACACTAACCATTGGAAGAAGGAAGAAAAGTCTTTACCCATAAAGCCAAAAGGAGAGCAGAAGCAAGGAGGTTCTACTCTTAGTAATCAAAGTAAACCTAATTCTTCTACTCCTAGAAATCATGACATTAAATGTTTTAAATGCCAAGGCAGAGGCCATATTGCTAGTTAATGTCCGAATAGACGTGTTATGATTTTGGCGATGATGGTGAGTATGAGACTGAGGGGGATAGTGAAGATGATGATATACCTCCATTGGGGGATGCTAGTGATGACGAGGAGCCTATAGCAGGGAAGTTAGTGGCAGTAGTGAAGCGAACTTTGAATGTGCAGGTGAAGGAAGAAGAGGAGGTGCAACGAGAGAATATCTTTCATACTAGATATTATCTAGGTGACTATATTTGTAGTTTGATCATTGATGGGGGAAGTTGCACTAATGTAGTGAGTACTTTCATTGTTGAGAGGTTGGGGCTCAAGACCACTACATACCCTAGCCCATATAAATTGCAGTGGCTGAATGATAATGGTGAGACTAAGGTGAGTAAGCAAGCTTTAATTGCTTTTCGCATCGGTAGGTATGAGGATGAGGTATTATGCGATGTAGTACCGATGCAGGCTTGTCATGTGTTGTTGGGGAGGCCATGGCAATTTGACATGAAGGTTATTCATGATGGCTTTTCTAACAAGTATACACTTGTTCACCATGGCAAAAGCTATAATCTTAAACCCTTAACACCTAAACAGGTGTATGAGGATCAGTTGCAACTACAACAATCTTTTGCAAAATATAAGGTGAGTGAAAAATAGAGGGAGATTGAGAGAGCAAAAGACATAGAAAAAGAAAAGGAATACAAAAGTCAATATCAAAAGGAAAAAGAGAGGAAGGCTGGAAAGAGTGTGAGAGGCCAAGTTGAGGGGGGATCAACTTTGGTGGTGAGTGAAAAGGAGAGTGCATCCTTGCAAAAGGAGAGTTGTGTAGCAAGAGCGAGTGTAGTGAGGAGAGCATTAGTGATGAAGCAACCTATGTTGTTGCTGGTTTTTAAGGAAACTTGTTTGAATACTAACGAACTTTTTAACTCTTTGCTTAGTGTGGTTGTGTCTATTGTGCAGGACTTTGAAGATGTCTTCCCTGAGGAGATTCCAAAGGGGTTACCACCTATTCGTGGTATTGAGCACCAGATTGACCTTGTACCTAAAGCATCTATTCCAAACAAGCCAGCTTATAGGAGCAATCCAGAGGAAACAAAGGAACTTCAAAGGCAGGTTAATGACTTGATGGAGAAAGGGTACATGAGAGAAAGCATGAGCCCATGTGCAGTGCCTGTGATTTTGGTGCCTAAGAAGGATGGGTCATGGAGAATGTGTGTTGATTGCCGCGCCAACAACAACATCACGGTAAAGTATCGTCATCCCATTCCTCGCTTAGATGACATGTTAGATGAGTTATATGGGTCTAGTGTCTTTTCCAAAATTGATTTGAAAAGTGGATATCACTAAATTAGAATGAAAGAAGGTGATGAATGGAAAACCGCATTTAAGACAAAATATGGATTATATGAGTGGTTAGTAATACCTTTCGGTTTAACTAACGCACCTAGTACTTTCATGAGACTTATGAACCATGTTTTGAGGACTTTTATTAGCAAATTTGTGGTCGTCCATTTTGATGATATCCTCATTCACAGCAAGAGTTTGGAAGACCATATATCTCACTTAAGGGCTGTGTTGGAAGTGCTTCGAAAGGAGCAATTATATGCTAACCTCAAAAAGTGCACTTTTTGCATAGACAAATTTGTGTTTCTTGGTTTTATTGTTAGTGTACAGGGAATACAAGTTGATGAAGAGAAGATTCGTGCGATCCAAGAATGGCCTAGTCCAACTAATGTAAGTAATGTTCGAAGTTTCCATGGACTAGCGAGCTTTTATAGGAGGTTTGTGAAGGATTTCAGCACCACTTACTGAAGTAATCAAGAAAAACGTGGGGTACAATTGGGGAGAGCAACAAGAGAAAGCCTTTCAAACGCTTAAAAATAAGTTTACTCATACGCCACTACTTGCTTTACCTGATTTCTCTAAAACTTTTGAAATTGAGTGTGATGCTTCAAGAACAGGTATTGGAGTAGTTCTCATGCAGGAGAGGAGACCAATTGCATTCTTTAGTGAGAAGCTAAGTGGGGCAACCTTGAACTACCCTACTTATGACGAGTTATATGCATTTATTCGAGCATTGGAGACTTGGCAATACTATCTTTGGCTAAAAGAGTTCGTGATCCACACTAATCATGAATCCTTGAAGTACTTGAAGGGACAACATAAGCTAAACAAAAGGCATGCTCGTTGGGTGGAGTTCATCGAAACATTTCCCTATGCCATCCACTACAAGCAAGGTAAAGAGAATGTTGTTGTTGATGCACTTTCTAGAAGGTATGCTCTTATCTCTACTCTTAGTTCTAGATTGCTTGGTTTTGAGCATATTAAAGAATTGTATGTTATTGATCGAGAATTTTGTGAAGAGTATGTTCACTGTGAGAAGAGTAGTCATGGTAATTTTATAAGCATGAGGGATTTTTGTTTAGGGAGAATAAACTTTGCATTCAAAATTGTTCTTTAAGAGAGTTATTAGTGAGGGAGTCTCATGGAGGAGGATTAATGGGGCATTTTGGAGTAGCTAAAACCTTAGGGGCTTTGCAGGAACACTTCTATTGGCCTCACATGAAACGAGATGTTGAGAGGATTTGTGAGCGATGTGTCACTTGTAAGCAAGCAAAATCTAGAGTCCAACCTCATGGACTTTATACCCCACTCCCAATTCCTCATGAGCCTTGGGTAGACATTTTCATGGATTTTGTGTTAGGATTACCCAGATCTAGATATGGTCGAGACTCTATTTTTGTAGTCGTGGATAGGTTTTCTAAGATGCCACATTTCATTCCTTGCCACAAAACAGATGATGCTTGCCATATTGCTAATTTGTTCTTTAGGGAAGTTGTGAGATTGCATGGTATGCCTAGAACAATCGTGTCAGATCGGGATGCTAAGTTCTTGAGCTACTTCTGGAAGACCCTGTAGGCTAAGTTAGGAACTAAGTTATTGTTTTCTACTACTTGTCATCTACAGACTGATGGTCAAACTGAGGTAGTAAATCGAACCTTATCTACTTTGTTGAGGGCTGTCATTAAAAAGAACATTAAAAGTTGGGAGGATTGTTTGCCGCATGTTGAATTTGCTTATAATCGCACAATGCATTCTGCTACTAAGTTTACTCCTTTTGAAATTGTGTATGGTTTTAATCCACTAACTCCTTTGGATCTATCACCTCTTCCTATTTCTGAGTATGTTAACCTAGATGGTAAGAAGAAAGCAGAATTTGTTAAACAGATCCATGAGAAGACAAGGCTCAACATTGAATGGAGGACAGAATAGTATGTGAAACAAGCCAATAAGGGTCGTCGACAAGCTGTCTTTGAACCTGGAGACTGGGTTTGGGTTCACATGCACAAAGAGCGGTTTCCTGTGCAGCGTCAATCTAAATTACTTCCTAGAGACGATGGACCATTTCAGATTCTTGAGCTCATCAACGATAATGCCTACAAGTTAGATTTGCCAGGTGAGTATCAAGTAAGTGCTACTTTTAACGTTACTGATTTGAGTCCTTTTGATGTAGGCGATGATTTGAGGACAAATCCTTTTCAAGAGGAGGGGAATGATGAAAGCCATGATGGGAGTCAAGCTAAAAGATGGAATGTGGACCCTCTTGAAGTGCTACCTGGACCGATCACAAGAACTTGAGCGAAACGATTCAAGGAAGCACTTAACGGGCTGATAAAGGATATCCAAGAAGTTGGAAAAGAGTGGAGTAACCATGAGAATGACCTTGCATTTGTACAAGTCATTCAAGGAGATTAAAGCTGCCGGCCTTGACAATGCTGGATTAAACGCTACCGGCTTTGAATCGTTGTTGCAATTAGAGCGTAACAGAGGGACTACGTCGGCTACTACGCCGCCGGCCTATATACCCGGCGTACATCCTATGCCGGCTACTACGCCGCCTACTAAGCCGCCGACATACATTGCCTGTTTGTTATTTTCCCGCAACTTTATTATGTTATGTCGTTTTGGGCTTTTGTTTTATGAGTTGTAAACCCTATTAAAAGCTGCTAGGGTTGGAAAACAGAAGATAGAACATACATACAACATTGAATAACACAATTTGAGAGAATTCCTCTCTTGATTCTCCAAAGAACTTCTCTTGAACTTATCGGATTTCTTCCGTGGCGTTCAAACCAGACTTATCAATCGGTCTTTCCTCCCGATTGTGGCGTCAACAGAATATACCAAGGTTCTTGCCTCATCTATAGGTAACGGTCATGGTTCCACTTTGGTCGTTTTGGCATCTTGGGTTGCAATTCCAAACGTATTGGTATAGGGTTTCGTCACACGTGGGCGTGGTTCGTATCATGTATACTATATGGTAAATCTCTAAATAACCAAAAGATGGTTCTTAAGTTTCTATACCATATATGTTGAGTTGTTATGTTAAAGGTACTCCCAAGGGCGTAACATGAGCTAAACCTGAAAGCTGAAGAGCTTGGATCCTAAAAGTGAAGCAAGGCCTAAATTAACGGCCAGTGGAGTTAGACCTTTAAGAATGAAATAACTTAGCTTGACTGGAGGGAGCCCCATTAACCATTTCTCTAAAATACTTTAAAGAAATGAATATTAGTCGATATGTACATCATTAATGAATTTAGATGGGACACTAACTTAACTCTCTATATCTTGCATGCAAATTTAAAATGTTTGAAAAACTGTATAAAAATTACAATAAAATTATATCAGAATATTAATAATTATGCAACTTCAATTCTAAATTCATCATTTGCATAATCTTTTGCTTCCAATTTAACATAACTTAAAATAATATAAAATAAGATATAAAAAGAATAATCGCAAAATATAATATAAAATGGCATTTAACTAAGGTACATAAGGAACATAAATGTAAGATACGGTATATAGAATTAAGTAAAAATGCAAGAATGATTCACATGCATGCAATACAATAAGATTGGTAATTGATAAATTGTGGGGAAAATGGGAAAATTTATAAGACAAAGGTTGATGATAACTCATCTCTCTCTCTCTCTCTTTTTCTTTTTTTCTTCACTTTTTTTTCTTTTTTATTGAAAAGTCTACATAAAAAAAACTAGTAGTCATATAATATCTTCTCATTTCTGACATTTTAGCAATTACTAATCTTATTTTGAATGATGATGCAAAAAGGGTGGGATTTATGGGTCTCAAGCTTTATAGCCTCACATTTTTAAAGGAATAGGTCATAGGACAAGTCGAAGCAAGAGTGAGCCTGCCTATCATCACTAAAAGGGGGTAAGGAGATTAACAACTTGAGAGCTATACAATGATAGTCCGTCCTGGTTTCCTAAAATGGTCAAGTCCTGCCATATCTACACACTCATTTAAAATAATAAAAGTTTTCCCTCTCTATTTAAAAAAAAAAAAAAAAGTCAGGGCCTACTAAGACTATTTTTCTTTTTTTTTTCTATTTTATTTTCTTTTTAAAGTCTGCACTGTAAAAAGCCCAATTAATACAACTATTTACACATATAAGAAAAAAATAAGAAATAAGACCTTTTATAATTTTTGGAAATTTATATATGGTTAATCCACTTAGAATTTGGGTCGTCAATGGAGATATAATTTTGTTGAGGCCATATTTAAATTTCCATAGTTTAATTTTACACTAAGCCCAGACTACTCTCGTGTAATTTACTAAGCAAAATTAAGGAAATTTAAAAAAAAAATCATTTCGAAAGGAGTCATCAACCAACCAATTGTTGTAAATGAATAAATAAGATTAGGGTTAATGCATAGAAAATCCCTAACCAGCCGTTGTCCTATAAAAGAAAAGGCTCATTCAAACTTTTAAAATAAAATCACAAAAATGGATCTCGGGGTTAACTTATTAAAACTCATTGGTTAACATATATGAATCTTCAAAAATAAACTAAAAGGCTTTTATTTTTAAGAAAAGTACACTCTTAGTCCCTAATATTTACGTATTCTTTATTTAAGTTCTTTATTTTTTAATTTAAATCATCAACATTTTAAAAACCTTATACAAATAAAACTTTCATTAAATATATTAAATTTTCTATTCATTTTAAGCATGTATTAGCTTCTAATTAGCCTTAAGTTAGTTGCCCAAGGTGGTTAGGATAAACACAAAATTTTCCCGCCCTTTTGTCTTAATTTTAATTATTATTTTTGTATTTTGTATTATTTCTTATTACATCATATTATTAAATATATTTAATATTATTTTTATTATATTATGTAAATATATATGTTAAATATTATCACTTTGTTAATTTAATTATTATAAACCAATTTGAAGTTGACATGTGTTATGGATTAATGGAAAACTTAATAGATTTGATGAAAGTCCCTTTTTTATAAGATTTTGAAAATGTTAAGGTATCAAATAAGAAAAAAAAAAGTTGATGACTCAAATAGAAAAGTAGACAAACATTGATGACTAAAAATGTACTTTCCCCTTAATTTTTTTATTTTCCTAAAAATTGGCAATTAACATGAAATAAATGAAAATGCAAGGAAAGAGGATTTTTTTATTATTATTATGAATTGTTTAAAAAATATAAAAATTTAATTTATGGGCTAGTTTTATTTATAGAAAAGCAACTAGTTTATGTTTTTAATTCCTTTTATTTTTTATTAGAAAAACCCTTATAAAAACCTAAATTTGTAAGCCATGTTTTGAAAAACCCTAAGAAATCTTAATTTTTAGAAAACTGCCAATTGGGGACTTTTATTTCTAAAAAAACTCTGAGTAATATTTTTTTAAAATGCAAAAAAAAATAAATGATGCAAGTTTAAAGATGCAATGCATAGTTTTAAAATATGATTATAAAAACATGACAATACTAATAACTAAAAGGATCTGTGAGCACAACCTGTTGGAAATATCACGAATAATATTAACAAATCAAATTCCCTGTTATCACAACTTATTGATGGTATAATGAAATATCCAACAAATTAAATATCTTGCAAGCACAATTCAACAATAATATTATAAATGATATTAACAAATTAGATAGTCCGTCAATATAATTTGTTAGGAATATAATATCAATAAATTGAATCTCCTGCGAACGCAATTTCTTATTATTACCATGTTTTTTCCTTTAAACAAAAATCAAATAGATATGCAAGAATAATCAACGATCTACACCAATTAAATCAACATTAGTAAACATAAATAATTTTGATTTTATTATTTTTATAATTCATGCAAAAATGCAATACAATGCAATTATGAGTGTAATAATAAAGACAAAACACCAATGAATCAATGCATTAATCAGCAATTCAACTTTAAAATAATATCCAATGGACATGCATTAGTAAAACATCAATAATAGGCCATTAAATGCTTTTATTTTCCCCATTGAATAACATGAAACAAGAAATAAAACAAATATATAAATATAAATATATAAAAAACTAAACACCCACTAAATGTAGCAATGATGCATAATGGTTTGCTGGTCGGGGAAGGTTGCAAATTCGGCCAAGTATGTGGAGCAACTAGCAAGTCATAGGTCATGGTTTGCAAGTCAACAATTGAACGAGGACAATAATATGGTGACTGTTGAAGCGAAAAGGGATATCGAACCTAGGGTTTTTGGTGGTGATGAATGCACTATGATGATATGTATGGTGGTGGATTTGGGTTTTAGCAATGGCATTGGTAGTTGCAGTTTTTTGTTTGTTTAGGTATAGCAGTTGCATCACTGATTTAATACGTGTTTGAGATGTGGCAATGGGTATGGATGATAGTGGTTGTGGGTATAGGTTTAGATGTAAGATTGGTGATGGATGCCGGTTCTGGTGAGTAGGTTTGTTTAGATAGTGTGATCCAATAGTTGCTATTGGTGATGGTCGTTAGGTGGAGTTGATAGTAGGGGGATGGTACGATGGCTGCAGTTTCAGTGATTGAGGATGAAAGTTGTCGGTGTGGGTTTTTAATCGCTTAGGGTTTGTTAAAGATTGGATTTTAATTAGCTATAGATGGCTTTTGGAATCGGTTATATTTTTAGACACCACAAGATAAGATTTTTCATGTTAATACAAATCTAAATCAAATCTGAATGTTAAGATAAGCAAAGCACCCATTTTTATTCACAAATACCGATTTTTGTTTGTTAGATTTGATTTGAACCAAAGTTAATGTAAATCTTTAAAAGATTTGGACTTTACATGCATTATTTAATCCATTTCTTTCTCTCTTGCTTTTTTTGTGCTAATATAAAGGTAGAAATCATGTGATAGGCATGTGACCATCTAAATAAATAAAAAAAAAAAGAAAACAGAAAAAAAAAAGAAAGAAAGAAAGAAAGAAAAGAAAAGAAAAGAAAAAAACACCATTTACACACAAGGAGGATCAAACCCACAGCTTGTTAGGAAGCCCCACATGTGACCATGCATCAAAATTAAATTTACCTAAACTATCAATGTTGCTATCTTCAATTTTTAATGTTCTTTGTTTTTGTATTTTATATTTTATTTTTTATTTTTTATATATGATATATCCTTATCTTTTGTGTTTAATATTTTATTCTTTTTTATTTTCATATTTTTAAATTGTAAATGTAGCTTAAATAGAAAATGAAAAGGTTAAAGATTGGGTGTCTACAATCGTTATGGGCATCGTCCTTCCTAGGAAAAAAAAAAAATTAACATCAATAATGAAGAAAAAGCTAAATGATTGTTTGGCCAAAAATACATAAAAAGAAAATAACAAAAGGAAAGGCTTATGTAGAGAGTTGAGTTAGTCACGATATCTTGTTATCATCAAATTTAACGTTGTGCATGCCACACAAGAGACTAGTAACAGAAGATAGATGGAGGCCCCACTATGAGAGGAACTTATAAACCCAAACACTTAAAGGCACGCTCAATAAATCTAGCTTCTCCATTGCATAAACAATAAAAATGCATACTCTTCTTATCATTTTCCCTATTTCATGCATGTATATAAAACTTATCTAATATTTTCCACAGTAAGTAAATAAATTCATTACACTTTCTAAAGTCAAGACTTAGCTTGAAATTTGTACCAACATTAGTCTCACCATCCTATATATTAGAATTTCTAAATCTTCTAAGGATTTTAAAACTAAGGCCTAATATTAACTAAAGGGGTTTCATCTCGAGATCATCTAAATTTGATTATTTTATTGAATATTCCTATACATGGCAGGAACATGAAAGGTTCTAGAATCTTGCTTGCTACAATCCAACAATATATAAACATATAATTTTTCAAATAACATTCTTATACTATAACCCTCTTACGAATTTAGGTCATCGACTAAGTTATTGTAATATCCCTTAAATAAAAGAAAAGAGAACACTAATCATCGGTGTACATTTTGGTATAACAATACGAAGCACATTAGAATTCCAAGATTAAGTGCAGCTAGTGGGGAGTGATGGATGACGTCTTAGGAAGTAGTTGCATAAGGGATAAAGTCATGAGGTTTTTTTATGTTAAAGTAAGCAATACCTTTATAGAGTTCTAGTTGGATTGTTACGAAGTAATATTAGAGCGATTCATCAACTGGAAGTAGGGAAGCTAAGTGTCACGCAAGGCAAAGTGTTATAGTATCCAAGTACCTCTTGAGTCTATAAGGAGGCATCTTTAGAGTCATCCTTACTTGGCGTAATCTCAGTCTTATGTAACAAAAATGACAGGGATTTCAATTTTGTAACTATAAAGAAATTGTGATATCCCTCAAATAGAATTAACAAAACTCTAATCATTGAAGCACTTTTCAAAGTAGTAGTTTGGAGCTTGTTGGAACTCCAATGGTAGGCATGCTTAGCGAAGAGCAGTAGGTGACCTCCTAGCAAGCAATTGCACTAAAGAATAAAATTGTGAGGAATTTCACACCAAAGCAATCAATACTTTGATATAAAAAGTTTTGATTAGATTCTTACAACCATGGTCATCACTACCACCACCAATCTATAAGTTATAGTGTGGACTAATCCTTATCATCAAATACATCTAAAATTGAAGAACAAAAATTAAATTAGGCAAGCTACAAAGCTAAGGAAATACTGCTAACACATAAATGCAAATGCTACACACTGATGCATCGACAAATTACAAACAACAAACACAACCCGATTACCTATCTTATTTTGTGGGAGATAGCAAACATAACATCTTAGGCCAAAACAAGTCTAAGGGTCCAAAATTATAATTGTCTCATACCACTGTCTACATCAACTATCGATAGCCTAGTCCATTGCACTCATTTTTTTCTATATTAATATTATAATCCTTTGACAACTTCTCTATCGATAATCTATCCATCCATTATGGTTACTAATCTCAACAAGCATATAACAATCTACAGTTCCTTGTGAGTTAAGCTTATATTTTTTATCTTATAAGCACAACCATCACAGCACCCCATTTACCTAAATTAAGCTCACTAAACTTCCATTAATCTAGCTATAAGTCAAAATCTAATGATATATAGAAAGATTAGATTTAAAACTCTGAACATACTTAAAACAACTCTTTAAACCATAATACTCACAAAATAAACCAAGGTGGTAAACTATAGCTCATGGTGGTAAGAGTCCCTTTTGATCTAAGGTGATTAACCCCATTAAGAGGTGGTTGACCATATTAAATGGTCAACCATATTAAGGTGTGTGATAAGCGCCAAAATACCTTTATTTAAAATGGTGAATTTGTGCTTTATTGATGTATTTTATTAGTAATTTGTTAAAGAAAAGAATATTTATTTGAATGAATATTGATGTAGGCCTTTTATAGCTTTTTGAAGTTAAAGGAAGGAGTTTTGAAGAAATAAAGCGATGTTGGAAGAAACCAAACAAGTTGAAGATTCATGGATAATACATAAGAAAACACACAATTGTGTACTTTACTTATGTATCTAAGGTGGAGGTTCTATTTTAGGATGTTCATATACATGAAAAAAGTACACAAATCGTATACTCTCTTATGTACATTTCTGTTGTGAACCTTGAGAGCAAACTTGAGATACACAATTATGTACCCAGTTGTATACTTTGTTGATAAAGAATAAATCATTCTTGCACATACATGATCGAGATACACAAGTTATGTACTTAATTATGTATATGTCTAATCTTGCAATTATATATATATATATATCCTCAAGCTCATGAAAAAGGGAGAGGTTATTATTTATACACTTCACTAGTCGCAAGAAAGAGAAGGTTCTATCAATTTTCAAGGAGATTGATGATCCATGACGTTAAAGATTCAATCTTTAAGAGTTGTAATCAAGAAACTTGTTTTCTTTTCCAGTATTTGCATTTTTGTTGATAATATCATGGAAGAGTAAACTCTAAACTTAGATTTCATTCGAAACTCTTCCATCATATGATGAAGATTTGCTCTTGATAAAAGTTTATTGAAGCGCAAATTCTTTCATTGTTTATTAGATTCATAGATTCGGAATATGAATTTATGTTTAATATCATATTAGTTAATTGAGAAATTGCTTTTATGATTAAATATATGTAATTGATAAGATTTGCTTATGATTCTAGAGATAAAATAACAAAAACCCTTCTATTTTATAATTGAGTTGTTAAAACGTCTAAGTCACTCATGCAATTCTAAGTTGCTATTGATTGAGAAGAAATCCCAATTGATAAATCTAGGGTTAGATAAGTTAATGGGCTTGAGAAAGTTGTTAGCATGATTAAGACACTTTACAGCTTAAGAACTCAATAACAACAAAATCTTGAATTCTGATGATTCACATAATAGAAGAAAAGTAGAATGAAATATAGGTTACCTTAATAATTGAATTAATCTTTCCTTTTTGCTATTAGTGATCCGTTCTTAGTTTTTAGTAGCAGAGGAATTATTAGTTTATGATTTAACATGTAAATCAATCTTAATTGATGGTTAGATAATAGGAATAGAGTTATTACTAGTAATTAGTTTATCTCTATGGGATAACCCTATGCTTAACCATTATATTACGTTCATGATAGGTGCATTTGCCTATTGCATCGTAGTTAAGATTAGGAACAGGTACTTTAAATTATTAAGACTACAATTTAGCATGATTAAGTTTTTAGCACCGTTGCTAGGGACTAGGAGAACCAAAGCCAACAAGAATGACTTTATAGTTAGCTGATAGATCAGTAAAGTTTCTTAGAGGCGTGGTTGAAAATGTGTTAGTAAAGATGCAAGATTTCATCTTCCCAGCAAATTTTGTTATTCTAGGCATGAAGTCAAATGTAGAGGTACCTCTTATCTTGGGAGACTGTTCTTAGCTACTACTAGAGCCATAATAGATGTTAGAGACGGGAAACTAGTCTTATAAGTGGGCAGTGAAGAGGTGAAAATGCCTGATGTGCTTAAATAGAGTTTGCACCATGATGACACTTGTTATGTAGTTGACTACCTTAACTTAGCTGTTGTAGATTCCCTGCAAGAACTTTTGAGTAATAATGCCCTAGAACTTTATTTGATGAATGGGGAGTAAGAGAAAGCTAGAAATTTAATAGTCAATTTAGTTGCAAACTAGCTTAGTAATGATGTTGAGTTGAAGAAAGAGCGGAATTTCAAAGTCATCAATAGGTCCACTATTCAGAGATTGAAACCCTCCACTGAAGAGTCACTTGAGTTGGAACTAAAGCAATTGCCTAATTATTTACAATACGCATTTCTAGAAAAAGACTCTAAACTTCCAGTGATTATAGCATCGAACCTTAATCAAGATCAATGGAACAGGCTACTGTATGTTCTTGGTCAACATAAAAAAGTAATTGCATGGAAGATTGTAGACATAAGGGGGATCAACCCCTCATTTTTCTCACATAAGATTCTAATGGAAGATTGCATTGAATCAGTGGTACAACCTTAATGTAGACTTAATCCCAACATGAGTGATGTGGTGAAGAAGGAGGTCATTAAACTACTCGATGCTTGGATGATCTATCCGATAACTAAAAACTCATGGGTGAGCTTAGTGCAGGTAGTCCCTAAGATGGGTGGCATGATAGTTATGTCAAATGAAAAGAACTAACTCATTTTAATGAGAGCAGTTATGGGCTAGAGAGTATGCATTGACTACTTTAAGTTGAATGAAGAAACTCACAAAGACCATTTTCCCCTTCCATTCATTGATTAGATGATTGAGATGCCAGTAGGACATATCTATTACTACTTTTTAGATGGGATGTCCGAATATTTTCAAATCTCCATTACACTAAAAGACCAAGAAAAGATGACATTCATGTGTCCATTTGGAACATTTGCCTATCATCGAATGCCTTGTGGGTTATGTAATGCCCCAGCCACCTTTCAGAGGTACATGATGGCAATATTTGAAGGCATGGTTGGAGAGAGCATGGCGGCCTACATGGATGATTTCTCAATCTTTGGTAACTCGTTTGATAAATGTCTCCATTAGTTGGAATCAGTCTTATAGCATTGTGAAAACACTAATCTAGTACTAAACTGCGAGAAATGTCATGTCATAACACAAGAAGGAATGGTCTTGAGACATAAGGTCTCTAAGAAGGGCAATAAAGTGGATGATGCAAAGATTGGAGCTATTTCTAAATTGCCACTGCCATCTTTAATTAAATCCATTAGAAGCTTCCTTGGCTATGCTGGATTTTATTGCAAGTTCATAAAAGACTTTTCAAAGATTACAAGGCTAATGACAAAGCTCCTTGAGAAAGACACACCCTTTGAGTTCACTCAAGAGTGTCTAGATGCATTCAATATTCTCAAGCAAAGGCTCACCAATGCCCCTATTATGGTCACACCATATTGGAATCTTCCATTTGAGATAATGTGTGACGCTAGTGACTTGGTTGTAGGTGCTATTTTAGGGCAACGAAAGGATAAATATTTCCAATCCATTCACTATGTAAGCAAGACACTCACATCTACACAGGAGAACTATACAACAACCGAAAATGAGCTACTAGCAATTGTGTTTGCTTTTAACAAATTCTGATCCTATCTCATTTTGTCCAAGGTCATCTTTTACACAAATCACTCTACCATGAAGTTCTTGTTGACAAAGCAGGATGCAAACCCATATCTCATCAAGTGGATTTTACTTCTTCAAGAGTTTGACCTTGAAATAAGGGACAAGAAGGGTGTAGAGAATTTAGTAGCCGATCACTTATCAAGACTAGAGAACCCACATTTATAGAAGTTGAAAGAAGCATGCATCAACGACGAATTCCCTAAAAAGTAATTGTATTCCATATGCTCAGTGGAAGAAATAGACACACCGTGGTTTACTGATATTGCCAACTACCTGGTGGCAAAAGTCCTTCCCAAGGGCATGACCCAACAGCAAAAGAAGAAATTCTTTATTGATCTTAAGCACTACTTTTGGGAGGACCTGTACTTACTCAGGGTTTATGTAGATCAAGTAATCAGGAGGTGTGTATCTTAAGAAGAAGGTTGGAAATTGTTCCTCTGCCATAATGGACTGATTAAAGGACACCATAGTGTTAATAGAACAACTCATAAGGTGTTGGAGGTGAGCTTCTATTGGTCGTCATTGTTCAAAGATGCTCAAAACTACATTGCTTAGTGTGATAAATGTCAAAGGCTTAGAAACATCTCAAGAAAGCATGAAATGCCACAACGATACATTCTAGAGTGTGACATCTTCGATGTTTGGGGCATTGACTTCATAGGGCCATTTCCTCTTTCCTTTAGCAATAAATATATCCTTATAGTTGTGGACTATTTGTCAAAGTGGGTAGAGGCACAGGCCTTACCAACAAATGATGCTCGAGTGGTGTTGAAGTTCCTAAAAAGCTATTCTCTGGATTTGGGGCTTTATGAGCACTTATTAGTGACCGAGACGTACATTTCTACAACATGTAAATCGAGAAGGTTCTTAAGAGATATAGAGTCACACACTCACTTGCTACTCCGTATCACCCATATACAAGTGGGCAAGTGGAGGTCTTTAATAGAGAACTGAAGCATATCTTAGAGAAATTTGTTGCACACTATAAATGTGTTTGGACTCAGAAGCTAGATGAAGCCTTATGAGCATATAGAACAGCTTATAAGACTCCACTTGGTTCCACTCCTTACCGGCTAGTCTATGGAAAGGCTTATCATCTCTCGATTAAGATTGAGCGTAAAGCTTATTGGGCAATTAAATTGGTTAATTTGGATCTTGATAAGGCCGGAACACAGAGGAAGATGCAACTTAATGAGTTAGATAAATGGAGGCTCATGGCATATGACAACTCAGTCCTTTACAAAGAAAAGGCAAAAAAGTATCATGATGCCAAGATATAATAGCCCAAGCAATTCAATGAAGGTGACCTTGTCTTACTCTTTAATTCCATATTGAATTTATTCCCAGGAAAGCTCAAGTCAAGATGGTCAGGTCCATTCCGAGTAAAGTGAGTCTTCCTTTATGGAACAATGAGCTAGAGCACCTAGAGAATGGCATTTTTAAGGTGAATGATTAGCAAATAAAACTCTATTTAAGGGATAAAAAGATTTTGACGAATGAGAAAGCTCAACCTCTTCCTTATATTTACTTAAGTCCAACCATTTCATTACGTCGACCTAACGATGTTAAACAAAGTGCTTCTTGGGAGGCAACCCATGTCTCATCAAGTGGTCTAAGGTATCGAACTTACTAAGAGTTAACCAATGTCATATTTATTTATTTTTTTTGCAGTGCACTAGACTAGAGCTTCTTTTAAGCTCTAAGCATAGGAAATTTCATGATGGAAGACATTTACGCAAAGAGTATAAGTCAAAGTTTTATCAGATGGGCAAAAAGACTTGTGTCGTTAAGAAGAAGTTCACTAAGAAGCAAACTCTTGCTAAAAGGAAGAAAGGTGGTGCTAGTTTTTCTTTAACTCCAGCAGTTTTAAGAGTTGCAAAACAAAAATGAAGTAAGAAACAATTTAACAATCTTTCAAAGAAACCATTTGGGGCCTACTAATACTTGGATTGGGAAGTAATGAGAGAGTATGGATTAGAGCAACTGATCCAAGATCTGCTTTCTACTAGACCATGGCAAGTCATTTTCATAAGTCAAGAGCCTACCTATAGAAACATCACTTTAGAGTTCCTTTTAACCATACAGATGAAAAAGAACAACATTAAGGTGGGTTTGGACAATTCATTTAGCTTTGAAGTGTATAGGTAAAAACATAATATCACCATTAGTCAGTTCTATGTCTACATGGGGTTTTATTTTGAAGAGTTCACCCAAATAGTCGAATTTTAAGCATTGAGCTATTTGTGGCCTATGAGAGTCAACCCACAAAGTTTCTGGGTGGAGTTAACTAAGAACAAGGATTAAATGTATTTTCCATCTAGCTCTAAAGCATCTTTGATCAAGGATCACCAACTAAAGGTATGTCATTGGCTCCTAGCTAATACCATAGGTACTAAGAAGAGCAGTAAAGGAGTAGTAAACAATTTTGAGATTCTTTATTTGTATAGTATGCTCCATCAGTATAGGGTGAATATTGGATTAGAACTAGCTTTTTACATTTAGAGACAAGTATACGATTCTAGGTCTAAGAGTATATATTATGGTGGTTACATCACCAAATTATTAATGAGTATTGGCCTTTTTCAAGCATTTGATCATGATGCTTTCTATTGCAAGAATGATAGGATCAATGCTGGTTCGTTCTCTAGATAGAAATTGAAAAAACTTACAAGCACTCCAGGCTCTACACACTAACCTACTTCTTCTACCCCATATCCTAAGATTCCCATCTAGCCATCTTCACCTAATGAGTCTTCTAGTCATTTATTTGAGCAAGTGAATAGTTGCTTAACTGCTATTGAAAAGACTTAAGATGAGTTGAAGTAGCAACTTCAGAGAATGCAAAAGATGAGCAAGAAGTTCAGAAATTTCATAATCCAAGCTTTTCAATCATTGACTTAGTGCTTTTCATAGGGGCAAGTTAACTTGCTAACTTATGTATCCTCTCCTGAGCTTGAGGAAAGAGTTGAATATAATAATAGGAAAGATAAAGAAGAAATTGATGATGAAGAGGAGGATGAAGAAGAAGAGGAAGATGACAAGGAAGTTGAAGAAGAGGAAGATGATGAAGAAGGGGAAGATAATCTAGATTGATTTCTATTCAATTTGTAGGAGCTCTTTGAGCTAGACCTATTGTATTCTTCATTTTTGGATTACTGTAATAATAGATCGGATAACTTTGATTTTACTTTTAGTTTTTGTTTGTGATTCTTTTAGGTTTTTTAGCAATCAGTTCATAGATTTCATGGTCTCTAACATCACGCTTCATTGATGTAGTTGATCGACTTTTCTCTAATGGTCGTTTAAGTGATTAAATCGGAAAAGTTTCAATTCCTTTTATTTTTATTCTTTTCTCTATAGTTCGGTTCTTTAATTTTCGAGACATTAGGGACAATGTCTCAATCTAAGTGTTGGGAAGGGGATATTGATAAAATCTAATAAGGGTCGTGATCATATGAATTACTCAAACTTTCCCCTATTTTCTTTTTCTACTTGATAATTAGACTTTGAAATCATGATTGTAATTAAAAAATATTTCAGCATTTAGTAAATGAATTCCTCTAAAATAATAATGGAATTTAGAGTTAGAATTAAACTAAAGTCCTTAGTAAAACATTGATTGGTTTAATTTCTAAGCTTACTAGGATGTATATTTTCTCATCAAAGATCTTAAGAGCCATTTAATCTTTAATGAAAGGGCAAGTGAAGTGATTTACTTGGTGATCTGTCTTAAAAGATCTCTTCAAACTTGTAATTAATGAAGGCACGTTATGCTTAAAACTAAAGACTTAGTTAGTATAGGTGAGCTTTGGTCCCTTAGAAAAGCAAAGTCTAACTCCGCTACTAATTAGTCAAGCTAATTAAAAAGATGATAATGCCACTACTCTAATGACTTGGTTTATCTAAGTTAAGAGTATCTTTATGAATCTCTAAAGTTAAGATGATGGAGGTTTGATGGAGTGATGTGAACCCTATCAACTCGTGATGAAACCCGACGATCTAGATTCAATAATCCCCATAACCTACAAATCTATTAAGAACGATGGAAACTACAACCCATTTTCTATAGACGAGATAAGAACCTTGGTATAAGTGCTAACGCCACAATCAATTATGGAACAATTGATTGATAAGTTAGGGTGAATGCAATGGATTCAAAATCTGATAAGTTTGATTAGTTCTTTTAAGAACCAAAGAGAAATAATCTCTCAATTTGTGAATAAACTTTTCTCAAAGATCCTTACAATAAGTGTTTGACGACTATTTATAGTCTCACAATAAAGAGTAAACAAAACGACATAAAAAACCTAATTCGCATAAAGGACAAACATCATACGCTTGCGGCCTAAAATATTACAAAGCCAGCCTATAATTGGTGCTAAGTTGGTACCAAAGCTAGCGACTTTGAAATCAACCCAAGCCGGCTTTCATTGTAACTTACATTGGCCACTTAGGCTAGTGGCCATCTTTCTAAGCCAACCATTTAGGCCAGTGGCCTAAACCGCTAAGGCCGACGACCTTAAGTGATTCTAAAGCTATCGGCCTTTGATCTCTTCCTCGACTTCCGCCTTCATGTTTAGCACTTTAAATAGGGTCGTGCTCCTTATTCTATTCTTCCTAGCCAGTCGTCAATCATCCTTGGACCAATCCTCCTAGTGTGATCTTCATCATTCCCATCCTCTTGAAAAGGATTTGTCCTCAAATCATCACCCGTATTATAAGAACTTAAATCACTAATATTAAAAATAGTACTAGTTTGATACTTACCTAGCAATTTTAATCTGTACACGTTGTTGTTGATGCACTTTAGAACTCGGAATAGAGCCTCGCCTCTTGGAAGTCGCTTTGATCGCCTTTGTGTTGGGAATTGCTTTTGACTCCTACACATCTAAACCCAATCTCCGGGTTCAAAGAGTACTTGACAATGCCCTTTATTGGCTCGTTTGGCACATTGCTTCTTCTGTTGCTCAATATTGAGCTTGGCCTTCTCGTGAAGCTAAGTAGATCTCTTTGTTCTTGAAAACGGAGTATTCTTAACCTCATTGACCCTCACATCAAAATTTTCTTTCCACTCTATTTTTCCTCTCGTTTCCTTTTCCTTTGACTTAAACTCTCTCTTTTTTTATTCTGTAATAACGTTTAATTTATTTTTACCACTCACTCTCGTTTGTTCTCTCTCTCTTTCTTTTGCAATAGTACTCAGTTTATTTTTACCACTCACTTTCTTTTGTTCCCTTTCTTTCTATATCCTCACTTGATCTTCATAAACCTCATTAGGTATCAAAGGACAAAGAGTAATAAGTTTCTAATCATATACAAATGAGTACTTGTTGGTAAATCCATCATGCTTCACCTACCTGTCAAATTGCCATAGCCTCTCTAACAATAAGTGTGTAACTTGCATTGGAACTACATCACACAACACTTTATCCCCATACTTCCCAATTTTAAAGGAAACTAACACCTGTTTTGTAACTCTCACTTCACCACTATCATTCAACCATTGCAATTTATTAGGGCAAGGATGCTTACTTGTGGGAAGTCTCAATTTTTCCACCATGGTCATGCTAGTAGCATTTGTACAACTCTCACCAACTATAATCACATTGCACACCTTATCTTGAACTAAGCATCTAGTATGAAAGATATTCTCCTATTGCACATTTTCCTCTCCTCTAACCTGTATAGTTAAAGCTCTCCTGGCTACTAACAACTCCCCCTCAATAGCATAGTCCTCCCCATCATCATCCTCCAATGGTGGCATAGAATCATGATCTGACTCACTATCAGTTTCAATCTCCCCATTATCCCTTATCACCATAACTCTTCTATTTGGATATTGATTAGCTATGTGTCCTCTACCCTAACATTTAAAACATTTAACATCTCAATTCCTAGAAGTAAAAGGATTGGATTTACCTCTAGACCCTCGAAATACCAAATCCGATGTTTGTTTTGGCAGTGGTTTGGAATGGGACCGTTTCTCCTCCTTCTCCCTTGTTTCAACTCTCTAATTTGAAGAACTTGATATGGTACGTATGGTGTTACTGCCCTTCCGCCTGAGTTGCTTCTTAACTTTAATAGCCATATGAACCATATCCTCCAGTTCCATATAGTGTCGTAACTCTACCACATTTTGAATCTCCCTATTCAAGTCAGCTAAGAATCTGGCCATAGTTGCCTCTTGGTCCTCTCAATATTAACCCTGATCATGATGACCTCAATCTCCTTAAGATACTCCTCCACACTATTATTACCTTGCTTAAGGGTTTGTAATTTGTTGTACAATTCCTTTAATATTATGTAGGTACAAATCATTTCCCCATGATACTCTTCATCTCCTCCCATATGCTTACTAGTGGTTTCCTATTCCTCCTCCTATTTAATAAAAGTTCATCCCACCAAATGATTGCATAATAAGAAAATCCAATGGCAGCAAGTTTTACCTTTTTGGCTTCAGAATAGTTGTAGCACTCAAAAATGAACTCCACCTTCTTCTCCCACTCCAAATACACCTCAGGGTCATTCTTCCCTTTGAAGGATGGGATCTACATCTTTGTGTTCCCCAGATTGTTATCTTCGTCATTCTTAGCTCCTCTACTTTTCCCTGCATTCCTCCTATAGCCCACAAATGAATCCTGATCAGATCCAGCTACAGATCCTTCCCTACCCCATTCATCTTCCTCCATGTGCACTACCTTTTTTAGCATTTTATCCCTTCTACACCCAGCAGAAGCAATCCACGACTGCTTAAAATTCTGCTCCATCTACTCATGAAATTGATCCATCTCCGCTCTAAACATTCTCTTTATCTCAGTAGTTAAAGTTTCCATGATCAATTTTGTATCAATTCCCCCCATCACACTTTCAAGAGAATTTATGTTCGACATAGTGCTGCATAAGAAAATGTTAGGAGTAATAAAATAAAATTTCACTCGCTCACGTGTTTTATTCAAATCACTCTACTATTCTCACCAATCCTTACCCATTAAAAATTTTCTCTTTTTGGTTCTTTTGGAACTAACAATCCAATTAGAGTTGTTCCTATAGAAATCTACCCAACTTTCCAAACAATAATTTCTTAACACAATTTGACAAGATTCACAAAAAGCTAAGAATTGTAATAAGGATCACCACAAACTCAAATTTCAACAATTTTCATGAAACTCCCTTTTTTTTTTATATATGAATTTCCCTTTTTCTTTTTCTTTTTTCTTTTTTCTTTTTTATTCTTGAGAAAGGAAGTGTGTACGATTCCTTTCAAACTCTAACAACAATCAACTTAAAAATCTAACTACAGATTGAATTCAAAAGAACGATTTTTTTTTTGTTCAAACCCTAAATCTAAGAACAAGTAATTGAAATAACAAGATTGGTGATCCTAATAAACCTGATTGCTTTAATACCAAACTGATGTGAACCCCGCCAACCCGTGATGAAACTTGACGATCTAGATTCAATAATCCCCACAACTTACGGATCTATCAAGAACAATGGAAACCGTGACCTGTTGTCTATAGACGTGACAATAACCTTAGTATAAGTGCTAATGCCACAATCGATTATGGAACGATTGATTGATAAGTTTGGGCAAACGCTATAGATTCAAAATCCGATAATTCGATTAGTTCTTTTAAGAACTAAAGAGAAATAATCTCTCAATTTGTGAATTAAATTTTCTAAAAGATCCTTACAATGAGTGTTTGATGACTATTTATAGTCTCACAATAAAGAGTAAACAAAATGACATAAAAAACTTAATTCGCATAAAGGACAAACATTATACGTTGGCAGCCTAAAATATTACAAAACCGGCCTATAATTGGTGCTAAGCTAGCGGCTTTGAAATCAACCCAAGTCAGCCTTCATTGTAACTTACTGATGTGCTCTAATGGTAATTCAATACAAATAAAAGAAGAAAGAACAATTGTTTCCAATTTCCAACTAATGATGTGAACCTTAGCTAGAATAAGAACCCTAAATTGCATGAAATGAAAAGAGGAAAAGATAAATCCAATTGCATACCAGATATTATACATTAGTAATAATTGGAAACAACTTGCACTTGTTAATATTACTCACAACAATTGAAATCTCACTCGCTACAATCTCAATGGAAATTGATAAGAGTGTGTTTTGTGAAAAAAGGCAGCCATCTCCACGTGAAATGCAACAAATTATGATATGAAAAGTTCTCCTTCAAAACCCTAAATAACAAGTATTTATACCTATTCTAAATAAGGAAAATTCAACAATGTAAAATGATGTTTAAACTGATCCTATGGGAGCATTTGGCAGCCGGTTCATCTACGTGAAATGAAGTGAAGTATAGCCGGTTTCTCTTATCTTTTGTAAGTCTAAGCATAGCTCATACACACAAGCATCAGTGTGTTGGTTCGCCATCTTATAATACCAACAAAATGTACCTGATAAAAAAAATGCAAAACAATTACATAAAATAAATAAAGACATTATGTGAATGTCTTGATTCCCTTTGTTCAAGAAGGCTTCGTAATGCTAGGTCAAGAGGTTTGATTCCCATTATCTCCTCGGGTCTGTGGAAGATTTGCCCTCAAATCTAATGGGTCTTTTCCTGGACTAAAAACCTTAGTTTGCATGTGCTTGTCACCCTGAAGTCCTAATTGTTCAGTAGTTTTGTTGATCTGTTCTTAGAACTCATGTACCTCAGTTAGTGACATAGGAGTCAAGATAACCCGTTCACCATCCTTCTGAAATACACAGGTGTTTCTAAACCCATCATGCAACACTCTCCTGTCAAACAACCAAGGTCTACCCAGTAGTATATGAAATGCACATATAGGAAGAACATCAAAAACAATTTCATCATGGTATTTTTCCCCTATGCTGATTGGAAACTTAGCCCTTTAAGTGACATACAGATTGTCTTGTACACTCAACTAATGCAATTTATAGGGATGAAGATGTGAACTAGTGACTAGTTGCAATCTATTTACTATTGCAGCAACTATTACATTTATGCAACTACCACCATCAATAAAAAGAACACACAAATTACCTAGAACTCAACAATAAGTATGGAATAGGTTTTCCATCTGTATGTCCCTAACATCTGGAGATATAGTCATTACCCTGCGCAATACGTTAATAGACAGATATTTATCATTTCCCTTATCTTCACGTACCTCAACACTAAGATCATCATAATACTCTTATATCACTATTGACAAATCATTAGGCTCTAATGTCTCTTCCTTTCCCTCCATATTCTCCACCTCCATAGCAGTCATCACCCTTTTGTTGGGACACCGAGCCATGTGTCTAAAGCCCATACATTTGAAGCATTTGATTTGACGCATTTCCCACTTGTTGATCTTAGCACTGTTTGTCGGATATCGGCCTCAATAACCTCTTTTCCTTTTCCCAAAATTTCTCTCTCCCTATCAATAATAGTTGTATTTGTGTCCACAGTCTTATCAATTCTCCATATTCCCTTTTATTCAATCTATTGATTATCTGACCTATATGGTTTTGTAGAAGTTCCATACCTATTGCTCACTACTTTAAATGAGTTGGATCGCCTCTATCTTTCCACTTTCAATTCAAAGCTAGCTGGATGGCCTCATCAAGGATGTCATACCTCTAGAGCTCCACAATGTAGGCAGTTTCATACTTTAACCCCAACATAAATCGTGCTAGGGTTTGTTTATGAGGTTCGACTGACCCACATCTGATCATCAGTATCCTAAACTCCTGTACATACTTGTCAACTATTTTGCCTCCCTGCGTCAATGATTAGAGACGCATAAACAACTCTTGCCTATAGTGCTTTGGTATAAACCTCCTCTTCATAACCCATTTCATTTCCTGCCAAGTATATATCTCGGCCTCACCATCTCTTCGTCTACTAGCCACAAGATTCTTCCACCATGAGGCGGCATAACCAGTAAACTCTACAACTGCAAGTCGAACACGAGTGTGATCATTAATCTCATAACACTTACATAAGCCCTCGACCTTATCCTCCCAATCCAAGTATTCTTCTACAGAACCCCTTCTAGTAAATGAAGCATCTGCAATTTCATATATTCTAAGCCCCGAGACGATCTAAACTCACGGTTTGGGTAAAGTTCATTCTCAAAATTATTATCCCTTTCCTCTCTAAAAGCATGATAATCTCCTTTCATCCTCCTACCCCTATTTCCTCCAATAAGTCCTTCCTACAAGCATGCTAATGGATAACCCGAGGTGGCGGTGCTTGTGGATTTACTACTGGTGGTTGTGGCATTGTCTTTTGGTCTATCCATGTTACTAATGTAGCAACAATAGTGGTGAGATCCTACAATTGTTCCTCTAATGTTCTCCTACCTGTAGCATGATGGCCCTAACCTCCTCCAACCTAACTATTAGCCTCATTGCCAATTCCCTCATTCACATTATCATTCGACATGGTTGTTAAATTAAGCTTTTGACAATTCCTTTTCTCTTTCTTCTTCTTTTTTTTTTTATACAACCACAGCTTCACAAAAACAATTCTTCCAACCAAATATTCTTTACGACAACACACAAGAACACTTCAACACAATCTTCACGGTCACACTCACACCCTCAGCACAACACACACACTTCACGGTACACACACTCCATGGCAACACACACTCTCTACAGCTTCAATTCCACAATAACTCTATCCAATAATGTAATTAAATTAATTCAATGTGCAATTACTACTTAATTACACAATGATGGAATTAATTGTAGTAATTTTTTATTTTTTTTTTACCTTCCAAGGTTAGAACTCATAACACCCCTAGATGTCACTTTCCCACTTCAATCCACAATGGATCAAGATAGTACACGGTAACACTAACACACTTTCACGGTATTCACCAACAACAACACAACACCTACATGGTTCTAAACACACATACACAACCTTACTCCAACACTTCCATAATCACGACACACTTCCACAATCACAAAAAAAAAAAAAAGATTCTAAGCTTTAGTCAAAGTGCATTCAAGGAATTTAATGCACAATTACTCCATAAGGTAATTATGGAATTCAATTTGAAAAGACTTCCCTATTCTTCTATGTGGTGACCTTACGACAAGATGACTAGCACAAGGAAAAATTTGAACTACACACTTCCAATTCCAAATTCAATAAGGAGTAACACAACACACTTACACAATTACACTTCACATAACTTCAATTATGAAATGGAAGAACAAGAACCCTAAATCCCCATTTTTTAATTCATGAATTCCCTTCCACAAACCTTTACTTTGATACTAAATTATGATGTCCTCTAATGTTAATTCTATACAGATCAAAGAAGGAAGAACAATTGATTCTAATTTCCAACTAATGGCGTGAACCCTAGTTAGAATAAGAACCTAAATTGCATGAAATGAAAAGAGGAAAAGATAAATCTAATTATGTACCAGATATTACACACTAGCAGTAATTGGAAACGACTTGCAATTGTTGATATTACTCACAACAATTGAAGTCCCCCTCGCCACAATCTCAATGGAAATTGATAAGAGTGTGTTTTTGTGAAAAGAGGTAGCCCTCTCCACATGAAATGCAACAAATTATGATATGAAAAAGTCTCCTCCAAAACCCTAAATAACAAGTATTTATACCTAGGCACTGACCCGCCCCGCCTGTAAAAAAATGCGAGGCGGGCAAAAAATTTTGGCTCGCTGAAGCTACAGGCCATTTTGACCCGCACCCGTGTGACCAGCGAAGCGGGGCGAGCAAGTTCCCGCAGGCACGGGTTGGCCCGTGGACCAGGAAAAAAGAAAAAAATTCTGAAGTGACGATGGCATTGAAGAGTCGTGACAGTGAAGGTTGAGGACTGACGGTGAGGGTTGAGGAGTGAGGACCGACGGTTAGGGTTGAGGAGTGAGGACTGACGGTTGAACTTTCTTGAACCGTCAATGACGACTGACGAGGACTGAGGACGGACTCTGGAGCAGTCGAGGCGAGGACGACTGAGGATTGACGGTGATGACCGATAAGGCGAGGACGACTGAGGACTAACGGTGATGACCGACGAGGCGAGGACGACTGAGGACTGACGGTGACGACCGACGAGGTGAGGACGACTGAGGATTGACGGAGAAGTCAAGATCATCTTTCCACTCCGATTCAAGCTCTGAGGCTGTCCGGAGCTCAACCCAGCAGGACTCTCAACAGAGAAGAGTCTGGAACCATCCGGAGCTTTGATGGACACGGTAATGCTGCCAACTCCAGTATCAGCACCTGAGGCTACCGGCCGCCAGACGACGACCCCTTCTTGTTCTCGCGTTTTGGGGGTTAACTAAGTTGGCTCCAAAGTCGGAAAAAGGAATGCATTTCTGAGTCAGGACCCCATCCACAGTGGACGACGGTAGCTTTGATTTGAGGACGACGGTGCGGGTCGTCACGGGCCAGCTCGCATTGGCCCATGGGGCGGGACAGGCTGATTTTGCTGACCCGCGAGACTTGCAAGCCACTGCGGGTTAGCCCGCGACGACCCACGGGCCGATGCGGGTCGGGGCGGGCAGGCCCATTTGGCCCGCATTACTGGCCCTATTTATACCTATTCTAAATAAAGAAAATTCAACAATGTAAAATGATGCTTGAACCGGTCTTATGGGAGCATATAGCAGCCGGTTTATCCACGTGAAATGAAATGAAGTACGACTAGTTTCTCTTGTCTTTTGTAGGTCCAAGCATAGCTCATATACACAAGCATTAGTGTGTTGGTTCGCCATCCTATAATACCGATAAAATGTATATGATAAAAAAATGCAAAACAATTACATAAAATAAATAAAGACATTATGTGAATGTCTTGGTTCCCTTTGTTCAAGAAGGTTTCGTAATGCTAGGTTAAGAGGTTTGATTCCCATCACTTATGTCGGCCACTTAGGCCGACGGCCTTCAGTGATTCTGAAGCTGTTGACCTTTGATCTCTTCCTCGACTTCGGCCTTCATGTTTCGCACTTCAAATGGGGTTATGCTCCTTGATCCAATCTTCTTAGCTTGTCTTCAATCATCCTTGGACCAATCCTCCTAATGTGATCTTCATCATGGAGTCCCTTTAAAACTTGGTCACCGAAGGTTATTTGGCCTAAGATTGGCTGACTGATGAAATTATCGTAACAAGGTGGGACACTAAAAAGGCAAAGTTCAGTGAGTCTTGTAAATCAAGTAAGTAAGTCCATGGGATGCCTTCAATTGTGGGGATAACATTTGTTAGCTTAGGTAATGAGCTTAGGATTATCAGTTGAAAGTTCGATACATAGGTTACAAGATCCCAAACAACTGAACTTAAATATGATGAATATATTAAATTAAATGCAATGAATAAATTTTTTGGAGAGGTTAATTAAAAAGAAAAAGGAATCTAGGAGGTACACAGATGCAATATACTTTCATTCTTGATTGTTTGGCATAGAGAGATAGTTCAAGGGATTATAGACTCTCAAGTGGTGGTTGAAGTGAATTAAGTCTCCTTTTGCTCTATTTGACCTTGTGTTTGATTTTTTTTTTTAAAGCTATTTTTAAATGATAAGGGTAAATCTTAGCTTACTTTGATTAATTCTAGAAGTTTGGCTAAAGTATCTTTAATACAATACTCCCATGATAGGGTGAGAAACACATTTATGAGATTCATGGAATTACATTAAGCATTAAGGATTAAAATTAATGAATGTTGATATTTGAATTAATTTTGTTTGGTAAGGTTAGTCATAATTGATGAGAAGTTTGTTTGTTGATGTTGAAGTCTTCATATGATTTAATTATTTTATTTATTTTGTTTGAGGACAAGCAAAGACTTAAGTGTGGGGAAGTTTGATAAGTGTCAAAAGACCTTTATCTAGAATGGTGAATTTGTGTTTTATGGATGTATTTTGTTGATAATTCATTAAAGAAAAGAATATTTATTTGAACGAATATTTATTTTAGGCCTTTTATAGCTTTTTAGAGCTAAAGGAAAGAGCTTTGAAGAAATAAAGTGAGATTGAAAGGAATCAGACAAGTTATAAGCAAGTTAAAAATTTATGGAAAGTACACAAAAAAGTAGACAATTGTGTACTTTGCTTATGTATCTAAAGTGGAGGTTATGTTTTAGGATATTCATATGTACAAAAAAAAGTACACAAATCGTGTACTCTCTTGTGTACATCTCTATCATGAACCTTGGGAGCAAACTGGAGATACACAACTGAGATGCACAATTGTGTACTTTGCTAACAAAGAAGAAATCATCCCTACATATACACGATTGAGATACACAAGTTATGTACTTAATTGTGTATATATCTGATCTTGCAATTATACATATATATATCCTCAAGCTTGTGAAAAAGGGAGAGGTTATCATTCATATACCTCCCTACCTATAGGAAAGAAAGGGTTTTAAAGGAGATTAAAGATCCATGACGTTAAAGATTCAATCTTTAAGGGTTGTAATCATGAAACTTGTTTTCTTTTCCAGTATTTACGTTTTTATTGATAATATCATTGAAAAGTAAACTCTAGACTTAGATTTTGTTCAAAACTCTTCTATTGTGTGATGAAGATTTGTTCTTAATAAAAGTTTATTGAAATGCTTATGTATAATTGCATATTCTTTCATTATTTATTAGATTCATAGATCTAAAATATAAATTTATATTTGATGTCATATTAGTTAATTGAGAAATTGCTTTTATGATTAGATCTATGCAATTGATAAAAATTTGCTTGTGATTCTAGAGATAGAATAACAAAACCCTTCTATTTTATAATTAAGTTGTTAAAAAGTTCATGTTACTCATGCAATTCTAGGTTGCTATTGATTGAGGAGAGATCTCAATTGATAAATTTAAGGTTAGATAAGTTAATAGACTTGAGAAAGTTGTTAGCCTAATTGAGACACTTTACAACTTAAGAACTCAATATTGATAAAATCATAAATTTTGATGATTCACATATTAGAAGAGAAGTAGAATGAAATCTAAGTTGCCTTGATAATCGAATTAATCTTTCCTTTTTGTTGTTAGTGATTCGTTCTTAGTTTTTAGTAGTATAGTAATTATTAATTTACGATTCAAGATACATGTCAATCTTAATTGCCTGTTAAATAATAGGAACGGAGTTATTACTAATAATTGGTTTATCTTTGTGGGATAACCCTATGCTTAAACATTATATTACATTCAAGATAGGTGCATTTGCCGATTGCATCATAGTTAAGATTAGAAATAGGTACTTTAAATTATTAAGACTATGATTTGGCATGATTAGTGTGGGCAAGCACCTCTATGACATCTTCCCTAAAACTCACCTTGAATTTCAAATATTTGCTTAAAAACTCCACTTAAGTCCTTAATTGTAAAATTAACCTAAAACACATAATGCACCAAAAGTAGAAAAATGGATCATTGCTCAAAAAAAAAAAAATCTTCAATAAAAATCTTATCTTTCATGATCATTTAACACATCAATGTTTAATAAAAGTCTTTATTTTCCTTAAATTGGTCAACACCAATCATTAACCAATAGATTTAAATTAAAGTAATCATAACAATAAACTTCTAACTTTAAATTTAATAAGATTAAATCCTATGAAGCAATTGAAACCTAGTTTTCTATAGTACTCCAAATCAAGGTTTTCAGATGAATGTTAACCTTACACTTAAAAAGATGAGAGCACTGCTTGATTGACAACACTTCATACATCGGTACCACATGTTACAAACACCCAAACCACATGCCACCTAAAGCACCCATGAAGGTCTTTGTCCTTTTTTTTTATTATTATTACAAACTCAACACAAACATGTGTAGAAGAAAATGAAAACATAAAATTTTAAAAAATGATCGTTTCATTACCTTAGAATTCAAAATTCCCAAGAGGAATACATTTGAGTGATTGACTCTGAGAGAGAGAGAGAGAGAGAAACACACATACACACATGTACAATGGAATTCAATTTTTCTTAATAATTGATCCACTACATGACCTGCATTAATAGATCGATCTGTTTAGTTAGTTCCCTAAATGTAAAAGTCTAAATTATAATTACTTAGAACTTCACTGCTTTAGTTAAACATCCTATGAAAATCACGAAAAAACATAAATTGTTGACATCTAAAAAGAAGTAAGAACACGATTCAACATACAAAATTCATTATTCTCGTCAATTTAAGATATTTGCAATCAAACATCCCATCAATGTTAAAACCAAAATGGATTTAAGCAACTCAATGACCATGGCAAAAAATAAAAATCGTAAAAAAAAATGTTTCTAGCAATTCAAAAAAGAAAAAAACACTGGAGATTAGGAATGTCATTTGCATCATTCATTATTTTATTAAGCTAATTTTGCATGGCAGAATCCTTATTAGCTAAGCAAAGAGGTAAGTGTGACATGTTAGCCTTTCATCGTCATATTTTCAACTTTCTTACCCCTAATCTAAAAAATTGAAAAGCTAGAAAAAAAAAAAAAAAGAGAAGATACATAGAAAAAGCTAAAAAGCATCTAACCATTACACTAAAGATAGCAAAAATACAATACACTTTCTATGTTTTTGATATTGAATTATCATAAAACCACTTTTACATAATGAGCAGGCTTAATAAGGTTTAGGAAAAAGGAAACTAAAAAAAAAAAAGCATTGTTAATGCTAGCCTCATTAGTTTATTCGTAATCCAATCAAAACAATTGTTAAAGGAGTAGATCACTAAAACCTTTTATAATTTTTACAAAATTTTATTTTATATCTTATTAAATAGACATTAGAAAAATGTAAAAAAGTTTAATAATGTTGGCAAGTTGTAGTATATAGACCTTTTACAATCATTTATGTTGTGCTTTTTACCAAAATGTTAGCCATCGATCCTTACTCAAATGCATGAATTTAACATAAAAGTACTCTTTTTCTTTTTTCAATCTAAATGTATGGTAAACTATCGAGTTGAGCAATTTTTATAGATAAAGGGCTTTTTTTTTCTCCTTTCAAACCCTTAGTTAGACCACTTGATTCATTTGATGTCTAGATCTTTCAAATGTGTGCATTAAAGATTCGTATGTTTTTTTAACCCTTTTTGTTGGAACTATATAATAAAAATTTCAACATGTCAACTCAAAATGATATAGTATTAAATTCGAGTTCAAGTTGAGCTAATTTCAAGTCAATCAAGTTAAGAATTTTAAGCTCCAGCTTGAATTGAGTTAGTATCTAACTAGCTCAATTTAACTCGTTTATGTTCAAATTATTTAAATATTAGTTTTTTTATTAAAATAATATTAACATCCCAACTTGAATTTAGTACATCGAACATCTACATTCAACTTAAGTTCGATTAGAATTGCAAACTTAACTAAATATTATAAAGCTTGTTTTTGAATTTTATTGTGATCAAATTGAGTTTGAATAAATATCGAATCAAATTCGAATAACTTGTAAATGTATTTAGCTTATTCATACGGTTAATGAGCTTGATAAACTTAACCGATACATAAATCTCTTCTCATGTGATTGTGTAATAAAATTAGTGTGTTGATGTGTCTTACCTTTTTATCGTATACACGAACCAATGGTTTAAGGTTTAAACAAAAATATAATGATTTAACTGCCCGTTTGAAATGAAGCAATGGACAAGAAGACCGCAAGAGAGCTGTGGATCAAGCTGAATTGAATATACTCGTACAAATAGGAATAGTAATTATCAACTGCACCAAGAGAACCTATGGACAAAAGCAATTAAGAGTCAATAGTATTTATTAGATTTAAAAAACTCTGGCTCTGGTTCACAGATCACAAGGACGCCCATAGCACACTGTCCGGATCAACTTGAAAATGTGAAAAGGACCGTTGCATTGGTTAATATTATTTTATTTTAGTAAAAATGGTTATAAAAAAAAATAAAACAGACAATGAAATTTCCCCACATTTTTAGAAGTCCATCAATTAGGGAAGAGAAAGGAAGAAAAGAAATTGCCATCACCACTCTATTTATTTATTTTTACTTTTCTTTATTATTATTTTTTATGATTGTATTGATAATTTTAAATTATATTTATTTTGTTTTTAATTCAATTTTTCTTGCTTTTTCAATTATCTAAACATATTGAAAAAAAATTAAATGTTTTTATAATTCCTTTGCTTGTATTCTTCTTTTCTATGTTCTTTCATTTCCCATTCTTCTGTTCGTGCCAAGTAAAGTGCAAAAGTTTAAATGACACTTCTCATATTTTATAAATAAATAAAATGTAAGGAGAGAAGGGTGACGTAATTTTTGTTTTGTGGATATTTTAAATCAAAGAAAATGCAAAGAAATTAGGGTCACATAATTTTGATTTTGTGGATATTTTGAGTCAAATGAAAGTTTTGGGTGGAAAAAATAAGAAATAGAAATTCAAATCAAATCTCATTATGTTTGTAATAATTTAATAATATAAATACTGATTTTTCAATAGAATAAATTAAGTTTAAGTTTTTTTCCTTATTATATACATAAAAAAAATACAAACCAAAACATTATATATATATATATATAATGTCAAATTTGGTACAATTATATGGTTTATAATTTTTCTACAGCTAAAATACAGCGACCGTGGGAAGTCATAACATAAATATGCAAGGTATTTCTTTTATTATTATTTAAATAAAAAGACCTCATTAACTGCATGGGCGATGCCTTGAAAAGCGACTCCATAAAGCATCACCAGAAAAAATTCACATGCTTCAAAAAGACACGCGAAGTAGAAAGCTAACCTAAAAAAAAAAAAAAAAAAGACAAAATATCAAAATAAACAGTAGTTAAAGCAACTAACAAAATCCATATCCATGTCCGCACATCTCAAAAACCCAGCTTCCATTGCAAAAAGCAAAACTAGAAAAGGAAATCATTAAATACACGAGCACCCACTTCTTCGGACACAGAGTAGAAACCAACCACACGCACAGCCAAACGAAACCCCAGTTCCATGTAATGGCAACACAAAAACAAGAAGACCCAGAAAGAGAAACCCAACAAAACCCGGTTAACGATTTCAACCTGATTCATAGAACATCACAAAACCCGGGTAAAGATTTCAACTTTAGTGTCTCTACCTATTGGGGGATCAGCTTTTCAGTGTTTTTAGCATTGTTGCCTAGGAACTCGGTAAAGCTATTACCTAACCTTCAAACCCAGATCAAAGATTTATCCTTTCGGCTTTTTCAAGCAGAGGAGCAGCTAAAGCAAGTGAGATCAAGGAGGAAAGAAGACTCAAAAGCAAATGCAAGAGTGGTTGAGATATTTGCTACCCACAGGAACGCTTGGCAGGCAGAAGAGAGGAGGTTGATGCAACAAGCGGATGCAGCAAGTGAGGAGATAGCGCATTTGAGGGCAAAAGTTGCAGACTTTGAAAGGGTTGAGGCAGAATCCAAGGCTAGGATTGAGGAGCTGGAGAGGGAACTTGGAGAGAGAGATGAAATGATTGGGTTTATGTCAAGAAGGAGTGAGTTTGAATATGGTGATGGTGGGGTTGGAGGGTATGGAGAGGAAGTGGAGGAAGATGGAGAAGAAGAAGAAGAGAGATTGAATATGGAAGAAGTTGATGTGAGTGTCAATGGTGTCGGTGGGTTTGAATTTGGAAGGCAACAGCAGCAACAGTTTCAGTTTTTGCATCATCAACTTGGCAACAGGCTCAATACTGAATTTTTGGCTGCTTCAGCTTCTAAGTTTTGGGCAGAGAAAGCTAGTTTGTGGCAGGTTTGTGAAATTATTTTTTAATTCAAGTGAAGAAAGCATATGCCACAATTTTAGTAAATTGATTTTACTTATTGTGTGTATGGTAGAATTTTATTTATTTATTTATTTATTATTATTATTTAATTTTTTTGGGGGGGTGGGGGGTTGTGTGGGGAAGATGGGCACGGCCAGGTGCCAATTCACTATAACGTGCACTATGCTATGTAGGTAATCCGAGAAGTGTGTTGGTGGTATTTGAACCAAGACCTTAATGGTAGAATGTTCGGCTGACTTGCAGTATTTGTCCTTTTTTTTTTTGGGTAAATAGTATTAGTCCTTGAATACGCGGTGTTTGAATTAACTAGCTAGTGTTTCAGTACTGGAAGATATTGGTATGGATAATGACCGCATCTAAAAGTGATATTTTGCATAAGATCATTTTTGCTTTTTGAGAGAGGATATCGTTTTCTATTCAACTATCTCCATTGCTGAAAGCTGTTACAGTCACCTCTCACTGGCTCCTTCCATTAAGCAGCATTAGTCATCTCAAAGAAGAAGAGAATTTCAACACATATTCAATTAGTTCAGCAAACGTTTCCCATGGCTCTCTTATTTGCATAATCTTTTGGTCTGAAGTTTTTCTTGTACTTTATCAGATCTGTTGACAAATTTAAGATGATTAGATTCTTCTCCATCATCTCTGTTGACAAATTTCTGATGATGATTTGCTCAAGTACATCTTTAATCCACATTCACAAGTTTTTGACTAGTCAAGACCTTGTTTTTACTAAACTTGAGTGGCTTTTACGAATCTCTGAGCTGTACATGATGGATTGACTGTTTGAGAAAGACCATGTACCTCTCTATGAGTTTCATGCAAATAAAACATGCTTTCTTAAAAAAAAAAAAGAATCTTCTGCTCTTAGGACAATGACAGGCAGCCCAAGTCTCAGATTTACTGACTCCCTTAACTTGTTTTTCTAAGAAATAATATTTATTGAGAGGGAGGGGGGAATAGAAACATTTCTTTCTTGTCTGGTTCTCCTGTTCTTTCAGTGTTTGTCTTGTCTCTATTAGTTAAAGTAGGCAGTTGATAACCTTGGTTGGTTGGTCTATTTCCTAAATTTTTTAACAGTCTGGTTCTTTGTCCTCACTGCTTGATTTGTGATTTCAAATAACTAGCTGTGGTTCTTGCCTATCCAAAAGATAGCAACCTATGAGAAAATCACGTGATCATGTAAACTTAGTTTTTGTTGAAGTACAAAATGTTACAATGTGTGTTATGTTATTGAGTATCTTAGGGGCACTCTCTAGGAGCTTTTCTTGCCATTTAGTAATACTTTCCCAAGATATGCTCCGACAGGTGATTATATGAAGTTTATCACCAAAAAGGTAAGCAAGCTTGATATATATAGCTCTTAGCGGGTGACTTAAGGGCAGCTGGGCAGCTGTTAACATTGTTGTGCAATAGCAACATGCATATCTTCTGGAGAATAATATGGTATCCTATGTTAGATGAAGATTTGATGAAGTTGAAAGTAGGCACAATACCTCGTCATATATGTACTTTACTCAATAAAAAGACATATCCACTAATGGTATTGGTCTAAATCTATATCCAGACATTGCCCCTCATGACTGTGCTTACTAACAATGTAGTTGACAACTTATATGTAAGGGGAAGTGTTGTGTTCTGTAAAGAGAAAAAATGAAAAGAAATGAGGAGAAACCCTTTCACCTGCCATTTTTTTCTCCTTTCATAGTTTGGGTGAAAGAGTTTTTTGAAGTTGGGATGAAAGAGAGGGAAATGAGGGGAAACGGTAAAATTACCTTTTTGGAGAGGTTTGTTTGATATTCAAAACTGCACAGCAATAGTCAAACAAGTGGGAAATGTTAGTGTGAACAAGAAAAGTCTGGGTAGAAAGAAATGTAGGCTAGGTAAATGCTGGATAGTTAAGAGGTGTAGCTATGAACCCTGCAGACCATTTATTTATTTCTTTATTTTATTATTATTATTATTTTTTGAGGAGGAGGAACAACCACTTTGGGTTATTTTGCATTTGGAAGTGGAAAAGTGAATAGATATTGTGGGAGGAGTGATATGCCATGTGGCATATGTACTCCTATCATATCTTTTTTCCTTGTATAGTATTGTATCGGTTGGACAGGTGATCAACTTATGATTCTATTGATATATTATTTAGCATGTCATGTTTAATAACTGCTTCTTGCATTTTTTTTTATTATTTTAAAAGTGATTCTGGATCACTGTTTGCAGGATGTAGAGCATGAATCCGTCGAATCACTGTATCATACAAAGCACTTTGTCACAAGGTACATTAAGACAGATTCACTACTTGTACTTTGTTAAAAGTATTTGTCCAGGTTCCACAACTGACAAGGGGAATTGTTTTTCCTATCCAGAAGGGAATCACCTTGGAGAGTTGATGGTGAATCGTCAGGAGTTGCTCCTAAACTCAAGTTACTTGAACAGGAACTATTAAATTTGGAAAAAGTTGGTAAGACTGATATATCAAAGGTACCTTCACTAATGAGGAAACAGGCCAAGAGATATCAAGCTTTAGCTGGGAAGATTGATGATCTCTGCAGAAGAATGGTAATGTCTATTCAACTTTGCCTTGGTATTCTACTCTATGGAATTTCAATAGGGAATATCGTTCACTCTGTAATGCTTTATAAATTAGATATTTCAGTAACAATTCTAATCTATAATGTGGCAGCTCCCCTGACTTATTTAACATTACCTCCCGACTTGAAGTTCTAGGAGTGATGTGTAATGGCCTATTGAAATCTTAAAAACTTACTTTACATTACCCAAAATGCCTGTACATGAACAGAATTTCAGCCAAGGGGCTAATCATTGGATACTCTGAAAATGTTGTTACAGTTTCAAGTATATGCAAAGATGATAGGCAAAGATGCCTATGAATATTAGGAAAATATCCAACTGGAATCACTCAGTAATTGATGTGACATCTGTTCAAGCAAGAAACAAAAGTGAATCATTTTATTTGATCAGGTTGTAGGTCAAACGGTTTGTAAGGTGACTAAACTCTAACTGGAAATTTGCATGTGTAAAGAAAGTAAATGTATCTTCTTTTACATGCTCAGTGGGCATGATTTTATCCTTGCCTTGCTTGTTTTAGTATTAGTAACAATATCTTCATGAGAGGTTCATCACCCAGCTTCAGAATTGGATGCTTGTTATGCACCATTTAAGGATATACATTAAAATAAATGTCATGCTGGGTGAGTATTTTGTAGTTAAGTACCTCTGAAATGGCTGTGTTTGATTTGTGGAAATTTTTTTTTGTGGCAACCAGTGGATAACAGATTCATTAAAATGGTAAATGCTGCATTTGAATTAAAGAAAATGCTTCCTCTGTAGAATACGGCTATAATTTTCCTTTGCCTTTGCTTATTATGGATGTGTTCAATAGCCACTCTCCCCTCAAGCCACCTTTAACCAGTAATCAATACCAGTGAGTACTATAGTTTTATCTTTCGATTGTTATGGTAATATTTGTCAATTATTTTTATTAAATCATAACAATCATTAAAAGAACATGAGAAAACATCTTTCTTGAAACAAATGCACCCTGATTTTTCGATACTTGGTGTCTTGGGTGTATGGTGCTGATGATTAAATCTAATTTCTGAATAATTCTTTTGCACCAGTCTTGTGATCTGCGCTGATAGAAATTACAAACCTTTTACCAAACCTGTACCGTTCATGTCCTGTGAATGGTAAGAGTACCCTTACAGTTTCAGGTTCGTTAAGGTAGTGCTTTAGAGCTCGAGTTATCACCATAAAAGTGTAACTTGCATTATTTAGCAATGACAGATGTCTCAGCTCCTTAATGAAATGGTTCCATGATGAAGTTCCTCTAATTTTCCTGTTCTTATGAACTTTTCAGCAAGCAAGTGATCCCAGTGACCCTACTTTGAGTTCAGAATTCCGAACACAAAGACAAACAGAGTTTCTCCTGGAGGCGTGTCGACTCCAGCAACGTGCCACTGAAACAGGACAGAAATTAACTGCAGTTCAAACAGAAATAGGAAAGAGCTATTATCGTGATGATCTCAGTAGTCCAGCGAAACTAACAACACGTAGGTCTATGGATTCCATTAGAAACAATTTCAAAGAGATCCAGAGAAACCAAGAAATATGGTTAGCCAGAATCATCGGAGACCTGGAAGGGATTCTGGCAAGAGACGGCGCTTCTCGTGTAAGAGAATATTATGTTTCTAGATATCCTTTTGTTCAGTAGGATGTTTAAATTAGCATTAATCTCTAATCCTTATTGGTGACCCTCTGTTGATTATATAGCCTCTAAAGGCATCAGGAGGCAATCAGAAATGTATGTAAATCCAGTGGAAATGAAAGCAACCCATTTTTGTGTTTTTGGTAATAGCATAATTTGCTGTGTTGTCAATTGTCGTCACTTTGAAGTTACATGCCATTCACAAGGGAAAACCAAAGCCTTTTGGCATTGCATTCACTTTCACTACTTGAGTTGAGAGTTGTACTGACAAGTGACAGTTGACAAAATGAAATGTCATTTTCATGCCTGCATAAGGAGCCCCACCAGGCTGAAAACCTTTTCAGGGGCTTCTCTTCTTTCGGCTGTACTAAATACAAGAAGATAACCCCTTTATAATCTAAATATTAATTAGTATACATCACTTCCATCAGGTTTAGGAATTTAATATGTATTATGTCTCCACGAATCGTTCATCTTTGTTATAGTTTTAATTATTACAATTGGGTCTTAAATATTTTTTTAGAAGCTTGTATTTCCTTCATTTTATGTGCTGAGTGTGCCACTTTCACTGTATAAGGAAAAAGACCTTTCACGTAAGATATGGTAAGGCACCAGCAACCTTTTTTTCCTTTGCCCAACTATATATATTTAATGATGAACCAGGAGAGAGAGAAATCGAATCCATTCAATCCTGTAAGAAAAAAAGTATTCATAACGATTGAGCTATAAGATTTTAGAGTTTTTTACTTCTGTATCACAAGTTTGAAAGTACCAGCTGACTGTTAGTTTGCCAACTTGGCCGTTCTTGATGATGAATTACAATTGTTAATGGATACAGGCGCATTGATTGGATATTCGACATTGTTGCTAAGTTGTAGGCAGAACATACCTCAAATTTTAGGCGGACGAGCATTGTTATGCCTGTCCATTCCACGTGTACAAGTACAAAGCCCAGTAGGAAGCTTCGTATGTTTGGTTTCCTTATTATTGTTATTTTTATTTTAATTCGTGTGTAGTGACTGATCGGCATTCGTCTTTGCTTGGAAGCTGCAGATTTAACCATTGGAGTCTATTACTGTATACTCCAAATCCAAAAGGTTTACCACCACCTCGCCGCATGTCCTTATGATCTAATAACAGTCATCTGGAGTTTTGTGCAGTATTTTCAAATCTAACTTTATTCAGTTCCATCTCGATTCAACTTTTCATCGAATTCGATTCTTTCTCTTAATTTTTATTTCTTTTATATACTCAAATCTACCATCCGAACTGAGTCTCGCAATACTGATTTTACGTACTCTTGACCAAGTCCCTTCGCCGGAAACGTTTTGAAACAAGTCTCCTATGGGATAGGACGTGAATTTCATTTCAAGTAGTAATAGTGGTTGAACTCTCTGCCATATAAAGCGACAAGCATCCGCTACCGCTATACACAGTCCCGATTATTGGTTGTTTATAGTGGAAGGCAACATAGACAAATCACAATAAAGAAATACCCATTTTTAAGTACATCTGGAATAGATTTTTTTCTTATGAAAATGTCCTTCATGTGGCGAGCAATCTAAACCTTCATTCCTACTGAGGATGTCCCGTGTCTTAGTTTCTCGATGCCTTGTTGCCTCTTGAACTGTGAAACAATAAAATCCAAGCCCGGTACATGTAAAAGGAAACTGGCTATTATATAATATATCTACCCAAATGGAAATAGATGCATGGGAGGCCATCTGTAGCACCCTCCATGTTGTATGGTACCAATTTATCAAGAAATTATTGCCATCATCTATTTTTCTCTTCAATTCAATATTCTATTGGGAAATTACTCCATACATGATGAAGATGGACAGAAGGGATTCACTATGGATATAACGTTTGCTAGTATATATAGAATCAGGATAATGCTAAATTTGATTTGATATGAATTTCTCTTCTTTTAGTCTAATGCAAGGAAGTATTAGAGTAGAAAGGTGGAAAAAGGGGCTCTATAATAATTAGGTACTTTATTATGTCCTCATTTAATACTTCGTATACAACCATGTGCATTACCTAAGTGATAAGTAAACAACAATCATAAGAGAAATTATAAATAACCTCTTAAATTTTGATAAATTAGCCATATAAATAATGTTTTCCTTTTTAGTTAAAAAAATGCATGAAAATCAAAATTTAAAAAATGTTAAAATACACTTTCATAAGTTTAAAAGGATATTACTGTATTAATGTCAAAGTTTAGAAAAGTTATTTGCAATTATTTATCATTTATCAAAAGGAGTTTATTTTACAATATTTGAAAGTTTGCGGTATATAAGCACCGAGATCAAAATTCGGGTTATTCGCACTTTTATTCAAATTATGTATTGTAAATTCCTCTTTCTAATACGTATAAAATGAATTTAATCAATCAATCTAGTATAATAATACCACTGAAAGGGGGGGAAAAAAAGTACTAAGTATAAATAATTGAATAATAAAGTGATTCTAAATTAAGGAGCACGTGTTTTGAATATAGAATTATTGTAAAGATATTAGAAAACCTTGAACACAATAAAGAAATCAAAATGAAAACTTTTAGAAAATTTCCGATTAATATAATTTCAGTAACGTCCTTTAAAAACCATTTAGAAGACCTCTTTTATCAAAAAGTAAAACGGGAATAATGAGCAAACACCAAGACACGTGGTTTTACATAAAATATCAAAGGACAAGAAGCCTGTATTACTTTTGTTATTATTTTATTAAATGGTATTTTAGCTATTATTTTAATATTTGGTAACATTAGAATAGGAAAAAAAAGAAGAAGAAAATATTCCATAAAAATACGAAATTCTGTTTTGTCTTTTAAATTTTAATCGAGTCAATCTTAAAATAAAAAAAAAGAAGAAAATTCTATAATAGCGACTAGAAGTCCCTTTTATTAGTAGTTTATATTTTATGATATATTGGCTTGACTGAATGGAATAAAATTATAATTAAAGTCTATAAGGTTATTATTTCACTTAGTTAATTAAATAGTGTTGTTATTACTTTGTTTAATTGCACGAATGGGCTGTTATTACTTTGTTTTAATCTGACCTTTCATCCCAAAATTTTTTTTTTTTTTAAAAAAAGTACTAGGATACGCCTAGATCCAATTGTGTAATAAAAAAAATTATTGAGAATTATGTATTTATATGCAATTGAGTATCCATGATATTAGGCTCAAATATGACGCCATAGACTTTTGCCATTAAATATCTCCGATGTATGTGTGTTAAAAATTGTCAGCCTCTATTCAAAACAATTAAAGAAAATATTATTTTCAGGTTTGGCCGACCGGCAAAAATATTTTATTACCGTTTTTCTCTAAGAGGAATATAATATTATAGCAAATTCAGTTTTTTTTTTTTTTGAATAAATAAGATTTCCAGCTTGACTTCAATAACAGTTGCTTTAACACATGATAAATGTTCTGCAAGGCTGCATTGTATGTGTCGAGATTACGATTACTACACAATCTAGCTTTTGGTATAAATGTAAATCTATTGATCTCTAATAATATCTATTAAAAACATAGCAATGGCATAGGGGATCATGGAACACTACAAAGGCCATATTAGAGTCCAATCAGTCTACTCCAGAATCATAAAACATCCGAGTTTTAAAACAAGACCAGCAATAGCATTGCTGATACCTATAAAAAGATTAGGGCTTCCCACTCCCCAAATTTTATGAATGTGATAAAACCTCTCCTCGAATTTTAGGAGCCTACTTAGGCACTCCCAAATCCCAACTACAATTGTGTAACAGGAGAGGAAATATAGCCAAAAACGCTAATTTACGCATGCGAGGATACTCTGAGAATTCACCAAACATTACCCTCCTGCAAATTTGTCGACTTGGGAGCAACCCCCTTGGTTCCATGCCTCCATATGTAATAAAACCAACACCAACTTTCCGGTACATAAACAACAATATTGAGTAAAACAATGGACCACGTTCAGCAAACCTAAGATTGAATTTCCCAAGTAACTAATATAACCAATGTATAGCCAAAATTGAAGAATTGAACCACATAAGATAAGTGAGAAATGCATATGTAATTGAGGTATCCAAGGAGATGGATCAAGATGTCCCCACACTAAAAAACCAAAGAACACAGTTATCCAGGATAACAATCTATCACTTTTGCAAGTCACTACTTCTTGGCTTCCTTCTCAGCCTCTGCAGCCTTCTTCATCCTAGCACCGATATGGCGCTCATTCATGCGCTCCAAACGAAGCTTGGCATAGGCATTAAAGGACTTCATTTCATTCGTCAATTTAACAAGTTCAACTGTTGGCTTCTCCCTTACAATGGGTATGAAATCTCCTTTGACTTGAGTCGCGGTTGCAAGTTCCTCAGCAGTAGAATCACCAGCCTGCAGGAATATAAACTATTGTCAACAAGATACTTTTGTAATCATGTATATGAGAACTACCATGGGTTTCAAATATTTTTTTTTTTTGGGGGTTAAGTCACAAGATTCTAATAACTGCCAACTAATCTATTTGAACTAACCTTGAATTTGCGAGCACGTCTTGGGAACACAACCAACTTCGCCTTGTAAGTCTTCAGCCTCTGGACATTGGCTTGAAGAGACTCCAGCGAGCGGTTCTTACGACGATGATCAACAGAAATTCCAATTGTTGGAGCCAGTTTCTTAGGAATACCAGCAGCCTGAAACATTCAGAATATCAGAAAAATCTTAATTCGTCATATAGCTCAGAAAACTTGGATACAAGGGAAGCTAAAAAAAATAAAAAATCAGACAAGTTCACAGATGAAACACAGGGTTTGCCATCTCCTTTTCAAATAAAAGAATTTTCAAGATCACACTGATAATGAAACCAAGCACTATCTACATCTCCCTCCATCTCTAGGAAGAGAAAAATGGCAAAATTGCAGCAAGAAACAGGTAAGCCTAAACTCCAATGTCACTTGTCCAGGAAGATGTATATTTGCGGCAAGAGGATCACCAATTTAACATGCCTTATGGAAAGTAAAGAGACCCATGCAAATTCCAATGTACACTACATGGCAAAGCACAAATTTACTTCATATTCCATAAAAATGCTATAAGATTTGCCCCTCTTGCTCACCACAAACAACAAAGCTTATCAAACTGATCTTATATGCAAATAACAAAGAGCATATAGATAGAATAAAACAGGCATCTCACCTTCAGCTCTTCAAGAGTGAATCCTCTACCGGCTCTAACTTTCATGTTATACTTCAAGGTTTGTCCATGAACTATGGGTCTTAGAGGTCCAGCAGTGGGACGAGGGAAGATCTTGACTGCCTTCTTCTGTCTTGCTGCAGATCCATTAAATATCAAGACAAAAGACATTGCCTCATAAAATAGTTAACCAAAGCTCGATTGAACATGACCCATACCTATGCGTCGTCGTTGCTTCCTGGCGGGCTGGTTAAACCAGGTCTTCACATAGTTTTGCCAGTGTTTTCTGAAGTGCCCATTTGGGATAACATTGTTATGCTTAACCATGGCTTACCTATAAATGAACAAAAATCAAATGCAACGAATTAAATACAAGAAAAAGTTGTGAGCTAGTAAAAGATATTCTAGGAAAAACACATAATTGGAAACCACAAGCTGCAGTATGCATACATCTACAATGTCAGGAACTTCACAAGAGAAAAATATCTACAGGCTCAAAACCCTAATCAGACTAATTGTGAGCCATAATCTCCTATTAGTCCAATTCAACCACTGCTGCTGCAGCAAAAGTAAACAATAAACCACGAGGGGAAGATGACCAATCGATGAAAATCACATCCATGTTGCTCACAAGGACCAAAGTCCATCTTAATTAAAAACAAAAAAAGGAATCACGGAACAATCCCTAATTCAGAACGCACAATGGATTAAGCATAGTTCAAGTTTCAATCATGGCCAAAAATCAATCGATATCATGCTTAAATAAACCATAGCTCCAAAGTAAGAATTCAAATCCTCTCAACAAGTTAATCCATCAATCAACAATAAGTTAGCCTTAGAACAGAAAGTGAACCCCTGGAGCTGTAAGGAGGGCCACTGAGAGTACCTGCTCCTGCTGCTGCCGAAATCGGTAACCCTAAACCGAGCGGTGCTGTGAGAAGAAAAAAAAATTGTGTTTTTATATCAGTCGCAGAAACCCTAACGCGTCACAAGTTTGATGGACTGAAATGCCATTGAGTCATGGGTTTGATCGTGGGTTGGGTTTCAGATGATATTTGGGCCTTCGTCAGCATAGAAGACTTCCGTTTTGGTTTTATTTAATTTTTTTGTGTTATTTTCGTTAATTTTTTTTTAAATTTTGTATAGTAATTTCAATTTAAAAATTGTATCTCATTCTGATTTTGTTTTTTGTTTTTTTATCTTGATTATATAATGAAAGGAATCGAAACAAGGTAAGAAGAAAATTGCAATTTCTAAAGTAAAAGTTATTATTCTATTTTGTTGTATTTAAAATAACATAGCTAATAAATTATAAATCTATTTATAATATATAATTTTAGAAAAAAAATATCTTTTACACATTTTGAATGCTTTTTTTCATAATGTTTAACTTTGTAGAAGATAGTAACTATTTAAAAAATGCCATTAGTTATTTACTAATTTTTTAAAGATATATTTTTATGAATGCATATAATCAGAAATAATGTCACTCCTATTTACCTTTTCTATTTCTTTTCATACATCTCTCCTCCATTCCCATGAATATGCTTTTTATTCTCTCTCTCTTAAGTCATAGAAAAAAAAATGCTAATTACAATAAGATTCATTAAACCTTAAGAATATCTTTCCATATATCATTATATAGTATCTCAAATAAAAATTTTCTTATTATGTTTTCTATCTTTCACAAACAAAAGTTTCAAATTAATATAATGAATAGAACCTAATACTTAATATAATATTTAATTGGTAAATTGAAGACATTTTTTTTTATAGTAAATATGAACACGTATAAATGTCTTTTTACAAACAATTAATAAAATGTAAAATTTATCTAATTTTGATTTTTTTGATACGACGTAAATCAAAGACCTCAAATAACAAATTTTTTACAAAAGCTTTTGCATATAAGATTCGGCAAAGTTTTTTCTTTTGCAACATTTTATTGTTAATACCTTTGGGTAAGATATGTGTTCTTTATTGGTAGTAGTAACAATTTTCCAATAGTATTAAACGACATGTCTTTTACATTATATATATATAAGTTACAGCTTTTGCTCAAAGGGTTATAACTTTTATATGATTCAATAAGAAAGAATACAATTTTTAACACATGATCTTATACTTTCATAATTTGAAGAGCTGTAACTTTTTCTAATGACATAACAATTGATATAAATATGTAAAAATACTATTAGCATTCATATTAAACTAACAAATAATATATCTATTAGTATAATTAAATTTCATACCTTATTTATAACAATATATGAATGTACATTGTTAAAAATATTAATTATGATAATTTTTTAAAATATGTATATTATTTTATTTTAAATTGTATATATTTTAAAGAAAACTCGTACATAGCATGAGCCTTTAACTAGTATATGCAAAAGTTGTGGTCAAGTGATTTGGTTGGGTTAGGCTTCCATGTTATGATAGCTTAGTCTAGGTGGCATAGTCCATAGTGATCTAAGATCTTATAGATAAAGTATAGAAATATTTAAAGAAAGACCACAAAAATGGTTATTCCTTTGATTCTAGGAAGGAATTGTTATATCTTATTTTGCAGCCAATGAAATTCCACGAAATAACTTTTTCACAAATGAAATATTGCAATAGTCTTGTAAGTGAAGAATTGTTATTTTATTTTATCTCTATAATTGACTAGACATATTGTGATAAAGAAGATTGATTTCCATCTCTATGTGAAATGGTGTTTATTCAAACTAAGCTAGAAGAACTTTTATGTTTTAGTTTTAAAGGTAGAAAACTTTTATTTTTTCAATGCATGTTACACATTATGAGCATTAACTTTGTGTCTTTTAATTAATATTAGTTGTTCATATATATTTAACTTAAACTAGAGTAATATTCTAATCCATTCTATTTTATTTTGCTGTCTAAATATAATAATATGCCTTAGGAATCCAAAATAGATCCTAACACCATCAATACATGTAGTAAAGTATAAAGTTGTAGCCTTTTTAGGTTTTCTAGTATTAATATGCAAAAAGAAATATCTTTATGAGTTTTTATGTAATAAATGATTGGAAATATAAAAGATATGGATGAGTCACTACTTGAAATGACTCATGAATAATGAATCAAACCAATTAGATTAACAATTGATATGACTTACAATTGATAATGCAATCTAGGCATCACAAAAATAATTTGCTATGGCTCATAGAGTATTTACTAACAAGCTTATTAATGAGACTAGATATGACACACAAATCATAGAAACAATAGTGCTCCACAATCTATAAAGTAGATTGATAAGTATTAAGGCTTGTCACAATCAAATGAATTAATAAAAATGTTAGAATTGAAAGAAAACTTAATCAAAGAAATAATTTCATTCAAAGATATATAACATGATTATGATTTCTTTCTTGTAGGGTTACATATTTGTACTAGAACAAAGGAATAACTACCTAAAAGAAATATGCATGGAAAACGGATTAAAATATTTGAAAGATAAGAAAATAAAAAAAAAAAACTACCCTAAAACTGTTCTTGATTATTCAAATCCTATATCTCTAACTTGTTAAACTTAAAAGATATGGAATAATGCACAAAACTATCTTGAAATTTACTTACAACAATGCCTTTAGATGTTTGCTTGCCAAGTAAGCTTAAGATTGACTTAGTTACACGCATTACTCATGATAGCATTCCTTTAAAAAAAAAAAAAAATCCTTCAACCCTCTTTTAATCATCATTTAGAAATACTTGTTTCTTGGAACTCTAACTCTTCTTGTGATGTTTATTTTTTTTATTTACATTCTTCACTTCAGAAGTTCAAAACCCTACCCTTGCCACTGCCTACGAAATTGGCCTAATTTCTTCCTATTCATTCCCTACCTTCTAAGTCCACGACCTAGTTCAAACTTAGGTTAGATTCTCATCATATAAGTTACAATTTATTTTCAATACTTTTTTTTTTTTCATATACATAGACATGAAACTAGCATATATTCTAGAATAAATTATAGATACTATTATTCCATAAAAAACTATCAAAATCACGCAGACATCTAAAAGTTCTAAAATAACACTCTTACATCCCATGAAAATTGTTTATGCTGTGAAGTTTCTTTTCCAATGCAATGCGAAATTAGTCTTTTATAAAGATAAATAACCTTACCACCTAATTCAACGGTTAAGAAAGCCTTTAAATCGGAAGATGAATTAACTTGAAAATATAATTACAAGTATACCATTATACTAATGGGAATCAAAGTTCTAGTTTTGTCACAAGGGCAAAGGTGCAAGGATTTCGAAGCCTTACTTTGAAGATTTTAATAACCGACTGAAAGTTAAAGATATTTATTTTATCAATTCCTTTAATTTGTATGATTTATCTAATTGCGGGGCTACATTTTTGCAGGGAGAAAGCACTTTGAATTATAATGTAGGTGGAGAAGGCCTAAACGAAGAGTAAGAGGAAGTGTAGGTTTCTGGATGCTAGTCATTGCACCATCCGAACACAATATGCATTCTCATCCATAGAATGTGGAGTCCTGGTGTAGGGCCTACCATCAGAACAGTACCATCCTTGCCATTTGAACAATAGAAACCAATTTATCCATGACATAATTAGAAAGTTGTAATAGGTTCATAGCCGGATGCAAGAGCTTGACACCATATGAAATATAGCAAACTTTGCCTTATTATGCAAACAATACAATTGATATTATCCACTCTTTTGTTGACCCCATATGATCCACCATTGATGATTTGCTTAAAAAATTATAGAAGTTGACACATGTGTGAACCACTAAAGAAATATCCTCTTTAATTCTAACATCTCTCAGCAAAACAAATGGAAAGCAATGGATCTAACACCAAACAATAGTACAAACTAAATATTGCATTTCAAATAGTTAATGAAATAAACTAACCTTGTCATAGTTGATTTTACTATATTTTACCTTATCATAGACCAAACTTCCAAAACACCTAAAAATAAAATAAAATAAAGGAGTAAAACAAAGATTGTCTAAAAAAAGAAAAAAAAAATATCCTTTAGTTTCTAAAAGGTATTAGTCAGTTGTGATAGTCAAACAAAGTGGAAGAGATTAAAGTGCCTTTCAACTTCATAGGTAACAAAGTGGAGAAGGAGAGAGGCAAATGTGAATTGAGAGGTGACTGAGAGAGGTAGAGAGTGGTTGTTTTTTTTTAACTTCACCTTTTGATTTCCTTTTGGTTTTTCTTTATTTGCTCTTTATTTTATTTTATTTTTTAATTTTACTAACCTGCCTATGTTGAGGTAGTTTTAATATTCACTTCCACCTACATCCACAAAAATAACCTATTATTTTCCTAGAGGCAAAGATAAAATCCGCCTCAATTGTTCCACTATGAAAGCCCCATATTGTTGTAGTGTAAAAAAAGTAAGAAACATTTGTGTTGCCAATTTATTAGCATTTGGGGAATTGTTTACAACATTTGAAAGTTTAAGGAGGTATATCTATATCTAAAACAAAGTTTAGGGGGTTATTTGCCTTTTTTATTTCAAAGAGGCACATAATACTTTTCATGACATGAAGGAGTGATGTGTTAGGATGTATTGCTTTTTTTTAGGGATAATTACAGAAAACTGACCTATGCTTTGCAGTTTTACATATAGATGACTTGTGTTATTTTTTTAGACAAACCAATGACTTATGTCTTACTTTATTATGCTATGTTTATTTTTCTATTTATTGCATGTCATCTAAGGAGCATATGACCACTAAAAACACCTAAAGTTACCCAATTTTCCATTTTCATAATCAAAGTATAAAATTATCTTTGTTGCTTATCTCTAAAAGCCACAACTCTAACCTCAAATCATGAAGCAAGCTTGCCCACATTACATAAAACTGTCTCATCTTTGCCTTACCTCTCTCTGATCGAAATCCTAACTACAAATTGTAGAAGAAGCTCATAAACCAAACACATGGATGCTCGCTCTTCTAATTTGCTAGAGTGAGTGGTGACTTCATTTTAATGTAGTCATTTTATTATATCATGTTTGACAAAATACCTCTATACGCTAGAATACTTATTATTACAATTTCATAACTAAACTATAACATCTCGAATGACATGGACAACATATTTAATTTGGATTTTTTTTTTTTTTTACTATAGAATTTGTAATGTCAACAATCATGGTGATTTAGTGCACATAGAGGCCATTATACCTAGCTATTTTGTATATTGTAGGAAATGCAACTCCAAGAGGTAAGATAAAAGCATCTAAAGATGTAGTTTAGCTGATGTTTAATCATGTATGGTGATAGTCTGAAGTTAAATTATGCTAATGTAGTTGAAAGTTTTTTGTGTTTACATTATTTTCTTTGTCTTACCATATTTGTGGCCATATCATGTAATCTTTTATATAAATGAAAGCTAATAATTTAGTATATAACCTACCAACTCAGATATAACATAATATAATCATAAATGGGTTTTTATCAGAAAAAAATCAACATGATTAATAAACATATTACACTCATTTGAACATATTTATAAATGTGTTCGGGTTCGAGTTTAGCACATATACCCATTTACAAATACTCCTAACCCATTTAATACTAGAATTGTTACTATTTTTTTCGTGTCCCTAGCCTAAGTTCTACCTCCATTCTAACATAACTTTAATGGAAATCTTATATAATTGATAATTTGGTATTTTATTTTGCATTTCTATTTTAATTTTATGCTTTTAACAATGTTTCTAAGTGGAAAATTATGGATTTTTATAGTTTTGCTTATGATAGGGAGTTTACTTAACCTATAGAATCATATGGTTATGAATTATAATAGTTGATTTTTATATATTATGAATTTTATTTATGGTTTCCTCTTTGATATATATATGAATTTTATCTTGAGATGTCTTATATCTTTAATATCTTTACTAGAATGTGGTATTAACTTTCAACTAATGTTAAGCATATTTCTTTCTAACAAGTTTTATATTACAGGATTCTATTTCACAAAATTTTTAGTGTTTGAAAATTTTGAACATTTGTTATGTGAATAAATTTGTCTTGGATCAGTATACAAGTTTATATGATTCAAATGTAAATTTTAAATATAAAAATAATCTTTTAGTATACCTGTTAAGTTTTGATGATATAAAAATAATAGAAAAAGATGAAGAGGATGATAAATCATTCTCATTAATATCTTTGATACCATATTAGTAACTTTTTTTTTTCAATATACACTATTTGATAATCTTTTTTAAAGAGTTAATAAAGGATACTAGTGCTAATACTTGATTAGGCTATGGCTTAATTTAACAAATTGATGTAATATAGTAAATGAATAATTTATTTTGTTATGTTAACATTAGACTTACTTTAATTAAGATTTTGGTTTGCCATGCTATAGTTCGTCATATCTAAAGTTTAAGTAATTTATTCTTTTAAACTTTAAGTTTATAAAGAATTTTGTTTTGATCATTTTCAAAAACACTATAGTTGTGGTAAAATTATTTTAGATTTTTAACAAAAAATGGGTTTAACTTAGATACAAAACACATTTATTAAATGGGTTTGGTTATAGGTTTAGATTTCCAAACACAATTAAGAAAGGGGTCATGCTATGAGTTGAGTTTTTTTAGATACAAACCCATTTACACATGGATATGAGATATAACATGTTAACATAAATTGCCAGCTCTATGTGCAATGTGTTTTAAATTTGAGTAAATTATAAATAACCGACCTGTGTTTTGCCCTTTTTATAAAGAGATGACTTGAGTTATTTATTTATTTTTGCAAAGAGCTTACTTGTATTACCTTCCATTATATCCCATCATTTTTGCTATTATAGACCTCACGTATGTTGCACATGCACAGTAAAGCAAACCCTCAAATCCTGTTCTCCCAATTAAGCACAATAAATCAACACTATGAGAAACCCAATTGCAGCCAAGAAATCTCAAGCCGCTCTGTCACCCAAGTTAATCACTCCCCAAAAGAGAAAGCACACTCCATCACCATCTCTCTCTCCATGTGATTTGTAGGAGTGATGCCAGACTCGTTCCTTTCCTAACAAAACACACAGTCATATTCTTTGATGAAGAAGGAAATCATGAGTTGAAAATGCCCTACATCTCTAGTTTAAGGAAAAACATGTAGGATTTAAATGGCCCAAATCGTATGTGTCACCCCAATCTAATGTTAAAAAGCATGTAGGATTAAAGCCCATCAACTTCATCTTTCTCTCTTCTATTTGGGATTAAAGCCCTAAAAATTCTGAAGTTGCTAGCATGTGTAATCGGATACAAAAGCGCTCTAATTGGAAGCATGAACTAAAAAAAGTTGTTCATGAACTAAAAAAAGGTAACAACTTGAATCCATGTGTTATACTTTGACAATGTTGTCTTTCTTAGTTACATAAAATTAAGTGTCGTTGTTTGTATAGCAAATTCAATTGCAACATGATTTCACGTTGTAACTACACAAAAAGTACTTTTGCAAGGATCATAAAATTTTTGGCTATGTTTGTAATAATTGTAATTTAATATATAATATTTTTTTATCATTTTCTTTTTGTGATTGTAGTGAGTTATGTGAAGAAGCTAAATACAAGTGGTGTGCTAGGTGCTTGCAGCTTGGAATTTAGCATAAGGTGCCTTAATAGGTCTATCTTTTTTCCATGTGTAGTTCCAAATTCTCTTTTTGCTTTCTTTTTCTTTTTGTTTTGTTTTTTGAGGCCTTTTAAGGCACGTAGTTATTCTATTAATGTATGTTAATTGATGATTAGTTATTATCCTGTTTCTATGATCTATTGGCATGTAGATAGTAGGTAATGAAGAATTTTGGTTGTGACCTTGATGAGACTAAACATCATAGTTAGCCATCGATAAGACAGAAGGCTATTGTAGTCATGATGCAAAATTGATCTCTTGTGCATTGCAAGCAAATGAAAGAAAAATATACTTTGGATGTACTTTACCTATAGAGAACTTAACACTTGTTAGAGTATGAACAAAGTATAGATGAGAAGAATCGACTATGAAGGATGGATGTGGCTGTGGCTGTGGTTTCTTTGTTTCCATAATTAGTATTTTGGTTTCATTCCTGTAAATATTATTCACGTTGGAAAAATTGATTAGTGAAGATAAGATGGCTATCGATATATTACATATGCTATTTTCCACTGTTAGTTGACTTGAGACTATGGTGGGGTTGTTAGCTCCACTTTTACCATTAAAGTGTGTGCATTGGCAACATTTTCAAAATATCATTGGCATTTTGATTTAAATTATGCTTAAATAATTATGAAACAGATGTGTTGCTACCTGGAGAAGGTATATATATATTTTGGATTGATTTCCTTATCCACCACAATATTTTACAAGAGTAACATTAAGTAGAAACTTAAGATGCTTCCTTCCACTAGATTCTCAAATGCAAAAAATGTCTTCACGGGTAGGAAATTTGAGTTACGAATTTGTGTCAAATAATTTCTCCTCTTCTAAGGTAAACAATACAACTTGCAATTATGGGGAACAATATGTGATTTTATCATCATGGCAACCAAGGAGTTTCAAAAGAAGATTTAGAGGATGTCCTAAGTATTAGGTATGTATTAATCTTGTTTCCTTTAATAGCAACATGATTTTTCATATATACTAATGGAGTGCAACATAATATTTGTATAGATTGGAGAGAGTTGTTGCTATTTCAAGTGGATAGATCCACCCACATGCAACTATGGCTTGGACTTTGGAAATAAGGTATTAGAACAAGTTGGAAGGTGTAAACGTGAATCCGAGATTACTAAACAAAGGGCAAAGGAAACAATCAACAAGGTGGAATTTTAGTTAAAACGCATGTAGTGTGAGAGCACAAAGTTACAAAGGATCCTTTTTTTTTTTTTCTTAGTTAGTTTTTATAATAGTCATTATAGGTTGTATTTCCTACAAAAATGACTATAGTGGGTTAGGTGCTAAATAGAAGGTTGAGATATGTACTACAATTGATGTGTAGTTAAAATAAATATTTTCATTCAATTGTGTCACATGGTTGAGATTGGAATGACATTAAGTAGTTTGTATTGCTTCTTAAACATTTTATTACATCTAATATTTGTGTAATCAAATTGTGAACCTATTATGCATATTGCTTTTGGAGTAAGAATAGTTTTTTTTCTTTTTTAGATTTATGCATTCAAGCAAGGAGTAGATAAAAGCTTCTCTCTCTCTCTCTCTCTCTCTCTCTCTCTTTTCCTTGCATTGTTAAGCTTAACAAGTGCTATAAAGTGAATCGGGATAGCAAAGAGCTTGCTTCAACTTGCTAATTGAAAAATCCACCTATAGGTAATTTGAATAGGTTGGTCTTCCCTCGAAAATTCTATTGAACTTGTTTGTTATTGAAAAACAAACATAGAAATTTAAGGGAACAACAAAATTCAACTACTACTAAAAAAAAAGAAAAAGGAATAAAGAAATATCAAACATATACCATGCCAATTAAAATCACTTAGATCCAAAATCCCATAGCTTGCACCTTTGGTTTGAATAAATCAACAACTCTTGTATCTTAATATTTGTTTAGATATGTTCCACAATTTGTCTCTCATAGAGGGCTGAAAATATTACATAAATATCATGGGCTAAACTCATTGATTATTTGGCTTGACTCATTGGGTTAGGTGATAGAGCCTAATGAGTTTAGTCAAATTATTGGGATGACTCAGGGAGAATTGGCTTATTAGGCTCGGAACAAGAATCATTGGGCCTATCCCTTTGCATCCAACCTTTCTCAAACAAGCTTATATACTTATGAGGAAGGTTACTAGTCTTGAGCTTATGGCAAGCTCATTAAGATAAACCTAAAATGAGTAGACTCCATCTCATCTGTTGATCACTAAAGTGATATAATGGATGTCATCAGGCTCAAGAGACTATAAATACTCAACTATTCCTCCTTATCGAGAGAGCTTTTTTCTGGATTCTAGAGATTAGAGAAACAATGTTCTACTTAGAGTTATCTACTCTCTAAGATCAAACAAGAGATTAAGCAAAGAACAATCTCCATCGTTCGAGAACTGCAAGGTTGATGCTTGAGGTTCCCTTAACTCCCTTATCTATCACTTATGCATTTGAGACGCTTGAGATTTCTCGTTCCTCTTCCTTGCCACTCTCTTCCTAATCATCCCATTACGTGCCATCTCTAAATCACTTTCTCTAAAGTCATGTATAGTACGGTACTTCTGTGATACACATGTGACCACTCCTATCAGGACCCCTCAACTACATTTTGGTGACTTCGCCCAGGATAGAGCTAAGTGACAAAAGAGTAATGGCACCTGCTAGGAAGAAAAGACCATTTAATAATATCTCTCAAGAACAAGATCCTAACACTGGATTGATATAGCAAAACCTGCCTCAAATACTGTAGAATATTAGTCAGGGCAATTCATAGCTTGAGGTTCCCATAGATCTTACACAAATGATGCAGACTATGTAGGAGAACACAAGGGCTTTGAGTCAACTTATGACCATGCTTGCTTCGCTCAACACAGGGTTAGTTACCACCACTGTTGTGCAACAAAGTGTGGCTCTGCTAAGCACAAGCATTGCTACGCAACAAAGTGCTACCCATACAACTCCATCAAATGTAGTTTCTCCTGTCAACCGTCCTATTAATGAGGAGAACATTCCTTAAGAGTAAACAACTCCACCAGATGTTCCACCTCCCAATGCTTTTGGTGGATTTAGTCATCAGCCTACTCTCGCACCTGCTCCCTTAGTATCTACTTCAAGGACCTCCTTTGTAACGAAAGAAGACTTGAACATATATCTAAAAGAAATACAAGCAAAGTCGACTATGGGAGCACTAGAGTTAAGACTCCCTTACCATCAGCACATTGCTGAAAAATCTTATCCTAAAGACTATGTTAGTCCTAAGTTCATCTTTTTCAATGGCAAGAAAGCAAGTGATAAAGAACATTTACTTAAGTTTATCACGACCTTAGAGGTTTATAGGTTGGATGATGACCTGAAGCTTAAAGAATTCTCCAAGTCACTAACTAAAAAGGCATACACCCAGTATGTTAATCTCCCCATAAGGTTAGTTGATTCATAAGGGTCTATGTGGAAGCTATTCTTAGATAAATTCTTCTCTACCTAGGAACAGGTCATGATAACAGACCTAGAAAGAACACAACAGTAGCCTAAGAAAGTTTTGATGGATTATATAGAGTGCGTCAAGGGGCACACCTTAGACATCCAAGACGTATGTGATGAGAGGGAATTAGTGAAGATTTGTATCTAAGGGATGTTCATTGAGTACGCAGTCCACTTAGAAAATCTCAACCTAAGTTCCTTTTCCGCACTTGTTGAGACTACAAGAAAAACTAACAACTCCATTACAAGGCAACAGGGAGAAAATGGAAGGCTTGGGAAATGAGCAACATCTGCTAACTTGGCCCAAGTTGAGACCCCTAGAGACAATAAGAAGCCAAGGAATGATACATCCTGAGGCTCTACATCCGCTCCTCCTTTCCCATGCCCAATGGGAAAGGTACATGCTCTGTTTGACTAATGGTTATGAGATGGGAATATCAAGCTCCCAATAATAGATTGTCTACCAATGCAAAATGAGAAGAACGATCCTAAGTTTTGCAGGTATTATAGATTCGTGGGTCAACCTACAAAAGAGTGTTGGAATTTGAAGAAGATTTTCAATGAGAGGGCCCGTAATGGGAAACTTATCATAGGAAACAATAATGTCCGTAACAATTCACTTCCTACACACAATAATCAGCAGGGTACTGCAAATATCATCAGCCACAATCTTAGCATCGAAGAAGGAGATATGTCACGTACCGAGGTGTATAATGTACAAGAGACTATAACTGGGAATAATGAGGGCGTACGCGCATGTATGCCAGAGGTCACCGCCCTAATGAAGATGGTTAACTTTAGAATTTTTTTTTTAATTTATTGGGGTTTAATGAGGATGCACAACTTATAGCAGCAATTGCCCTTACCCAAATCTTTAAGAGACAATACGGGGAGTGCAGTCTAGCACAACCTATATGAAGAATGGCAAAGGCGCATGAGAATGCGATTCTCTTTATTAATGCAAACATGTGCGCCAAGAATCCTAATCACAACCATCCTCTTTATGTGGAAAGCATGCTAAATGAACATCTCATTAAGAGGACATTCATAGACAATGGCTCTTCTATAAACACAATGCCAATGTCTACACTTAAAGCTGCAGGGATAGACAATCAGCACCCAGTGAGACAACCTATCATAGTGAATAATTTCACTAATGCGCCTACAAACATAGTAGGGTATGTCAATATAAGCTTTAAAGTGGGCCTTATACAGAGCTCCACACGGTTCCACGTAATCGATGTGCCTGTATTCTACCATCTACTGTTCAGAATAAAGTGGTTACACGATTACAATCTCATACCCTCAGCATGGCATTAGTACATTAAGGGCTATTGAAAAGGAAAAGACATATTCATTCTTGCTACGAACAATCTATTCGAGCATAATAAGGCATACTTTATCGAAGTCGCATTATTTGATGAATACACCAAAAAGGGAGAAATTGCTATCTCAACACTCTCCGGCACACCACTACCCACTTGGGAGGAGACTCAAAAGAAGCCTACGAGAAAGAAGCAAATGCGAGGCTCTCATGGGGGACAAAAAAAGTAAAAGAGGAATGAGGTAATAAAAAGTTTCATCAAAGAAGATGGGCGGACAATGTACTATTTATAATGGTCCATGGGATCTGAAGAAGATAGATCCAAAGAAGCTTTTTCATTTTCTTCAGATCCCATACCAATACAAGAAACCTAACCTACCCCCAAGAGATGTAAGATGAACTCAAGCCACAAGTTGATGAGATTGAAGAGTTAGATCTAGCGAGACTAGGGAAGTCTCCGAGACCTTTCTTCATTAGCAAGAATCTCTTGCAAGAGCTTAAGATCCACCTAGTGGAATTGCTAAGAAAGTATAAAGATGTGTTTGCATAGACTTACGATGAAATGCTAGGATTAGACCCCAATCTAGTGGTACACAGATTAAACATTACAGCTAAGGTTAAGCCAATAAAATAGGGAGAACGGATTTTTCGCCTAGAAGTTGAGGTCCAAATCAAATAAGAGATTGAGAAGTTGCTCTAAGCTAGCTTTATCAAGCCAATTGAGCAGCCCTCGTGGTTGGCTAATATTGTGCCGATAAGAAAGAAAAATTGTAAAATATGAGTCTATATAGATTTTCATGATCTCAAAAAGGCTTGTCTAAAGGATGACTTCTCATTGCCAAATATTGATACGCTAGTGGATGGCATAGTTGGACATGAGTTGTTCTTGTTTATGGATGGTTTTAGTGGCTACAATCAAATCAAGATGGCCACCAGAGACTCTTGTTGCTGCTATACATCCTTTGCTCTTTAGAAAGTGGGAAATGAGACCATCATGATGAACTCAAACCCTAAGATTGTATCCACAGATTATGACACTAGTGACTGATTTTATTTTGAGGCTTCAACAGTTAAAGATATTTTAGACATTATTGATTTGGAATAGCTAGAAGGCATCATTGTGCAATTTAGTGGTCAAACACCATCGAAGCTAGCTCTCCCCATCCAACACTATTTACATGAGCACAAAGTCAAAACTACTAGTGGGTTTAGGATTGAAAGCCAATAAAACATCTATTAGTAGGTGAACTATACACATGCCTAGAACAAAAATCAAAAGCTGCGAGTCCTCTAACGAAGAGTCGATAAAGCTACAATTTATTTCTCTAGCGGACTACATCCCCTCTCTGGCGAAGTGAGGCAAATGTCTTGCAAACGCACATAAAAATAAAATAAAAGTATAGTTTTTAAAGAAGTTGGAAAGAAAATTGCTTTAGTTGCTGCCACTGTCACTCCAGGAAAAGGTAAGGCTAAAGCTGATTTGGAGACCCCTGTCTCGAGCAGTTCTGACTCGTTACCTATGTGGTACATCGTGGGTCCTTCTGAAGTAGCCACTGATCTAGGTCCAATTGTTTTTAGCAAATAAGAGCACAATACATTGTTGACAACTAAATGAAAATATAAAAGCAATATGGCATCATCATCCGCATCTTACTTAGCATTTTAACTAATTGCGATAGACTAAACCCAATACCTTGTTGATGGTTTCGGATTTTTGGAGGATAGATCACAAAATGCGCACACCTTTTGAGCCTTGCTCGGCTTCTTCAAAAACTCCTTATGCAAGAGCCTGGATACTTGTAGAAGAGCTTCCATTGCATGCAACATTGATTTACCTCCCACAAAGACCACGGTTTCCTTGCAAATATATTGCTTGCAACCTTGTGCAATTCCTCAACTCCAGAGGAGTTGTTCCATAAAAGAAGTTGACATGAAGAGCTGTTATTTTCAAATGCTCAAGCTTCCCAAGTTCAGGTGAAATTGAGCCACTCAATTTGTGATAAGAAAGCATCAAATATATCACATTCTTTGACTTTGGATCACATGTCACTCCCTTCCACTTTGCATTATCTGTTCCCTCCACTGATATTATCAAGCAAACATTCACAAGAGTTGTGACAAATGTTGGAGCGGGACAATGGAAATTATCAAACACGAAATCCCATAGCTGTGTTTGCTAAGTCTTGAATTTGAAACCTCTTTTGAGCTATCATCCACAAGAGAAATTGACGATGATAGCATGGAAAGTCGGTTTAAGGAATAGACGTAACTATCCAGACGGATCTCCTGAGTTCTCTATCCAGTTCTCTATATAACTAATTGCCACAGAGGAGTTTCTTGAAGCAGTTGAAGCTATGCATTTAGAGGCAAAGGAGCAAGACGGTCTAAATTAGGAGAGAAAATTGAAACAAGAGGAAGACGAGGGAAGGTTTCTAGATGACAGATTGATAAACATCAACACCTAACAGATACAATAGCTCAACAACACACAACAGCAGCAGCAACAGATTTGGAACAACAACAGCAGAAATAGATTCGGATCACCAACAGCAACAGCAATCCAGATCAACAACAGCAACAACAACATGATTCGGATCAACTCAAATCAACAACATGATTAACACAATAGATTTGTAACTCAATGAAATCAACATGTATATATATGTACAACAAAACAAATAATAAAGTGAGTTGAATTCAGATTCTTCCATTGTCATCAATATTGCGTCATTTATACATGGTATCAGAGCCTCTCCACAGCACCAAAGACTAAACTAAATCCTCATCAACCAATCTCACGACCATGACTCCGGAAGATACCTCAACCATCATCCAAAATAACATGGAACCAACCCAACCCCTCATCATGATCACTATCCACAACTCCATCAAACTCAACAACTCCAACTATCTATCTTGGAAAACCTAAATCGAAGCCATACTCATAGGATACGATCTGTCCAAATTCATCGATGGCTCCCATCCACCACCACCGGCCACTGTCATAACAGACAACAGCATCACATCGAACCCAGCTTATCTCACCTGGCGACGCCAAGACAAGCTGCTATTTGGAGCACTTGTTGGTACCCTCTCCTCCAACATTGTCCCTCTTGATATGGGCCGGCCAATTAAGATGTATTAGAGGAGAAAGGGAAAAGGAAAGGGAGGGGTAACAGGGCCCAAACCGGATTAATTAGTGGAAAAGGGGCTGAGGTGGGATGGAAAGGGAGAGCTGAGCTGGGGTAGGAGGTACGTGATGGAGAGGGGAAAGGGAATCGTGGCTGACGTGGAACGGAAATAGGAGGGGGGGGGACCAATAAAAGAATTATATATATATAGTTGGTTAGATGAGGAGGAGGGGGGGAATACACATAATTTAAGTTAGTTAGAGGAGAGGGGTAGAGGTAAGTCGGCGAGACCAGCCATGCGGCTACCGGAGAGAGTGTTGTTTTTTTTTTTTTCTTCCCTTAGTCCTTATACTTGTAAGAGATCTATTTTGTTATCAGAAATATAGAGAAAGATCACTACAAATATTTCATATTCATAATTGAAGAGGACGTAACAATTTTGGTTCCGTTTGTAGGAAACGAAACTACCCACCACCGGAGCGTTGGAACAGAGGGCGCTAGTCACGACATTCTCCACTGAGGTATGACACGAATAGAAAACCGAGTGGAACTATTGGAGAGGAACGTCAAAGGGATACATCTAGAGGTCACGAACATGTAGCAGCAGCTGGGAGCAATCGAGGAGGAACAGAAGCACCTGGGGGGAGAACTTTCCACCATACATAGTAAGATGGATCGCATCTAGAAGCTAATGGAAGATTTATGGCTCCAGAAAGAGACAGGTGATCAATCGGGAAGTAGCTTGACCATGACCAAGGACCGGGGCAAGCAAGTGGTGGATCCACATCCCACGGACACCAATTCAGGGATACCCATTGGAAGTGAGTTAAGAATAGAGGTGGACGAGGAGTTTCGCACCAACGCCTCATGCCTCATACTTCCAGTGTTCGATGGGGACGATCTTTCCAACTGGATCCTGATGGCTGAGCAGTACTTCTCCGCATAGCAAACGAGGGAGGATAGGAAGGTCGTGTTAGCTGCCATGTGCATGAGGGGACGGTGCAACCATTGGTTTCGGATGTTGCAACGAAGAGAGGTGGATCTGACCTGGTCACGCTTGAAAGAGGAGATCATGAAAAGGTATGGGGGTTGGTTGGCATCAAACCTTTTCAAGAGTCTGTCCCAATTAAGACAAGGAGGCACGGTTCAACAATATATTGAGGATTTTGAGTCCCTCATATCCCATGAGCCAGCAATGCCCGAAATGCAATTATTGGGGTATTTTCTAGGAGGATTGTGAGACCCAATACAAACGTGGGTGGATACCTTTGCTCCCGTAACCTTGGAACACGCCATGGATTTAGCAGTTAAGATTGAAAGGAAATTTGACTGTGGCATTTTCCTGACTCTAGAACAGGGAAATGGAGGTCGAACTGACTTTCGACCATCAGCACCATGGACTCAATATCTACAGCGAGGGAACAATGGCAACTCAGGAATCATTGCCTCTCCAGTAGCACTACGGGGCGCCAAGGCTCCTGTGAATGAGGAGACCCGTATGGCTTCTAGAGAAGGAACTATTCTTCCGAGGAGGAACGACAATTCCATGGGAGGTGGGGTGACCTCGGGTGCGGACATAGAGGAGTTAAAGAAGGAATCAGAAGAGTTCCTGGCAACGTCAATTATCCCATGCTAAATTCTTAGACAAGAAGGCGAAAGGGTTGTGTTTCAAGTGTGATCAACCTTTTAACCCTGGACATCGCTGTCCTAATAAAACGTTCCAGCTATTGGTATTGGAAGAAGAGAGTCCTGGAGATGAGGTATGGGAAAAGGGGGAGCATGCCGATGTTCAAACGTCCCCGTCATTGTCATTGTTGGCAATGCAAGGTTTTAATGAACCCCATACAATGAAAATGCAAGGTATGTTAGATTCGTCCCCTATTGTGATCCTAGTAGACAGTGGTGCTAGCCACAACTTTGTATCCATGGAATGGATCTTACAACATGGATTGCTACTATCTGATGATTGTCCCTTCAAGGTGACATTAGGAGATGGAAGATCAATGGAGTCTCATGGGTTCTATTCCAACTTGCAGCTCCAAGTTGGACAATACTGCACAAGTGTGGATTGTTATGTGATGGAATTGAAGGGGGTAAACTTGACTCTTGGGATAGCTTGGCTGAAAACCTTAGGGGAAGTGAAGGTGAATTGGGCCAAAATGACGATCAAGGTTACTCAAGGCATGGAAGAGTACTTGCTATGTGGAGACCCTACATTGTGCCGCTTCCCCATCTCCTACAAATCATTATAGAAGCTAGGAGACATGGATGTGTGTAAAGTACTATGGGTGATGGCAGCATCATCACGAGAGGAGGAAAACATTCAGGAGACATATGTAGAGGGGTTGTTGTCGAAATATAGGGACAAATTTGAATTTCCACAAGGTTTACCTCCCATACGCTACATTAATCATCACATTCCACCGATAGAAGGGAAGGGACCCATATCTGTAAGACCTTATAGGTATGCATTTACACAGAAGAATGAGATAGAGAAGCTGGTGCAAGATATGCTAGAGGCAGAAATTATCCATCCAAATACTAGCTCATTTTCTAGCCCGATGATTTTAGTAAAAAAGAAGAATGGATCATGGAGATTCTGTGTAGATTATAGGGCCCTCAATGAGGTGACGGTGGCTAATAAGTACCCTATACTCGTGATTGACGAGTTGTTGGACGAACTATATGGGGCAAGTGTATTCTCCCAGATTGATCTTCGATCCGGATACCACCAAATACGCATGGCTGGGGAGGACATTCACAAAACGGCCTTCCGCACCCATCAAGGTCACTATGAATTCTTAGTCATGCCTTTTGGTTTGACCAACGCCCCGGCCACCTTCCAAGCTATGATGAACGAAATTTTTCAACCATACGTAAGGCAATTTGTCTTGGTGTTTTTTGATGACATCTTGGTATATAGTGGGAGCTGGGACTCACATGTGCAACACTTGAAGCAAGTTTTTTGTGTCCTAAGGCAACAGCAATTTTTTGCTAATCGGAAAAGTGCATATTTGGGTAGGCCAAGGTGGAGTACTTGGGACATATCATATCCAAGGAAGGAGTAGCGATGGATCTCGCAAAGATAAGATCCATAGAAGAATGGCCGCAACCATCCACCCTTAGGGGACTTCACGGGTTCCTTGGACTATCGGGGTACTATCGCAAGTTCATCAAGGATTATGGCAAAATAGCTAGGCCACCTACGGATTTGCTCAAAAAAGATGGATCCAGTTGGTCCGAGCAGGCCACCATAGCATTCAAGGAACTAAAAGTAGCTTTAGTAACAACTCCGGTGCTAGCAATGCCGGACTTCTCTAGCACATTCATTGTAGAGTGTGATGCATCAGGGAGGGGGCTAGGAGCGATGCTGCAATAGAACAATAGGCCAATTGCTTACTTTAGCAAGGCATTGGCAGCTAGGACTTTAGCCAAATCCACCTATAAAAAGGAGTTGATGGCTTTGGTGCTTGCAATCCAACACTGGCGGCCTTATTTGCTGGGCAAAAGGTTTGTAGTCCGCACCGATCAGAAGAGTTTAAAACATCTGTTGCAGCAACAGATCATGACCCCTGATCAACAGAATTGGCTTCCTAAGCTATTGGGGGTATGATTTTGAGGTGCAATATTGCAAGGGAGAAGAAAATAAGGTGGTTGATGCTCTCTCAAGGAAATTTGATGAGGCTCATTTGTTGCAAATATTCGAGCTCGTATGGACGGACTTGGCCAGCATTAGAAGGGACGTGGAGGTCGATTTAATCCTCGCGGAGAAGATTCAGTTGCTACAGAGAGGAGAGTCGGCTAGCAGGGGATTCCATCTAGAGCAAGACATGCTATACCATCATGGAAGACTAGTTGTGCCAGCAAAATCTAAGTGGCCCATGGTGTTTCTACATGAGTTCCATTCTTCCCCTATTAGGGGGCATGTAGGGTTCCTCAAAACATATAGGAGGATAGCAGCGAGTGTGTTTTGGATAGGAATTAAGAAGGATGTAATAGACTTTGTAGTAGTGTGTGCGGTGTGCCAACGTAAAAAATATCAAGCATTGGCACCAGCTGGCTTGTTATGCCCTCTACCCATACCCACGGCCATTTAGGAGGATATTTCCATGAATTTCGTAGGAGGGCTGCCAAAGTCAAGAGGATTTAATGTAATTTTGGTGGTGATTGATCGTCTTTCCAAATACGGACACTTCATCCTTGTCAAGCACCCCTACACAGCCAAAGGAGTAGCTGAGGTATTCGTTAGAGAAGTTGTGCGTCTACATGGCTATCTGAAGATGATTGTGAGTGACCGGGATCCCACTTTCTTGAGCCATTTTTGGACGGAGCTTTTTAAGTTACGGGGGACACTCTTGCACTATAGCACCGCATACCATCCGGAGACGGATGGACAAACGAAGGTATTGAATCGCTGTTTAGAAGGATACCTACGCTGCTTCATGAGTCATCAGCCAACACAGTGGAAATTATGGCTCCCTTAGGCGGAATTCCACTACAACACCGCCTACCATACGACTTCTAAAATGTCACCATTTGAAGTAGTGTATGGTAGATGTCCTCCAGTTTTGCCATCCTTTGTTGATAAGGAAATAAGGAACCCGGAGCTGCGGCAGGCAATGAGAGATTGAGACACCATTTTACAACAATTAAGGGACAATTTAGTTCATGCACAATCTATCTACTGCAGGAATGCCAATAAGCATAGGCGATAGGTGAATTTCTAGGTTGGCGATTGGGTATTCTTGAAGCGTCGTGTAGCCTTTAGACCCCAACTCAAAAGCTCCACTTCCAAATTGACTCCAAGGTTCTATAGCCCATTCAGAATTGTGGAGCGCATTGGACAGGTGGCTTATAAGTTGGACCTGCTAGCTAAGTGTCGTATACATCTGGTTTTCCATGTTTCACTACTAAAGAAGGCTGTGGGAACCTTCTCTTCCACAATAGAACTTCCACCTGACCTAGTCGAGGATACTACAACGCTGCTACATCTGCCCGTAGCTATCCTGGGAAGACGTTTTAGATACGAAGGATTTGTGGCTGTCCCCTAAGTTTTGATACAATGGCAGGATCAAGAGCTCGAGCATACTTCATGGATGGATAGCTTAGAATTTACATCCCTCTTTCCTGATTTCATCCTTGAGGACAAGGACAGTTTGGCGGGGGAGGCAATTGATATGGGCCGGCTAATTAAGATGTATCAGAGGAGAAAGGGAAAAGGAAAGGGAGGGGTAATAGGGGGAAAAGAAGATGGTGACAAGGCCCAAACCGGATTAATTAGTGGAAAAAGGGGCTAAGGTAGAATGGAAAGGGAGAGCTGAGCTGGGGCAGGAAGCACGTGATGGAGAGGGGAGAGGGAATCGTGGCTAACTTGGAAGGGAAATAGGGGGGGGGGGGGGGGGGGGGGGGGGAGGGAATAATAAAAGAATTATATATATATAGTTGGTTAGATGAGGAGGAGGGGGGGAATACACATCATTCAAGTTAGTTAGAGGAGAGAGGTAGAGGTAAGCCGACGGGACCAGCTGTGCGGCTACTGGAGAGAGTTTTTTTTTTTCTTTCTTCCCTTAGTCCTTATACTTGTAAGAGATCTATTTTGTAATAAAAAATATAGAGAAAGATCACTACAAATATTTCATATTCATAATTGAAGAGGACGTAACACCTCTAATCACTCAAATCCATGCAAACACCTATGCCAAACCCACCCGTGGACACATTAAACAACTGAAAGACAATCTGAAACATATCAACAAAGGCTCCAATTCGATTACTGAGTATATGCAATCCATCAAAATCCGTGCAGACGAACTCGCAGCACTTGGAAAACCCCTGGATCATGAAGACCTCGTCGAAAAAATTCTTGATGGATTAGATGATTCTTATCAATCTGTCATTGATGTCGTTAACAGCCGAGACACCCCCATCTCCTTTGAAGAACTACATGAGAAACTCCTCAACAAAGAGCTCTCCCTTCATTCCACCTCCCTCCCAGCCTCAGCCCTCCCTACCTCTGCTCACACCTCCCAAGCCCGCTCCAACCGCTGGCCCCATCACCAGCTTCTGAATCGGTCGTTCCCTACCGCCCCTCTCTCAGCGTCTCCACCCCCAATCCCTCCCCGATCATTTCCCCACGCCACATCTCGCTCCCCTTGTCCTTTCCTTGGCAGTTGCCAATAGTATCGTCAATAAGGGCATGTAGTTGCCCATTGTCCATTATTTCGTCAACAACACCCCCACGCACGACCCCCTGCTCCTTCCACCCTGTCCACACAACAGTATCCACCACAGCAGCCTTCACCACAGCAGACGCAGGCCAACACAGCAGTATCCACCACAACTCCTCCCTCCTGGTTGCTGGACAGTGGTGCCACTCACCAATTCACCACCGATCTCACCAATCTAGCTCTCCACAGTCCCTATGACGGCACGGATGAAATCCTCATTGGTGACAGCTCCGGGCTCCCCATCACTCATATCGATTCCATCTCTCTGCCCACCCCGTCTCACTCCTTTACCTTAAATAATGTTCTATGTGTTCTATCCATGCATCGCAACCTTATCTCTGTCTCTCAATTTTGCAAATCCAATCACACCTTTATTGAATTCTTACCCTCTTCGTTTTATGTGAAGGATCTCCGAATAGGCACCATTCTCCTCCAAGGACGCACTAAAGATGGCATCTATATCTGGCCCCCCACAACTCTGCCACTCCTTGCCTTCTCCAGCATTGCCACCTCTCTTCCAACTTGGCACCACCATCTTGGCCATCCTTCTCTGCCCGTCCTCAAGCAACTCCTTCACTCCAGCAACTTAGCATCATCTAGCTTAGAGCACTCTCAATTTACTTGTACTTCTTGCCATTGTAATAAAAGCCATAAATTACCTTTTGCTGCATCTACCTTAACCTCTTCCTCTCCTCTTGAAGTTATATTTACTGATGTATAGACATTCCCTATTACGTCTATTAACAATTACAAATACTATGTAATCTTTGTTGATCACTACACAAAATACATCTGGCTCTTTCCTCTTAAGCGCAAATCAGATGTCCTCCATGTCTTCATACGGTTCAAGATACTGGTTGAAAATCATTTCACCCGCACCATTAAGACACTTTACTCGGACAATGGGGGCGAATTCCAGGCTCTCGTCCCTTATCTGGCCACTCACGGCATTACTCACCTCACCACCCCTCCTCACACACCTGAACATAATGGCTACTCCGAACGTCGTCACTGTCACATTGTAGAAACCGGCCTTACCCTCCTCTCTCATGCCTCCATGCCACTAACCTACTGGACATATGCATTCCTCACAGCTGTCTACCTCATCAATCACCTTCCCACCCCAACACTTCACAACCTATCTCCGGCCTTCCAACTCTTTGCAACCACACCCAACTATACCAAGCTTCGTAGTTTCGGCTGCTTGTGCTATCCCTGGCTACGCCCCTACACCAAACACAAACTTGAACCTCGTTCCCTGCCATGTGTGTTAGTCGGCTACTCCTCCACCCAAAGTGCATACCTCTGTCTTCACACACCCTCTGGTCGCATCTATGTCTCTCACCATGTCAACTTTGTTTGAATCTGTATTCCCTTTCGCCAATCCCCAACTGTCAACACCAACCCTTTGACGCCCACGGACTGGTGCTCCCTTCACCTCCCCATTATTCCACCATCTCCCCCTCACTCTCTATCCCCACCCTCTGCTGCTCTCCCTACTCCCGACCCCAATGCGTCCGCTGTCATTTCCCTACAACCTGATCCTCCTCGTACCATTATCACCCGCTCTAAACACAACATCCGCAAACCAATTCAAAAACTCAATCTTCTTGCCACTGCTCCACCTCCTCATCCAATCACTAAACCCCGAACCATTACTCAGGCTCTCAAAGACTCCAATTGGAGGGCTGCCATGTCTGATGAATTCAATGCCCTCATTCGCAATGGAACGTGGGAACTCACAGCCCCACAACCTCATCACAATATCATTGGTTGCAAGTGAATTTTTTCACACTAAATTTCTTCCTAATGGCTCTCTTGACAGGTACAAAGCACGCTTGGTTGCCAAAGGGTTCCACCAACGCCCTGGAGTGGACTACACCGAAACCTTTAGTCCAGTAATCAAGTCGGTTACCGTCCGACTCATTCTCAGCTTGGCAGTGAACCATGGCTGGTCGCTCCATCAACTCGACGTCAACAATGCCTTCTTCCAAGGTACCCTTAAGGAAGAAGTTTATATGGCTCAACCCCCTAGATTCATTGATCCTGATCATCCTCATCACGTGTGCAAACTTAGTAAAGCAATCTATGGTCTTAAACAAGCTCCCCGCGCCTGGTATCATGAACTTCGTCAACACTTACTTCAATCTGGCTTTTGCAACTCCCTGGCAGATTCCTCTCTGTTCATCCTTAGGCCTCGCACCACTATTATCTTTCTTCTTGTTTATGTTGATGATATCATCATTACAGGTACCACCAAATCAGCTATCATCGAATGCATTCAATCCCTTGCCACTCGATTCTCCATCAAAGACATGGGTTTCCTCCACTACTTTCTTGGCGTTGAAGTCCTACCGGCTACCATTAGCTTGTTTCTCAATCAATGTAAATATATTGAAGATCTTCTTCATCGGACCAATATGACAAATGCCAAACCAATCACTGCACCACTTGCGGTCTCACCTCCGTTAATTCTCCGTGATGGCTCGCCCCTCACTGATCCTAAGGAATTTCATCATGTGGTTGGAAGCCTCCAATATCTATCCCTCACTCGCCCAGACATCGCCTACACTGTCAACAAACTGTCCCAATTCATACACCAACCTACTACTACACATTGGCAAGCCGCAAAAGGTCTCCTTCGATATCTTCGTGGCACCACAGCTCATGGCATTTCTCTTCGCAAATCGTCTGCTCAGCATCTTCATGCTTTCTCTGATGCTGACTGGGCTAGTGACAAAGATGATTATACATTCACCAGTGCCTACATTGTCTACCTCGGTCGCAATCCCATCTCATGGAGCTCCAAGAGACAACGTATTGTTGCCCGTTTGTCCATTGAAGCTGAATACAGAGCGGTTGCATCTACAGCAACTGAACTAAGATGGATCTGCTCTTTACTTCAAGAACTCAACCTATCTAATCACCAACCTCCGGTAATCTATTGTGATAATGTTGGGGCAATGAACTTATGCTCAAATCCTATCTTCCACACACAAATGAAACATGTTGCACTTGATTATCACTTCATCCGTGAACAAGTTCAACAGGGTCTCCTTCGTATCTCTCATATCTCGTCATCTGAACAACTTGTTGATGCACTCACCAAACCACTTCCTCGCTCTCAATTTCAACACCTCATCAACAAGATTGGACTCATTGTACCACCGTCCATCTTGTGGGGGCATGATAAACATCAACACCTAACAGATACAACAACTCAACAACACACAACAGCAGCAGCAATAGATTCAGAACAACAACAACAGAAATAGATTCGGATCACCAACAGCAACAACAACATGATTCGGATCAACTCAAATCAACAATATGATTAACACGATAGATTTGTAACTCAATGAAATCAACATGTATATATATATGTACAACAAAACAAATAATAAAGTGAGTTGAATTTAGATTCTTCCATTGTGATCAATATTGCATCATTTCTACATAGATACCTTGGAGATAATGTCTATCCTAGAGATACTTGTTCCAAGGACATGCTGCAAAGGGAAAACTATCCACCTCCACCTCATGCGACTGTATTTGTGGTCTCAATCAAAGAGGAGCCCAGGAAGCAGCAGCAGAGTTGTATCGTTCGATGATGATCTTGATTTGTTGCCAGCTAAGCTCGATGAGTTTGACATTTGTGCTCCTATAGTTGACAAAGCCGTCAAAGAGATTTAGAAGGCAGTGAACAAGTTGGCCCTTGCCAAAGAGTGTTATGCCACGAGAGATGCTTGCAAGAACTTGACGGCTTCAACAACTAGATTATCAATGGCATTCTGGCTAGTGTTACGGGTGTTGTGGCCATGGTTAGATTGACCTGTAATGCTAAAGAGAGAGAAAATAATTTCACAAGGAGGGCACAAGAGTAACCTATTCAAGACTGGTTAATGGGTGTATCTTGACCTTGGTGTGATTTGCTTTTAACTTGGGTGTGGGATGCAAGAAAAGCAAAATTAGAATGAAAAAAAAAAAAAACTAGCGTCATCATAAGACAAGAGTAGAGGGTTTGTCGGATTCTCCAAGATTGAAAGTTTGAGCCAAACCAGGGAGCTATTTCATTTGCTATTTGCCGCATATACTTCACAGCAAAAGTGAAACAAAAAAATGGGGGGTGAGGGGGGTGTGGTGTTGGTGCCTCTACACCGATTCAAATAAGTTTTGTGCCTAGTTCACTGTCTAAATAAAGGTCCCAGCATGTGGTGAAAAGTGATCAGAATCTCACCTGCAATGTCTGACAATGCAAGATGCTGAAACAGAACGATTTCTGAAACAAGAATCGACTCCGTAGTATCTTTATCTCAGAATCGAACTCGTAGTGGTTGGCGAAGCAAGTCCAATTACTGGAATGAGATCAAAGAACGTCACGGGTGGCTACACTACGATCTTGCGGTTAAACAATATATATATATATGTTTTGTCAGCCACGAGACGAAGATCGATTGTCTTGTCAAAATATGAAGGTCATGAAGTTTACTCTTAGGATATTGCAAGAATTGTAGGGTGCTAGTCAGCTATTCACGAAAAGATTACTTTCATGCTTAAAAAAAAAAGAGAATTATACAACTACCTGCAAGCAAAACAACGAGTAAATTGAGCTCGGAATGAAAAGAAAAAAATCAATGTTGTGTATGTATATGTAGTAGAGTTGACCAAGAGAAGATAAAGCTCAATGGTGTAAATTTTGCAATTAATGGATTTCGAAGATTTTATTAATATGTAAAGTTGGATTTGATATTTATTAGGATATATATATATATATATATATATATATATTAAAATGGAAAGTAAATTCTCGTTGGGATGCATTTGATCAAATAAAGATATTTTATTAAATAGATTTTATTTAAATATTTGCCCCGAAACATATTTGATATGATATTGAAGATATATATTATATGATATTTTAAGGATCTATTGCTAATATATAAAAAATATATGGCATACTAAAGTGGTACCAAATGTGAGGCTATTGCTATTATCCAAAATTTTTGCTTTTGTCAAAATTAATATGTGCATATATATGGATTTACTAGTTCATTTCCACAAGTTTGGAATCAGTAAGTCAATTGAAGTTATTAATGGGGAATTGAGACATTGAAGACAACTTGACGAGCCAAATACTCCACAAGAATGAAACATACATACATCTATATATATATAGGTTGCTTATTAAAGAAAAATTATGTATATGTTGTCTTAGGGACAATGTCACTTCAATGAGATTAAAGGTGACATGCACAACTAAATGGTGCTACAAACTTGCACATTAAAAAAATCTAAATTATATGCAATGTTGGCATCAAGCTCTTGTATTATTAATCACATAAGTGTATATACGGTAGTGGTGTAACTATTTCATAAGTGCGCATGCGCCAAGCAATTTCCTAGCCATCCATTAAAAAGGTTTATTTGATGTCCAAACTCCTTGGAGATTGTCCAAAGGACTTTGGTCAAGGGGAAAAATGTAGAGGGTTGAAAATATTACATAAATATCATGAGCTAAGCCTATTGATTATTTAGCTTGACTCATTGGGCTAAGTGATAGGGCCTAATAAATCCGGTCCAATTATTGAGATGACTTAGGTAGAATTGACTTGATAGGCTCGGAATAGGAATCATTGGACTAGTTTGTCTACATCTAACATTTCTTAAGTAGGCTCATGTACTTATGAGGAAGGTTACTAGTCTTGGGCCTATGGCAAACTCATTAAGATAACCCTAAAATAAGCAGACTCCATCTCATTCATTGATCGCTAAAGTGATATGACGAATGTTGTTAAGCTAAAGAGTCTATAAATACCCAACCATTCATCCTCATTGAGGGAGCTTTTCTCCGGATTTCAGAGATTAAAAAAATGGTGTTCCACCAAGAGTTCTCTACTCTCAAAGATCAAATAAGAGATCAGGCAAAGAATAATCTCCATTGCTCAAGAACTGCGAGGTTGACACTTGAGGTTCCCTTAGCTCTCTTGTCTATCACTTATGCATTCGAAATACTTGAGATTGCCTATTCCTTCTCCCCGCCACTTTCTCCCTAGTCATTCCATCACGTGCCATCTCTAAATCACTTTCTTTAAAGTCACATGTAGTGCAGTACCCGTGTGATACACACATGACTACTCCTATCGGGACCCCTTAACTACATCTCTCTTGACTAGTTAACCTCCAATTCGAAGCAAATAGACATCTAAAAGCAACTTTCATGAAAGTACAACGAGGATAATGATAGATTCCTGCACCCCATATATTATTGAAACTGCCCACGATAGGAATATCAAATTTCCCAACAAAACCACTGATGTTAGGCAACTATATCTATTAAATTAGAAGTATAGTAAATTAAATATGGATGTCGTCCCACAAAGATTATGAATATTAATATTAACTTACACCTTATTATCTAATTGATGAATTTTAGGAATTAATTGATCTAAAAACCTATAACTAAATATTAACTACTAAATTAACAACTCAATTGAAAGTGAGAAGAGCAAAAACAAATTAGAGTTAACTTAAAAAATATCTAGACTTTACTTCCCCAATAATTATCATGTGACATCAACACAAATTATTTCCTAATGTAAGTTAACAACTTTCTCAAGTTTATTAATCATAATCTTAAAAATGCCTATTTGAATCTCTTCATAATAGCATTTTTTCAAGATCACATTAAAATATAATGAATTCTCTAAAAACAATTGAATTAAATCTGAAAAAATTATGTAACTTATCGCTAAAATTACGTAAAATTATTTTCAATTATGTTAGATCTAATTATATATCATATTTCTCAATCATAATGTATAATATCAAACATTTAGACTAATACCTTAGAAATATCAATCTAAACAAATCAAGAACACATAATTGAATCAAGAAATTGAAAACTTCATTGAAATAGCAATAGAACCAATCACATGACAATCTTAAGATCCACATTATTAAAGAATTTAAGAACGAAGCCCTAATCTTGGAGTAAAAAAGAAAACTTGCTCTTCTTTTCCCTAAGGAACCCTAAAGTCTCTAAAAGTCGCTTTTCAAAGATGTGAACTTGGGTCCATTCTTTCCTTTATATAGCAAGCATTCAAAACCCTATTTTAATGTCAGCACGCAGTCTAACACGGTCGTGCTTCAGATCCTATCAAAATATTCAAACAAGATTTGGAAATTGGAACTTATGGTTAACAAAGTTGTTCTCTTCCCTGTGTAACTCTCATAAACAGTTTCTTCAAACTTCAAATTCAACTTGATCTTGACATGATCATGTCTACTATTTGTATCTATCTTCAAAAGTGCATAACTTCTTCAATTTAATCCAAATTGAGTAAAATTTGATTCGTTCTCTTCCTTTTCAACTCAATAATTCTTCAAAGCCCTAAAATCAAAATATTACTCAATTAATATCAAACTCTTCAAAATCGCACAAAAATTCTAGGAAAATGCTTTAAATCTTTCTTAATACACATATCCAATTAAGTATCTATCAATGACCATTTCCAATAAGAATAAAAACGCTTGGTAGTTTCCAAGGCAAGCATATTTTGAACTCATTGCACTTTCTAAATAGAAATATCAAGTTCTATTAAATAAATATAGTGGGTCTAGTCTTCCTCTTCCGTAACACTCATTATTGCCTTTGCTTTGGGTAAATGACAATTAGGTGGGTATGTCATGACCACTTATATACCATAGCCCACATACCAATTTTAGTTCTTCCTTTGCAACAATTTGAAGAACTGAAAAAAAAAAAAAAACTAACCTACTTTATGTTACATCAATTTAGTAATAAAAGTGCAAAACCAACCCATGTGACAATAAATCTAACCAAACAAATGTTAATCTTACAAATCACTTCAAACAAACTTTTTTTTCTTCTTTAGGCTTGTTTCCAGGTAATGGGTTTTCCTAAGTTGGCAATTGCGTATCGAAGCTCAATAAGCACCAATAATAACGCATGTTAAGTATGAAATAAATGTTCATGCCATTACCTTTTTCCTGTATCTATCTCCACTTCCACCTACAAGGACTTCAACTATGCTACTGATGTACTTATGCTTTGGACATTCGATGTTGGTCCAAGAGAGCACATGAAGAGAGAGATGGTGAGGGAGTGGGCATTTAGATTTAGTGAGAGCATGATTTTGGTAACAACTTGATTTCAGATTTATGGGTTGCACTTATGCTTTCATTTGGGGAAAAGAATTATTTTAGGATTTGCCAATTCCATTTGCAAAGACTCCAACTGAGTTGTTGATGTAATCATACTTTTCACATCCAACGTTGGTCCTGTACATCACATGGAGAGAGAGATGGTCATGGAGTGCGACTTCCCTTTTGGGGAGAGATTGATTTGGGTGATAGAGGGGTTTAAGATTTCTTAGCTGCGATTAGGGTTTCTCTGAGTGTTAATTTACTATGCTAGGACATAATGGAAGGTAACATAAGTAAGCTTTTTGGAAAAAAAAAAAAAGAATTAAAACAAATAACTTGGGCCATCTCTTTGCAAAAAGGGTAAAGTATAGGTCTACTATTTATAATTTACCGTTTAAATTATCTCTACGAATCGTTGGATTGGATCGAACTGCAAAATGGAAAGATTTGTACAATTACACCTTTAGTCAGCACTTTGTGGAAAATCATTAAGTATGAATATGTTAGATGCTTGTGACTTGATAAGGGAAATAGTATCTCTCTCCAAAAAAGTTTTTTTTTTTACTACCGCATAAAGAAAATATTTTCTTGCGAATGAATAAAATATTGAGGAATTGCCCATACTTAAGATCATAATTCTTGATAATACAATTATATAGTGAAGATAGATAAGTTTTACTTGTACCAACTATAGCTCCTCCAATCTTTTTATCCTTTACCATAGATAGTGGTGTGGGTTTGACTTATGACCGATACCAAACCAACTTATCGGGTTTGAGACCCTATGGTGGCCCTTGAGGCATGGGTCCAAACCCGATGAGCCCAAAGAAAAATAAAATAAGGTTTAAGTTATTTTGCTCATGGGCTCCTATACTTGGAATATTCCAACGGATTGTAAATTTATCCTAAACTTGTTCACTAGATGAGCTTATTGATTCAAACTAAAGCTGTGCCCATCTTTATTCCATCTATCCTAACTTTCTATTTTCTTAACCGAACATAATTAAACCGCAACACACACCCTATGTGGTTTACAATATACTCATATGATTAGTGAGATATATGTATCTGATCCATACCGATATCTTTTTATGTGTATAGATTGTCAAACACATTGCATGTATTAATATGTTTGTGACTAACATATTTTACCATGTATTAATAATGTGTTACATGTATATAGTTTAGTTATGGTTGTGTTTGCAAAGACCAGGCTTTACTTTTAGCTATGGTTGTGTTTAGTATTATCATTAAAACCCTCGATAATATCTTCAAACAATAATAAGGTTAATTCACCGTCTCTCACTCTATGTATGACTGAGTCAGATTTTGTTTCCATCCCTTTCTTCTTCTTCTTCTCTTTGTTTCTCTCTCTCTCCTTAATCCTTATCCTTCCTTCCAATCCTGTCACTCTTTTTAAGTACCGATCCAGTATCGTCTCTTTAGAAGATACCAACAAGAAGACGTGAAGAGAGATCAGCATTAGCTGCCGGAGATGCATGACTCAGCCATGGTTAATGAAGCATCATCAGCAGCTGCAGGTCAACTCCAAGTCGCGGTGGCACCTCCGCCACCCCCGCTCCGTCATCCAGCTGAAAGTGAAAGTAGGACGCCAACACCACCACGGCCGAGTAATAGCGGTAATGGAGATGAGGTATGATTTCTCCTGTGATTCGCATTGACTTGCTACTGGCCATATCCCTAGGCCTAGGGCAAACACCAAAACCATGGAACGTAAGTAAAATAATATTGCATAAAATCAAATGTCGTCTTTTTCCGCGATTGTCATTATATTTTAGAGAAAGTCCAGAGCTTTGTTCTTGGTTTTATCTCTTCTCCACAACAACAAACCCAGCCCCCCACCCCACATATATAGACAATAATCCAGGGTTGAGTTAATACCAGAAGACATCAACTTTTTAGCTTTTTCATTCAATAAAACAATGAAGGTCTTACTCATATTATGTTTAATTAAATATGTTATCAAATCTTCTAATTACTCTGTTTTTGCCTTTTATGCAATACGGTTGTTCAAAAATCATGAATTAATTATATAGTTAAAAAAATAAAAAATAAAAATTCAGAATCTCATTATGCAATAGGGCTGTTCAAAAATCATAATATCGAAGAAATACGAATTCTGTGTTTGCATGCAGGATCTTTTGAACAAACAACAGCAATTTATGGAGATGTCTTTGTCCAAATTAATGATACAACTGTGGATCATTTTCTCAAAATACTCAAATATTTCATGAAAAGTGGAAATGAAAAAATGAATAATAACACCATAATATTGTAGGGATGAATGAGTAATTTCAAATAACTCTAATAATTTTTTAGAATACATTCATTATAGAAATATATTATTGATAGCTTATATTTTAGATCAATAATAAAATTTATATTTATGTCATATAATCCTCAAAGCATCTTAGAATTTAAATATATCTCATTTTCTCAGTTTATTTTCATGTTTAATCTTGTATAATCAAAACCTAGACAATCATATGAAGCAATTTTTATCTAAGCAATAGGTCCGGTAGCTATAGTTCTTCGAGAATTTTTGGCATCCATCTTTTGAAACTTGGAAGCAAATGTTGAGATTACTCAACAACATAATGAGACTGAGACTAACCCCACACACATCACCCTATCACCTTATAAGAAAAATCTTGTGGACTTAAATTGTTGTGGTTGTTATATTTGACCATATTGGAGAAAATAAACTATATTCTTTTTCTTTTTCTTTTTCCTCCTTGGACGTGTTTATAACTCCAAAGTCCAAACAAGCAACAATAAATAATTTATTATATTAATACCGTAACAATGATAATCTCATTAATTAATAACAATAACCCAATTAATCTGTAGTGTAAATTGCAAATTCATCTCTACTCTCTACCATCAAATATTCCTTAAAAAATTTACATGTGACATCTCTAGATTGGCTCATATAAATTAATTTAATAAACTATTATTATTAAATATATATAATATAAATAATTAAAAATGATCTATCTATCTATTTATTTTTATTATTTTAATTAAGGACAAAGACTACCAGTTGGATTATTGACACAAATTGAAATTTAAGGTAAGTTGCGTGTGTGTGTGTTTGCCTAAAAACTAGGCTAAATTTACTCGTAGACTTTTACTTGCATATAAGAGGCATGTGAAAGTGCGAAGTCGAAGTGGACTGTGAACCATAATTAAGGTGGATACCTAAAAGGGAAGTCATCTAAAATAAATTTCAATGGGTAATTTTAAAGACATCTATAATTTTTTTTTAAAAGATGATAACGAGTTCTTGTGCTACTGAGATTAAAAGGAATTCAGAAGTAATTTTTTTGTTAAAGCCAATTAATTGCTTATTATTAATATCTCCTTAAATAATATAATTATATATTTCGTGAGATACACAATCACATAAAAGCAATCTAATTTTTGTTGGGAACATGATGTGTTAAGGAAACATTTTTCCAATAAATTAAGTACTAATAAGCGTGTGCTTGACTGCTTGTTTGGATTAAGGTCAGGTCTTTTGTGTAAGAAAGTCTTTTTTGGGGAAAACCCGTGTACATTAGTTCTCGAGAATCGTAAGTATCTGCTCAGTTTTTCAGTTTTTGGTGAACGAATTGATATCTGTTAATTTGGGATTTTGTCGCGTGGCGAATTTGGTAATTGATGGTTTGGTGGAAGTATCTGATGTAGATTTCGAGTATAAGGTATTTATGCATGTGTTGTGAGAAGTGAAATGATAGGGATATTTGCCATTTGCTGTTGTTCTATGTAACTTGTTCAAGTTGGAGAAGATGCAAATTCTTTGATGTATTTATGCAGAAATTGAGGACTACAGCAACAGATAGACCAGCTTCAACCTCAATGGGGGAGTTTAATGGATCGGAATATGAGACTGTTGATGAAGTACCATCTTCTCCCGCCACACCTAGAGTAGATAACTTCAAGAAAGTCTCGGTTTTGCCCCTTATTTTCCTCATCTTCTATAATGTTTCGGGAGGGCCTTTCGGTGTAGAGGATAGTGTTGGGGCAGCTGGGCCTCTCCTTGCCCTTGCTGGGTTCTTGGTATTTCCGTTAATATGGAGTGTTCCTGAAGCGTTGATCACTGCTGAAATGGGGACAATGTTCCCTGAAGATGGTGGTTATGTGGCCTGGGTCTCGACTGCATTGGGTCCATATTGGGGGTTACAGCAAGGTTGGATGAAATGGCTTGGTGGGGTTATTGATAATGCCCTTTATCCAGTCTTGTTTCTTGACTACTTGAAGTCGGCTATCCCAGCAATTGGAAGTGGTTGGCCTAATGCTGTTGCTGTTTTAGCATTGACAGTTCTGCTTACGTACATGAACTATCGAGGTTTGACCATTGTTGGATATGTTGCTGCCGCGTTAGGGATTTTCTCCATTCTCCCTTTCGCGGTTATGGGACTTCTGGCAATTCCAAAGTTGGAGCCTTCTAGATGGATTGAAGTAAATCTACATAATGTGGACGCGAATAAGTACCTGAACACTCTCTTTTGGAATTTAAACTACTGGGATTCAGTAAGCACGCTTGCGGGAGAGGTTCATAACCCGAAGAGAACTCTACCGAAGGCTCTCTTTTATGCACTGATCTTGGTGGTTCTTGGGTACTTCTTCCCTATTCTAATTGGCACAGGGGCTGTCCCTGTTCATCGAGACCGGTGGAAAGAGGGGTATTTCGCAGAGATTGCTAAAATAATTGGGGGAGTGTGGTTGAATTGGTGGATTCAAGCGGCTGCAGCGATGTCAAATATGGGGCTGTTTGTGACTGAGGTGAGCAGTGATTCCTTCCTACTTCTGGGTATGGCTGAGAGAGGCATGCTGCCAGACTTTTTCGCTAGAAGATCTCGTTATGGAACTCCTTCGATTGGCATTCTTTTCTCAGCTTCTGGGGTAATTTTACTTTCAGGGTTGACTTTCAAAGAAATTGAAGCTGTACAAAACTTCTTGTATAGTTGTGGAATACTTTTGGAGTTCATTGCATTTGTTCGGCTAAGAATCAAGTACCCTAATGCCTCACGGCCTTACAAAATTCCAGTGGGAACTCCAGGAGCTATAATTATGTGTGTTCCTCCAACGGTATTGATCTGTGTCGTGCTTTCTATCTCTTCCCGCAAGATTAAGATCATAAGCCTAGTAGCCGGGGTTATAGGACTCGTATTGCAGCCACTTCTCAGGTACACGCAGAAGACGGGATGGTTGAAGTTCTCTGTTAATTCGGATCTCCCAGAGTTTGGTGATGTCAATCAGGAGAGCACCGTGGCTCCCGTCAATTAGTAACGATGCTTTGCTTCAGTACCAAGTTTTTTTTTTTTTTTCTTTTTTTTTGCCTACAAAACAAAGCAGTCCTTTCTTGGGTTTGTAGCTCGATGGATTTTTTTTGTTTTCCCTAGCCTTGATTCAAACTATTTATTATTGCTTAGAATTTAGTTAAATTCAAACCAATTCTTGATACTAGGGGTATGCACATGCCTTTAGTTGTAGTGTTTTTTCATACTAAAGGTGCATGTACTACGTAAGCCTTTAATACAAAAAATTTTGTACTAAACAAAAAAAATATTTGTAGTAAAGATACATGTATCACGGACTTGTTTTGAGGAGTCAAACCAAGAGGCTCTTAAGAGAGAAGCCCAAGCCCAAGTAAGTTTCTAGAATTTGAAAAGTTCCAAAATAATTGAGAAAGTCCTAGATTATACCATAGTACGTAGAGTAGGTAAATAAGTATGTGAAATTGTATTATAACCATTAGATTAAAATAATTTTGACCATTTATCTAAGAAGACCTATTGTGTATATAAAGGGTCTCCCCTCATTTGTAAAACATCATTCAAACAAAAATCCATTCTCCCCAAAGCTTCTCTCTCTACTTTCTCTTTCTAAACTCTTGTGGTGAGTGTGTTTAGGCTAAACTTAGCCTCTTTCTAAGCTTAGCCTCTTTTATGTAAGTAGGAACACTAAGTGTAGCATGGAAGTGCCTTGAAAAATACACCTGTGATAGTTACTATTAGAGCAGGTTAGGTAAAGAGAGAAGGTCAAAGTGTCTTCTAGTATGGAAAGCAATGTCTAAGCTGTAGTAAGAGAGGGTGGTCATGAGGAATACCCTAATACCAAGCAAAGGGCTCGATCAAAGGATATGTTATTGGCACTTAGAACCAAGTTGGAAAAGGCAGAATTGTGTGTCGCTAAGATGAAGGAGGAGTTGGAGGAGTCACAAGCCCACATTAAAGAGATGGAGGAGAATCTCTACAGGGAATTGTAGAGAGCTCTCAACTACACTCTAGAAAGTCTGGATGCCCGAGATAAAGTCCTAGAATCTTCGTAGGGCCTACCATTTGAACATAATCATCCTTACCATTTGAATGATAGAAACCAATTTATCTAAAAAAATAATTAGAAAGTTGTAATAGGTTCGTAGCCGAACGCAAGAGCTCAACACCATACAAAATATAGCAAACTTTGCCTTATTATGTAAACAATACAACTAATATTATCCACTCTTTTATTGACCCCATATGATCCACAATTGATGATTTGCTTACAAAAATATAGAAGTTGACACATATGTGAACCACAAAAGAAATATCCTTTTTGATTCTAACATCTCTCAGCAAAACAAAAAAAAAAAGCAATGGATCTAACACCAAACAATAGTACAAACTAAATGTTGCATTTCAAATAATTAATGAAATAAACTAACCTTATCATAATTGATTTTACTATATTTCACCTTATCATAGACCAAACATCTAAAACCCTAAAAAAATAAAATAAAATAAAGGAGTAAAATGAACATTATCAAAAAAAAAATAAAATTATCCTTCAATTTCCAAAAGGTATTACTTAGTTGTGATAGTCAAATAGAGTGGAAGAGATTAAAGTGCCTTTTAACTTCATAGCTAACAAAGTGGAGAGTGAGGGGGCAAATGTGAATTGAGAGGAGATTAAGAGAGGTAGAGAGTGAGGTTTGTTTTTTTTAACTTCACCTTTTGATTTCCTTTTGGTTTTTCTTTATTTGCCCTTTTTTTTAATTTTTAATTTTACTAACTCACCTATGTAGAGGTGGTTTTAATATTCACCTCCGCATACATCCACAAAAATAACCTATTGTTTTCCTAGAGGCTAAGGTAAAATCTGCCTCAATCGTTCCATTGTGAAAGCCCTATATTGTTGTAGTGTAAAAAAGTAAGAATCATTTATGTTGCCAATTTATTAGCATTTAGGGAATTATTTACAACATTTGAAAGTTTAAGGAGGTATATCCACATCTAAAATAAAGTTTAGAGGGTTATTTGCATTTTTTATTTTTCAAGGAGACACATAATTCTTTTCATGACATGAAAGAGTGATTTGTTAGGATGTATTGCTTCTTTTAGGGATAATTACAAAAAGCTGACCTATGTTTTGCACTATTACATATAGGTGACTTGTGTTATTTTTTTAGACAAACCAATGACTTATGTCTTACTTCATTATGCTATGTTTATTTTTCTATTAACTGCATGTCATCTAAGGTGCATATGACTACTAAAGACACCTAAAGTTACCCAATTTCCCATTTTCATAATCAAAGTATAAAATTATCTTTGTTGCTTCTCTCTAAAAGCCATAACCCTAACCTTAAATCATGAAGCAAGATCACCCACATTACATAAAATTGTCTCATCTCTTCCTTGCCTCTCTTTGATAGAAAACTTAATTGCAAATCATAGAAGAAGCTCATCAACCAAACACACAGATGCTCACTCTTCTAATTCACTTGAGTGAGTGGAGACTTCTTTTAATGTAGTCATTTTATTATATCATGTTTGACAAAATAACTCTATAAGCTAGAATACTTATGTTCTTAGTTACAACAACTACATTTCTATGATTCGTTTTATTATTTGTACTAGTATTTATTTTTTTTACTAGAAACTAATGAGAATTGATAGATACAAATTTCATTTTTTTTGCTTATTTTCATTTTGACTTTTCACTTTATTAGATCATTACTATTGGCCGCGATTCTCACATTCCACCTTCACTTTGATAAAAGCTTCAGGTTTTTGCAACTACATGCAATTACCAATCATATCAAATGTTCAAACCAATATAGATAATTTTTTTTAATAAAAAAATTGCAATAAAGGAAAAACAAAACATACATTACTTCATGCTTTTGTTATGAGTGATATGAAATACAAGGTCACATCTATAACCACTTTGTTCCATTGTCTTTGGTGTCTATGTATAAATAACTTTAGGCTTTTACTATGAATACCTCTTTGTTCCATTGTACTTTCTTTGCATGTTATTGCACTTATTTTACTTTATCTTTTATTATTACATTTTCATAATTAAACTATAACATCCCGAAGGACATAGACAACATATTTAATTTAGATTTTTTTTTTTTTGCCATAGGATTTTCAATGTCAACAATCATGGTGATTTAGTGCAAGTGGAGGCCATGATACTTGGCTATTTTGTATATTGTAGGAAATGCCGCTCCAGCTTAGATATAACACAATACAATTATAAACGAGTTTTTGTCAGAAAAAAATCAACATGATTAATAAACATATTACACCCTTTTGGACTCATTAATAAATGTGTTCGAGTTCGAGTTTAGCACATACACCCGTTTACAAATACTCCTAGCCCATTTAATACTAGAATTGTTAATATTTTTTCCGTGTCCCTAACTTAAGTTCTACCTTCCTTCTATCATAACTTTAATGGAAATCTTATATAATTGATAATTTGGTACTTTATTTTGTATTTCTATTTTAATTTTATGCTTCTAGCAATGTTTCTAAGTGGAAATTTATGGATTTTTATAGTTTTGCTTATGATAGGGAGTTTACTTAACCCATAGAGTCACATGGTCATGAATTGTCATAATTGATTTTTATATATTATGAATTTCATTTATGGTTTCCTCTTTGATATATATATGAATTTTATCTTGAGATGTCTTATATCTCTAATATCTATACTAGAATGTGGTATTAACTTTTACCTAATGTTAAGCATATTTCTTTCTAACAAGTTTTATATTACAAGATTCTATTTCACAAAATTTTTAGTGTTCGAAAATTTTGAACATTTGTTATGTGAATAAACTTGCCTTGGATTAGTATACAAATTTATATGATTCAAATATAAATTTTAAATATAAAAATAATCTTTTAGTATACTTGTTAAGTTTTGATGATATAAAAATAATAGAAAAAGATGAAGAGGATGATAAATCATTCTCATTAATATCTTTGATAACATATTAGTAACTTTTTTTTTTCAATATACACTACTTGATAATCTTTTTTAAAGAGTTAATAAAAGATATGTTTAATTTGAATACTAGCGGTAATATTTTATTAGGCTATGGCTTAATTTAACACATTAATATAATATAATAAATGAATAATTTATTTTGTTATGTTAACATTAGACTTACTTTAATTAAGATTTTGGTTTGTTACATTATAGTTTGTCATATCTAAAGTTTAAGTAATTTATCCTTTTAAACTTTAATTTTATAAAGAATTTTGTTTTGATCATTTTCAGAAACGCTATAACTAGGGTAAATTTATTTTAGATTTTTAACAAAAAAAAGGGTTCAACTCAAACACAAAACACATTTACTAAACATATTAGGTTATAGGTTTAGATTTCCAAACACAATTAAGAAAGGGGTCATGCTATGAGTTGAGTTTTTTTATATACAAACCCATTTACACATGGATATGAGATACAACATGTTAACATAAATTGCTAGCTTTATATGCAATGTGTTTTAAATTTCAGTAAATTACAAATAACCATCCTGTGTTTTGCACTTTTTGCAAAGAGATGACTTGAGTTATTTATTTATTTTTGCAAATAGCTTACCTATATTACCTTCTGTTATATCCCATCATTTTTTCCATTATAGACCTCATGTGTGCTGCACATGCACACTAAAGCAAACCCTTAAATCCTTTTCTCCCAACTAAGCACAACAAATTAACGCTATGAGAAACCTTAATTGTAGCCAAGAAATCTTAAACCCCTCTATCACCCAAGTAGACCACTCCCCAAAAGAGAAAGCACACTCCATCACCATCTCTCTCTCCTTGTGATATGTAGGAGCGATGCCAAACTCGTTCCTTTCCCAATAAAACACACAGTCATATTCTTTGATAAAGAAGGAAATCATGAGTTGAAAATTCCCTACATCTCTAGTTTAAGGAAAAGCATGTAAGATCGAAATGGCCCAAATCGTATGTGTCACCCCAATTTGATGTTGAAAAGCATGTAGGATTAAAGCCCATTAACTTCATCTCTATCTCTTCTATTTGGGGTCGAAGCCCTAAAAATTCCGATGTTATTAGCATGTGTAATCAAATACAAAAGCACTCCAATTGAAGCATGAACTAAAAAAAAAGGTAACAAACCGAATCCATGAGTTATACTTTGACAATGTCATCTTTCTTAATTACATAAAATTAAGTGTTGTTGTTTGTATAGCAAATTCAATTGTAGCATAATTTCATGTTGTAACTACACAAAAAGTACTTTTACAAGGATCATAAAATTTCCGACTAAGTTTGTACTAATTTTAATGTAATATATAATATTTTTTTTATCATTTTCTTTTTGTGATTGTAGTGAGTTTTGTGAAGAAGCTAAATGCCAATGGTGTGCTAGGTGCCTATAGCTTAGAATTTGGCATAAGGTACCTCGGTAGGTCTATCTTTCTTCCATGTACATTTCCAATTTCTCTTTTTTTTTTCTTTTTCTTTTTTTTTTTTGAGGACTTTTAAGGCACATAGTTATTATGTGAATGTATGTTAATTGATGATTAGTTATTATCCTATTTCTGTGTTCTATTGGCATGTAGATAGTAAGTAATGAGGAATTTTGGTTGTGACTTTGATGAGATAAACATCATAGTTGGCCATTAATAAGACAAAAGGCTATTGTAGTCATGATGCAAAATCAACCTCTTGTGTATTGCAAGCAAATGAAAGAAAAATAAACTTTGGATGTACTTTACCTATAGAGAACTTCACACTTGTTAGAGTAAGAAAAGAGTATAGATGAGAAGAATCAACTATAAAGGATGGATTTGGCTATGGTTTCTTTGTTTCCACAGTTAGTATTGTGGTTTCATTCCTCTAGATATTATTCATGTTAGAAAAATTGATTAGTGCAGATAAGAAGGCTATCAATATATTACATAGGCTATTCTCAATCGTTAGTTGGCTTGAGATTATGGTAGGGTTGCTAGCTCCACATTTAACATTAAAGTGTGCATTAGCAGCATTTTCAAAATATCATTAGTGTCTTGATATAAATTACACTTAAATAATTATGAAATAGATGTGTTGCTGCTTGGAGAAGGTATATATATATTTTCGATTGATTTCCTTTGTCTACCACAATATTTTACAAGAGTAACATTAAGTAGAAACTTAAGATGTATCATTGTTTCCTTCCACTACATTCTCAAATGCAAAAGATATCTTCACAGGCAAAAAATATGAGTTACGAATCTATGTCAAATAATTTCTCCTCTTCTAAGGTAAACAATACAACTTGCAATTGTGGGGAACAATATGTGATTTTATCATCATGGCAACCAAGGAGTTTTAGAAGAAGATTTAGAGGATGTCTTAAGTATTAGGTATGTGTTAATTTTGTTTCCTTTAACAACAACATGGTTTTTTGTATATACTAATTGAGTGCAACATAATATTTGTGTAGATTGGAGAGGGTTGTTGCTAATTCAAGTGGATAGATCCACCCACATGCAACTATGGCCTGGAGTTTGGAAATAAGGTATTGGAACAAGTTAGAAGGCTTGAACATGAATTGGAGACAACTAAACAAAGGGCAAAGGAAACAATCAACAAGGTGGAATTTTAGTTAAAATGCATGGAATGTGAGAGCATAAAGTTACAAAGGATCCCTTTTTTTTTTCTTAGTTTTTATAATTGTCATTATAGGTTGTATTTCCCATAAAAATGACTATAGTGGGTTAAATGCTCAATAGAAGGCTGAGATGTGTACTACAATTGATGTGCATTTCAAACAAATATTTTTATTCAAGTGTGTCACATGGTTGAGTTCAAAATGACACTAAGTAGTTTGTATTGCTTCTTAAACATTTTATTACATCTAATATTTGTGTAATCAAATTGTGAACCTATTATTCATATTGCCTTTAGAGTAAGAATGGTTTTTTTTTTTTTTTCTGCATTATTAGGCTCTACAAGTGCTATCAAGCGAATCATGACTACAAAGAGCTTGCTCTAACTTGCTAATTGAAAAATCTACCTATAAGTAATCTGAGTAGGTTGGTCTTCCCTCGAAAATTCTATTGAACTTGTTTGTTGATAAGTGCTAAAAGAACCTTATTTTTAGTATTTATTTAATATGATTTTATATGAATATTATGTGAATTTTTCAAGAAAAAGACACTCAAGTGCTTAATAATTGAATTCAGGGTTTAAATAGTGCAATTTAAAGATGATTCGAGTGAAAATGAGACGAAATTTGGCAAAATATAAGAAAATGTGATTTTCACGTGTACAAAACCTTCAGTATAGCCATGCTGACACTAGTGCTAGAAGGCAAAAAGTGATTAGAATATATCGTGAAATTGTGCCCCGACTGCTACACAAGCTATGTAGAAGGTATTGTTGAAGGAAGAAATATGCTTAGAGAAGAAAATAAAGGAATTCCAGAGTATACAACCCCGAGCACGGTCGTGCAGAAAGCTATGCAAAATCTTGAACACCAAAATTTCACTTTATTCCAAAGTAAACGACCCCAAGCACGGGCATGCACTAAGTCGTGCATGCTACCCTATTTCTTATACTATAAATACTCACTTTATTACAAAAATTAGGGATCTAGATCTTTTATTTCTCACAGCCACTGTAAAAGCCTTAACGAAGCAAAATTACAAATCTAGAGAGAGAAATCACTAGAACATCATCAAAAATCTCAAAAATGTCTGCAAGAGTTTATTCTTTTCATCATGAATTCTTATTACTTCTCTAGATTTTTCATTATTACTATAATTTCCATGGAGGAGCAGATTTATATATCTTGCATCTTGCGAAACTCTAAACCATATGATTGAATTATTTATTGATTAATGAAAAGTTTATTCCTTTGTATCTATTTATATATTTTAATTACTATGTGATTAATTTATGCCCGCAAATTAATTGCATGTCTGATTCTTATTAGATAAAAAAATGTCTCATCTAATAGGATAGATCTTCATGAATAGAAATATTGTATGTTTTACCTAAAGATAGGAAAACTTCGATTTTTTGCACAAAGATTAAATCTTTATCTGAGAATTATGAATTTAATGAAATATTATAGGGCGATAGTGAGGGAGAGGTCTCCACTATTCCATGTAAGGTTATTAATTAATCAACTCGAGGGAGTACTTAATTTAATTGAGAATTCTTGTAGTGCAAAGCATAAACAATTTGTTAATCAATACCTTATTATAAGAAAGCTAGGGTTTATAGTGGATCAAGATAAAGGTTATATTTTTTTGATTGAATTCATTTATTAAAGCGATTATAACTAATCTTAAGGTTATTAGATTAGTTAATTAGTAATTTAATTTATTAATCTCACATCAAAATTTAGACTAGATAATAGAAAAACAGTAATACTAGTAATTATTTTTAAGATCCTTGAGGATGACACCCATTGCAATTTATACTACATTAGATAAATACACTTGCCTAACTAGGTTGTTAAATTTCTTTGAGTTTATAAATTTATAATTTGATACGATCGAAAAAGCGACCCATCAAGTTTTTGGTGCCGTTGTTGGGGATATGGCAAAACAATATTAAGAAAACCTTACTATCTACTACTCTAGTCATTTATTTTATTTGTTTTAATCCTTTCTATTCTCCTTATCTTTTGAACACTCTAACTCATGATTGTTACTTTTGTAGTGCATGACAAGGACTCTCCCTTCTAACATTATTGATTTAGACCCTAAGATTAAGAGAACACTTCACAAGATTCACAAGAACACGGCTATTGAATTTTATAGACAATCGGCAATTAAGAGACAAACGTCTATTATAAAAGTTGGGACAACAGTAAAGGAAAAGGAATCAATTGAAGAATTTCTAGATAGTGGAATAAGATTACTAGAGCATATTAAAGAGGAAACATAGGAAACTATAGCTGAGGATCCACCTAAGACCAATCTATATTATGCAAGGCCAACCTTAGATAAAACAGGACTGATTATTGTGAAGCTTCCCACTGGGGCTAACAATTTCAAAATCAAGGGTGTGGTAATTCAACTTTTGTAGCAGTACTATCAATTCGATGGATTATCGAATGAAGACCCCTATGCTCACATTCAAACATTCCTAGAAATTTATGAGACCTTCAAGAGCAACAAGGTAATGGATGAAGTGGTGCGTACTAGATTATTCCCCTTTTCACTGAGGGGAAAGGCAAAAAATTGGCTTCAATCATTAGGTCCTAGAGCTTTAACTACATGGGATGACACAATGAAGCAATTTCTAAATAACTACGTCCCTTTGTGCAAAACAACCAAGCTCCGGAATGACATTGCATCATTCATGCAACAAGATGGTGAGACCATATATGATGCTTGGCAAAGATGGACAAAATTATTAAGAAAGTGCCCACACCATCAGCTACCTACATGAATGCAAATTTAGACCTTTTTGAATGGGCTTAACCCAACCACTTGTCAGTTGGTAAATGCCACAACTGGCGATACATTAAATTCCAAGACCCTAGAAGAATCCTTGAAACTTTTTACTAATATGGGTAAAAATAATTGTTAGTGGGGCAACAATAGGGGCAAGTATAAAGTACATCTCATGACTACTTTAGTGGTGAAGATGGAGGCTCTCAGTCACCAGGTTACTACCCTTAAGAATTTCCAAGGATCACAACCTTAGGTAGGAGATGTTTATGAGAATATAGACTTCCACAATAGCATGAGAAACGATTCCAACCTCTCTTATGGTAAGCAAAATACCCAAAGATCTAACTTCCCGCTACCAGGATTCCAAAAGCAATAAATGCCACCCTACCAGCCTATGCCCCACCCATCGATCCAGCCACCTCAGCAGGAATAGAAAACCAGTTTAGAGGATCTAATGAGCCAATTCATTCAAAGTTCTAGGACATGACGTCGGAACCAAGAGGCTTCTATTCATAATCTTGAGAAGCAAATCGGCTGATTGGCTAAGATAATGTCTGAAAGGCAACTGGATTCCCTTTGTAGTAACATTAAGAGCAATCCAAGGGAAGGGGCAAAAGCCATAGCCTTGTAGAGTGGGAAAGAACTGCGAATTGAGAAAGAAACTGAGAAAAAACAAGAGAGTGATCAAACTTTTAAGAAGGAAAAGGCGGAACCTGAGAAGCAAGAATTACCCAAGAAGCAAGAGTTTGAGAAGCAATCACCACCAGTTGTCAAGGAGTACGTACAAAAAATTTCATATCTAGCTTACCTCAATCAGAACAAATACGAGTAGCTTAGTAAATTTCTTGAACTTTTCAAACAGCTGCACATTAATATTCCATTTGTTGAAGCGCTTTCGCAAATGCCCAAATATGCCAAGTTCCTAAAGGAACTCCTTTCTAATAAGCAGAAGTTAGAGGATGTTTCTACAATAGAAGTAGGAGTAAATTGCTCATCCATTATTTAGAACAAACTCCCTCTAAAGCTCTAGGATCTAGGCAGCTTCACTATTCTATGTTTGGTCGATGACATCTCAATTGATAAAGCCCCGACTGATCTTGGGGTAAGTATTAACCTCATGCCATACTCTTTCTTTAAGAAATTGGGGTTAGCTTACCCAAAGCCCATTAGAATGAGTTTGCAGCTTGCTGACCGATCCGTGAAAATCCCTAAAGGGATCATTGAGAATGTCTTGGTAAAAGTAAGAAATTCCATATAACTTGTTGACTTTGTAATTCTAAACATGGATGAGGATGGGGATATGCCTTTAATCCTTGGAAGATCATTCTTTGCCACTACTAAGGCAATGATCGATGTAGAGGATAGCAAGCTTACATTAAGAATAGGGGATGAAGAGTTAGTGATCAAAATGGCTATCGCCATGAAACACTCCATGTGCATAGATGATTCTTGTTATTCTATTGATAGTGTTGATTCCTCGGTAGATGAGCATATTGACGAGATCTTATGTAAGAATAAGTTAGAGCTAAGCTTGACTAAAGGAGAGGAGGAAGACATTGACAACCTTGAGGTTGTGACATTCATTGAGCAGCTTAATGAGGCGGAAGAAGTTACACCTCAGGGAAGATTTGAAGATTTGAATAAAAGTAATGAGGCAAGACTTAGAACTTCCATCAAAGAACCATTAGTGTTGGAATTAAAATAGCTTCCAAATTATCTGGAGTACACCTTCCTAGCAGAAAACTCCAAGTGGCCAATTATCATAACCTCCAATTTATCTAAAGAGCAAAAAGATCAATTACTCACGGTCTTGAGAGCCCACAAACGAGCCTTCGTTTAGAAGATTGCAGATGTCAAAGGTATCAACCCCTCTTTTTGTACACATAAGATATTACTAGAAGAAGGATTTAAGCCTATAATGCAATTACAGTAAAGGCTAAATCCTAATATAAAAGAGGTACTCAAGAAGGAAGTTATCAAGCTCCTCAATGCAGGACTAATATATCCTATATCATACAGTTCTTAGGTTAGTCCAACACAAGTGGTGCCAAAAAAGGAGGGATGACTATGGTCCCCAATGAGAAGAGTGAACTTATACCAACGCATACCATCACTAGAAAATTAAATGATGCCACTAGAAAAGACCATTTCCCACTTCCCTTTATAGATTAGATGCTGGAGAGGCTGGTTGGACATGTGTACTATTGTTACCTAGATGGGATGTTCGAATACTTCTAGATACTAATAACCCTAGAGGACCAAGAGAAAACCACCTTCACTTGCCCCTATGGCACATACACTTATAGGAAAATGCTATTTAGGTTATGCAACGCACCAGCTATGTTTCAGCGGTGTATGTTGGCTATATTTGATGATCTGGCAGAGAAAATTATGGAGGTCTTCATGGACGACTTTTCTATCTTTGGTAATTCTTTTTCAAATTGTTTAAAGAATCTAAAAAAGGTGCTTATTCATTGTGAAAAGACTAATCTTATACTGAACTAGGAGAAATGTCACTTCATGTGCAAAGAGGGCATTTTACTTGGCCATAAAGCTTCACATAAGGGTATTGAAGTTGATTGAGTAAAGGTCAATGTGATTGAAAAACTTCCACCACCAAATTCAATCAAGGCTATAAGAAGTTTTTTGGGTCACATTGCTTTTTATAGACGCTTTATAAAGGACTACTCTAAAATAGCTCGACCACTTACTTGACTATTGGAAAAAGATGTGCCTTTTAACTTCACTCTTGAATGCCAACATGTTTTCAATGTGCTTAAGGCAAAACTGATAAATGTGCCTATCATGATAACTCATAATTAGAACTCACCATTTGAACTCATGTGTGATGCAAGTGATTACACAGTTGGGGCTGTTCTGGGACAAAGTTGAGACAAACACTTCCAACCTATCTATTACGCTAACAAAACTCTTAATCATGCGCAAGTGAATTACACTACCACAAAGAAGGAATTTTTTGCCGTGGTGTTTGCATTTGATAAATTTAAGCCGTATTTAAATCTATCCAAGGTTATCATCTACACTGACCACTCTGCCTTGAGATTTTTGCTAACAAAAACAAACATGAAGCCTAGACTTATCCGATGCATTTTTCTCTTACAAAAATTCGACTTAGAGATTATGATAAAAAAGGGGGCAGAGAGTCTAGCAACCGATCATCTTTCAAGACTTGAGAACCCCTATTTAGAGAAATTTAAAGGAGATATTAATGACTCCTTTCTTTAAGAAAAATTATATGCAATTTACTAGCTTATGAACATGAAAATTCCTTGGTTTATAGGCTTTGCAAACTATCTAGTAGTAAGAGTTCTCCCCAATGACCTGATGTGCCTAGTAATCCAATACCAATCAACAAGAACATACATACAATTGATTCAAATCCAATTAAATGGTGTAGACAAGCTATAAGTAAAATTCCCAAATAGCATGATGAGTTATGATGTGCCTCAATTGGTATTGCAATTACATAAAGTCAATTGAAGAATCAATTGATTAAGTCTACAATTGGCGTGATCTCCTAATCCTTATGAACCCTAATTGGGCATGAAAAGAACCAATGAAACAACCAATTACAAACTAGATATGATACACTAGTAATAATTGGAAGCAACTCAAGAAATATTAATATAACTCACAATACTCCTTAAGCCAACTCGCCACTGTAAACACCCCATTTTTGCCCCTAGTCATTAATAATGTTCAATTTACAAATTTTTTTCGTTTTTACAAATTTTTTCAATTTTTTCTTCTATTTAGGAAAATAAATAGGAAAAATATCCCAATTTTTGAAAATAATAATAGAAATAATAATAAAAAGAGTTAAATAATTTTTACAAATTTTTAGAATTTCAAAATAATATAAAAATAATAAAAATTGCATCGCATATATGCAATTTTCGTTAAATAAAAAAACTGAGAAGTAGGCTAGCCCAGTTAGTCCGAGCTATAGCCTTGTGTGCATAGGGAGGGGCTTGGTCATGAGTTCAAAATGAGAAGCAATCCACATTTTGCATTTTTTTTCCTTCGCCCAGGATACATGTCAGCTTGTGATTAGACGAAGGGAGCGTACGCGTCAGGCGCATGATCGTCTTCGACCTCCGTCCGAAATGCTCGTTGGTCGCGGAAAATCCAAATCTGGCTATTTTGATGCGATATTTTGCACAAATCCAACAAATCTTTAACTAAAATGAGATAAACATCATCCAATTAGCATAAAATCGTAACAAAATCAAATATTTACATAAATCTAAGCAAATCATAGATAGGTTTTTAACCGAAGATATGATTCGTGCCTATCAGAGGAAATCTGAGCTTGTCCAGCTCGATTTCCGGTGCCTATAAATAGAGCACGACGTGGGGAAGCTAGATCACACATCAAAAGAGAGAAAAAGAGAGAAAACACTAGGTGTTGAAGCTCGCTAGAGATTTCCATACCATGACCACCGATCAAGCTTTGAATCACCACCTGGAGGCGTTTCTAAAGAAATCCACCACTACATTTGGATTACCCACCCTCGAAAAGCTCAAAAGTCGCCTTCAAAAACTGCTAGAACGCCGATGACGAGAACCCTCCGACCGATTTGACTCGACCCGATCTGTTCCGACTCGACCCACGAACCATGACCCGTACCTAGGTAAGTTGATTTTTTATTTTTTTATTATTATTTATTTGATCTTATTTATTTTTTTCGCATTTATTTATTTTACTTATATATTTATTTTATTAGAAATTTATAATCCTAAAAAATATAAATAATAATATTAGGGTTTTAATTAGGTTTTTTTTTAGAATAGATATGTTTAGTTTAATATTAAAATAATAAAATAATAATAAAATAAAAAAAATAATTTAAAATTAAATAATTAGTTGGGATAATAACATGAATTTATAATAGATCGTTTTATCACTTAGAAAAATCATTTTTCAAAATAAATCCAAAATTGGTTTCTCTTAAATTAAAATTTTAGAAAATGAAATAATAAAGCTTAAGCTTAGATTTTTTCCAAAAACTTTGAAAATGATAATGAATGTAAACCAAGCATATTTTCACAATTAAAACTTAAACTAATCCACTAAAGTTTTTCATGAAAAGCGAACTACGGCTTATTTGATCATAAATAGCAAGTACGTAGGCACCCTTATGGGGCAACTCTAAAAAGAAATAAAAAATTATTTTCCAAATTAGTATGAGTTGTTTTAATATCCCTTCTTTTAATATGTATCCAAAATAAAAGAAAAAAATAAATAAAATAATAATAAAGAAAAGATATCAGAATATGGTCTAAGTTTCAAAATGATAAGGTGGTAACTTTAGGGTTTTAATAAGTTAGCCCCCGAGTCGAGAATATCTTATTTTCCTTTCTTCTTTTTCATTTATAAAAATAAAAAGAGGAGATTTCGTCGACTAGTTGTTTAAATTAGAAGTAATCCACTCAATTAGTTCTAATTCAATAATTTTTCCCAACTTCAGTTGGGTGGCAACTCCAAATAAATAATAAAATTCTTAGTTCAAGTCAAGGATTTATATTGGATAAGCATAGGATCTAATATAAATCGGATAATGAATATAAATAAAAAATTTAAAAATTAGACTCGACAGCCATAATTTCACAAAGAAATTAATAAGAGTAGATGCATGTAAGAGAATGTCTCTCACGGCTACAAAGTCTGAAAAATGATCTCCAAAAAAGCTCCATTCTAAACCTACTGTCGAGTCTAATTTTTGAATTTCCCATTCCTAATTCGATCTATACTAGACCATGTGCTCATCTAATGTAGATCCTCGACTTGAGATAGGAATTTCGTTTATTTTGGAGTCGCCACCCAACTATTGTTGGGAAAGATTGAATTAAGACTAATGGAGCGGATTAGTCCTAATTTGGACCACTAGTCGTCGTGATTTCCTCTTCTCGTTTTTGTGAAAAAGAGAAAAAGGGAAAACCAGAGATTCTAAGTTCGGAGGCTAACCTATTAAAACCTTACGGTTACCACCCAATCTCCTAAAATTTACCCCTATCTCGAAATGTCTTTTATTTTATTTTTGTTGTCTTTTATTGTGTTTTTGAGTGAATTATTCTAGGAAAATGATTTTATTCCTTTTTAGGGTTGCCCCAAATGGGTGCCTACGTACCTGCTATTCAGGATCAAACAAGTCGTAGTTCGCTTTTCCTGAAAAACTTTAAGTGGGTTTGTGAATTTTAATTATGAAATCTCTTTTGATTTATGTTTTTACCATTTTAGGATTTTTTCTAAAAAAAATCTAAGCCTAAGCTTTAATTCTCTAATTTTCAACTCATTCCTACTATTATAAATTTTTATTGATTTTTATTAATTTTTATGATTTTTTATAATTTTTTTATTAATTTTTAATTTTTTATTAGTTTTTCATAATTTTTATAATTTTTATTTTTATTAAAAGTTTTCTCCTAGATTTTTATCTATCATATTTAAAGTCTAAATTTTTATTATTATTTTTCTAATGTTTTTATTATTTTCTTTATGAATTTTCTACATTTTTATTATTTATTATTATAATTATTTTTTTATTTTTTTATTTTATCATTAAATCCTAATCCTAAAAAAGAAAATCTAATTCCTAACATTTTTCTATTTATTGAAATATAAATAACAAGTAAATAAATAAATTCGAAATAAATAACATAACTAAAAAAAAAAATCGAAAAATCCGACTTACCTAAATCCGGGTCGGCGCGCGGTTCGGGTTGGTCGGGTCGAGTCGATCGGATGCGGTGGCTGGGAGTGCTCGTTGACGGCGTTTTGGCGGCCTTCTTCAACGGTTGAGGTGTCGATTCCTAGGTTTTCGGGGGCGAGGAATCCAACGGTGGTGGTGGTTTGCTTCAGAAACGCCTCCTGGTGGTTGCCCAACACTTGATCGGCGGTCGTGGTCTTGAACAACTCCGGCGAGCTTCGATTCTCTCTTTCTCTCACTTTTGATCCGTGCTTCTGCTTCTCCACTTCATCGTCTATTTATAGGCATTCGAAATCGAGCTAGATAAACTCGGATTTCCACCGATCGAAGCAAATCGGATTTGCGGTTAAAAAAACCAACTCCAATTCGTGGAAATCCATCGATTTGTTGAGATTTGATTCCAATTGGATGATGTTTATCGTGTTTTCGTTGAAGATCTATTGGATTTGTGAAAAAAAATCGAATCAAAACAGCCGAAATTCGGATTTTTCTCCTCGCCGGCGATCTCAGACCGAGGTTGAAGACGATCACGCGCCCGACGCGTGCGTTCGCTCTAGCCAATCAGATGTTGCCACGTGTCCCAGGTAAAGAAAAAATTCGCAAAACACGGATTTTGCTTCCCCCGTGTTTCGAACCCCTGACCTCGCACCCCCGCGCGCATGCCTGACCATGGTTCAGACCAGTTGAGCTAGCCCATGTTCGCGATTTTATTTATTTCGCAAATTGCATATATGCAATGCGATTTTTTTTTTAGTTTTTTGTATTTTTTGAAATTTCAAAAATTTGTAAAATTATTTAATCCTTATTATTGCCATTTCTGAAATTAGTTTTCAAAATTGATGTGTTTTCCTATTTATTTTTATTTTTTGAACATTTTTCCTATTTTTGCTAAATTAGATAAAAATATGGAAAAATTGGAAATTACTTATTATTGATTATTATTGATCCTTAGGGCAAAAATGGGGTGTTTACACCTACTTAATAAGTATTTATACTTTCTTTAATTAGGGTAAAATCAACAAAACAAAATTACAAGTAAAACCTACAAGTGATCGGTTTTTAGCAACAAAGGACAATTACAAATAAACCCTCAAAAGTTTTCGGCTTCTTCACTTGCATGGAACAATATTAGACCGGTTCTTCTTTAATTCACATAAGTCCATGAATGACCTACAAACTGAGTATTAGTAAATTTATACACCGTCCTACAAAAACAGATAAATGTACCTACTGGAATATACAACAAATATATAATAGAAAAAAAAGATACTAAACAAATGTTCTCAAAGTCTAATTGTTCAAAGAGGACCCTCATCGCCAAATTTTATAACCCTTTGGCTCTTGCCCTAGTGATAGGTCCTGTAAGTATATGATTCCTATCATGACTATAGTTATCATGCAAGAAAGAAGTTCTTTTCCAAACTTAAATACTACTACTAGGTCCTTTCTTTTTTAGGATCTATGGAGATCAAGTAATAAGAAGATATGTCTCACATGAAGGGGGATGGAAAATCCTTGGTGATTGTCACTCCAACCTTATTGGTGGCCATTACTCAGCTAACAAGACTACACATAAAGTTTTAGAGGCTTGTTTCTATTAGCCTACAATATTTAAGGATGCTCACCATCGCTATGTCACATGTGATAGATGTCAACGGGTGGGGAAGACATCACAAAGAGATGAGATGCCTTAGAACTTTATTCCAGAATGCAAGTTCTTTGACTTATGGGACATTGACTTCATAGGACCATTCCCTACTTCTTCTAAGAATAAGTACATTTTGGTAGCGGTGGACTATATGTCTAAATGGGTTGAGGCACAGGCTCTGCCCTCAAATGATGCCTGAGTAGCTGTGAAGTTCCTTGAGAAGCTTTTCTCCCATTTTAGAACCCCTAGAGCCATTATAAGTGACAAAGAAACACACTTTTGTAATGCACCATTGGAGAAGGTGTTAAGGAAATATAACATGGCACATCGAATTACTACACCTTACCACCCCTAGACGAGCGGATGGGTAGAAGTTTCCAATTGTGAATTAAAAAGAATTCTAAAAAAAATGATATAGCATATAGGGACTATCCCCTATAGGCTAGTTTATGGGAAGTCATGCCACCTTAAGTAGAAATTGAACACAAGGCCTATCGAGCAGTCAAGTTGGCTAACTTCGACTTAGAGGCTGATGGATTCAAGAGGAGACTACAACTAAATGAACTTGATTAATGGAGAAGACAAGCATATGAGAATATAAAGATATATAAAGAGAGGATGAAGGACTATCATTACAGGCACATCGGACATCTAAGGGAGTTTAAGGAAGGGGATCAAGTACTTTTGTGTAATTGTCGATTGAAACTTTTTCTCAAGAAGTAGAAATCAAGATGGTCTGGTCCTTTTGTAGTCAAGAAAGTTTTCCCACATGGTGCAGTAGAGCTTGAACACTCGGAGCATGATAATTTCAAGGTGAATGGCCATAAATTGAAACTATACATGGGAGATAGAACAACATATGAATACCAAGAGGAGTCTAGACTCTAAGTACCAAATATTTAGCCAAACAAAGTGAAGGATGTTAAGCCAATGACATTAAAAAAGTGCGCTTCTTAGGAGGCAACCCATGACTAATTTAGTTATGTTAAGTTCCTTTTTATTTTATTTTTATTTCACTAGATTAAGGTTTTCCCTATTAAAAAAAATTGCAAATTTGTAAAGAGGAATTAAGCTTACCTGAAGGGAGTAAAAGTTAACCTTTGAGTGTGGGGAAGCACTAATCAAGTAAGAAAATTCAGACTTTAACTTTTCAAGTGTACTAGGTAAGTCATTTTCATGCTCTTTTAATTATGATAAGGTGAACAATGAATAATCCCATGAATTAAATAGCTTAGAGAATATTACTTAAATTCTACACAATTTTTAAACACCTACACGACTTTGAGCACAAGCAGTGCTTAAGGTAGTACACACCTCCAGAGGAGCCTTTAAGTACTTTTTGGAACCCTACATAGCCCTAAGCATGGCCGTGCAGGAGCTAGGGCACTTCGTGCCCCAACGGTAGAAGCCCTCATATAGTTTTTTAAAACTCTACACAGTCCCAAACACGCTCATGCAAAAGGAAGGGCACTCTAGTGTCCCATAGGAATAGCCTCAAATAGCTTTTTGGAACTCTGCACGGCCCCAAATACGCTCATGCACAAGCCCATACAAAGTGTCCATATATATATATTCGCGTTTACAGTCTCTCCCACACGCTCTCTGATTTTACGCCACTTAAATACATTTCTCCTCTACCCCCTCCTCATGAAACTACATTTTTTCACTTTACACACTTCTTCCTCACTTTTTACTTCATCTTCTATACTTTATACTACAAATCTAAGTAAGTTTTTCTTTTCTTTTCATTTTATAAGATCTACACACATGATATATATATTTTTTTATTGCTAGGTTCTTGCCATATGCGAATAGGTTCTTGCACATGGGTAAAAATGAGATAGTGATTTTTGCTTGATGAGTTTTTAGTTACCACAAATATCTTCTTCTTTCATCTATTTGTGCTTTTAGACAATTTTTGTTGCTCTACAAATATATATCATATCTTATCTAACACTTAGGGTTCATGACCATTTTATGTGATTTCATAACTTTGGGGACTTTTACCAATATCATGCAATAAATTGTTTTTGAAGTCATTTGATACAAGTAGCTCCCATATTTTTTATTTGTAGTGCTTACTTTGATAATCTAGGGTTCCTAAGTATGCGAAATTGGGGGGTTTTGTAATTTTAAGTACTAAGGTAAAAATTTGTGGGGCTTTGATGTGGTTTTAGTTTATCCATTTGTCTTAAAACTTATACACAACCTTGTGTACGACTAAAATCCTACGCTTATGTTGATTTGAATTTTTACCTATTCTTAATTCTTCCTCATTTGTTGCACGACCATGTAAACAATTGTGTTAACTTTTATGCCTTACCCTATGATTTTATCCTTAAGAATTGATGCTTGTTTCATTACACTTTAATTATACACATCTTTTATAGATATTGTGCATCAATATGAGTTGTCCTAAATAGCAATTAAGTTATGAAAGATAAACTTTGATTTTTTTGTTATCATGAACTCATGTATACATCTTCTATATAGATGAGGATAAAAAGGGCAACTAATAAGAAGGGAAAGTAACAAGCTTCCACATCTAACCTACCGTAAGAAACAGCCTACTGCTCTCACAAGAGGCTAAGAACCCCTCTATGGCAAGAAGTAGTGCACAAAGCACCTGTCAAATACTTCAATGAAGACTGGGGTAAAGAATGACTAAAAAGATTAGAGTCCCTTGCTTTTGGAAATAATTAATACCTTTATAGGAAAATAGTTAGGGCATATAGAATTGATGACCAAATCCATGAAATAATAAGTGTTGGGCCCCAGGCTACCTTCTTTGAGATAAACAAGCTCACCTATAGAGAGGTTACTATTGAGTTTCTCTCTACATTGCAGTTCAATCGTCACTATTTCAATTTTCAAGTATATGGACAAAAACATATTGTCCCATCATATCAATTTAGGAGAAATTTGGGCTTGCACTCAACATCAGAATCAAATATAATAGATGTCCAACGATTACCAACTACTTGGCCTGAAGATATGTCCGTCCAAAGATATTGGGAATAACTTTATGAGGCGAAAATCCGTTATAATCCTTTAAAGTCCAAGGCATCATCTATCAAAAAAATTGATCTGAAAGTGGTTCACCACCTCTTGGCACACACTATTGAATGAAGAAAAAGTAGTCATGGGGTGGTAAACAAATTTGAAATTTTCATCTTTATAGCATGGCAAACAAATTTTAGATCAATGTAGGTATAGAAGTCGCCAAGTTCTTACATCGGTAGGCCACTGATCCTCGAGCCAAGGGGATATACTGTGGGGGCCATATCACTAAATTCCTAAAAGGTTAAGATATTCTTTTAGCCCCAAATCCTGAGGAACCAGGCATCCCTGCTACTAAAATTTCTGATGGCCCATTCCATCTGTAAGGGATGGTTATGTTAATTGACCTCCGCACTTAATCAAGGTATTTGACTCCACCTAAAGGAGCTTATACATCTAATGCTGCATCTACTTCCTATGCCCGACCTCTCGAGGATGAACTTCAAAGCTTGAAAAGAGAATTCCAGGAAGAGAAAGAGCTAAACAAAAAGGAAAGAAAGAAAAACAAGCGCTTTAGAAGTGTTGTATGGGCATTCTTGGGAAGACTAGCTGGATGTTTCTCCCCACCACCAGTTGACCTACCAATGGATGAATCCTCTCCTGAATCTAATTCACCACGTAATACTATTCTTAGACCATCTAGGAGAAGTGGCAAGGACCTAGTTATTACTGAGTCCTCTAGTTTTGAAGAAGAGAAAGATGAGGGAGATGATACATAATAGGTAGATGATGATGATGATGATGATCAAAGGGGTGATGCCATAGCCATAGACATTGATGATAGCAACAAGGAAGCTTATTGAGAGCTAGATCATCTATTAGCTCTATATCTTCTTATTTAGTCTCTTTTTATATTTTTCTTCATAAAACTAACTGATATATTTTCCACTCATGATTTGTAATTAATTGTGCTCCATTATAGGAAGACTCTCTACCTAAAGCTAATGAATGCCCCATTCGTTGGGCTAGGATAGGCTAACTTCTATTTTTATTTTCTTTTCTTTTTTTTTAGTTTAGTGTTTTCATTTTCTTAGGTTTGATGGTACACAACTTTTGTTTTGTTGGACTTCAAACTTACAAATGCTGATAACTGAGGAAGTCCTTAATGTCCTTTTTCTTTTGTCTCTTAATTTTTCTTTTATCTCTTTTCTTTTTCCTATGTGTACTTGCTTTGGAAAGATATTGGGAATAATGTCTTAAACAAGTGTGGGGAAGGGATATAAAGATAGAAGAAATTAGGTTCTAAATTATTTATATACCTTATGCTCTTGTTAAAAACATTTTCCCCCATTTATAAGTTTGCAATTGAACTTTAATCTTGATTATATATTATTGAAAAGTGAAAACTTTGATATTGTACTCATTAAAATGTAAAAGTACCATTCTTGTACACACATATATAAAAGTAGTGACTTTGTGTGCCTTACTCACCTATTATTAGACTTGGTATACTTAGCTAAAGTTTTAAGATAAAATCCAAGTAGGGTAAATTTATTTGTTGTTTAATAGCTGAATTCATAATTATAAAGTAAATGAAAATCCTTAGTTTCCAGTGAATTAGTTGAATTTTTAAGCTGACTAGCTATATTTAATATTCAATCATTTTAAAAGCTCTTTCAACCTTTTGTAAAAAGGGCATGTGAAATTGTTAACTTGGAAATTCTTCTTGAAAGCTCTTTGAAAATAATAAATATCATTATTGAATCTCTATGTATTAAGGTAAGGAAAGCTCGATAAGGTCCCTTTAAAACCCAATCACCTAAGGTCGTCTGTCCTGGGATCGATCGATCGATGAAATTACCATAACTTTAAGGGAAATATAAATGACAAGTTAGCGAATCTTGTAACTCGAGTAAATAAGCTTGTAGAGATGCCTTCCATTAAGGGAATAATGTCTATTAACTTGGGTGATGAGCTCGAGATTATCGATCGAAAGCTCGCTACATGGGTTACTTTGTTCTATCCAATTGCAAAAAAAAAAAAAGACTTGAAAGAAAAAGGAAAATAATCTAAGGGAATAATAGATGCCACATACTTTCACTTCTTGTTGTTGTGCTTTGAAAAATAATTGAATGTTTTATGTATTTTCTAATAAGTGACCAAATGCAACTAAACAACTTGTACTTTGTTCAATTTGCTATTTCCTTCGTAACTTTGAAAGCAATTGCCAAATAATGAGAATACTAGTTTAACTTACTTGGATTAATCTGAAAAGTCTAATTATTGTATGCTAGGTACACATACAATTATGGTAAGTTTGAGCAATAAGCACTAACAAGTCACTAAGAATTAATTAATTAAAGAATGCTACTTGTGTTTGAAGTTCATAATGAGTATAATTGATGACAGGATCTTTCTCTTGTCCCTATTTTGTTTGCTTGAGGACAAGTAAACGGTTAAGTATAGAGAAGTTTGATAAGTATTGAAAAAACCTTATTTCTAGTATTTATTGAAAATGATTTTATATGAATATTATGTGAATTTATTAAGAAAAAGACACTTAAGTGCTTAATATTTGAATTCAAGGTTTAAAGAGTGCAATTTAAAGATTCAAAGAAGGTTCGAGCAAAAACGAGACGAAATTTGGCAAAATATAAGAAAATGTGATTTTTACGTATACACAACCTTCAGCATGGCTATGTTGACACCAATGCTAGAGGGCAAAAAGTAATTAGAATGCATCGTGAAATTGTGCCCCGGCAGCTACACAAGCTATGTAAAAGATAGTGTTGAAGGAAGAAATCTACCTAGAGAAGAAAATGAAGAAATTCCAAAGTGCACAATCCCGAGCACAACCGTACAGGAAGTCATGCAAAACCCTAAATGCCAAAATTTTACTTTATTCCAAAGTACACAACCCTGAGCACAGGTGTGCACTAAGTCGTGCATGCTACCCTATTTCTTATACTCTAAATACTCGCTTTATTATGAAAATTAGGGATCTAGATCTTTTATTTCTCGCAGCCACTCTAAAAGCCCTAAGAGAACAAAATTACAAAACCAGAGAGAGAAATCGCTAGAGCATTATCAGAAATCTCAAAAATGTTTACAAGGGTTTTTCCTTTTATCATGAATTCTTATTACTTTTCTAGATTTTTCGTGATTACTATAATTTCCATGGAATAGTAGATTTATGTACCCTATATCTTGTGAAACTCTAAACCATATGATTGAATTGTTTATTGATTAATGAAAAGTTTATTCCTTTGTATCTATTCATGTATTTTAATTACTATGTGATTAATTTATGTGCACAAATTAATTGCATGTCCAATTCTTGTTATATAGAGAAAGGTCTCATATAATAGGATAGATCTTCATGAATAGAAAGATTGCATGTTTTACCTAAAGGTAAGAAAACTTCGATTTTCTACATAAAAATTAAATCTTTATTTGAGAATTATGAACTTAATGAAATCTTATAGGGTGATAGTGCAGGGGAGGTCTCCACTATTCCATGTAAGGTTATTAATTAATTAACTCGAGGGAGTAATTAATTTAATTGAAAATTCTTGCAATGCAAAGTATAAGCAATTTTTTAATCAATATCTTAATATAAGAAAACTAGGGTTTAGAGTGGATTAAGATAAAGGGTATGTTTTGTGATTGAATTCATTTATTAAAGCGATTATAATTAATCTTAGGATTATTATATTAGTTAATTAGTAATTTAATTTATTAATCTCACATCAAAATTTAGACTAGATAGTAGAAAAACGGTAATACTAGTAATTATTTTTAAAATCCTTGAGGACGACATCTATTATAATCTATACTACATTAGATAGGTAAACTTACCTAGTTAGATCGTTAAATTTCTTTGAGTTTATAAATTTATAATTTGATACAATCGAAAAAGTGACCCATCATTTGTTATTGAATAACACACACCAAAATTTAAGGGAACAAAAAAATTCAACTGCTACTGAAAAAAGAAAAAGGAATAAAGAAAAATCAAACATACACCATGCAAATTAAAGTCACTTAGATCTAAAATCCAATAGCTTGCACCTTTGGTTTAAATAAATCAACAACTCTTGTATCTTGATATTTGTTTAGATATGCCCCACAATTTGTCTCTCTTGACTAGTTAACCTTCAATTCAAAGCAAATAGACATCTAAAGGCAACTTCCATGAAAATGAAATGAGGATAAAGATAAATTCCTGTACCCTACATATTGAAGAGAATTTTGCATAAATCAAGAACACATGATTGAATCAAGAAATTGAAAACTTCATTGAAATAGTAATAGAACCAATCACATAACAATCTTAAGATCCACATTATCAAAGAATTTAAGAACGAAACCCTAATCTTGAAGTAGAAAAAGAAAACTTGCTCTTCTTTGCCCTAAGGAACCGTAAAGTTTCTAAAAGTTGTTTTCCAAATATGTCAACTTAAGTCCATTATTTCCTTTATATAGCAAGCATTCAAAATCCTATTTTAATGTCAGCACACTATCTAACATGGTCATGCTTCAGATCATGTCAAAATATTCAAACAAAATTTGGAAACTGGAATTTATGGTTGACACAGTTATTCTCTCCCCTATGTAACTCTCATAAACAATTTCTTCAAACTTCAAATTCAACTTGATCATATTTGCTACTCATGTCTATCTTCAAAAGTGCATAACTTCAATTGAGTAAAATTTGATTCATTTTCTTCCTTTCTAACTCAATAATTCTTCAAAGCCCTAAAATCAAATAATCACTCAATTAAATATCAAACTCATCAAAAACATACCAAAATTCTAGGAAAATACTTTAAATCTTTCTTAATATGCATATCTAATTAAGTATCTATTAACCACTATTTCCAATAAGAATAACAATGCTTGGTAGTTTCCAAGGCAAGCATATTTTGAACTCATTTCACCTTTTAAACAAAAATATCAAGTTCTATTAAATAAATATAATGGGTTCGGTCTTCCTCTTCCATAACACTCATCATTACCTTTGCTTTGGGTAAATGACAATTAGGTGGGTATGTCATGACCACTTATATACCGTAGCCTACATACCAATTTTAGTTCGTTCTTTGTAGCAATTCGAAGAACTAGAAAAAAAAAAAAAACTAACCTACTTTATGTTACGTCAATTTAGTAATACAAATGCAAAACCAACCAATGTGACAATAAAGCTAACCAAACAAAAGTTAATCTTACAAATCACTTCAAACAAACTTTTTTTTCTTGCTTAGGCTTGTCCCCAGGTAATGGGTTTTCCTAAGTTAGTAATTGCATATTGAAGCTCAATAAGCACCAATAATAACCTATATTTAAGTATGAAATAAATGTTCATGTAGTTACTTTTTTCCATTTCTATCTCCACTTCCACCTACAAGGACTTCAACTATGCTGCTAATGTACTTATGCTTCTAACGTTCGATGTGAGTCTAGGAGAGCACCTAGAGAGAGAGATAGTGAGGGAGTGAGCATTCGGATTTAGTGAGAGCATGATTTTAGTGACAACTCGATTTCGGATTTATGGGTTACACTTATGCTTTCATTTCTTTCCTCCTTCAAACATTCATTTTCTATGATCGATTGGGAAAAGAAATATTTTAGGGTTTATTGATTCCACTTGCAAAGACTCCAATCAAGCTGTTGATGTAATCTCGCTTTTCACATCTAGCGTCAATCCTGCACAACACATGGAGAGAGAGAGATGGTCATGGAGTGCAATTTCTCTTTTGGGAAGAGATTGATTTAGGTGACAAAGGGGTTTAAGATTTCTTAATTATGGTTAGGGTTTCTCTAAGTGTTAATTTATTGTGCTAGGTTGGGAAAAAAGGATTTGAGGGTTTGATTTAGTGTTCATATGCAGCACACATGAGGTCTTTAATGATAAAAATGACAGGACATAATGGAAGGTAACACGAGTAAGCTCTTTGCAAAAAAAAAATTAAAAATTAAAATAATAACTTGGGTCATCTCTTTGCAAAAAAAAGGGTAGAGCATAGGTCAATTATTTGTAATTTACCCTTTAAGTTTTTAGCTCCTAGTGAGTTTAATTGATGGCAAGGAACTATGTTTTTTATTTAACGTCAAAACTCTCAACAAGTTCAATGCATTGCGGATGTTATTTTTGTAGTTGATGTTATTGCTTCACATTTCCCAAATGTTATTAGCTCATTTAATGAGTTATATGATAGTAGGTTTACCTTTTTTCAATTTAAGATTGATCTTCTTATGGTGTCCACAAGTTTGTTATGTTTATACCTTATCAAATTATCAATTATTGAAAATTACTAGCCAAAGAACAACACAATTACACCTTATGCATGTTAAAGAGTTACCATTTATTTATGTACTTTAAGGCTACAGCTATGTTATGCTTTACACTCATGGGTAGTCTTTATTCTCTCCAACATTTACATTATAGTCTATGTAATAAATCAAAGGTGTTATATGCCCATTCCTAATGACCTGTAATGTTTAGGAAGTTAAGACTAATGAGAAGGGCATGGTTTAAAACTAGAGAAGAAATGTGAATAAAGTAAGATGAAAAAATATCATTTCTTAGCTATGTTAACTTACGTTAAGGTAGACATAGCTAGATAGGTATCTTTGTTCCTTCAAAAAGATGTGTAATTTACTGGATAGACTAATGAAAGTTCCTTATTGTGAGTGCATTTGGCCTTTCTACCAAGAACTAGACATAAATTTCCCATCAATTTAAACCATTTCAAATGCTATATATTTCTTGCTCGATTCTAGGTTAAAGCTAGCTTTCAACCAATCTACACCTCATCTTGATAAGTGTTGGCGCAAAGTTCTAAAGGCTAATAAGTAATAACTCATGAGTAGCAAAATAAAAAAATAAAAAGAAAAGAAAAAAAGAAATTAACAATAACACCAACAACTAAAACATAAACCAACCACATGGTTATGAAAAGGAATATGAGATATATGTTACAACAAACTCCAATACATATTTAAGTATGCTAATGTGCATACTACTCATACTACTTTTAGCTAAATAAACTTGTCTCATCCTATCTTTTTCTTTGCTATGTACAATACAAACTGCAATCGCTATTATAATAATAAAATTTTTTTAAAAAAAAACAAGATAAAATGATGATCCTCCATAACTTTGTTCCCTTACATTCCATGTATTTCGACTTTAGCTTATTGACTACATTGATTGCATTTAAGAGCTTTTCCTTTTCTCCCACTATCGAGTCTAATTTTAAAATTTTATATTATCTCCCTAATCTGATTCATATTAGATCATATGCTCATTCAATATAAATTCTCAACTTAAACTAGGAATTTTATTATTTATGTGGAGTCGCCACCCAACTGAAGTTGGAAAAAATTATTGAATTAGAACTAATTGAGTGGATTAATTCTAATTTGGACAACTAGTCAACGAAATCTCCTCTTTTTATTTTCATAAATGAAAAAAAAAAGAAAGAAAGAAAAAAACCAAAGATTCTCAACTCAAGGGCTACCCTATTAAAACTCTAAAGTTACCACCTTATCCTTCTAAAATCTGAGTCATGCTCTAATATCCTTTTTTTTTATATAAAGAAGAAGATATTAAAAAATGATGTAAAAATTACACTAATAATGATTTGAAAAATGATTTTTTATTCTTTTTAGAGTTGTCCCATAAGGGTGCCAACGTACTTGCTATTCGGGATCAAATAGGTCGTAGTTCGCTTTTTATAAAAACTTTAATGGATTGCTTTCATTTTAATTATGAAAACATGTTGGGTTTACGTTTATTATTATTTTGAAAAAAATTTCAAAAAAAATTTTAAGTCTAAGCTTTATTATTATTTTTTTATTTTAAAAAAAAAAAACTAAAACCTCTAATTTTAAAAAAAATCAATTATATTTTTTTATGAAAAGAAGTTTTCTAAGTGATAAAAATATTTATTATTTTTTATTAATTTAAATTTTTTTATTTTTTATTAATTTTTATTAATTATCTATCAATTATAATAGACATATTTATTTATTTTTTAGAAAACTCTAAACCTAATTCTAATTAACATATTCTAAAAAAAAATTCTTATTTTCATATATATATATATATATATATATTATTTTTTTCATATTCTAATAATAAATAAATAAATAAAATTCAATTAACCTGGATACGGTTCGCGAGTCGGGTCAGATCGTGGCGGTCGGATCGGCAATTGGAGCTTCTTTGTCGATAGCTTTCCAGTGGCTTTTGAAGGCGATTGATGGCTACTTCTAGGCTTTCCGAAGGTGGGCAATCCAAAGGAGGCGGTGGTTTTCTTCCAAAACCTCTCCAGGTGATGGTTCGAAGGGCGGTCGTCAGTCACGATTTAGGGAACTCCGGTGAAGCTTCGAACTCGTGTGTTTTCTCTCTTTTGATCCATGCTTCTACTTCCTTTCATCTTGTCCCATTTATAGGCTTTAAAAATCAAGCTTGATAAGCTTAAATTTTATTCCAATAAGCATATATCAGATTTGCGGTTTAATCCATTCTGATCTACCTTTGATCCGTGTAAATCTTTGATTTTTGTTAAGATTTATGCTAATTGGATGATATTTATCTCATTTTAGTTAAAGATTTGTTGGATTTGTGCAAAAAATCAAATCAAAATGGCCAAATTTCCCCTCCCCACTGCTGGTGACGGTTTCGAACAGAGGTTGAAGATGATCACATGCCCGGCGCATGCGATCCCTCCATCCAATCATGTGCTGCCACGTGTCCTTAGGAAAGAAAAAAAAAAACAAAACGTGCAAATTTGCTTCCCCCGCGATTCGAACAAGCGACCGAACCCCCTGTGTGCGCACGCGCTTAGGGTCAAAGACTGGACCAGCTGAGCTAACCCACTTTCTCGTTTTTTTATTAATCGCAAATTATATATATGAGTTGCAATTTTTATTATTTTTATATTATTTTGAAATTCAAAAAATTTGTAAAAATTATTTAACATCTTTTATTATTATTTTTATCATCATTTTTCAAAATTGGTGTATTATTCCTATTTATTTTATTTTTTCAATATTTTTTCTTTTATTCTTGCGAAATAGAAGAAAAATTGAAAAAAAATAAAAAATTAAACATTATTTGTGATTAAAGGGCAAAAATGGAGTGTTTACACCCACCAATTGTAATTCATGTTCAAGCTTGTCAATTCTTTCCCTTTTCATTCATTTCATTGCCTCCAATTCATTATTAACCTATGAATCCAAACACCTTATTTCCAAACTCGATGCCATGAATGCATACACTTGGTTCAATCTATCCACTTGGAAATTTGCAACCCTCTTCAATCTGCAAGATTAGTAAGTCATTTTTTATCAATGTAAAAGAAAAAGAAAATTCATTAAAGGAATAAAAGGAGCATAAACCCGGAACCACCAAAATCTTCTTCTAAAGCTTTTTAGCTGTCATGGCAATATAATTACGAACTAATTCTCGCACTTGCAAGTTATATTCTCTTCCTTCAAAAAGAAAGAATTGTTTGACACCAATCTAAAACTCATATTTTCTTGTAAAAAATAAGAAGGGGGAAATGAAGAATTGATTTACTACAAACTAACTAAAATAGATTTTAATCTCCAAAATTGTAAGAATCATAGGGAAAAAAAAGCTAATAATGTGTTATAATGGCTAATCAACTAAGGATTAAATTTAGTATGCACTTTAGCATTTGGTGTTAATAACCTCTCGTCTCTAATAATAGTACATGAGATCAACTAAAAAAATCAACTTGTATTGAATAGAAAAATCAAATGAAATTTCTTATTTCTTGGTAATTTGGGATTGTGATTTGAGCCCTGGACCTATAACTATGAACAAAAGGATCCTAAGATATAGAGGCACTATATCAAACACGTATAAGGTAGTGCACATATATCATAGAATGATTACATTAAAACCGACTCACTACTCACTCCAGTGAATTGAAAGAAAGAGAATGTGTTAAGGAAGAAACCTAGTGGTGGTGGCGGTGAAGGCTCCATTGTCAATAGCTTCAAATCGGTGCTTTATCATTTAAGCATTTGGGGTTTTCCTCAAAACATAATAGAAGAGAGAGCATTCATGTATCTAATTGATGAGCTTATTCAATGATTTAGGGTTAGGGTTTCAATTAGAGAGAATGCAATGCCTACTTATGTAATTCAAGGTTAAGGTTTTGGATTTTAGAGAGAAGTGAGGAAGATAATAGTAATTTTGTGCATTAAATCATGAAAATGAAAAAAGCAAGTTAATTTTTTGTGTTCGTAGTACTCACATGGGCCTTGCACGACATGCAGTTAACCAAAAAATAGATGTCACATAATGGAGTAAAACTCGAGTAATTAAAATTATTTGCAAAAGTGTAAAAACACAAATTATTTTTGTATAATTTTTCCATTTTTTATTATTAATGTTTTACTAGTTATATTATCATGTATCTTTTTCCTGGTTTTTCCACTTTTTGGATAGTAAATATTTCTCAAAACATGGAGTGTGAATAAAACCCATGTTTGAATTGAAATGGAGATATTGATACAAGTTCTTCCCTTCTAAATTAGATAAATTCATATTTGAAAGAGGTTGATAATAAGTTTTTTCAAAATTGACTATTAGTCCCTCTATTAAAGGTGCTCTAGAATTGTCTACGATCAAGTAAATATCTCTATGGGCTACTAGATTGAATCAAATTACAAAATGGAAAGATTTGTACAAATTATACCTTTCATCACCACTTTGCGAAAAATTGTTAAGTATGAAGACGTTAGATAGCTGTGACTTGATTAGTGAAATAGTATCTCTCTCTAGAAAAGCTTTTTTTTTTTCACCGTTACATAAAGAAAATATTTTCTTGTGAATGAACAAAATATTGAGGAATTGCCCAAACATAAAATCATAATTCTTGATAATATAATATAACTATCGTAGATAGGGGCATGGGTTTGACTTTTGCCTAACCTTAAACGGACTTGTCGAGTTTAAGACCCTGTGCTAACCGTTGGGGCATGAGTCTAAACTTGATGAGCCCACAGAAAAATAAAATAAGGTTAAAGTTATTTTGCTCATGGGCTCCTAGACTTATAATATTCTAGCAGATTGTAAATTTATCTTGAGCTTGTTCACTAGATGAGCTACTATTGGATCTTGATTTCCAAGATTGGGGGCTTATTGAATCAAACTAGAGTAGTGCTCATCTCTATTCCATCTATCCTATCTTTCTATTTTCTTAACCGAACATGACTAAACCACAACGCACACTCCATGTAGCGTACAATGTATTCATATGATTAGTGAGATATATGTATTTGATCCGTACCAATATCTTTTCATGTATATAGATTGTCAAGCACACTGCATCTATGAATATGTTTGTGATTAATATATTACCATGTATTAATTATGTATTACATGTATATAGTTTAGTTATGGTTGTGTTTACAAAGACCAGGCTTTACTTGTGTGTGTGTGTGTGTGTTTTGCCTTATGATGTCCCCGCCCAGCCCATACTCGCCGAGGTCGTGGAGTATGTATATATATTATATTACACTTATATATCGAACGATAACGACACACTGCTATAAAATTGCCTGCTGAAACAGGCTCTAAATATTAATTTTATAATATATTATTATCATCAAAACCCTCAATAATATCTTCAAGCAATAATAAGGTTAATTCGCCGTCTCTCACTCAATGTATGACTGAGTCAGATTTTGTTTCCATCCCTTTCTTCTTCTCTCTCTCTCTCTCTCCTTAGTCCCTATCCTTCCTTCCAATCCTATCACTCTTTTTAAGTACCGATCCAGTATCGTCTCTTTAGATGATACCAACAAGAAGACGTGAAGAGAGATCAGCATTAGCTGCCGGAGATGCATGACTCAGCCGTGGTTATTGAAGCATCATCAGCAGCTGCAGTTCAACTCCAAGTCGCGGTGGCTCCTCCGCCACTGCCGCTCCCTCATCCAGCTGAAAGTGAAAGTAGGACGCCAACACCACCACGGCCGAGTAATAGCGGTAATGGCGACGAGGTATGATTTCTCCTTGGATTTGTATTGACTCGCTATTGGCCACATCCCTAGGCCTAGGGCAAACACCAAAACCATGGGATGTAAGTAAATTAATATTGCATAAAATCAAATGTCGGCTTTTTCCGCGATTGTCATTATATTTTAGAGGAAGTCCAGAGCTTTGTTCTTGGTTTTAATCTCTTCTCCGCAGCAATAATCCAGGGTTGAGTTAATACCAGAAGACATCAACTTTTTAGCTTTTTCATTCAATAAAACAATGAAGGTCTTACTCGTATTATGTTTAATTAAATATGTTATCAAATCTTCCAATTACTCTGTTTTTGCCTTTTATGCAATACGGTTGTTCAAAAATCATAAATTAAAAAAATAAACATTCAGAATCTCGTTATTACCTAAATTTATTTTGTTTTATTTTTCATATTAAACTTTAAACTATTAAAAAATGATGAATTGAAAAAATAAATAATATATTACAGGAATATTCTCCAGCTTGCAAAAATATAACTTATTATATTTGTTATTTGTTTTTTTTTTTTCTCATTCTCCAATAGGTGATGGCTATGGCTACTATTGTTAGTCAACTCATGCAGAGAATCCTTTAATTTTAACGTCTAATAATTGAATTTCTTTGAACTCCATCATTTCACATGTCAAGTTTTTCATTTTTTTGATGCTTTCTAATTTGCTTTTGATATCGTATATTTATATATTTTATTTCTATCAGTCACCGATACCCTCAAATCTGTACAATTGATTTTCGTGACTCTTATGATTGGTTGGACACGCTACGCATCCCTTGTGGCCAATTGAATTAAAAAAAAAAAACACACAACTTATTCCCACAAAGGTCAAACTAAGCAAGGTCACCGTCCTTTCTTTGGTACTTAGCTTTTGACTATAACAAGGTCTTCCATTTATGGAACAATAACGTGTGAGTTTCAATGCAAAATCCATGAATGTGGTATACTAAAAAGCAACAAATCAAAACTAGGGTTCATGCCTCTTAGAGAAATCTGAGTTAATGTTACATTCCTTCTACACTATACTTGAATCTACTTTAGGAAAGTGGTGAGGTAGAAAGTTTGAGTTTTGTAGGGCTGTAGTGGATTTAATAACACTGTAGGGGCGCATGAGTAATTTCATACAACTTTAATAAATTTTTAGAATACATTTAGAATTAAACATATTTTATATCAATAATAAAATTTGTATTTCCTTCATATAATCCTCTAAGCACCTTAAAATTTAAATATATACCATTTGCTTAGTTTACTTTCATGTTTAATCCTGTATAATCAAAACTTGAACAATCATGTGAAGCCATTTTTATCTAAGCAATAGATTTGATAGATGTAGTTCTATGAGAATATTTGGCATCCATCTTTTGAAACTTCGAAGCGAATGTTGAGATTACTCAACAACATAATGAGACTGAGACTGAGACTGACCCCACACGCATCACCTTATAAGAAAATTCTTGTGGATTTAAATTATTGCGGTTGATAAATCTGACCATATTGGAGAAAATAGACTAGATTTTTTTTTTTCCTTTTTCTTTTTCTTTTCCTCTTCCTCCTTGCACGTGTTTATAACTCCAAAGTCCAAACAAGCAACCATCAATAATTTATTATATTAATACCGTAATAATGATAATCTCATTACCTATTTAATCTGTAGTGTAAATTGCAATTCATCTCTACTCTCTACCATTGAATATTCCTTTAAAAATTTACATGTGTCATCTCATATAAATTAACTTAATAAACTATTATTATTAAATATTTTTAATTAAATAATTAAAAATTATCTATCTATCTATTGGTTTATTTATCTATTTATTTTTATTATTTTAATTAAGCACAGAGACTGCCAGTTGGATTATTGACACAATTTGAAATTTAAGGTAAGTTGCGTGTGTGTGTTTACCTAAAAATTAGGCTAAATTTACTCGTAGACTTTTACTTGCGTATGAGAGGCATGTGAAAGTGCGAAGTCGAAGTGGACTGTGCACCATTATTAAGGTGGATACCTAAAAGGGCAGTCATCTAAAATAAATTTCGATGGGTACTTTTAAAGACATTTATAATTTTTTTTAAAAAAGATGATAACGAGTTGTTGTGCTACTGAGATTAAAAGGAATCCAGAAGTTTTTTATTTTTTTAAAGCCAATTAATTGCTTATTATTAATATCTCCTTAAATAATATAATTATATATTTCGTGAGATACAGAGTCACATAAAAGCAATCTAATTTTTGTTAGGAACATGATGTGTTAAGGAAACATTTTCCCAATAAATTAAGTATTAATAAGCGTGTTTACATAACTGTTAGTAACATGTAATTTATAATTAAAGAAAGAAAGAAAGAAAGAAGAATAAACAAACACACAATAAAGAAGACAAAAAGCAAAGGAAAAAATGCCTTGCATTTCACGTTTCCTAAATCAAATATGCAAAGCTGTAAGGAAGAAGAGAGAACATATAATTACGGCCTCCTCGACCTGCACCTGCACCTAGAAAGTTAGTTGCCGATTTTTTTTTTTTTTTTTGGTTGAGGAAAAGCTTTCATTTTTGTTCTCTCTCTCTCGCTCGCTTGCTCTCGAGCGTGTAGGCCGAGAAGAGTAAAGAGCTGAACCCGTATTTCCTTTGCTTATAGTCATGCAGTTCTTCTACCTACAATGACGGAAACGGAAGTCATCTACTCCATGTAAATTCCACCTCTACTTCCTCCTTTCCCTTTCCTTTAACGGTTCGTCATATTCCTCTCTCTCTCTCTCTCTCTCAACTTTATTTTCCAATACCCTTTTCCTTTATTGAGTTTTCATTACTCAGTCTTGTGATTCATCCTCGAGAAGAAAAATCTCATCTTTTATCCTTTTACCATCGTGGGTCGACTTCAGATCTCTATACACAAAACTGTATTTATTTGGAAAGAAGTGAATTTATATATATATATATACCGAAAATTCGAAATTTCTGCACGTAACGCGTGTGCTTGATTGCTTGGTTGTACAAAATTAGAGCGCGTCTGCATGGTTGCATGGATTAAGTTCAGGCCTTTTGTGTAAGAAAGTCTTTTTTGGGGAAAACCCATGTACATTAGTTCTCGAGATTCGTAAGTATCTGCTCAGTTTTTCAGTTTTTGGTGAACGAATTGATATCTGTTAATTTGGGATTTTGTCGTGTGGCGAATTTGGTAATTTGTGGTTTAGCGGCAGTATCTGATGTAGATTTCGGGTATAATGTATTTATGCATGTGTTGTGAGAAGTGATTTGATAGGGATGTTTGGCATTTGCTGTTGTTTTATGTAACTTGTTCAAGTTGGAGAAGATGCGAATTCTTTGATGTATTTATGCAGAAGTTGAGGACTACAGCAACCGATAGACCAGCTTCAATCGCAATGGGGGAGTTTAATGGTTCGGAATATGTGACTGTTGATGAAGTACCTTCTTCTCCCGCCACACCTCGAGTAGATAACTTCAAGAAAGTCTCGGTTTTGCCCCTTATTTTCCTCATCTTCTATGAGGTTTCGGGAGGGCCGTTCGGCGTAGAGGATAGTGTTGGGGCAGCTGGGCCCCTCCTTGCCCTTGCTGGGTTCTTGGTATTTCCGTTTATATGGAGTGTTCCTGAAGCGTTGATCACTGCTGAAATGGGGACAATGTTCCCTGAAAATGGTGGTTATGTGGTCTGGGTCTCGACTGCACTGGGTCCATATTGGGGGTTTCAGCAAGGTTGGATGAAATGGCTTAGTGGGGTTATTGATAATGCCCTTTATCCAGTCTTGTTTCTTGACTACTTGAAGTCGGCTATCCCAGCAATTGGAAGTGGTTGGCCTCATGTTGTTGCTGTTTTAGCTTTGACAGTTCTGCTTACTTACATGAACTATCGAGGTTTGACCATTGTTGGATATGTTGCTGTCGCGTTAGGGATTTTCTCCATTCTCCCTTTCGTGGTTATGGGACTTGTGGCAATTCCAAAGTTGAAGCCTTCTAGATGGATTGAAGTAAATCTACATAATGTGGACTGGAATTTGTACCTGAACACTCTCTTTTGGAATTTAAACTACTGGGATTCAGTAAGCACACTTGCGGGAGAGGTTCATAACCCAAAGAGAACTCTACCGAAGGCTCTCTTTTATGCACTGATCTTGGTGGTTCTTGGGTACTTCTTCCCTATTCTAATTGGCACAGGGGCTGTCCCTGTTGATCGAGACCTGTGGACAGACGGGTATTTCGCAGACATTGCTAAAATAATTGGGGGAGTGTGGTTGAATTGGTGGATTCAAGCAGCTGCAGCGATGTCAAATATGGGGCTGTTTGTAGCTGAGATGAGCAGTGACTCCTTCCAACTTCTGGGTATGGCTGAGAGAGGCATGCTGCCAGACTTTTTCGCTAGAAGATCTCGTTATGGAACTCCTTTGATTGGCATTCTTTTCTCAGCTTCTGGGGTAATTTTACTTTCATGGTTGAGTTTCCAAGAAATTGTAGCTGCAGAAAACTTCTTGTATTGTTTTGGAATGATTTTGGAGTTCATTGCATTTGTTCGGCTAAGAATCAAGTACCCTAATGCCTCACGGCCTTACAAAATTCCAGTGGGAACTATAGGAGCCATACTTATGTGTGTTCCTCCAACGGTATTGATCTGTGTCGTGCTTGCTATCTCTTCCCTCAAGGTTGCGATCATAAGCCTGGTAGCCGTGGTTATAGGACTCGCATTGCAGCCACTTCTCAGGTACACAGAGAAGACGAGATGGTTGAAGTTCTCTGTTAATTCGGATCTCCCAGAGTTTGGTGACGTCAATCAGGAGAGCACCCTGGCCCTCGTCAATTAGTAACGATGCTTTGCTTCAGTACCAAGTTTTTTTTTTTTTCTTTTTTTTTCGCCAACAAAACAAAGCAATCCTTTTTTGGGGCTGCCGTAAGATTGAAGGATTGTCTGTGGATAGAAAAGTCTTTCCTGCAAATGAGCTCCATTGAACAGCTGTGTGCATCAAGGAAGACTCAAAGAAGCATTTTTAACATCTTTGTTCCTGTGTCATTGATGCCCTGATCGGCTGGTCCATTATAAGAGCATAGCATATGTAGCTGTTTAATCTTATGGGGAAATAATATGAAGCTAGTTTGATGTTATTCAGAAGAAGTTCGAAATATCTGCTTGGATATCCTTTCCCATTTGAAATTGAAGCTGAATGAAAGCCATCCTGGCTATCAAAAGGATTCACTTGCAGAACACCGTCTACTCAAAAAATGATATTAAAAAAATCTTTAACCTTCGCCAAGGATTTGAATAGGAGTCTAATCTTCATCAACATTTAAACATGTTCAGCAGCAAACAGAGCGACTTGTGAGAAACAGGAGAAATAAATGGTTTTGTTTAGCTACCAGACTACAGTTCCAAATAGCTGCAAAGGATGAAATAGGTTCAGCTTCTTAACACCCGATAAAGTGCAGAAGAATCCAAGGTTTTTTATTATGGATACTTACGGCAAATCGGAATCGTTTTTAGTTTTTAGTCACAACACAACTCATAATGATGAGTATAGCGTATAACATAAAACCAGTAGTTATAATATTGTGCGACTGGCATGTTTTGCAGCACATAATCTTATTCAATCCCTTGCCTGGCCGCCTAATATTCACTTGCCAGTATCATTATCCTTATTTCATATAATCGTCTAGAAAGCAATTATTTACGCTTACTCCAACCAATTGTTTATGCTCAGTCTGGGTGTTAAAAAGCCAAACAGATTTGTTTATGTGGATTGTGAAATAACCCAGAAAAAAAAAAAAAGTAAATAGCAAAAAACATATATATTAATTAGGTTAAAATAGGAGTATAACAAATGAAACTAATCGTAAGCTATTCAAGTTTCACTCAATGTTTACTTAAATTCGACTCAAGAAGAGTTGAGTGAAGCTCGAGCATGTTTGACTCGACTAGCTTACGAGCTTAATCATATTAGTTGAGTTTAAATTGAATTTAAACATTAATATTATTATTATTATAAAAATATTGTTATAATTTTTTTAAAAAAAAAAGTAATGAATTATTTGATGAAAATCAAATAAGACAAAAAACTAAATAAGCAATACAAAATCCTTTTTTTTACTCATACATTTTATAGGCTTTCACCACTATATTTTCTTTTACGTCTCTCGATTTGATTCAATTCAGACAGCCAATTCTGTTTGTAATTTTTTCAAACCTAAAAAAAATTGTTTAACTTATTTTATAGTTTAGTTGGGTTTGTAGCTTGATCGATTTTTTTTCCCTAGCCTTGATTCAAACTATTTATTACTGCTTAGAATTTAGTTAAATTCAAACAAATTCTTGATACTAGGAGTGTGCAAGGTTTAGTTTAGTTTTTTTTTTCCTTAAATCGAACCTAATCGTACAGTTTAGTTACTAACATTTTTAAATTAAAAAAAAAAAGGAAAGAAAAGATTCAGTTGGGTTTGGTATATAGTTCGTATCATTATTACATATATTATTAGTTTCCTCTTTATATATAAGTCAATAAGTTACAAAAAATTGTACTTAACATAAAAAGATAGTATAAATTATCATTTCTCAGGTATTACTTAACATTTTCAATACCCATATAATATATTTAAGAATATTTTAGTGTTAGGTAATTCTGACATTTATATCAATGGATAGAAAAAGAAAAAGAAAAGAAAGAAAACGAAAAAGAAAACAACAAGTGAGTTACTACGGTAAAACTAAATAAGATGAGAAATTGAATAAATAATATGAAATTCTTTTTTTTTTGGGTCATAAATTCTTTAGATTTTCACTAACATTTTTTTTTTACTTCTCACGATTTGGTTTGGTTTAAAGAAACAATTTGATTTGTTTCATAATTTTTTTAAACTTAAAAAATGGTTCGAAACTAATTTACGATTTGATTAGATCTAGTTTGCAATTTGATTTTTTTTTCCCCAAGCGTACCTGTTATGATTTAAAACATTCTCAAAACCGGCCTAACCGTTGTGTCAATCAAGATGAAATGAGACAATTATTAAGAAGTGAGCACTTCTTCTTCTTCTTTTTTAATATTGATTATAACATAAAGTTTGGGAGAAAAACACAAAAAAAAATGTTTTTTTAAATATTCTTAAAATAGGATTAGAGAAAAAATATAAGGTGAGTAGGATTGCACATGCCTTCAGTCATAGTGTTTTTTCATATTGAAGTTGTGTGCACTGCATATGCCTTTGGTACAAAAAAATTTATATTAAATAAAAAAATATTTATAGTGAAGACACATGTATCATGAAGCTATTTTGAGGAGTCAGACCAAAAGGCTCTTAAGAGCGAAGCCCAAGCCTAAGTCAAGTTTCTAGAAGTTGGAAAGTTTCAGAATAATTGAGAAAGTCTTTGATTGTACCATAATAAGTAAGGTAGATAAACGAGTAAGTGAAATTGTATTATAACCATTAGATTAAAATAATCTCAACTGTTTATCTAAGAAGACCTATTGTATATATAAATGGTCTCCCCTCATTTGTAAAACATCATTCATACTAAGTTTCATTCTCCCTAAAGCTTCTCTCTCTACTTTCTCTTTCTAAACTCTTATTGTAAGTGTGTTTAGGCTAAACTTAGCCTCTTTATGAGCTTAGCCTCTTTTATGTAGGTAGGAGCACTAAGTGCTACATGGAAGTGCCTTTGGAAAATATGCTCGTAATAGTCAGTATTAGAGCAGGTTAGGTGAAGAGAGAAGGTCAAAATGTCTTCTAGTATGGAAAACAATGTCTAAGTTGTAGCAGGAGAGGGAGGTCATGAGGAATGCCCCAATACCAAGCAAAGGGCTCGGTCATGGGATATGCTATTGGCACTTGGAACCAAGTTGGAAAAGGCGGAACTGTGTGTCACTAAGATGAAGGAGGAGTTAAAGGAGTCACAAGCCCACATTAAAGAGATGGAAGAGAATCTTTGTAGGGAATTGCAGAGAGCTCTCAACTGCACTCTAGAAAGTCTAGATGCCCAGGATAATGTCCTTGAAGCCAAGGTAGGAGACTTAAGGGTCAAGACAAATCGATTAGAAGCCATGACAATAGGAATGAAGGAAAGAGTGGATGCATCAATGGTAGCATTAAGAAAGGAGGTAGAGGATCTCAAGACACAATTGGCGACTTATAGAGCAACATTAGCAAGTGGAATAACTATCAAGTCGAGCCTTAGGTTGGATGTGCCAAAACTAGAATGTTTCAACATAATTCAATTTGCAAGGGAAGTACACAATTTTCTACAAAATATGGAGAAATACTTTGCTACTATTAAGCTTATAGATGATGGAAGTAAAGGAAAACTACTGCCTTATACTTGAAGGATACTACTTTAGTTTGGTGTAGGAGAAGAGTAAGGAGAATTACCACGTAAGTAGACTTCATGTGGCAATTCAAGGGTCAATTCTCCCCTCAAAATGTTGAAAGGGAAGCTAAAATCAAATTGTGACACCTCACTTAGATGGGTACAATAAAGCAATATATACAAGAGTTTTTAGAGCTCATGTTGGAATTATCATATCTCAATTTAGATGATGCACTTGTCCTATTCTTAGATGGGTTAAAACTTTGGGTTAAGATAGAGTTTAAACAACATGAGGTGGAGGATATCACCAAAGTAATAACATGTGCTAAAGGATTAATGAATTTCAAAAGTAGGATAAATGGTCTTTTCCTAGTGGAGAAGAGGACGAAGATGAAGAGGAGCAGAGTAAGAACTACAAATCCACCTAAGAGGAGGGCTTTCTTTAAAAAGGATAGTGAGATTAGGTGATTTGGAGAGCTCAAGTGCTACTTTTGTAATGGCCCTCATTGTGCTAGGGATTATCCAAGGAAAGAATGTTTGTATGCCTTAGTAGAAAATGATAAGTTGATGAAGAGGAGAAGGGTCAACTAGGTACACTTCAACTCCTTTATGCCATGAAGTCTTGCAATCATAAGAAACAAAAGGGCTTGATATATATGGAAGTCCAAGTAATTGATAGGAGAATGAATGTAATGCTGAACACAGGAGCCTTGCATTTGTTTATCTCTAAGGATGCTACTAAAAGGATTAGGTTAAAAGTGGAGAGGAGCAAAGCAAAGTTCAAAACAGGAAACTCAAAGGAAGTCCCAATGACAAGAATTATTAAAATAGTAGATTTTAAAGTTAGAAATTGGTAAAGTCAAGAGGGCATAAAGATAGTCTCCATATATGACTTTGAGTTTGTTATAGGCATGGACTTCTTAAATATGATCAAAGCTATCATTGTTCCTTAATCCAACTTCCTATTTTTACTAATGCGAAAATCCAACGAATTGAGTTGTGAGACCTAACAACAAACAATCACTATCTTGAACCGCCCAAACTTCCAATTTTGGATAAAAAAAAAATTACTAACTCATTGTCTATGGAGACAAGAACCGGTAATATATATATATATATATATAATAAGAAGAAGAAGAAGAAAAAAAGAAATTATTGACTCGTTGCCTATAAGAGATAAGAACCAATAATATAAACCGAGCTTGAACCCACAAGATCAAAACCCGCGCTGCTTGTTCAAAAAGAACAGATATGAGAAATGACTCTTCAATTGAAAAATTTGTCCATCCTCCTCAACACAACTTTTGATGCCCTATTTATAGAGTTCCAAGGCTAATTAATGAAAAAAAACCATTCACATTCCCGTTAACAACCCACTACCAAAGAAAATTAAATGTGCTCTTAACTACATTAATAACTATTTTGTGATGTAAGCAATAACCTCAATTATCTTTTAGAATCCCTAACTACTGCCTTGGTTGATTTGGGCTCCATTTTCTTGGGCTTGTATGATATTAATGAACTTGGGTTCGGCCCAACTCAATGCCTCCAAATTCATTCCAGACTTGACTTCATTTTCAAAAATGATCTTCACAAAGCCTTGCATAGCTTGCTTGATCTGTTTTGGTCACGCCCATGTGATTAACCCTTCGGGTATTTGTAGTTCCTCAATTCCACTTAGATTGCATTTGTCCTATTCAATACCCGAACCTTAAGATGGTCCCCCATCATTTACTTAATGAGAAGAACCAATGTGTGCTACTAGTATAAAGGAGAACTAGTTAAACAATAAAGTTAATCATAGCAATAGAACTCTTGAAAACAAATGAGATGGGTAAGGTGAAATCATACAAGAAGGGGCAATCTTAGGTGGGGAAAACTTCAAGGGATGTCAATGAAAGGACCTTACGAAGGCCAACATTGGGAGATTTATGTAAACCAGTGAAGAACTCACAAAGGAAAATGGAATTGGGAAAGAGGAAAGTAGGCCATTCTAACTACAAATGGATGAGTAATGGAGAAATGTATCACCACATAAAGAAGTGACCTATTCAAGGAGGAGACTGTGATGAGGACGTCGCTAGATTAGGTGAGGGAGAATGTCACAAACTCGTATTGAGGAGTCAAACCATAAGGCTCTTAAAAGCAAAGCCTAAGGCTAAGTCAAGCTTCTAGAAGTTAGAAGGTTTCAAAATAATCAAGAAAGTCTCACATTGTACCATAGTAGATAGGGTCGGTAGAAAGGTAGGTGAAATTGTATTACAACAGTTAAATTAAAGTAATCTCGATCATTCATCTAAGAAAACCTCTTATATATATAGAGGGTCTTTTCTCATTTGTAAAGTATTCATTTCATAATAAGTTTCATTCTCCCAAAAACTTCTTTCTTTATTTTCTCTTTATAAACGCTTGTGGTGAGTGTGTTTAGGTTGAACTTAGGCTCTTTTATGTACATAGAAGTGCTAAGATCCACCTAAGAGTACCTTTAGAAAATACGCATGTAACATATGCATTTTACGTGATTTCCACTTCAATACATATTCTTACAAAAAGTATAAATTTTTTTATACTAAAACATATGCGTCATCAATACAAAAAGTATTTGTATGACATTTACTTTTAATATCTTACTCGTCTATTTTTTTTTTTTTCAATCTCATTTTAATAATATTTAATTTTTTTATTTTCTTTTTGGGCCTAAAATTTGGCTATTTTAGTAATTGAAAGTCTCTTTTTCTCTCTCAACCCCTCCCCCGTCCCGTGCTCTGCAGACGCGCTTAAGTTTTGATTCCTTTTTTTTCTTCTTTCTTCCTCAGTTTGTTTCAAGTTTTCAACTGGGGAAGGAGAACATAAGCGTTAAGTTAACATAACATGGGCAAGCATAAGAAACAATCCTTTTCAAGTTCAGGTGATGAAGAACTTCATAGAGCAGCAAGATCTGGTGACTTGATAGCTGTACAAACGATACTTGCTTCAAACCCTCTTGCTATTAACTCTAGAGATAAGCACTCTAGAACCCCGTATCCTTCGTTGCTTTACTCCATTCTCTCACTACCCAATACGCACTATCATATTGTTATTCTTATTATTATCATTATTGCTTCGCTTCTAAAACATACTGTCGTCATGTTTGTTATTATAATTTGAAAACCTTTCCTTTTGATTATCGTACATGCATAGTTGCTTTTTCATTAAACGTGTAATCAATTTCGGAACTCAATAAGTGTCCGGGCAGACATTTACGTTTTCCTTGTCGTTGTTAATTGTTATTGTATCATTTTTGGGGTTTTTGCCTTTTAGGGGACTTACGTGTAAGGAAAAATAAAAAAACCCTAATGCTTTGCTTGTTAACTTTGGGTTTGCGTTTAGTTGTGAGTCTAATCTTGTTTGCTTGACTTTTTTCTACGAGTTTCCGTTGGGGAGCTTCTGAGGTTCCATTGTCGTCAAAGGTGTGTTTGGGATGGGAATTTACGTGTTGCATCTGCAATTTCAGTTATAGTTGTCGTAACACATGGGAAATGCTGTTATTTATACCAATTACAAGGTGTAAGATTCAGCAGAACGCTATTAACTAAAACGGAATATTTCTCTTCGTTTATAACATTTAAGTTGCTCCTGGTTTGACAGGTTCGAGATGCAAAAATAACTTTTCCCTATAAACTTCCACTTGGCTAGGGATGTGCTTTCTGACACCTGGCTATGCTCCAACTTTTATAACAGAATCATAGTGCTGTTGGTATTGTTGTTACCATTTGATTTACAGACTAGAGGGCTTGGGTGTTGTTCAGTGTAAGAGAAAACTAAATGCTTTAGTGTTAATGTTGGCTCTCAGTTATCGTTGTAACTTGGTTTTATATTTTCATAGGTGCTACGGGGCATTATGTGATTGTTGAGTTAGGAACAGTGATTTTGGGGGTGGGGGTGTGGTATTGAGGTTTGGCCTATGTACATCGAGCACTGGTGTTGGTTTCCTCTGCAAGTATTTGATGGGATGTTTGAAGCCTCATACAGGCACTGTTTAGGGAAGCAAATAACCGGGATATTTTCTCTAATGTCGTGGCAACCTAGCAATTTCTGTGCTCACTTTCAGCAACCTAATGCAAGCCTCCTTCTGTGTTGCAGTGAAAGATTTGGATTATTAATGGTAATATAGATGCTCAGTAGATTACTTTGTGTGCTTGGCAACAATGATTAGAATCTCCAGTGTGCTGACTTCCCTTCCGAAGATTTTATGAGAATTCTGTGTGTAGGCCTTTGAAGATCAACGTGCCATAACCTTTGGTCTTTGGAGTTAACCTAGCTTATTCTGAGCTCATGAATTTACTGCTAGTTGTTACAATCATAGCTGCCAATGTTTGTGTTTAACATGCAGCAGGTGTATGTCTGTTGTTTTATGTTTGCTATAATATATGTTACTATGTTGCAAGTGTTGTGTATCAAGTGTGCAGAAGGGCTGTGTATTAGGTGTGTTGGGTGTATGTCAGTTGTGTGTAATTTGAATTATGTGTCAATTATTTCCTGAAGTAGTAGTGGTAGTTTTATGGTGGAAAAAAATAGGAAAAGGCAGTTGAGGAGTAAACTGCCCATTGTATGTTCTTATATTGGAATTTTAGTGAAGAGAAAATAAGTCCTATTTTCAGAAAAATTGCAAAAACTTTCGAGTTCAAAAGAGATCTTAGGGTTCTCTTTATAATTGAGTGCTAGTAAGAGATTGTGGGGTTCTCTCTAAATGAGCCCTAATCAAGAGATTGTCGGTTCTCTCCATAACGAGCCCAAAAATGTTTAATTTAGATTCGATCCTGTAACACTAGTCTTGTATGATGAGATGGTAAAGATATTCAGTGGTTGCCCATTCATTACTCTATTTTTTGCCTAAGAAGGTGGACTAGAAATGCTCTTATTTGCTGTGTGTTTGAGTCGTCTTTTTACTCTGCTATTGAAGATAACAGGATCAATTTTAGAAGAGGCTCCATATTATGTGATTTCTTCTAATAAAGAGGCTTCCTGTCAGTGTGAAGAAAGTTGGGTTGGTTTTGAATCTTTATTCTTGGATAAATTGGCCTGCCTTTTATTTTGGGCTGCCTGTGTGCCTTAACATGGATAGAATCACTAGATGTTGATGCCCATACTCTTGTGTCTTTAGGGGGATAGTACTTGTGAATACAGTGCCAACTATACAAGTCTGCTGCATTTTCCAAATGAACAAATTTGATGAGAACTTTAACTCCCTTTTGCCACTAGAGTTGATAAATCTTTGAGTTAGCTTCCACAATTTTCCTTTTTTTAATATCTTTATAAAATAAGCTCTATGGTAAATGTTTTGCAAGTACTTATTAAGGCCTTTGTGCCTGCCACTTTGATATGTTAGGTCTCATATATAATTTTCTATCTGGAGTTCCTGCTAAAAAATATCGTGGAATCTTGCAATCAGCAAAAATCGACAGAAAGATGCTTGCAATATAGCTCTTGAAATACCATGTCTTCTCATCAGGATCACAAGATCTTATTGAGGAGATTTAGCCTTCCTTGGCAACAGACTCTATGTATCTAACTCTCTCCCTCAGCATATTAGACCAAAGTATATTGTTAAGTTTATGCGTACACCAAAATAACCATGTGCATTTATCAATATTGTATGGGTTTTATTGTGCATGTGTGACCACAAGAGGTGGTGTAGCCCAGGTGCTTGATTCTTCTCTTCGTGCTTTTTGAGGTGCAGTATGTTTGTAAATGATTTTTTCTTTTCCCCATTTATTGTGTTGTTCCCTGACTTGGATATCCATGATAGACTGCATTTAGCAGCATGGTCTGGCCAGACAGAGGTGGTGAATTATCTCTGCCAGCACAAGGCTGATGTTGGGGCAGCTGCTATGGATGACATGGGTGCAATCCACTTTGCAGCCCAAAAGGGACATTTGGAAGTTGTCCGTACACTTCTTTCATCTGGGGTCTCTGTTAAAGCAAACAACCGCAAGGGCTTTACTCCTCTTCACTACGCTGTTCAAGGTTCTCATGTTGATCTCGTTAAGTACTTGGTGAAGAAAGGAGCTAGTCTTTCTGCAAAAACCAAAGCAGGCTTGACCCCTGTGGATCTTGCCACTGGAGAAGAAATGTGCTCAATCTTGGTTGAAGCTGAAAAGTTATCTAAACAAGTAGCAGATACAAATGCAAGAAGGAAATCGGAGGAATCTGATACGAAGCCATCTTCTCATGAAAATAGCCAGATTTCTGATGAAGTTGCTGAGAATTCAAAAGTGGGGAAGGATGAGAATGTGAAGAGGAAGGATGCTGAAGAACAACCTAAAGAAACCCCTCAACCAAAAAGAGCGAAAGTAAAACTTAACCATCTATTAGACGGGGAAGATGAAGTGGACAATGAAGAGGAGTAATGGACATGTACAGTGTAATACACCTTGAATTGCCACAGCTGCACCTTCACCAGTGGGCTACTTTAGACATAATAGGATTCCTCCACAACTAGCCAGGAGTCAGACTCACATCGGGGTTTCATGTAGTCAAGTCATGCATCGGCAGTTTTGCTTTTAACTTTCCCTGATTTTTAGCCAACCTCTTTCGGTTCACTCTTATTAGTGTGGTTACTGCCTCAACTATCCTGTTGTAACTATTATATATTTAGATTAATATCATCCAACTTTTTTCCAAATCACTAAGAAAATCGTCGGAATGAGCAAGTGTTCAACTTTTTCCCCAGATCATAGCTATGGTTTCTCTGTTTTTTCCGTTTACTGATGTCAGTGATTAAATATGATGTAATAAAGTTGATCAGGGGATAGATTTTATGGAAGCTGCACCTGGGATTAAAGCATTGACAACCTCCGAAATTCTTAAGGGTGACACAAGATATTGGTGCAATGGGGACCGATAGTTAGCCATGATTTTAAGTGATTTCTGCAATTTCTGAGTTTTTTTCTTTTCCCCTCTTTTTTAATTGATGCGATAGAACTCTATATTACAGATATTTTGAATTACTTCTAGTAAACTTTGAAATATAGATGCACTTTGGACTGTAAGGAGGATTAGACTCAGGCCCCTAGAAAAAATAAGGCTCCTCCCGCCTTTGTCCATGCTTTAAAAACCCACCATTTCTTCATGAACAGACTCCATATATGTTCTCAAGTATGTTCTTCTCACGAATTTTGTGTATTTCGATCACCCTACACATAATTAGTATTTTACTTATAGTGGAAGACTATCCAGTGATTGTTTCCTGTAGATTTGTGCTTCTTCAATGGACTGTTTAATAAGGAATTTTATTGAAATATGAAAGGAAGAGAAGCATGTTGGAAGGATTATTAATACTCCTCTGTAACGCTTACATTTTAAATCTTTGAAAAACGTGCTTTTAAGCTTTTTTACTTTATTATTAGATAAAATAATTTAAAAATACTAAAAATACTTTTCAATTTTTTTTAAATGATAAAATAGTCATATATAGGATCAAAGGCGTTATTTTGAAATTTTGGTTAAATGATTAATTTTAAAAATAAGGAAATTAAATGTGCATAAAAGAAATATAAAGAAGTATATTCACTTGTATGTTCATTATTGTTTTTTACTTCAAATAAAAAATAAAAGGGGTTTTAAAGTGACAAATGACACAAATAGTGGTGATTTGAAATCTCTACTATTTATTACTAAAGCTTTTGTATACTTTTTATTTATTAAATCGCTACCATAAAATTGTGTATATTTACACAATTAAAAACCTACGTTTATCAATATCTCACTAATTTTGTATTCTTAGCAATTTTAAACTACTGCTAAATATAATTTTAACAACTAAAAACTGCTATTATATATCTACAATGTTAAAGTGGGAACTCCACTTTTGATATCATCTATAATTACACCATTGAAGCATTTTAATACTTTAATTAAATTGATAAAACTTAACTTACCACTTCTAACATGTCTTATACCCATTCACACCATTTTCCATAAATTTCTCGAGATATGTTCTAATTTATCATTGCTAAGCAAATTAATTCTTAAAAAAGAGTTCAAGAAAAACTAATTCATGAAATATTATAACAAAATCACATATTGGGATTGCGATTTTCAAAAAAAAAATCGCATGTTAAACATATAATTTCATTTTTCAAATCGCTCAAGCAGCTTTGCTCTGGACTAAACTCATACATTCAAATAAGCTTTTTTGCCTTCTCTTCGCTCTAGACAGGAGCACTAGTGGACACGAGGAGGGAGTAAGTGAAGTGTGTCATTCATAATGGAAAGAAAGACGCCGCTACTTCGCCTCTTTGTTAGACCGTCAACCCAAACACAGTGGACAAAAAAATGCATCATTTATGCTATAAGTGTGTATAGAAATTGTGTGCAAAGAGAAAGAAAGTGAATATACGATTTGTTTGGAAACTTATGCCTGCGTGGAAAGAGAAAGAAAGTGAAGAAGTAACATGTCGAAGATGCAATTTGGAAATTAGAAATCGCGTGTTCAACATATAATTTTTTTGTTTGACAAAATCGCAGTCTTAACCTACAATTTTACTATGGTATTTAATAAATTAGTTTAATCAGAATCCTTTTATGAAATTATTTTCCAAGACACATATCTCTAAATTCTTCATTTCTTACACTCTGTGCCCACATCTTTCACTATCGGCTCCATCTATTACATTACAAGCTACTGTTTCCATTCCACTTTTTTTTTTTTTCTCAATATTAGTGTAACATTTACACATACATTGCTGCGATATGCGAGGTCTGCTAGTATCATCAACAATAAGCCACTGGAACAAAAAATTACCCTAGTGGGAAGTACTAAACGCGAACGCCTTTTGCATGCTAAAGGGTTCGAACGATGGCTAATCAACTTTTTCAAGCAGTGCAGTGCCGGCAGATAGATGTGACTATGAATATTGATGGTGATGGCCGGCCTATTATGGATAGCACAAACAGTTGAAAAGAATGTGAGTGCTATTGAGATTTTGTTATTGGTTTGGTAGTATCGCATTTCCTAATTAATATTAGGAATGTTTTATCTGCAGGTCTTTCTGCATCTCCTCTTTGACTGGTATACTTTCTTACGGACACCGGCATGCTTTTCGCCTTCATGGATGGGGTTTACAGAGACTAATGATATCGGGATGAATTTGGGTTTTATGAGAAGCTTCAGATTGTCCCCTAATGCACCATGCCCTTGTTAAACTTGGTGACAACCATGATACGATTGCTTAACACTTGCGTAGGTCTAGCCTAACGTATGAATGTCTGTCCTGTCACCTGTGTTAGGGTCCTTTTGGCTGAAGATTGTGATTGTGATCCTTGTTCTGATTCAAGTCTTTTAGTTTTCACATTTGGATATTAAAAAACCTTCAAGCATTTCTGCATTTATGCAAGCAAGAGAGATTAGATTGTTAATAACTTGATAAGCTTTATTACGATGTAGTTTTTACTTAGTAGAGTGTTCAATCTCGGTTATTGAATCATATAAACCCCATATAAATTCGTTTATTCTCGATTATTGAATCATATAAACCCCGTATATTTTCTATAATAAATTTTTAGATGAAGTTAAGTAAATAAGAATCTACAATAATTTTTAAGTTGTAGATGACCTGATCTCGCAGATTTCACTATTTTCTCATTAACATTGGATAGCCTAAAACTGAAAAGCATTAATAAGTGTTTAAAACCGTTGATGCTTTTCTGCTTTCAAGCTTCTGCATGCGGAGAAATCCTTTTTAATGGCTAAGAGTGCCAATACATATTAATTAAAAGATTTGAGTACAAAGCAAAGTCATGGAGTCATTGACCATTGGGCTCCCCAACCACAGATCATTATATAGAGAGAGAGAGAGAGAGAGTTTCATCGGCTGTTATTGGAAACTTACTGCTGTCATTTTTCCTCTAATAGAATTAGAATTATCCAGTATATAATATGGTATCGGTAGGGTAAATCTGTGCAAATATAGGATTTTAAGGACGAGGATGGCAAATTATGAGTATGAATCCAATTTTCTCGAAATTATAATAACTCGTGGGACGGCGGCATCAAATTTCTGGGAATCGAAAACCCTTAAGCCACATTATTTCATCCAATTTTCACTTACCGAACTTTTATATGTATATATATAAGAACACTCTGGATTCCTAGAAAGACCCTTTTTTTTTTTCTAGTCTCTACATTCGAATAATGTGGACCTTGAACCATCTAGCAAAATAGAAAAGACTGATAGGTTGTTCTTCATGAACCAAAACTGAACAGCCAGCCAAGAGATCCGACCTTCCGTGGAAGCATAACCATACTATAAGAAATTCAAGTAAAAAGGGAGTACTAAGAAAAGGACCATGGGAGCTTTTCTATGGACACAGATCATTTGCCATCGCATGATCATGAATCCGTTCGTGTCACCTTTCTTGACAGCTTCATCAATTAAAGGGAACCAAAATACATAAGCACCGTCCACTAAAGCGAAGGGTCATCACATTAATGGCCAGGCTTGATGAAACGTAGAATGCAAATATTTTGTTTTGTTTTTTTTTTCTTTCTTCAACAGAGGCATGGATGGCAATATTTAGACAGGCCACCTCTATGCACACAAATTTCGCGACAAAACTGATGCATCCCTTAGGTAAAACTTGCTCGATTTAGGAAGCCCAAGAACTAGTCTTACTAGAATTTGAACCCCTTACGCAGTTCACCTCGAAAGCTTGTAAACATGAATGATTACATAGTTGTGATTAACAGAAAGAATTCGAGTACCCTTGTTTCACCTCAGTATATCTTATCCAAAGTTACTCTTTCTCCCATTGAACTAGCTCTTTTCATGCACCAGCACAGGTGCACATAGAAGCTGGAGGTGCATAGATTCCGATCTGACAACACTAACAACAATGTCAAATTGGAAAAAGAAATTAAAAAAGAAAAGAAAAAGCACTTCATGATCTTCTTTTGAAAAAATTCATTGAAAACCAAGAACTACACACTTGATTCCCATTGGGAATTATCAACTATAATCCAATAAAATCAGAAAAGGAAGCGACACAAAGTTTAGAACAAATGATCAGGAAAAATACAAGTATGCTCAAGCAGTAAATTGATACTCATCAAAACAAATCTCTATTGGTGCCATGAGTACAGCCACCCTTAGTTTGTAACATTAGTTCAACTGTTGAAAAAAAGAACAGGAGTAATTTTTCACAACCTGTGCCACTCAAGGAACACTAAACATATACACATCCCATAGAAAAATTTTGACCAGGTAGCCCTAGGCCACCAATGCACCAGCAAATAAATCAGTAAAACCCAGATTAAATAATAAAAAATACAAAATCTCTGCACCGATTACATAAAAAAAGCCTAGTAACACAGCAAAGGGAATATAGCTCCCCAACATTAACAAGCGATCTTACATTGTATCCACCTGATAATGACCCTAAGCCAGAAATTTGCAAAAGTCTATAGCAAAAGATACATAAAAGGATTGTTATTCAAAATTCCAGCAACTAGTCTATACTTCATGCCTTGATGCAACTATAAGCAGAGATAACTTCATGTATGTCGAATACAGCCCTGCGTAGCTCATGCTACCTCATATCCTGCGCCTCTTAGGGAGCCGACATCCATTATGCGCTTTTCGAGTTGTATCTTCAATATAAACAATTGGGTTCTGATCTCCTCGAGAACTCGAAAATCCATCTCTCCAGCCCAAGATTGCTTGTTTTTTCTTCCTAAAATGAGTAAAACCTTTTACCTTCATCACAACCGATTTCAAACCTAAACTTCTTGACAAACGTCCAATGTGTTCTGCTGTAGCTTCAGCAGCATAGCGAGATGCTCCTCCTTTTGCTGCTGGCAAGCATCCAGACGAGGCACCAATCATCTTATTTCCCTTGGAATCAGTCACAGTAACAAATGTATTGTTCTTCAAGAGTTTAATGTGTACAAAATCAACATCTTGCTCAATGTAACGATTTTGGGGCATGCTTAGGTAACCTTTACTGTCTTCCTCTATAATTCCCCTGACAAAATCCATGGTGCTCGATCCCCTCCCGGTCTCTTCTTCCTTACAAGTTGTAGAGTGGATCGCTCTGGAAAAACCTAATGCATAAGGACTGCAAACATTTCTCTTCAAGTTCATGGTCTCGACATCCCTGGAACCAGTTACAAAAGCACCTTCACAACCTGCAACATCGAAATGATAGAATTTTCCACCATTACCATATGTGGGTGACTAATTTCCAACAGAATTAACTAATTATTTCCAAGGAAACAGTATCAATAGTCAAGAATCTGAAATTTCCCTCCTATTCAAGGACTACTAACATTTTTTGCAATATTGTCAATAAAAATAATGTGATAATATGGGTCTTTCCAGTCATATTCTAGACCATAAGTAGTCATAAAAACTTGTAGAAATAACAAGCTGTGCTACGCACTGCTAAATTAGATTATAAACAAACTGTTGAGTTATAAGATGAAAGTTACGAAAGATGGAAGTTTTGACTGACAAACCCATAAAAGTAATATGTGACCTGAAAGAAAACATTTCAATACAAAAGCCAGATATTTCAGACAGCAGAAGCTAAAATAGTGAAAATTTATCAAAACGTATAAGAGGGCCTACCCTCCTACAGCGAAGAGCTTCCCAGCCGGGTGGGGATACAGGGAGAAGGGATGCATGCGTTTGCAGACTTACCCTCACAAATCAACGTACTTTAAGAACCTGTAACCAATGCCAGGAACAGGAGGATGAATCCCCACTGCCGCCCCCAAATGAAAATTTTGTAAAATTATCCTAGAAATTATAAAATTTTCTTAATAATATTGCTTCTTCTTTTTTTTATCATTTCCTTACCTATTGATCCTCTAAAATTCAAATTCGCGACTCATCATTCCTCAAGAAAAATCCCGCATCCACCAGTACCCGGCAACATTAGGAAGGAGTACAAAAAAGATCACTAAAATCCAAATTCTACAAATAAAAAACCCTAAATCATAGAACAGAAATGACTAAATTTCCGCACATTCATTCGCAAATCACACAGTACGTTACATTGAACACACGACTGAGCTATACAAATCAGTTTTTTTCTATTGATATCACCCCAAAAATCTCGATTCAAGAGAAGGCAAGGAAAGAGATTGAGAAAGAAGATGAACTTGCCTGAAGAAGTGTATGATCTGGAGGGCAAAAGCCCAAAGCGTCGGAGTAAAGAAGAAGAAGAAGAGGAGGAGGAGGATGAAAAGCTTGGTTTAGTCAGTAAGGAGTAGACGAGTGAACGAGTATGACGGCTCGCCGTGAAAATGGTGCTCATCTTCGTCTTCTAGGGTTTATCAAGGGTTTCTGAGCAGTTACACAGCAACGTTTAGACTTTGGATAGGAGAAGAAAGCTTCTTTTCGGATCCGGGTTCGGGTTTGTCGGAGATCGGATATTAAAATTAGATTTCTTCTCTTACCTTTCTCGGGATACCGCAGCTCAACTTTGTCAGCAAGAATATACTAAAATAATATATTTTTTAAAATTTTTTATAAAATAATAATTAAAAAAATTATTTTAAAAATAAAATTTAAAATAGTGAATCCGAAATTCGTATTCAGTTTTCCTTAAACCTATTTTAAAATAATTTTTTTAAATACACTATTTCTTAATTTAAAAAAAAAATCATATTATTCTTTCAACTTTGTGTTTATTTGTAATTGCTAAAGTTTAATTTAAGCAAGGGTCATTCAAGAATTTGATATTTATATTAATTTAATTAATAAATTTTATTAAAAATTTGATAATCAATATATTAACTTGAAAAGTTATTTTATATATATGGTATAAGCACCGTTATTTAATTATATAAATATGTATATTACATATTGTAAATTTATATAACTTTTGATGGTTTTCTATGTTTATATTTAAGGATATGCCCGTTTGAAAGAATTACAATTCTTTACACTATAAAGTGTCAGGGGTTATATAAAATTACATTGAGTTATGCAATTGCCTTCACTAAAAATTATTCTTCACTTAAAGAACAGGGTTTCTGAAAATCGTGATTTAAAAAAAAAAAAAAAAAGCCTTATAAATAGCCGAAAGTTATTAATAATAAAACGGTACAAAATATCAAAAGGAAAAATGTAGATCGTCTGTAGATATTGCGGATGAAAATACACATAATTATGAAATGGCCAAAAGATAATACTATTTTTTTTTTATAAAGATAATTTACAAAATGTATTACTAATAAAGATGTATAAGTGACAAATGCGTATGAAATTGCATGCTATGTTTCTAGAATTTCTCAACTTTCTTTTTCTAAAAAAATCCTTTGTTTTTTTATGTATTTCTTTTTACTTGTGTCTTTCTAATAAAGTGCAAAGAAAAAAAAAGCATAAAAGGAGAAAAAATAAATCAAAAGACAGTGAAGGGGGGAAAAAAAAAAAGGCTGGCATTTTGGTAGTTTTCTAATTAAAATCTGTCGTAAGTTTTTCTCCTTTATTTTCTTCAAATTTTTTGTTTTTATCTTTTTTGGGTTATGAACAATACCCAAAAGGAAAATCAATTTTGGAACAATTATCACTTGAAACTCAAAAGTCCACAAAACCTTTTGTTTCTGAATAAGTCAGTGCCAAAGCTAGAACTAATTCTCCTAATGGATTCTGACATTTTTTCGTAACTTTTAATATTTTTTCCCCCAAAAGATTGATAGTGATTGAAGATTTTTCTTTGAACTTAATCATAGTTGAGTATTTCACATTAGATGTAGAAAATCTAATATAAAATTAGATTAGGGATGTTGTATTTTTGCGGATAAGCTAAATTAGTTTTTATTTTAAATGTTATTTATTTTTTATATTATAAACACCCCATTTTTTACCCTAATAATTAATAAGGATCAATTTTCAATTTTTTTTTCATTTTTTACAATTTTTCTTCTAATTTAGAAAAAATAGGAAAAATATTCAAAAGAATAAAATAAATAGGGAAAATATATCAATTTTGGAAAATAATTGTAGAAATAATAATAGGAGTTAAATAATTTTTACAAATTTTTTGAATTTCAAAATAATACAAAAATAATAAAAATAGCATTGCATATATACAAATTGCAAAAAAAAAAACGAATAAGTGGGCTAGCCCAATTGGTCCGAGCCATGACCGTGCAAGCGGGGGAAGGGGGTCAAGTCGTGGGTTCGAAACGCAGGAAAAGCAGATTCCGTGTTTTGCAATTTTTTACCTTGCCTAGGACACATGTCAGCTCATGATTGGACGACATAACGCACGTGCTCGGCATGTGATCTTCTTCTTCATCTGAGATCTTCACCGACGAGCTAGAGAAATGGAATTCGGCCGTTTTGATTCGTTTTTTTTACACAAATCCACTAAATCTTTCATTAAAACAAGATAAACATCATCCAAATGGAATCAAATCGCAACAAATAGAAGGATTTACACAAATCAGAGATGGTTTTCAACAAAAATCTAATTTGTGCCGATTGGAGGAAATTCGATCTTATCCCGCTTGGTTTTCAACTCCTATAAACAGAGATCGAGGGTAAGAAGCTAAAGCATAGATCAAAAGTGAGAAAATAAGAGAGATTGAAGCCTCGCCGAAGTTCTTCAAGTCTCGACCGCCGACCAAGCTTCAAACCGCCATTAGGAAGCGTTTTTGGAGAAATCCACCACTACTATTGGATTCCCCACCCTCGAAAAGCTAGAAAATAACCTCTTAACCTTCTCGAAAGTCGCCGGAACGCCACCACCGAGGAAGCTCCAACCGCCGTGCTCGATCTGACGTGCGCACCATACCCAGATCCAGGTAAGTCGGATTTTTCAATTTTTTTATTTATTTATCGTATTTTATTTATTTATTCATTTGTTAGTTATAATTCAGAAAAAAAAATATTAGGAAAATGTTAGAATTTAGATTAGTATTTTTAGGTTTAGTTTAGGATAGAATAAATAATAAAAAATCATAAAAAAAATGTTGGAAAATAATAAATAAATAATAATAATATTAGAGGTAGGTTAATCATAAGGAAATAAAAATAATTTTTATCACATGGAAAAATCCTTTTCTTAAATAAATCCAAAATTAGTTTTTCCTTAAATTAATTTTTTCAAAAAATAAAATAAAATAAAATAATCAAGCTTAAGCTTAGATTTTTTTATTTCCAGAAAATGCTAAAAATGATAAAAATGTAAACCAGATGTATCTTCATAATTAAAATTAACAAACCCATTAAAGTTTTTCATGAAAAGCGAACTACAGATTATTTGATCATGAATAGCAGGTACGTAGGCACCTATTTAGGGTAACCCTAAAAAAAGAATAAAAAAATCATTTTCCATATTAGAATAAGTTGCTTTTAATAAAAAATAATAATAAATAACAATAAAAGACATTAGGATAGGGTTTAGATTTCAAAAGAGTAAGGTGGTAATTTTAAGGTTTTAATAGGTTAGCCTCCGAGTCCAGCAACTCTAGTTTTCCCTTTCCTCTTTCACAAAAATGAAAAGAGGAAACTCCACTAACTAGTTGCCCAAATTAGGATTAATCTGCTCAATTAGTCTTAATTCAATAATATTTCCCAACTTTAGTTGGGTGGTGACTCCAAAATAAAATGAAATTCCTAGTTCAAGTTGAGGACTTATATTATATAAGCATAAGGTATAGTATAAATCGAATTAGGAATGAAAATGAAAAATAAAAAATTAGACTCAACAAGATGGCGACTCTGCTAGGGAACACTCCCTAGTAAGCTAGCCACCTGAACCTCCTGAAATCACCATTTCAAAAAATGTCTTTTTGGTTTGTTATATTGTTGTTAACCTTTCAGGGATTTAACTAGATTTAGGGTTCAGTTATTTACTTTTACTGTTGAGTCTGCATGCATATAATCGTGTGAATAGATACGGTCGAACCCGGGCCATCTTAGGACCCTAAGACGAGGGGCCATTGTGTAGGTTTCAGGCGAAGTGATATGATCACCATTCAGGATTGATTAGGCTACCCCACCCAACGCTTTGATATGGCCTGAGATCTATTTCTTCGAGAATGTAAGAGGTCATAGAGCTTGGGGACTTGTTAGAACCCACCTATTTGCGTACATGAAGTCATGGGCTAGCAATTGATTAATGATGTAATACTTTTGTTCTATTCTTGGAGTTTAAATGCATTTACTTGTAATAACATCATTTGTACTTTGTAAAAAAGTTTTTGTAATTGGGATTTCTATTGTAATAGATGGCTAGTTCTACAGTCAATCGCCTCCTCCGCAAAGAGATCCGGGTTTGAAAACCTCTGGATCCAAAGTTGATACTGGACCATTGGTTTACTCTGTACAACCTCGAGGAGCAGACCTCCATCCAACAAAAGATAGGACCCATCCTTTCACTGATGAAGATGGAAATGAAATTACCTCTGATACGGGCTATCCTCCATCTATGGGAAGTAGAGCCCGCAGCTTTTTTCATTGGGCCAAATGAGATCACTCCCACTCTGGAAGAGTACACCCAACTTCTGCAGGCCTCATCACTAACCAGCGAGGTGTATGTGCTAGACCTTGAGGCTAGGCCAGCCGGTATTTTCAGTAGACTTCTAGGTATTCGCAAGTCGGCAATTAACCAGGCTTTGGCAAACTGCAATGGATATTACATACGGATAGACGAGTTAGAAGCCTGGTTCATAGCTCGGGAAGATGACAGGGATAAGAAAGACATATTATGCGGGGACCCTAAGAGCTACAAATAGAGAAGGGTGAGTGCTTTCATCCTGACAGCCTTCGCCACCATACTCTTCCCCACTGGAACCTTTTATGTCCATTACAAAGTCACAGAGCCAGTGGCCCAATTCTTGGAAGGGAAATCTTATATCTCGGATCTACTGGCTAAACAGATTTGGAACTTGAACTTTGTCAAAAGGAAGGGCCACGGGATCTTCCGCTCAAACATCAACCTCATCCTGATCTAGTTTGTGAGCTACCTCAATGTTTTGGGTTGAACCTAGTCTGGAAATCTTTAGCCCAACAAGTGGACCTTGTGGACTCATGTATACTGCCCAACGACCTTACTAGCCACTGTTGGGTAGAAGTGCTCAAGAGTTTCAGTGCCGACGACATCCTGTGGACAGCTAGATGGAGTTGCTACAACAAAGTCATCCTAACCTGCGGAAACCTTCAGGCCGTTCCTCTAATCAGTATCAATGGATGTATAGGTTATCACCCAAACTCAGTGGTTTGCCAGTTCGGTACCATTCAAGACATAATTTATCGGCCATCACTAGAAGCAATCACGTTCGAATACTAAGACCCGAATCTGCTGGTAGCCGAGAAGTTCGCCAAGCTAGCAAAGGTCAAAGCCTTATAGGAAGCCCGAATCAAGAGCCCCAACATAAACCTTAGAGACCTAGATGGCAAAGTAGGCAAGCACCGGGCCACTAGGGATTTCGTAATCCACCAGCTATATCAAACAGGAGAAAAGGCATACCAAGTCCCGAATATCACCCAACCTGAGCCAGACAAGGTAGACCCAGAGCTAAGAACCTATTTGGAACAAGTCAGGGCTCGGATGGAGGTATACTTTGAAGCTGTGGACTACAAAAAGGATATCTAGAAGGGTAGATTTAAAGAGTCTGATCAAAGGAGCAAGGCCTTAGAAGCTTAGCTAGAGAAGACCCAAGCTAGAGTTAAAAGAGCTGGAAGCCATCATCAGCGAAAAACTAACGCCCACGCAGCAGAAGAAGAAGAGGACTAGGAAATAGATTAGCATTGTACTTTTACTTTTTCATTTTTCAAGTATCGAACTCCAAGTTTCCAATATTAATAAAAATAAAGTTTCAGTATTATATCCTTAATCGATTGTTGGCCCTTTTATTTTAGCATCTGTGTGGCACATGCATCATATTTACATACATGCATTAAACTAAGAAAAATGCGTGCCAAGTATCAAAAATAACTCCTAAACAACCGAACCCTCCAAGGAGCCCAATCCGTACCCGCTCAAAGACCAAAATGGTAAACAGTAGCAACGACGACGACAACCACAACAACACCAGCACTAACACCGCCTCAAATCTTAGGATCATATCCCTGGAATAAACAGTTCAACAATTTGTTGCACAAGTCCACCTCCTAACTAAGAGTATTGGCCTCCTTCATACCATCCAACCGACTTGGGAAGAACACTCAAAGGCAAGAAAAGGAAAAGCAGTAGAGGGTCAGCCTCCAAAATATGAAGAGATCAATTCCCACCTCAACCCGGCATTCGAGTATGAACCAAGAGTCAACCTCGGTCTAACATCGGATGACATAAAGAGGGAGATGGAGGATAGGCAAAAGGAGATGGAAAGGAAACTTTTTCAATAGCTGGCTGATAAGATGAAGACAATAGAGGGACCTAATGGTTTTGAGCAGGTAGGGATCACTAGCTTACCAGTGTATGGGGAGGAAGTGTATCCAGAGAAGTTCAAGACCCTAGAATTTGAAAAATATGATGGCACTAGATGCCCCAAGATGCATACAAGGCTGTGTGTACGAAATATGAGCAAGTATGCCCAATACGACCAGCTCATGATCCAGACCTTCTAAGACAGCCTTACAGGCCCTGCCCTCGTCTGGTATGCACACCTAGACTTCAATCAAGTCAATACCTGGGAGAGACTTGCTCGAGCATTCTATGACCAGTACAAATTCAACATCAAAGTTGCCCCTTCGGTAATTGATCTAGGAAGTCTCCGAAAGAAACACGCTGAGTCTTTCAAGGAGTATACTCAGCGTTGGAGAGCTAAGGTTGCTAGGGTAACAACCCCAATTTCTGAAAAAGAGTTGACATTCATCTTCGTTAACACACTGGATAAGATTTACTTCTCACATCTGGTAGGCCAGACATCATATAGCTTTGCAGAAGTAGTGGCAGCAGGGTGCCGAATCGAGAATGTCATCACGTCAAGAAGACTCCCAACATCGGACCCTCCTAGAATCACATCATCATAAAGGCCCCTAAGGAATAACAAAGCTAAGGAGTCCACCGTCAACACGGTTAACTCCGGTAAAGTGGACAAAGTTGGGACCTGCGTGACATTCCAAACCACGAGTGCCCCAATCCAACAGTCACTAATGAATCACACCCAAGCCACCAAGGTCTTAAGACAATTCACTCCAATCCCGATCATGCTCAACTAGGTCTTCAATCGGTTGTGAGCAGATAATTTGATCAGCTTCAAGATCCCAAGTGATTGGTACAAGCCTAGAAATTTTGACTCAAGCCTCAAATGTGATTCTCGTATGGGCCAAGAAGGGCATTCCATAGATAGATGCTGGAGGCTCCAAAATAAGATTCAAGATCCGACTGACACCAGAATAGTGCAGTTGGACTTTGTCAATACACTAGCACCCAATGTCAACACTAATTTGCTGCCCAACCACAAGCCCACTATTAACATGATCACATCCGAAGAGCCGAACTCCAAAAAGTCCCCAAAACAGCAAAAAGCAACAGTGCAGCGAGAACGTCACCTACACCAAGCCTCAGATGAAACCCTTAAATCATAGATCAAGAAAAGATGGCTAGTTGGAGACCCAACGGTCGGTACCTTAGGTGAATCGTATGGGAAATTTGAGTATCTGGTAAATTACTCTTTCACTCCGATCGAGTATGAGCCACCTAGCGGATGGGGGCCCGAGTTTGAGAAAGAAGACAACCCACCAGAAGAGGGGGAGAAGTCCATGAACATGATTAAATCGGACCAAAAGTTGATAGTCATAAAGTGCTATGAAGGACAATCTACTAAGGTGCAAATTCCAAAGAAGAGGTATGTATTCAATGTCCCAATACTCGCAGAGAGGTATAAGGTGGCATCATTTGACTATCGGGCTCTCGATCAAGAAAGACCCCCTATCGTAAGAGGAATCACCCATTCTAAGAGAATTTATGACCTAAAATACAAGATCTTAACCGAAGAGCCCAATGCTGAGGTAGGGAAAGAGGAAGAAGAGGGGCTCTCTGCATTTACGAAGATAGTTAAGGCAAGCGAATATAAGATCATAGAACAACTGAATGAGGTTCTAGCTCAGATATCACTTATGGGCCTCCTCACAATGTTTAAGCCTCACAAGGAAGCACTCTTCAAAGTGCTCAAACAAATCAAGGTATCAGAGGGCATCGCAACAGAGAAATTGAGCTACGTGACAGATTCGATCTTCACCATGGACCAGATATCTTTCTCTCCCGAAGAGCTGAGAGAAGACAGAGATCAACATACAAAATCACTATTCATAGTGGTGAAATGCAACGACACAATCGTCTCTAGTGTACTCATTGACAATGGATCTTCTCTCAACGTATGCCCTTTGGCTACCCTCGACCTACTAGGAGTCGACCCGAGCAACATCAAGCCAAGCTCAATAGTAGTTAGGGCCTTCGATGGGTCTAAGAGAGAAATAGTGGGGGAAATCAACTTGCCGGTGGAGATTGGCCCATAGGTATTCAACATCTCCTTCCAAGTCCTCGACATTCCAAGGTCTTTCAATCTGCTATTAGGAAGGTTGTGGATACATACCACTGGAGCCATACCCTCAAGTTTCCATCAAAAAGTTAAGTTCATAACAAATGGATAGATCATCACCGTGCTGGGAGAGCAAGATTATGCCATCTATAAAGAGACCGCCATACCCTACATCGAGGAAAACGGTTCCGAAGACTTTAGTCTCTAAATATTCAACGAAGTGAATGTGGTGACTAGCAAAGTGGGCCATCAGTTTAAGGAGGGACAACAAGGGACGTTTAGACTAGGGTACGTTCCTACAGTACAGGAAGAGGCACAAGCAAGAGGTATCAGAGGCAAAAGGAAAGAGAAGCCAAGCGACACCCCGATGCATTTTCTACCCCTCCAGCAATCGTTCAAGCAAGTGACTATCGTTCAAGAGCCAAGGATAAGCGAAACCAACGTCAACGATGAAGGCCTGACCTCTTGCACATCCGAACAGAATCTAGCTCTTAACAATTGGTTCTATTATCCTATTAATACTGCTAGGTCAGCTCAAGGATAAGGAACAATTATTAAACAAATTTCTATTGTGGTTTTTTTTCGAATTCAATAAATTGCAATTCATTCCTTTTTTGCTTATATATACGTGCTCTCGTTTCACTTTACCCACAGATTCCCTACCGTCGAACATCAGGGACATTTTGCGTAGGTAAGTAATGAAAACACCGATATTGTTTCCAACCCTGTTGGGTCAGCCGTTGGAGGCGATGTCCTTGACCACGGAATAATACAAGAAAATTGGCAAAACATGAACAAAGTAGGATTTCAATAGACAAGCCGCTGGAGATAGTAAATCTAAGAAGCACTGAGAAACCTAAAAACCTCAAGATTGGGGCTAATTTGAGTGCCAAGCAAAAACACAAGATAGTCGAGCTGTTAACTGAATATGCAGATGTATTCGCCTGGTCATATGGCGACATGCTAGGATTAAACCATTCAATAATAGTTTACAAGCTTTCCACAAGGGAAGATGTCAAACCCAAAAAACAGAAATTGAGAAGATTTAGACCTGACATCTTACTAAAGATCAAAGAGAAAGTCAAAAAGCTACTAAAAGTGGGATTCATTAAAGTGTATGACTATCCGTAATGGGTAGCAAATATAGTCCACGTTCTAAAAAAGAATGGGAAAGTACGTGTATGTGTAGACATTGTCACTTGTGTCAAGTTTATGCAAACCGAATAAATGCTCTGCCTAAAGAGCTCCATTTGTTGTCTGCACCATGGCCTTTCTCCATGTGGGGAATTGACATCATCGGCCCAATCACTCCAACAACATCCAAAAACCACAGATTTATACTAGTAGCCATTGATTACTTCAACAAGTGGGTGGAAGCTTCATCATATGCTAGTGTCACAAAAGGAGTAATAGTTTGATTCCTGAAGAGGGACATAATAGCTCGATACGGAGTTCCTAAGTCAATCATCACCGACAACAGAACCAATCTCAACAACAAGTCGATGACAGATTTGTGTCAACAGTTCTACATAAACCATAGAAATTCAACTCCTTATCAACCTCAGATGAATGGGGCAATGGAAGTAGCCAACAAGAATATCAAAAGAATCATCGAAAAGATGACAATCACTTACAAAGATTGGCACGAGATGCTGCCATTCGCCCTCATGGCTTACAGAACCTCAATTCGAACATCTATTGAAGTTACCCCATATTCTCTGGTATATGATACTAAGGCAGTCTTACCAGTTGAAGTTGAAATACCATCCTTCAGAATTCTGTCAGAAGCAAAGCTAGATGAATCAGACTGGGTAAAGAAGAGGCTCGATCAGTTGAATTTGATTGATGAAAAAAGACTCACTGTGTTATGTCACAGCCAGTGTTAGCAACAAAGAATAGCCTGAGCATTTAACAAGAAAATGAGGCATCGATGTTTCAAAGAAGGAGATCTGGTGCTAAAGAAAGTTCTCCCGAATGCTCAAGATTCCAGAGGGAAGTTACTTCAAACTATGAGGGCCTATATGTTGTAAAGAAGGTATTGTCAGGAGGTACTTTGATATTAACTCAAATGGATGGTCCGGAATTGAGAGACCCCATTAATACAGATGTTGTTAATGGGATTTTGCTAATGTTTATAAATGCCAATATTCAGTACAAATTTCGTTGAGTCTAGTTTTCATTTCTTTTACAAGAAAAGTTAATGTCTCTGAATGATCGACAACTTCAACCAATTCTCATTAAACAAACATTCCTAAACACATTACCCATCACTTCACCAATGAATGATGAACATTGAAATGATAATGAATCTCAATAGATTTTGTGACATAATTCTACCTACTTTTAAGCATTAAACCTAATACATTAATAGGATAATACCACAATCACAAGAGCCATGCGCATAGGAAAGGAAGTGCATCAAAACTCTTAGCCTTGTTTTGAAGCAAGAGTAAGCAAAGGAGAAGCAAACCAACACGAAGGTTCGGTTGTTTGGTTGCTATCTGTGATAAATTGGTAAGCATCTTAGAATAAATGACCATCATTCACATATTATAAAACATCTCTTATCAAATCATTTGGCCCGTTCATTAGAAGCATTTTCAAAAGTATAGGTTAATCGACCCACAATGGGGCACTTTCTTAAACATCCTCTCTTAGGGTTAGCCTATAGGGGCACCTTTCGAGACGTTTCTTCCCGCTATAGGTTAGTCGGCCCTCAATGGGGCACTTTCCTAAGCATCCTCTCTCAGGGTCAACCCGTAAGGGCACCTTTAGAGACATTTCTTCCCCAGGGTCGCGAGTCTAAGAAGACACTTCCCACTATATGTTGGTCAACCCACAATGGGGCACTTTCCTAAATATCCTCTCTCAAGATCAACCCATAGGGCCACCTTTCGAGACATTTATTCCCCAAGGTTGCAATTATAAGAAAACGCTTCCCACTATCGGTTAGTCAGCCCATAATGGGGCACTTTCCTAAACATCCTCTCAGATTTAGCCCATAAGGGCACCTTTCGAGACATTTCTTCTCGCTATAGGTTAGTCAACCCACAGAGGAGCATTTTCCTAAACACCCTTTTTCAAGGTTAGCTCATAGGAGCACCTTTCGAGATCCTTATTTTTCAGGGTTGCAAGTCTAAAAAGGCGCTTCCCACTATCAATTAGTTAGCTCAGATGAATACTTTTCGAATCTACAGATTAGTTAGCTCAGATGAGCACTTTTCGAATCTGTCGATTAGTTAGCTCATAGGAGCACTTTTCAAATCTATCATTTAGTTAGCTCATAAGAGTACTTTTCGAATCTATTGATTAGTCAGCTTGTCGAGTCTAATTTTTTATTTTTCATTTTCATTCCTAATCCGATTTATACTAGACCCTATGCTCATCTAATATAGATCCTCGACTTGAACTAGGAATTTCATCTTATTTTGGAGTCGCCACCAAAATGAGGTTGGGAAAGATTGAATTATGACTAATTGAGCAAATTAATCCTAATTTGGACAACTAGTCAACGAGATCCTCTTTTCATTTTTGTGAAAAAGGAAAAGGGAAAACCAGAGTTGCTGGACTCAGAGGCTAACCTATTAAAACCTTAAAGTTGCCATCCTATTCTCCTGAAATTTAAACCTTACCCTAATATCTTTTATTGTTATTTATTTTGTTATTATTTTTTGTTGTGTTTTTTTTTGTTGGTTAAAAACAACTTATTATAGCTATGGGAAATGATTTTTTATTCTTTTTAGAGTTGCCCCAAATAGATGCTTACGTAACTACTATTCAAGATCAAACAAGTCGTAGTTCGTTTTTCATGAAAAAATTTAGTGTGTTTGTTAATTTTAATTAGGAAAACACCTCGGATTTACGTTTTTATTCTTTTAACATTTTTTTTAAAAAATCTAAGCCTAAGCTTGATTATTTTTATTTTTTTTTTGAAAAAATTAATTTAAGGAAAAATCAATTTTGGATTTATTTAAGAAAAGGATTTTTCTAAGTGATTAATTTTACTTTTTTATTTCCCTATTATTAACCTACCTCTAATATTTTTATTTTTTTTTTATTTTTTATTTTTTTATTTTATATTATGTTTTATTATTTTTTAATTAATTTTTTATTATTTAATCTACCCTAAACTAACATAAAAAAATCTAAATTCTATCATTTTTCTTAATATATATTTTTTATTTTATTATCATTTTATTATTATTATTTATTATTTTTATGATTTTTATTTATTTTTTGTTATGTATTCTATCCTAAACTAAACCTAAAAAAACACTAATCTAAATTCTAACATTTTCCTAATATTATTTTTTTAATTATAAATAACAAATAAATAAAATTCGATAAATAAATAAATAATAATAAAATCGAAAAAAATTAAAAAATCAGACTTACTTGGCTCCGAATACGGTGCACGGGTCGGGTCGGATCGAGTCGATTACGGCGGTTGGAGCTTCTTGGTAGCAACATTCCGGCAACTTTCAAGGAGGTTGAGAGGTCGTTTCCTAGCTTTTCAAGGGTAGGAAATGCAATGGTGGTGGTAGATTTCTCCAAAAGTGCCTCCTAATGGCGGTTCAAAGCTTGGTCGGTGGTCGCAGCTTGAGGAACTCCGTTGAGGCTTCGATCTCTCTTATTTTCTCTCCTTTTCTCGCTTTTGATCCATGCTTTTGCTTCCTGCCTTTGCCCTCTATTTATAAAAGTCGGAATACTCCTCCGGATAAGCCTAAATCTTTGATTCGGTTAAACCCAAATTTTTTCATTTTTTAGATTCGATTTTATCTTAGAGATTTGATGCCGATTTGTTGTTATCTTGTGATTTATCTAGTTAAATCGGCTTTAGATTGATCAAAATCTAAAAGATTTGAAGAAATAAGGCGATTCCAGCTCCGTCGGACTCATGCCAGGCTCCTCTCGCGTCTGTTCAGCTGATCTGGGCTCGAGGAAGGGGATGATCATGTGCGAGGCATGTGACTCCTCCTGGCCAATCACATGCTGCCACCTGGCAGCTCGAGAGAAAAGAAGGAAAAAAATTGCACAGAGTGCCTGCGAGGGGATTCGAACTCCTGACCTCAGTCTTCTCTCACACGTTCCAAGTGCACACACAAGCCACCTGAGCTAGCCTAGATTTTAGTTTTATTTAACACGCAAATTTTATATACGTGTTGTATTTTTTATTATTTTTATATTATTTTAAAATTCTAAAAATTTGTAAAAATTATTTAACTCTTTTTCTTATTATTTCTACAATTATTTTCCAAAATTGATATATTTTCCCTATTTATTTTATTTTTTTGAATATTTTTGCTAAATTAGAAGAAAAATTGTAAAAAATGAAAAAAAAATAAAAAATAATTATTATTAATTATTAGGGCTAAAAATGGGGTGTTTACACAGCTCATAGGAGCACTTTTCAAATCTGTCGATTAGTTAGCTCATATGAGTACTTTTCGAATCTATTGATTGGGAGCACTTTTCAAATTTGTTGATATCAATTAGTCAGCTCATGAGAACACTCTTCAAAGACGGTTCTCCCTAAACAATCACTAGTCTAACTAAACGCTTCTGTTAACAAGTGCCCAGCTCATAAGAGCGCTTCCTAAGACTTCTTTTTAGGATTGTTAGTCCGATAGGACACTTCCTATTATCAGTTATTCCACTCACAATAACACTATCCTAAATAATCGTTGAGATGTTTCCTATCATCGATTAGTCAACCCATAGAGCACTTTTCGGGAGGATACATTACTTCAAATTGTCATGTTGTTTAAGACCAATTCCTGAACAATACCAGTCATTACAAAGCACTCATGGGATTATTAGCTCATGGAGCATTTTCCTACTAAAGACCAAATTCCAGATAACCAGTCAAACCAAGGCGTTATCCATTCAGTCTAGAGGCCAAAAATAGCATCTTTTTTGTCGTTGTAGTTAAGTTTTCCAAAATTTACCACAAAGAAGGGCAGCTGTAAACATCACATTTTTTACCCTAATAATTAATAAGGATCAATTTTCAATTTTTTTTCATTTTTTACAATTTTTCTTTTAATTTAGCAAAAATATTCAAAAAATAAAATAAATAGGGAAAATATATCAATTTTGGAAAATAATTGTAGAAATAATAATAGAAGGAGTCAAATAATTTTTACAAATTTTTGGAATTTCAAAATAATACAAAAATAATAAAAACTGCATTGCATATATACAAATTGCGAAAAAAAAAAAAATGACTAAGTGGGCTAGCCCAACTGGTCTAAGCCATGATCGTGCAGGTGAGGAAAGGGGGTTAGGTCGCGGGCCGCGTTTTGCAATTTTTTGCCTCGCCTAGGACACGTGTTAGCTCGCGATTGGACAACATAACGCACGCGCCCGGCACGTGATCTTCTTATTCATCCGAGATCTTTGCCGATGAGCAGGAGAAATGGAATCCGGCTGTTTTGATTCCTTTTTTTTTTTTTACACAAATCCACTAAATCTTTCATTAAAACAAGATAAACATCATCCAAATGGAATCAAATCGCAACTAATTCAAGGATTTACACGAATTGGAGATAGGTTTCAACAAAAATCTGATTTATGCTAATCGGAGGAAATCCAAGCTTATCCCCCTTGGTTTTCAACTCTTATAAATAAAGATCGAGGGCAGGAAGCTAGAGCACAAATCAAAAGTGAGAAAAGGAGAAAAAATAAGAGAAATCGAAGCCTCGCTGGAGTTCTTCAAGCCGCAACCGTCGACCAAGCTTCGAACCACCACTAGGAGGCCTTTTTTTGAGAAATCCACCACCATCATTGGATTCTCCACCCTCGAAAAGCTAGGAAACAACCTCTTAACCTCCTTGAAAGTCGCCAGAACGCCACCACCGAGGAAGCTCTAGCCACCGTGCTCGATCTGACCCGCACACCATACCCAAATCCAAGTAAGTCGAATTTTTCAATTTTTTATTTATTTATTTATTCATTTGTTAGTTATAATTCAGAAAAAAAAATTAGAAAAATGTTAGAATTTAAATTAGTGTTTTCAGGTTTAGTTTAGGATAGAATAAATAATAAAAAAATTATAAAAATCATAAAAAATGTTGGAAAATAATAAATAATAAAAATAATAGAGGTAGGTTAATCATAGGGAAATAAAATAATTTTTATCATTTAGAAAAATCCTTTTCTTAAATAAATCTAAAATTAGTTTTTCCTTAAATTAAGTTTTTTCAAAAAATAAAATAATCAAGCTTAAGCTTAGATTTTTTTTCCAAAAAATGCTAAAAATGATAAAAACGTAAACCAGAGATATCTTCATGATTAAAATTAACAAACCCATTAAAGTTTTTCATGAAAAGCGAACTACGACTTATTTGATCCTGAATAGTAGGTACGTAGGCACCCATTTGGGGCAACCCTAAAAAAAGAATAAAAAAATCATTTTCCATATTAGAATAAGTTGCTTTAGTAAAAATAATAAAATAAATAAATAACAATAAAAGACATTAAGATAGGATTTAGATTTCAGAAGAGTAAGGTGGTAACTTTAAAGTTTTAATAGGTTAACTTCCGAGTCCAGCAACTCTAGTTTTCTCTTTCCTCTTTCACAAAAATGAAAAGAGAAAACATCGTTGACTAGTTATCCAAATTAGGATTAATCTGTTCAATTAGTCTTAATTCAATAATCTTTTCCAACTTTAGTTAGGTGGCGACTCCAAAATAAAATGAAATTTTTAATTCAAGTCGAGGACTTATATTAGATAAGCATAGGATCTAGTATAAATCAAATTATGAATGAAAATAAAAAATTAGACTCGACATATATATCTTTAACTTTGGTTTTGTGTACAACTTCATAAACTTATATATATTTTTAAGTATACATTGATGGCCCTTTTCCTTTTATAGTCTTCATCGATACAAGTATATATATCTATATCTATATTATTAAGTCAAAACAAAGAGTTTTAGATTCCATATTTGTCGATTACTATTTTACCTCTAACAATCATTTAAAAAAAAATTAAACCATGTGTCACAATTATGTAACTTAAATATATCCAAGAATAAAGGGGGAAAATTAAACATAATCTTTATTTTTATTATATTGTTCACATTTCTTTATTAATCATCGTCTCTTTAAATATATTTCATAACTTACCAATCTTTTCATATCTTTTATATATACATACATATATATTTGTTTGAAATAACATTTTTATTTTTACTATATATTGCCCACATTCCTCTCTAAATCTTCATTTCTTTTAGTATATTTTGTAATTTACTCTTTTTTTTAGTATGAACACTAATAGTAACACCATTAAAATAGGTAATCTATCTAATCCTTTTTTCTCCTCATTTCATTTTTCTTCTTCTTTGATATCTATTTTTAGTTTGTCCATATACTTAAAGTTAAACATGTCTCATGTATCTGTATATAATTTAAATGTTGGAACTTACTACAGAAGAAATAGAAAAAACATATAACATAATTAAATGGTGCTATTATATAATGTAACAAATTAAACAAGTTTGAACCAAAAGAAGAATTTCGCATTTTATTTGAGATCCAAATTTCAAATATGTAGTTAGCATCATTTATATATATCAATCTATATTATTAAAATACATAAGAGGATTTTTAGTGTCTTTTTTAATTTACTCGAATTTTCCTTTTATAATATTTATATTTCATATGATTTACTATTTGTAATTTTATAATACATGCTTTTGTGTTTTTATTCATTAAGGGTATATATGTCAATGACCTCATTTTGCTATTTCCACCAACATATAGTGTCATTAAATTTACCATCAATAATTCAAATCGTAAATCAAAATAAATCCCTATTCAATAGTTAATAGATATGAATGAGTTTTCATTTGGAAAAAAAAAATCATAATTTTATCATATTATACTTTAATATATATTAGATCATGCATTTCTCTTATTCATATTTTAGTTTTATGACATAATTGTATCATTCATTTATCATAATTGTGTATTTTTTTAATAATTTCTATATTATATGAAATTTTTTATGTCCGTTAAATATTTTATTACTTTAATATATCTTACTATTCTAAATCATAGTAGCTTTGTTATTAATGTTTAACGAGTGCTATTATATTTATGTATGTAATTGAAACTCTCAATTAGTACTCTCTCTTTTTTTTTCCAATTTATGTTTTCTTATCTAGTACAATGTTTTTAGTTTTGCAATTGATACAATGTGATTGGAACACCAATATTTAATTTGAGTATCCATATCGCAAGCGTGTCGTTGGCTATATATATATAGTATGTATGTATGTATGTAACTTCCGATAAAAATGAGGAAATCATAGCTGTAACGTATACCCTTCTAGTCTAGTAAAGAAGCATGTATAAAATAAAAGTTACTTTTCAGTTAGAGTGATTGCTAACACGATATGATAACACAAATATAAATACGATATAATTAAGTATACGATTATAGAAATAAAACATGAAACTAACATGATACATAATAAAAAAAATAAGATTAAAACATAAATAAGCACGGTTGTAATATAAACTAATTATTTATAGTCTTAAATTAATTATATGGATTCTTGGTACTGATATGAATATGATACAACATTGAGATATAAACCCAACCCACCAATATAAATTGTTGTCCTTGCTTTTGTAAATGGATTTGCCAAATATTATATAGGGGATATACATATTACTATTTTTTCCCCTTTTATACACGTTTGCTATTATTAGATAATATCAGATTTGGACCATTTAAAAACTTACTAAAAGAAAAGGCCTTTAAGCAGCCTTTTAAGCTATTGTAGTTTATGATAGCCTTTCAATTATGCTTTGGTATTTCTAAAGATACCATCAATGGAGAGTATGAACTGAGGACTTTTAGAATCTTGCCATATTTTGATTGATGTTATTTACATGTTGTACATCTCCTGATACATCAAGTTAGTCATTGTAAGGCTTGTGTAACTCTTGTCCTAAGTTATTGTTGTTGTTGTCCTTGTGTTTTTTTGTAATGTCTATCTTAATGTAATATTGTTTATAGCTTAATATTCATCCTTTTTTTCCCCTTTTCTTTCAGCTGAATAAATGGATGTGTAGCACTCCTAACACCTTATCACTTCTTAAGGATGTGGCATTGCAATATCGAGAATAAGGTTGAAATAAATAGCGATTCGATTGATTTATTATTATGGATATTTTAAAAAATATATATACTTTATAAGAAAAAATCATTCCTCTAATAAATAGAAGTTTCTTATTTATTCCTTATCAATAATACAATATAGGAGCGAGTTTTTGACAGAGAATAGATTGCTAGATGGGGCTTGGGTTTTACAAAAACCCATCCCAAGTTTGACCTGTGACGTTCCTTAGTTTTGGAAAAATCATTACAATGGTGATCAAGTAAAAGTCCATAGAGAAGGTCAGAAGTCAAATCCCATGAACCGATAGGCTACCTCTGAGCATAACAACAGGACGATATTATGTTTGATTCCAAGTTCAAACCATAATTTTGCTCCTCCAGCAGGGCGGCTCGTCCTCTATAATCCTGACATCATGCCCTGGTCATTGATCAGTGCATTTTCTTACATATTTTTGATAGAGTTCCACATACAAACAAATATTCACAAGCACCCTTGTACATAACTGCATAACAAAGTTAGATAACAAGTTGGCTCGTGGTTTTGTGAATTGATTGAGATTTGATGTTTTGCTAAGTTAATTCAATCATTTAATAAACTTAGTTTTGTTTTCATCAAAATCACCAATGAACCCATCGATTCAACAAGCTACTTGAAGAGAATGAGATGATTTCTCATCTCAAATTATATGTTTCGGTGTAAGATAGTCCTACATAAATTATGTCTGTTTATGTTAATGACTTAAAACAAAACAATGTCAAAATCATTACATGAACTTTGATCTTTTTTTCTTTTTATTTTATGATTGAAGTTTGAAATTGCTAGATATCTTACTTAATCAAACGTTTGCTTGTCATGTTTACTATCTTATCGGCACTTACTCTTTATGACTAATGATTATATGTCATGTCATCTTTTTAAAGGTAGTAGAAGTAATAAATTTGACAAGTAAAAATTCAATTAATAAAATGTTTGACAACTTTAAATTTTAAATGTAAAATTGAAAAAAAAAAACATAAAAATTAGGCAGTGCTTTTGACATTACCCCGCTCAAGACCCATTTGCTATTAATGTGTGGAGGTAGTTCAATTCAATTTAGTTTTTCCTATGAGTCAAGCTAAACCATAAAATACAATATGATTTTTTTTTTCTTTATCATATTAAATGAAAACACATAGCTTGCTTTAGAAAATTTTCCAAATTGTCAAACTTCAATTTGGTTTGGTTCATTTTATAACTTAAATTGTAATTTAAAATTTAAGAGAACTTACATGAGTGACATATAATCTCATATAATAAATATTATATTCTTTTAATAATATCATGTATTAGCACTATATGAGAAATCATATATGTAATTAAGAAATTTTGGGGGCATCTTCTTTTTAATGAAGTCATATCATATCATAATGTTAATAGAAAGCATACATAGGCAGTATGTTAACAATCTTAATTTATAGATACATTATTTAAATGAGGGAAAGGTGTATATTTAGTTTTCAATATTTGACACCTATTTTATTTAAGTCATAAATCTTTATTTATTTGTTTTTTTATTTGAGTTCTCATCATTTACAAAAACATGTAAAAAAGTCTTCCATTAGTGTGCTGTTTATTTTTTTGTTAACAATAACACATGTTGCTTTATGATATGTCCACGCAATTTTATTAAATAAATAATATAAGAAAATCTAAAAAAATAGATAAAGTAATTAAAACTTAAGGAAAATTTAGAAAAAATAATAATAATAGAAAAAATGAAAAAAAAAAGAAAAAATAATAAATATATATATGTGCATATATATATAATTTATTATTTTGAGTATATATATATATTTTTGTAAAAAAAATTAAAAAAAAATGTTCCTGCCTCTCAAAGGCAAAGGCATAGTTGAAAATTTTTTATTTTTAGTTTTTATTTTTTGCTTTTTTTTGAGTTTTTTGTATTTTTTTATTTTACTAAACTAAATCTATATAAATTTATATTAAAATATATATAAACACGCATATATTATTAAGTGATTTTTTTTATTTTTTACTTTTTCTTAATTTTTTATTACTTTATCTATTTTTTAATTTTTTATATTATTTATTTAATAAAATTGTGTAAACAAATCAGAATGTGACACATGCCACATGCAACAAAAAAACTAACAAGGTACTAACAGATGACTTTTTTAGCACGTTTTTGCAAATGGTGATGATTTAAATAAAATAAAGATTTAGAACTCAAATAAAAAAGTATCAAATATTAATCCTTTAAAGAAATGTTAGGATAGGCCAAACCCAAGTAAATAAAACCTAATTTTCCAAATCCCTTGATGGATCTTCATCAAAGACAAAATCACATTGGTAGATTACTTGATTGGTGTCCTTATCTCCACCATTCCAAAGTTCCTAAGCTCTGGCATGCATAAATTAATTACATTAATGATATAAACTTTGTTTCCATCTATAATGTTTGTGTAGAAAAGAGCCCTAATGAAGTGAGATTCTACCAAAAATTTGGCAGTACTTAATTTTGCAACTGTTTTTAGCCCTAAAACATATCCCAAAGTTCTAAGTTCTATGGGGGTGTAAAGACAGGGATGTGTTGAAAAGCCCCCAACATATTCACCTTTAGCCCTAGTGTTCCAATTTGACAAAACTCAAAGATTCACCATATCATCCCAATATAACTTGGTCCAAACCTCACTTTGGGGAGACCAATTTAGGATAATATTCATGAGAGAAGTAGATTTTTCCTTTGATCTATGGACTGCCTAAACTTTGACGACAAATATCATAACATGATTCAACCAACAATAAAAAATAAAAATATACTATCCTAAGGACATAACTATTAAGGTTTTTTTTTTTTTTGGTGGAATTTATTGATGTACCTAAGCAGTTCTTTAGTACACTTTCCATGGTTTCCTCCTCATTATTACAAGTTTTGGCAAATCGTTTCAAGGTATTTTATTTCCTTTTTACCAAGTTACATCTCGGTCGAAGGGCGCTAATCCCTTCATTTTCCACATCCTCTCTCTCTCCTTCTTCATCCTCAGTCCGTAGCCAAAACTCTCTCCATCCCTCCATGGACCTCCTCTCTCTCTCCTCACCATCTCCACCTCGTCTCCTCTTCCGTCAAAAACCTCCCTCCTACTCCTTTTCCTCTTTCTCACTCAAGCCCCACTCCCTTCCTTCCTTCTCTCTCAAAGCCTCGCGCCAAACCCTAAACCTTCCCAAAGCCCTAGTCCTCGACTCCTCCACTCCCCAAACTCCGGCAACCGCCATGAGAGGAGCAGAGTCGGACGTAATGGGACTTCTCTTAAAAGAGCGTATTGTATTCTTAGGTAGCAGCATCGATGACTTCGTAGCCGATGCGATTATCAGTCAATTGCTTCTTTTAGACGCTCAGGACCATACTAAAGATATAAAGCTTTTTATTAATTCTCCCGGCGGTTCTCTCAGGTAATTTTTAATTGTTCAATCTGTGTGTTATAACCGTCACTTAATTTTTGAAATATTGCATGCCGATGCAAAAATGCTCTCTGGATTTTGTGGAGCATTTTTATATGGATAATTAGTTATTTCATTAATGTGTAGATTCATACTAATGTGGTGAAATTTGAAAGTTGGTCTTCTGTTTTATGGCTCGAGCCAAGAGCCATGGTTATCGTTGATATCGTAAAGATGGCCTTTTTGTTTTTTTGGTTGTATTTTAAGTCAATTCAATGACCTGAGTTAGAGAGTGAAAAGTGGTGAGTATGGAGAAAAAAACTTGGTTGATTGAACTGTAGAAAGTCCTCAAGTTAAATTTCAATTTCATTTGGTATATGTAATAATGTGATTGGATTTATTGGCGATGATTGATAGGGGAGCAATTTTTAGACGTTAATTGATGTCAGTGGCAGACCCAGAATCTCAAACCAAGGGCAAGTTGCACGGTTTTCTTAACCATGGGGAGGGAGGTGAAGACAAGTCAATAGCATTACTTGGATCGCCCTCATAGTCCACCCTTTGATATCAGCATTCAAAAAAGGGGATAATTTGTTGTTGAATTTTGATGTAATGGAAGATCTCTTTACATGCAAATATTGTGATAAATTTATAGCTTTGGGGAAAGAAAGAAAGAACTCAGTAATTACCAAAAATAAAGAGCTTAGTAACTTATGCATTGTGTTGCACTATCAGTATGTGGTTACTGATGTTATTAAAGTGATGATTATTGCACTTTTCTTTTGTTGTCTTGTGTCCTGAGAGTTAGTGTTTAAGGAGGGTTAATGGCATGGTTCTTTCTTTTCTCCATGATGGAGAGAGAACAGGAGTTACCCAAAAAGAGGGAAAAACTGTTGGAGGACTGTTTAGAAATAAGAAAAGGTGTAGATATGACAGATTCTGTTATAGCTTAACACCAATTGGTACTTTTAGCTCGAGGAATCAAGGTGATCTTGCATTTGTGCTGATTGAGTTCGAGAGGATGGCAGCATTAAGAATGCTCTCTCAGATTCTATGGGGAGATATGGAATAGCATAATCTTTAGGTAAACTTGGATGGATGTTCTAATATCTCTGTCCATTGTTTATTAAGAGGATATTTTGCTCTTTTGATGTGGCAATTCAACGGTTTTAAAGTTTAAGTATATACAGCTTTGAATGTAATTCTTGATGAGAGACACGTGCTCGTATATAGCAATATGTTCTGTAGTATTTGGCAGTTGAATGTTAATTCATTGCAGATGGTCAGTTATTAGTTAGATTCTTTATGATAGGTAAGTGTTGTGCTGACAATTCTTGTTTTTACTCTCCTTTTTTTTTCGAGGAACATTTGTTTTATGGCCAACTGCAATTATAACTATTATGATAAGGAGGAATCAAACCCGATCCATCTCATTTTGAGATCAGAGTTTTTACTCTCCTTATATGAGACTTATAGCTTATTTGATTGACTTCATAAGGTTGGAAGTAGAATAGCCATTTCTTCCCTTTAAACCTATTCCTATTTGGTTGATGAAATAGCTATTTTATAAGATTCCCATTGTTGCGAAATGAGGAATTTTGATTTCTTGATAAGATGAAAGGAATAGCTACTCCTTGATCTTTTTTATCATATTTCCATATCTACCTATAAGATCCCAACCCATTAGTTATGGATTGGAATAACTAGTAAGGCTACACTGGTATTATTTAATATATTCCTAGTGTATTACTAATATCATTTTAAGTCCAACCAAACAAGTAATAGCTATTATATCTCTATTTTATTATTTAGGAATTATAATTGATGACCGAACATTAATCTTTGGGAAAGTTTGTTAGCCCAGGAAAACTCTCTATGCATTCTCTTTTTATAGAGGGAGTACTAATGAGTTCCTCTGCAGTATCATTTTATATTTACACAAAATTCAGTTGATCTCATCTTTTAGGGGACCTTCTTGCTAGATATCATTCCATAAATTTGTTTTTGCGAATATTGACTGACGAGCTCCAAAATGTTGGTTTGGTTGTTATGTCCTGGAAACTTCCATAACAAGGTGCACGAGTCATGAGATCCACGTTTGAATTCTGTGGAGGCCACTTGTTGGGATAATCGATACAGTGCAAGCTGTGTTTAACCTAGCTGTACTGGCTGTATTTTCTTTTGGTTATTAGCCCCAATAGAAAGAAAAAAAGAAAAAATTGTTAAGCTTCTTTTAGCTATCTTATCATTCTTTTTTATTTTGTAACTTGAAAATATATTTGCTTTTTGGACGATAAAATAAATGAATTGTGATTGAGAGCTCAACCTGTTTGATGAAGAACTTCATTTTCTTCCCACCTTCCTCAACAGTGAAAATCTGTTATCCTGTTAATAGTATCCGAAATACTAGAGTTAGGTGGTAAAAGATTCTCTCACCAATTTTCTTTGTAATACTCTGTTCTTCAAGGTCCTATGTCTTATATTTCAGGGAATAGTCATCTTATCTCTATCTTATCTTTCTTGTTCTCCGTTTAATTTATATTGTTCGAAATCTGACATTTGGAAAATTATAATTTATATCTGTTCAGTTTTGCTTTTTGTGCTAATATTTGGATAAATTATCTAATTTGTATCTTATCATTATTATTGGAAAGATAGTATTTGGGGAGTTGGAGTTGGGAAGCGAGGGTTCACATGATTTTAAGGGAAAAGGGTTTGAGAAATATATTTGTTCATTGGAAACATAAAACTCTTTTTAGAAAAATAATAATTAAAGTAGAGAGGAAATGAGTCTAACTTGTGGAAATCTGTTAGGTACTTAATTTTACAGGAGAGTTATATATATAGTTATGCTTTCATGTTTTTGGTATTTTATTTAACAAACAAACAATTTGTAAAAATGATACCAAAAGGATGGAATATATGTGCTGAAGCAATTTCTCTCTATTTTCACATGTTAGTGCTACCATGGCCATTTACGATGTGGTACAATTGGTTAGAGCAGATGTCTCTACAGTTGCTCTAGGAATATCGGCATCCACAGCTTCAATTATCCTTGGTGGAGGTACTAAGGGCAAGCGATTTGCAATGCCAAACACTCGGATAATGGTTCATCAACCTCTTGGGGGTGCCAGTGGTCAAGCCATAGATGTGGAAATCCAAGCCCGCGAAGTAATGCACAACAAGACAAATGTCACAAGGATCATCTCAGGATTCACAGGCCGCACATTTGAGCAAGTTGAAAAAGATATTGATAGGGATCGTTACATGTCTCCAATTGAAGCCGTTGAATATGGAATTACTGATGGGGTCATTGATAGAGACAGTATAATCCCTTTGGCACCTGTGCCAGAGCGAGTGAAACCAAGAGTAAATTACGAGCAGATGATTGAGGATCCTAAAAAGTTCTTGACACCAGATATCCCTGACGACGAGATCTATTGACATTGCAGCCAAATATGGGTATATTGGTGAACGTGTTTTACCATGATTTCACGAGATTTTTGTCTTAATCTGCAGGGACTTGAGATATAAATGGCTAGGCGGAGCATTGCCATCTGAAATTGTGTGCTTGATGGTAAAGCGATGCATTGTTGTTTGTAGTAAGAAACTTAGAATTGAAAATCATTGCAGGAGGGGAAAAGCAACTCATTGGTTATTAGATTGCTGTAAGGGTAGGTCCAAGGGGTTGGCAATGATAGAACAGTGCCAGAATTACACTTGAAACATGAAATTCCAGTTGTTCCTGATGAACTTGTGAACTTTGTATCTTCTTCTTCTTCTTCTTCTTTTTTTTTTTTTTGTTTCGTTTGGCCAAAATCGTCGTCTCGGGTATTACTTTCTGTTTGGGGTCATAGGTCAAGCTGGGAAGCCTATTATTTTCCCCTTTCTTCATGAGCAGATGTATTCGGTAGTGGATGCATAAGCAATGCTTCACCGTGTCCTAATGTTTAGTTAATCTAATGAGAGAGAGAGAGAGAGAGAAATTTATGATCGTACAGTATGATTATAGAGCATAAAATGTACTTATGATTCATAAATATCATACTGAAATCCAATTAATTGAAAATGATATGCATCATCTATGTATCTTTTTATCTATAATATTAAACCAAAAGATACAGTTTGGTGTTTTTGGTTTTTATTGGAAAAAATATTTTACCAATTAAATTATTCCACATGCCAATATAGCCAATTGAGAAAGTAATCTAAAAAATAATTCACTTAAAAATTGATGCTTGAAGTGTCAATTTTACAAACGATGAAGTTAAAATTGAAATCGCTACTTAAAATGGAGATTTTAATTGTAGATAATGAAATCAATACTTTAAATATCAATTTTAAATAATATATTTTTAGAATTATTTTTTTTAATTAGTATATTAGAGGTTGAATGCAAATTAGAATAATGGATTATTTATATAATCTTACACAAAAAGTCAATGCAAACAAAGTAATTTCTCACTCCACTAGTTTATCCATAGTTGGCCACTTGTAATTTGTTCTTCCAATACTTCTATAAGTTAAAAATATTAACTTTGTATAACTGATCTTAAATTATTTTTCTTTCGGTTTTGAGATAAAATTTAAAGTTGAAGGTGTCATTAGCTTGGTTTAAGATTTAAAGTAGCCTAAAGTAAGGCTTGTAACGGGGTTTGGGTAAAAGAAGAGAGAGGGAGATTAAGTAGAGGAAGGGATGATTGACATAAGGCTTTCTATAGTTGAGCATCAAGTAAAGTAATGGCTTATCGCTTTATAATAGTGATTGATCATATGTGGTGATCGATTGTCAAGTTAATATTGTTTTAAAAGAGTATTTATGGTACTAAAATTTGAAACTGAATTTTTGAAAAGTTCTTTAGATGCTAAATCGTAAAACTGTGAAACTTGTGTAGTAACTCTTCCTATTGAAGTTTGTGCAAAAATTAAAGCCATTGCTCATCATAAATTCCAAAAAGTCGGTGAAAATGCCCTCTCACCTGCTACAATCCTTAAAGTAAAAGTAAAAGCAAACTTGCACGACGTAGCTTTCATAGCCGCATCATCTTGCCCAGCCATTACGCCTCAATCAATACATACCTAAACCTCTTCTCATATTTTATAAGAGAATCCATCTGAAAAAGGCCTCTTTCGACGACCTTTTTAACGATAGCCACCCATGGAGTCCACAAACGCTAAATATATCGAAATTTCACATACACCCACAATACATTATATATTATATATATGAAAAAGGTTAAACTTGAATAAAAATCGAATTTTTAAATAATTAAAATAAAAGATTAATATTATTTTAAGTTACTAAAATAGTTGTTCAAATCAATATTTTATATGGTGGTAAAGTAGAGTGCGATTATTTTCGATATTTCAGAGAAACTTCCCGTTTCATCGTTTGAAATTAATTTTTAAGTCTAATAATGCCACACGGTGAATTTTAATGAAGTAGCCAGTCGAATGAAAATATATATATATATTTACGCGTGCAAGGACTGGACTCTTGATTTTACACTACAAAGTTTTTCCTGGGACAGTTGTTCGTGAACTCCGTTAATTTTACGGACAGGAATCTAGTCAAGGCTCAAGTACTAGAGATTCCATTGTTCTATAATTTGTCTCTGTTAGCCATCCTAACGTTGTCCCTTCATATTTAAATATTTAGTGCAATTACAGGTCGTTTGCGGACTGAAATGTTATCGCATAGTGCCTGTTCTTTTCTGGTATTGGTTTCCTTTAGGTTTGAACTCAAAAACATGACTTTAGGCATTGTTTACACGCTACTTTAGTTTTGAAGTTGCAGTTGATCAACTCAAGATCGGTCGTTTCTCGTTCTTTGTATCGGTAACATCTTCTTAGATTTTGTACTAGTAGGATTATGAGAAGGAAGTTCTTCAGAGTCTTATGAGGCTGATCCTTCGAGGGTTGAAGTGGAAAAACCAAGTTCATGTGATTCCTACACCGAAATCCTAGTACTTTTGTAGTCGCTTGCAATTAGGATCACAACTTTATTGTGTGCTGAGAATTTGATTCTAGTGATAATATTTATGTTGCAGAATTCACCCTTCATATTTATGTCAGTGAAATGCGGTTTTTGGTTCGTAGACTGCTTTCCAATGAATTATGATTTAGTGTTTTGTTTTAGGGAGACCGTAGGATAGTCAACGAAGGGAAGGAGGGAATTTGTTGTATAGTCAATCAGAGTATCTGAATTTAATAATTCTGAGGTGATTTGGGAAGCTGAAGGAGACGGAAAGTAGGTAGAAATGGAGGGAAGAGGGTTTTCAGGATTTTACAGAGACACAAGTGAGGAAATATTTCTCAAATCCTTGATGGAGAATTCAGTCGGGATGCCTATGCCGACGATGGAGATGCCGGGGTTTAAGGATCTTTCTCACAATTTGCGCACTGATAGTGAGGAGCTCTTCAAGAGCTGGCTTACTAATGCAGAGGCAAGCAAGCTCCTATATACTTTCATATGATCTTTATATAATTTCCATTCTTGATATAGATCGCGATAGTTCATGATCAGAGAAAAAACAAGTCAATTCTTTTTTTCAAGTTTCTCGGACAGATAATCATGATCATCTATGTAATAGCCTTGATTCTCGGCCATGCTACAAGAGTTTCACAATGGATTTCACTGTAAAATTCACATGCATATTGTTTGTCTGCTTAGGATCTTGCTTCAGTCAGAGTATGGATAGAATACTCAGGTACTTTGATAAAGTTAATATTACCAACATGATTAGCCTCTTCGTTTTAGGACCTTTGGCAGTCCAAGGGGATATTGGATGTCATGAGTGCACTCTTTTGATCTTTCGATATATCAAAAGCTCTAACGCTTAAATCAATACGGTGTATTTTCCTGTGCTTCGATTGACATCCATCTCTTGCAAGTTTTCCACTGATCTTCTGAGAGATGCACAAACTCTTTTCTCTTTTGAGATGGAACGTCATAGGTTGAAGAACAGAACAAACTCCTTATTCTTTTCTCCAATCACAGAAATGTTTTGCTTTTATTAAAATGATATATAGTAGGTGACTATACCTTTTGAGTCTTATCAGTGTAAAGATTTTTCCAGTAAGTGTGTCTGTTTTTCTGCCAGAAGGTTCTTGGACTGATTTTGGAACCAGTAGAACCAATATGCAGTAACAAATCTTTTGCATACCTCCCCTTTCTGATAAACTGTTGGTTATGAGGACTTACTTTTCTCATATACAGAATCACGGATACAACTCACCAAGCATGGGAAATTGTAGACAATCCAGAAGGTAACTAGCTTTTCCCACTTTTGATGGAGAAATGCCATCAGAAAAGGCATTGTGATTTACATTCTGATGAAACATGTCCCTTCAAAAACAAAGCGAGAGACAGCAGGTTCTAGCTACCTGCTAGCTATTACTATCATCTGCCTGAAATTCCAGAATGCAGTCTCAGAAATCTTGGTTCAAAACCCATGGCCATACACGGATCAGTAGTTTCTTGAACAGCTTTATACCTAAAGAATTTGAAGTGTACTTTTATTTTGTTTACACGAAAAACATGCTTAATGGTTCTACATATCCCATATGAAATACAAACTTCTACTGCATATTCTGCAACTTGGCGTATTGGTTTTTCATTTGACAGGATTTCCACTGAGTTGGGAAATATATCAAATCTGCAAAACGGTGACACGCATGAAAAGAAAAGAAGCAGTGACACTCTTCCTGCAGAAAGTAGTTTTACCGCTGAAGATGTTTCAGGCAATCTCAAGTAAGATTCCATCAGAAAGACTAAGCCAAACTCTTTGCAGCTTTTATCCAGTCGACTCATCAGCTTTTTATGATGCCTCACTGCAGACACTGTCTTCATGTAGTAAATTATAGCTATCTATTGTCTGGTTTGTGATTTATCCTTTACATTCACCAGGAATGCAGCGGAAAAAGAATGGCAGGCCCGCAACTTGTATCTGGTATGTAGGAATCTAATAGAAACGGAGGACTCTGATTCTGATTTTATTGAAGAACATATGATTAAAAACCCTGATTTGATGGAATTAGGGTAAAAACAACACACAGAGCAACAGTAATCCTACACAGAGCTGATAACTCCAAGGCTTTCCTAATAGGAAGAAATGACAATGCTAAAATATCCCCACTTCCACTTCTGTTAACTTTCTATTTATACTCTAAGTACCTTTAGTGGTTTCCCACATGGAAACAACATCATTGGACCATCGCTAACTAACTCTCTACTACTTGACATACTAACAGTAATAGTTAACTATGTTTCAAAATCTATATCACCTGAACTTTAACATGAAACTTCATTGTATTATTCACTGCATTCGCAGGCCTGGTTTCATAGTTCACAGCCCATGACAAGAAGTCGGTCCTCTGAACTAAGGTATAAATTTCTTAGAACAGATCATGAAATTAAGATGTCGGCTCTCCACTTTCTTCCTTGGTAAACTTTGGCCTAAGGGCAAGTTATCTATCACATATGAGTGGCTGATGAGGGCTAAAATGTTGACTATTATCTCTTTGATCATGAGAAAGAATCTACATTCTTTTACATTGCATAAATTGCTTCTAGATACAAAATGTCAATAGTTTCCTCCAACTCTTCTTGCAGGAGGAGGTATGTAGCCATGCAAAATGCTCAAACGTCAATAGGAATGGAAGCCATGCTCAGCCCTACTGGACCTAATGATAAAATGAAACAAGAATTCACCAGTCCCAGTGGCTTCTCAATGAACCAGTCAATCAGTGAAATTCCGGATCAGCTTGGCACATTCATCTCACCATCCAATTCATCCTCATCCACTTTTAATGCACAAGGTGTGGATAATTTGGATCAGATTTCTTCTGTTGTGAGCATGCTAAAAGGCACGCTGGAAAGGAAGAAGCTTGCTAGCCAAATCAACATAGGATCTTTTGCAGATGCTTCTCAAGGGCTATACTCAACACAAGATATTCCAGCCAATAACATTGGCTTTGATCAAGGCCTGGGAAGTCAAATTCATGATATGTCGGCAGTGTTTCAAGAAGCATCTACTGATCAAGTCAAAGATCACGATGTTGTGCAAGCAGTTGAAGGAACCATAGACCTTGACTTGGAACACTTCATGAATGGTGCAAATCCAATTCAACTGGCCATGATGTCTCATGAACCTTCACAAAGTGAGTCATCTGCTGTTGCACCTGTAATTTCATCTGGTTTTGATGCATGTGATGGTCCCAGCTACTCAAGTCAAACTCTAGCTGTTTGTGAGAGCTCAAGGAAGAATGCTGGAAGCAGTGGAGCTTCACAAAATGGTTCAAGAACCAAAGGTATCAAGACTTATATGAAAGCATACAAGTAAAAGCTAATTTTGGAAAGGATATCATAAATAAAAACATTATATATTTGCACCCTGCAAGAAATGCATCAAAGATTGTTGTATACAATTTTGAATATAATTTGGCAAAGACATATTGATAAAGTTATAAATTTGACTTCATTGTGTGCCCTGATCTGATTTTTTTAATAACAAGATGTGGAAATTCAGTCCCCTATTAGCAAGCTGGAGCCAATAGCCTTTTATATTCAGTTTTCATCCTCCTGATCTAGGAACAGTTAATGACCACAATTGATCAACCTTTTCTCGGTAGTTTTAAATTGTTGGTGCTGAAAGTTCCAATCACTTCTATATTTTCTGATATCAATGAAAATTTGTATGAACTCCAGCATAAAAATTTCTCTGACTCACAAAACACATACGCATCTTTTGATGCATATGCTATGATCTCTTTTGATTGGTCAGGTTTTTCCTTGTATCTCAGCAACATGTGTGCATCTGTTTGTTTGGCTGTATAGCTCTTTTGGTTATTAAGAAAGATGCCTCAAAAGTGTTGGTGTTCCAGAATTTGATAATGCACTCATCTATAGCTGCTTCTGAATGACAAGTCCTTAGACCAAACTTACTGCAAGATGTACAGATTCTAGTTATTTGATTATGTCAAGTGCTGACTTCTTTTATAACTTATCTCTCAAAGCTGTGTTTTGATATTTTTACTAATGCAAGTGTATTTCTCCATCTGCAACAGATTTCAGAGAACGTATAATTGACAATCTGAAAGAAGATCCTAAGGTCTTGTTACTTTTTCTTTGTTTTCAAATAATGGTTGGATAAGCATGTCTAACCTAAGCAATTTTACTTAGCTGCAATGTTTCTGAATGGCCTAATTTTGACAGAGGAGTCTAGCTCGATATAATTCGGTCACATCGGTTGGGTCAGGTAAAATGTCAAACGCTATTTACTGCCCTCATCACTTCCTTTTGGAATCATCTGAAAAATGGGAAAATTTTCTCCCAGATATATGAATTCACATGCACATAGGGAAAAAAAAGAAATAATAACTCAAGCTGTTATTTCCTGATGCGAAAAAAGAGGATATTAACAACCTTCCTCTTATGTAGCAGAAGCAATAAAGCCAAGATTCTTTCAGCAGTTGGAAAATGTTTTGGACTTATAATTGTGTTTCTACTTTCTTTGGTCGTATAACACTATTCCAATGTCAGAAATTTATTTATAAAATCTCAAGACACGACACAAACCAATTTTTTCATCTGCTCAGTTATCACATGGCATGTTAATGAGCTTCAACATTCCTCTCTTATAATGTTGTTTTGAATAAGATAGCAAACTTGTAGGATTTTCAACCATTTAATCCACACGCCTGTGCATGTAAAATTAAGCTGAGCTACATATTTTTGGCAAGTTTTATATACTAAATTGAAAAAACCCTTCAAATCATTTCATTGGAAATGAGTATTCTATGCGTTAGTCTCTCAAGCATTATCATAATCCACCTAATAGACTAGTTGATACAGCAAAGACAGATGAGATTTGATTGGAAGTTAGATACTCTACCAAATGAATAATACTTGCCCAAATAAATTTTCAAACTTGTTAAGTGATAAATATAAAGTGCACACAAAATCTACAAACTTAAGCTTTTCAATCAGTTATAGTCTCAATATAGTATTAGCGCAGGAGATCATGAGTTCGAATTCAAGCATCATCAATCAACCCCCATCTAATTAAGTTGTCCATGTGATCGGCTTTAGCCAAAGTCCCAGCCCGAGAGTGAAGGGGAGTGTGTTGAGTAATAAATACAAAGCGCGCACCAAATCTACAAACTTAAACTTTTAGATTAATTGGTTGTAGTAATAGCCTCAACAAAACTAGTCACATCTATTCATATCCGTGAGCTATCAATTGTCAAGAACAGATGGTTGGGTCAACAAAGGATATTGGTGCTTTTTCAATGGATAATCATGCGATATATTTGCATCTCATTGTATGTCACTTTTCCATCCATAAATGCCTGTGAATGTCCTTAAGTTTTTCTCTAACTAAGTGAGATTATGCAGCAAATAAAGGAGATTCAACAAAAAAGCGTAGGGTGGAGAGATCTCGAAAGTACGTACACTTTGCTGTTTGTGCTGCTTCTTTTTGTGGACTGTTTCATGTTTTTAGAGGGTTAACTCCTTTTTCATAAACTTCATCATGCATCTTTTTATCCATCTAAATCTTGTTAAGAAGCTGGTAATTTGCTAGGATACACCTAATAATGAATAATCTGCATCATGAATTAATTACTTTTATTTCTGCGATCCTGGATCGAGTGGACTTCACTGCTCCTTGACTTGTAATATAAAATGAATGTACGTTTAATCCCAAGGGTAATAGATGATGTTTGTTTTTTGCCGTACAAATAGGTGATAAATGCTAAACAAGCTTGCGCAAAACGATGAGACAATTTATTTACTGATGCAAATACAAGATAAACACTACACAGAATGGTTAATGCCATGTAATAATGGCATGCTATTTCAATAGACCAGCATATGTAACATATATTACCTATATGCAGCACTAAAAGTATTTATGCATTTTTGCCCCATTTTATGTAACATTTATCACCTGTTTGCACCAATAAAAATATGTCATCTTTTTATGCTTGGACCCGACGAACGCCATCTTTGATGCTATAATTGAAATGATTCCAATATTCCATTCAGATTTATTGCCAAGCCACCTCAACTATCATAGGGATCTGTTAATTGTATGGTATAAATATTGTAAGGATGTTGTGTCTTCAAGCTCAACCATTAGATCAATCGGTTGTATGCTTTTAACATATAAAAGCCGATGCCAATCATTAAGATCTAAATTTGGAAAAACTTGTAACTACAACTTTTGTGTGATGTAGGATGGCAGAGGCAAAGGAAAGAAACTCAACATCCACAATTCCATCAGATATGCAAGCAGTCCTAAAGCGATGCGAAAATCTTGAGAAGGAAGTTAGATCTCTTAAACTGAACTTGTCCTTCATGAACAGGTAAACATGTGCTAACAAATTAGCTGCACCTTGTGCACGGCGGTAACTAGATTGTTAATTCATCCAAAATATAAAAGTTTCACCATTTTTTTTTTTTTTGAAATTATAATCTTCAGGAAAGATTCTGAACAGACAAAGCAAATAGAAGAACTGCAGAAGCAGAATGAAGAGTTAACAGAAGAGAAAGAGCGCCTTTTAGAAGAAATTGAAAGGATCCTCACAGAAGGCGGAAATAAGTGAAACATGATTCGCCTCGCATAATCAGGATTTATTTGCGAAAGTTACAGTGGCGAAAAGGCATGATGACAGCGTTAGATTGCATATACTGTGGATTGTGGACAACCTAAGAAATCCCCGTGTTTGGCTGAAATCAGCACATACGTACTGACAATAACCTGTATATATGTCCACAAAGGCAGTCCAAAATCTGATCTGATGAGAAGTTGACTTTTTTGTAATTTAAACATGGGAGACCTTTCATGTTGTCTGCTGAACCGAACCTATAGGCAAACAAAGGAATTCACAAGCTAAATTTGAAAGTTCAAACGAATTGACATGGTGCAGTGCAGGTACTGTCTTAGAGTCCAAACAGCACCATAGCTAGTCTTACCAATTCAATTTTGCAGGACGTGACGAAAGGAGCTGTGGAAATTTTCAGTTTCAATGACTATGTATAACCGTATGAGATTTTTATCATTCACTTTTATCATATCATGCTGCTATGATTGGATTCACGATCCCGTTCTCTCTATCAGCTTATAGCGAAGAGGGTACCTTCTTATTTTTGAGATTTAGATCCTCAGCTAATATTGAACTTTATTGGTTATCAGGATGCAGTCAGGGATCAGCACCACTATATATATACATATATCATGTTTCTAAAAACAGTGGAAAGGAAAAGGCCTGTGCAAAAGAACGCTTCTGTTAACCTCCACTGCAAGTTGATTGATATTCAGGGGCTTATGACCCTTAGTAAGTAAAGGAAATTCATACGCCCGAACTGAAACTTCATTTCATCATGGGCCAAAACACCATTAACCATTTCAATCAGATGAAATAAGGGTCTTAATGGTTAAAGTAAAGAGATAGTCCATCATGGAATTTGACTACCATCCTCTTTTTCTAGTTAAAAAAAAGATGCATAAGACACTTTCAGAAACCGGTTTTATACGTGCATCAATTCATAACTGGTGGAGCTTTTTGGTAAAACAAATCATGTTATTGACACAAGAAACCTTCAAGAAGAATAAGGCTCCCAAAAATGTGTAATATAATAAAGACAATGGAAAAAAGATAACACCTAAATTTCATACTAGCTAGTTTTAATACAAAAAAGGAAACGACTATTCAACAGCCATAATCAGGCTCTCTCAAATTGACAGAGATAAAGCTCTCATTTCTTTCCCCGTTATCCTATGCGACCAGTTAATGCCTTGAGAAGCTGCTGCATATATAAAGTACTAGTGTGTGGAATAGGCAAGCGCAGAAAGGGACATGACATGACTGCCCCACGCTAACTGGCAACACCCTCATGAAGTTCCAGCCAGCAAGCACCACTTAAATCAGATACTGTAAAGATATGGACCCAGACCCAGAGTATATCAAAAGCTGAGGACCATGGTCCATCGATTCAAAAATATTTCACCCACTAAACAAACAAGTAACTCCCAGCCAAAGTCCAATACAGGGAAGAATGCATCAAAGTTCCATAAGAAAGAGTTTTAATAGAATCCTCTAGGAACTTGTAGGATTTACATACTTTACAATAGACATCAACCATACACTACAACATCGATACATCAAACATCAATACTAGAAACCAATAGTATAGATGTGCCAATGCATGAGAAATAATCAATGGGCCTTAGCAAAGGCTGGCACTCTCTCAATCAATCCAAAACAATAGCCAAATTTTCAGATTTCCATTTACATAATCCAATCGCATGGTGCAGTAAAACCATAAAGCAAAAAACTACTACACACATCCATATATTTTCATCAACAAGAACATAAAATTACTGATCCTAATTTAATAACTCAATTGACCATAGTGACAAGCTTATTGAGAATCAGTATGTCATCTGGCTTCAAAAGCCAGCAACCAACGTGCAATATTATCAAAAACAATGAATCCTGAAGCAAGTTACGACAAATAAATGCTATATTCTTGGATAGGCATGGGACAGTATTAAAGGAAAGAAATTAGTGAAAATGGAAAGAAATATTATATTTGGTAACTTAAGTGAAGGGTGGAAATGAGTGGAAGGGGGCAAAATACTGAGCAAAAACAATTCTACTTCAAAATCTATTTCATTTTGAAGAGAAATTGGTGTAAATTGGAGTCAAAAACATTGTCATTTACTAAAGTTTCATTCAACCAACGTCTCTCAATAATCATGCATCTCAACTAAGGATAGACAAAAAACTGATCAAACCAAACCAAACCACAAACTGGATCAAACCAAACCACAAACCAAATCAAACCAAATAAAAACTATGGCTTTTTATTGCCATTTGGTTTTAAAATTTTTTCAATCCAAACGAAGCCAAAAATTTATAGTTGATTTCAAAATAAAGTTATTGAAACATACTTGCATTTAAATGATATTCTTATAATTTAATAAATATATATATAGATTAACTCAAAATTTATACTACATATTAACTTAAAGGAAAAAAATGATCATTAATATATATTTGAAAATTTTTAATACTTGAATATTAACTTTATGAATCTCTTATATAACATTAATGTATGTTATTATCCAATAAATTTCATAAATCTCATATGAGATTATATGTTAAGAAAACACATACTATGGTTCGAAGCAATAATAAACCAAGCTGCATTTTTATGATTTGATTTGATTCAAAGAGGAAAAACTGAACCAAATTGAACCCCGCCCACCCCTAATCTCAATGTTGGAGAGGAGACATCTGATCCAACAAATAGCCACATCTCTACTAAAGTATTCACAGCATGTATCCACACACAGATGTTCCCAAGAACACATAAAAATTCTGCTGTCAATTTTGAATTAAGAAAAAATGCATTCAGCAATGGGCTGATTTCATCAGGCTGAAGCACTTGCTAATTGCAGCCAGAAGGTACTCTTAACGATCTAGCCATCCTATCACATTAGACACATAAAAAGATAACATATACACATTTCCTACAAGTAAATCCCGTTTCTCTTTCATCATGACAATTTTAACAGCACAGATAAGGAATTGGTATCTCAAAATTCATATCTCCGGTTACATCAACTTTTAGCGTTTGAAAAGCAGCACCTCCATGAATAATTATAACTAGAAATTCATTATAAGTAACTAGTTGAGTATTAAGTTAGATGAAGAATCTTTAAACGGATCAACATCCCATGAATATCTTCCAAAAGAGAGGAGTGAAAAAAGAGAGAGAGAGAGACCAGATTAGTTCAGTTAACCTCAAAAGGACTATATATATTATACATATGTATGCCAAATTTCCCATTCATTGTATGTGGTATATGTCAAATATAACAGATGCAGCGGTAGCATTCAGGATAGCAGACAGCCGGTCTTTATTCCTAAGTAGAATTGTAATACGTAGTAACACAAGTAAGGTTGCAAGCTATCCATTATTCTACGATAAATGCATACACAAGTGCATAAAGTTTTAGCCATCATATTACATATATATGTCGAATGATGTTCTTGGTATTGCAGATTGCTGGAACACAGACCAAATTGTGTGTGTTTAAGACTTTCAACCCCAGGAATAAGGTTTTTATACGAAACTAATGCAACAAAGGTTATAAATGAGAAAACATGACTAAAGTAAACAAGGTATGAAATTACCATTCCAATGAAGAGACACGGCTGTACAGATTTAAGATTCCAAAAATTTTCAGAAGCATTGTCATCATCTAAGAAGCTCCACCCACATGCGCTACAACACATAACTCAACTAGTAAACATTGCAAAGGGCACAGAAATTCCATTGCCTGCATCATGTCATACTAATCTATGGCAAGATATGAACAAGAACAACAGGCATTTGCATAATCATTGATCAATTGAAGAAGATTTAAAAACAAAAGACAACGTACTTACAAATCCAGGCACTATGAAGGGCAGAAACTAAATCTCCGAAAATTGTTCCAATATACTTGATCAATTTTTGCAATTCCAAAACCCATACACTGTAACAAGTATATAATAACAAGAAGGAAACTACTGGTTGCACTATTCTTCTTTCAAAATTGTAATTCTCGTACGAACACAACCTAAAAGATTTAGCTGAATCACCAACAATGCTAGTATTATGACTACTGCTTCATTACTACAACCCATTTAAATCCCAACAATTTCTCCTCTGAAAAATTCAATCATTTTACTCCTTCGTTCATCAATACATTCCTCTACTGTTATTCAGAATCGACCCTAAAGTTCCCAATACTGCAAAAGCTAATAGAGGACTCACATCCAACGTATCGAAAATTGGCGGAATTATGTTCCTAAACAAATTCAAATATGGGTCGCACAAGTCCCTAATGGCCGACAATGGTTGCCGCTCCCACGGAATATTTGGAAACCAACTGAGCAAAACCCTAACCATCAAAACCCCACTGTATATATCCAACCATTTCGCCAAGCCCGCCGCCACAACCGTCAGCGGCGTGTTCAAGTACCCGCTCGGACGGTCACGCAGCGCTGCAAAGAACAGTGGCCCCACCGCGCAAGTTAAGTTACCACCCAGAGACCGAATTACCGCCAACTCGTCAGGGGTAGGGTTCAGTTTCGATAGAAGGGAAGTGAACTTTTCAATTGGGAGTTTCTGCATGAGCTTCGGGATGACTGAGGTAGCTAGGGTTAGGGTTACGGCGAAAAGGGAAGTGATTGTACGGACCGAATCGGTGAGCTTTGGGGGTAGAGTGGGGGCCAGAGGTGATGAAGTGGCTAAAGATTTGATCTTGAGAGTGGGTTTAGGTGGAAGTGAGGGGAGAGAGAAAGAAAGGGCCCTTAGGGTGTCGGAATTACGGTTCTTTGGGGTTTGGAGAAGAGAGGAAGAACAGAGAGATTGGTGTTTGGATTTGTCGGGTGAGTGGGAGATTAAAGTGGGTTTTGGAGGAAGAAAGGTTCGAGGCTGGAACAAGAGATATGAAGCCATTAGAGAGGGAGAGAGAGAGAATAGCGTGAAGGTTTTAGGAGGAAGAAGAGAAGATAGAGGCCAGAGGGTCAGAGAAGAAAGAGAAGCGAGAGGATAAGCTTGATTTGTAGAATGTGATGGTGATCGGGGGTAAGCCAATGGATTAATGAGAGAAAGAAGCAGCTGATGAGATGAGACATTACGTGGGCCCTAAATGGGCTTGTAAGTGTAAATGACAGACAGTAAGCCGTTATTTTTCATATTAGATGAAAACACAGGTCTCAAGGTTCCACCCAAAAGTGTCTCTACTCTATGGTATTATGATTTAAAATCTACAGTTTCATCTTTTAAAAAATTAATAAATAATAAAAACAATATATTCATATTATTTTAAAATATAAATATTCAATTTTTAAAAAATAAAATTTAGGTATTAAATCACCTAAATTTAAAAACAGAGACATAATGTTATTTTTTTCTTTTTTTGAAACTAGTCTTATTTTCTTTTTTATATATATATTGTTTTGACATCATATATAAACAAGAAAAACTGCAGAGAAAAAGTTCATATTAGTGCAGATTTTATAAAAAAAAAAAAAGATTTGAATTTTTTAATCATTTGTTTAAGGATTTTCTTGATAGGCCATTTCAGCTAAAAGCCCAAACTCAGCGTAAGTCCATATCCAACTTTATACAAGGGGTTTAACCATGTGCTCAAATGGTAGCCCAACCTTTCTCTTAACAGCCATTAGACTTAGTCAATTGCAAATAAGATTTGTTGTGGATCAATAACTCTTATGCTTACCCACTCTCCTATTACTTGAAATCCTAAACGTGCAACTAATGTTGTCAAAATCGTAAGTCAAATCGTAAAATTGTTCGAGTTTACGTTTATACTTCACTATCCTAATTAACTCGTTCACAAACTCGACTTGAAGCAAAATCACGGTAGAATCACGAGTCAACTCGGTAAAATCAGTGAAGTCATGAGTTTAGAGCCATTTCCATCGAGTTTTGTTCAATTTGCTATGTTATATGTTTGTCAATCATCAATCGTCAGTTGTCGCTCGTTGATTATCAATTCCATTCTTGTAAACCTTCGAGAGTTGTTGCTGTTGCTATGTACATTCATTAGATGTTTCGTTCTCCTTCTTAACCCATACATTCATTGCTTCTTCTTCTGTTCCATGCTGTTCTACTACTGTAAATGTTTGTGATCTACATTGTCGCTGAAGAAGAGGATCAATAAGTTGAAGGCGAGAGTTTGAGCGTTGTCGCCATCACCGTTTTTATTTATATATATATATGGGATTAAACTAAGAGAACATTCTTCAAGGATTTGCTAGAGGCTAGAGTAGAAAGATCAATAAGAAGATGTTAGAGAGGGAAACCTTATATATATATTATGTATGAATGCGTACATATGCATATTATATAAATAATATATGTGCCATTGAAAAAAAAAATTCTTTCTTTTTTTTTATTTTCTCAAATTTAGTTAGTTTTTTTTTTTACTATTTTAGTTAATTATTATCCATATATGTGTGTGTGTGTGTGTGTGTGTGTAATTTTAAATAAAATATATTATTAATGTTGATATAGTGATGACGTAGTAATTTGCTTTTATACTTATAAAATAGTTATTATATTTATATTAATTTCAAGAGATTAAGGAGGTGATTTTATAGTGGTCTTCTAAAACAATAATAGCGCCTAGCGATTCTTAATAGTGTTAATTAAATTATGACTTTTATTATAATTTATGACCAAAATATATGCTAAATTATTTATTTCTATTATTCATTATATTTTTTTATGACTATTGTAAGTAAATTTACAATATTTGAAAATTATTTTGTAAAGGTAATAAAAAACTTACGTTTCTACATTTCAATTCTACGAATTTCCTAGTGATTTTATGTAAAATCACGAGTTTGACAACCTTGCGTGCAACCATGGACACACTCCATGTTCTCCACAACCAATCGCACCTTAGCATCCTCTATATTTACCAAAGACCAAGGGAGTCAAAAACTCTAAACTCTCTTGCTCTCTCTTTACATTATTTGTTACCAGCATTCTAACTTGAGCATCGGAGTGGTAATGCTGGACAACTCTAAACAACCCTAACACCCTCATAGCTCACTATTTCGTTGTGTTTCACAGGTTTACACACCTCAATTGAATTCTCAAACAACAAGTCTGTATTTATAAAATACCCTCGTTTCTAAGTCTCTATCCATTTGTTGTTGATGAGATCTAATGTGGTATAAACCGAGGCCTTAAAATGAGCTTAACATAATGTAGGTCTTTGAAACATAAGGTTAAAAAATCTAAACTCTTTTTTGTAAAATTGCACAAATGCAAGTCCTTTCTTTATGTATTTCTGTCTTCTAATCATACTAGTAGGGGACAAACTCACGATTTGTGTGCTAAGAAAACAATTTATATATAATATTATAAGTTATTTATATGGTATTAAGAAAATAATTTATATATAATATTACAAGTTTTAATATGCAAAAACTATGAAACCTATAGCAAAATTTGTGAAATTAAAACAAAGAAAGAAGATAATTTTTCTTCTCTTCATTATTTCATGTTTATATGAGTTATGGGGGTGTCGGAAATTGAAAAAATAAAGTTAAAAAGAAAAATGGGAAAAAATAAAGAAAAGAATGGAAAACATAAAATGAGGGAGGCAACATTAGATTTAACCATTTAGAATTATTGACTTATGGGTAAAGCTCATTTTCTTTCTCTCTTTTTTTTTTCCTCACTAAAATGTTTATTGGCAAAAAATATACAATATTGTAATTTAGTATTCATTTATTAATATTAATATAATAATTTTTATAAGATATGTATTGGGAGCCTTGGAGCTCATATTCTATATATCATGAAATATAAGTTCTAGGGTAGGTAGAGTAGAAAAACCTCATACCCCTATTCTACACCATGTGAGCACGTTTTGGAAATTTTATACTTGAATCATATATTATGACTTTTATTATCTAGTTAAAAACTACCTAATTGAGTAGGCTACGGGTAAATACTTTGTATAATAGGATTACACTCTCACTTAACTTTCTTAAAAATAAAAAATAAAAACTTAAAGCACGTCAATGTGTATATGTCTGAGAATAAAGAAAACAAAAGTTGTTTCTTCATAATATATAGGGATCCAACTATTAAAATTAGTTTGTTGTTTGGTCATTAGGTTGTCACATTATTGACAAAAAATGATGGGGACTATTGTTGTTAATTGTAGATGGAAAGAGTTATTAACTATTACTATTGGTTATGGATGGTGATTGTTGTCGTCCCTATTGTTGCTACCAAAAGGAGTTGTCGATTGATGTTGTTACTCTTAGTGGGGAACAGATAGAGTAGTTAGATGCTTTATTGCATTGCTGAACAATATATAATCATACATGCGGCTTCACAACTCCAAGCTGGTGACACTAATGGATTTTCAAGCAAAGCTTTACAAAAACATGGAGAGATAAGATGAGCAATACGAACGAGAATGAATACATAAAACATAAATAGAAAGAGTTAAATATAAAATAAAGTTATAACTCTGCTAGTTAGAAGTGAAGTTTAGATGAAAATGACATAAATTGCAAAAGCTATTAGGTGTTCTACTCTATTGCTAATATATCTATTGAATTAAGCTCTACTGGTTAGAGGTTTTCTTCTCTATTGTTGATATACCTTATTCTTTTGCCCATCCCTCTTGCTTGATTTTCTAAGATTCAATAAACAAAAAATGAAGAAGTGTTTCTTTCTACATTGGGTATGATTTAGAGACAAGCCTAACAATGTATATATGTAGGTGGATTCTTGGGTTTGTTTATGGAAAGCCATTAATAATGAATCAGTGAAATTTCTTTAAGATAGAAATTAAGTTATAATGATAAAAAAATAATTGACTGGTGATGAAATTGCTTAAAATGATAAAGTTTACATTAATTGGTGATTAGGAGATAGAAATGGGAGAAGTTGTAGCAATAATAATGAGAAGAATTTATACTTATGGAAGGCAACAGGTATGATATGTAGGTCACCCTATAAAGGAAAAATTCTCTCTCTCTTTTGATTTTTTTTTTCTTTGATATAAGAAAAAGAAGGTATTAGTTGAGTAAAATCAAGTTTTAAATGAGAAAGGCTATAAATGAGAATTGAATAAGAAGGAAGTGTAAAAGAAATAAGGAAAAATTAAAGAAAAGAGAGAAAAAAAAAAGGGAAAAGTGGAAGTTGTAGATTGAGAGAAGAAATGGAAATAATGAAGAGAATCAAGGAAAACAGATTAAATCGGTTTTTTTATTTGGCTGATATGCAAATCAACAAAAGGATAGAGAAAGTTGAAGACGAGTCTTAAATCATTATGATGATGATGATAATAATAATAATAATAATAAGGGACTTGACCTGTCATGGCCAAAAAGTGAAGTTAGTACAAGGAAGTCAACTTAGCAAGATGAATAGTTTATATAAACTGAATGAAGAAAGTGAATTAGCTTGCACAAATTTACTTAGTTACTAAAAAAGCTTAACTTAATATATTATCAAGGGGACAACTTTTTTTTTTTTTTTTCATTTATGAGATTGAGGCAATATGTGCACTTAGATGGTGTTCAAAATGTGCACCGAGTAAATTGTAGGGCTAGTGCTAAATATTTTATAACTCAAAATGATTCAATGATTTACAAAGTCATAAAAGATATGGTGTGCATAGATTCATAATACATGCTTGTGTTATGTAGCAACTTGAGGGTCATGTGTTTGCAAGACATGTTTAAGGAAGTAGGGAGAAAAAAGATGAAGTGCACACGTGCTTAGACAACTTTGAGTTATAAGCTTAAATTTGTGGGTAAAAGAGCTCGTTGGCTAGATTGTTATGTACTTGTATACTATGTGCAATTTGATCATTGTAATGTATGTTATTTGATGAAGGAAATAATATACATATCTATATAATTTGTATATAAATAAATATTGCCTTGGGGTAGTGTAATTTTAGCAAACTTATAGCGATGTGCTCAATTAATGTTATCGAGACCTTGTACACTAATTTGGATCCTGAGTCCTATCACTAACTCAAGCAGTCAAGCCCCTTTTTATTACTAAGCTATTTAACTAAAATTATATAGACCATTTTAGCTCTTTAATTTCTATTTGTTGACCAAAGTTATCCAGACTGAGTTGAAGGTTTTCTAACATTGGATATATCCTTCAAATAACTAGAGTACAACTTGGTGTATGTGCACGGTTAAACAATTGTGCTGTTTTTGGGCATGTAGAAGTAGTTGAAAACTTTATTTGTTGGAGCTGTACATGAGCTTAGTGTCGGTACTGCAAAATGCTTATTTTTCTCTTTTATATTAAACCGTTACTTCTCTTACGTTGTATACCTTCTAAAAATATATTTTTTGTCCATGGTACTTCTTAATTTATCCTTAGAATACTCATCACTTCTCTCTGTCTATATATTTTCTTGACAACTATTTTAATATTTTCAAGTAAAACATACCCCATTCTAAATTTAAACTATTATAACGCATACTAATATATATTAACATGCCACATAAAATAAAACTATTAATAATAAATATATTAGTACAATAATAATCAACAATGTAAAGTAGTTATTATAATTCATACACTCAAATTACAATAAGACAAGGTACTAATTATACCATATTTAAAACAATGTATGAACATAAGTAATATATTAACTGTTATAAACTTTTAAATAAATTTATTAATTTTATAAATATATATATTTTAAACTTAAACACGGTACTGAGATTTAACTTTTTTTTTTTTTGGAAATAGAATAATTCCTATCTTCTTGACATCTATTAATCGAAAATATAAAATTTAGGCCCGAATTAATTGCCAAATGAATTGACCCGACAGGCCATGCAATGAAACGATCCAAATCCAATTCCAACTCCACCGTGGCCATGTGTAGACGTTAAGCTCTACTGGAAGTTAATTTAATCCCCAAAATTACGTCCATAAAATTAAAATCGTAGATTTAAAAAAAAAAAAAAATTCACTCTGCATTTTCCCTCCCAAAACACTAAAACATGGCGCTTCTTTACACTTCCACACCCCCAAATTTAGGGTTTTGAAATTCCAAAGCTATAAAACCAGAAACCAAACCCTCTATTCTCATATAAAACCCTAACTTTCTCTCACTTTCTCACACCTTATCTCTCCATTCCATCCCGATGTCCGTCGATTTGACCGAAGGTGCGATATGGAGGATCTGCGAGAGGGAACTAGTCGCAGAGAGCGCATTAAAACCTATAGTTCAAGTAGTCGATATGAAGATCGTGAAGACACCACAGAATCATAACCAAAATCAAACCTTAGACAAGGAAAAGTTGAGGTATCGAATGGTGTTATCGGATGGTGTTAATATGCAGCAAGGAATGCTCGCTACTCAACATAATCATTTTGTCGACTCGGGTCGGTTGCAGAAAGGATCCATTATTAGGATGAATAACTTCGTCTGTAGCCCCGTTAAGGATCGATTGTATGTTCTTCAAAAACCCTATTTTTTTTTTAGTGTATTTATTTTCTTGCTAAAGGTGTGCTTTTCCTCCTTCTAAACCCTAATTCTATGTTAAATTCGAATCTATGATAATTTCTTGCATCATTTTTGTGCTTGGGTTTGAAAACTTGCTTTTCTTTTACAAAGTTTCCCTGGCCGTATTGGATGTTTTAGACTGTAAAGCTGTCAATTAGAAACTGTGATGCATGATAATTATACAATGAAGGCAAATTTTTTGTTTATATCGATTGGTGGATATCAAAGAGGGCACCATATCTAATGACGATGTGAAGTATGAGAGAACATGTTTCACGGTGGCTTATGGAAAATGCTTTGAACATGAATGAGTTGCTCTTATGAGAATAAGACTTTGGATTTGGTGAATTTAAAGAAAGAATTTTGTCGCAGCCATAGAGTAGTCATATTGTATTAAGAATGTAGAGTTGCCCTACTGGATAAATTGCCATGACATAGTTGTGATGTAGTTTTGGAAAAAAAACATTAGTTTTTGTCTTGGCTCTTTTACGAGAAACAAGGTCCCTTTTCTTTTCCTTTTTTTTTTCTTTTCTTTTTAGGTAGCAAAATCAAGTTAATTGTTTGGATTTTATTGTGTGATGGAGCAACAATTTTTTGACTGCAGGTGCTATCAATTCTTAGCTATAATGCATTGTTTAATGATGTTGAGGTTGGATGTAGTGATAGACACTGGTCCTGGCATTATTGTGTGAACAAGGAATGTACTTGAGCTACACCATCAGGACGTATTTTATTCTTCATGAGCCCATTGTTGAACTTTTTATTGACTCTGATGCAAACCTTGAGAATGGATCTTGACATCCATCGTATATAATTAGAATTTAACTTCGAGAAAGTTAAAATTAGATCAAAATCCTCAACCCATCGGCTATGGCAAACTAAGAACTATAGAATAAGAAAACATTGACCCTTGGCTATAAAGAGGCCAAGGACCAAAGGTACAAAAAATTTAGACTCGTTGGTCATAAAGAGATGAGAACCAAAGGTATAAGATTTTGAATGTCACAAGGAACACCTTCATAAGTTCACAATAGTAAGAGTATGAAACTCGATACTGTAGTATTCACAACTAATTGATTAGCTTTTAGGCATAATAGACTAGGAAATAGTTTGATGAAGGTAACCATTCTAGGAAACAATTTAACAAACTTAACAGAATAGGAAACTAAGATAAATGAAATAAGCAAATTCAACATTCAATCTTTAATGATGCTCAATCTGATCAACTGGGTGCAGGATTTGGCTGGCTTAGTAATTTTGCCCAAATCCAGTTGACCTGGTGATGACGTGGTTGATCATGTTTTCACATTGTCTAATTTGATTGATTAGGTGATGAAGTTGTTGACTGAGTTTGGTCTTGGTGCCATCTGGTCAACTTAATTGAATATCTGGTCAATTGGGTCTTTGGCTGGTCCAATCTGATTGACCTAAAAGCAATCTGGTTCACCAAGTTTGGTTCCCTGGTCTTGTTTGACTTTGCATTGGCTTTGGTTCATCTCCTCTTGCACTTGCTTACTGACTTCATCCTAGATTCGTATCGGGATGGAGGGTGATCAGCCAATTAGTATGATATTGAGAATGGGTTTATGTAGTTATGCAGTTCACAGGTCCTGAACTCAGAGGAAAGCAGATTTGTTGCTTTTGTGTGCATCAATGTCCCCTTTCATGAACTTTAGTTTCTTTTCCTACCTTGTAAATTGAAATGCTAGTATCATGCAATGTTTGAAGGCATTTCAAGAAACATGTATTTTCTTAATGTGTAGAGTGAATTCTTTCTTTAAAGTTGCTTTTCTGCCTTAATTTTAGCTCCTACTAAATGTGAATTTTGATATTTGTCTGCAGGATTATTGTTGTAGTAGATTTGGATATTGTACTTGACCAGCATGATATCATTGGAGAGCCTGTTATGGCGAAAATCCCTGGATCAGAAGCTGCTAGGTCAAATGTTTCTACTCCTTCAGTGCATAACATGCATGGAAATTCTTATGGTAATATTTCTGAGCCAGGGGGACATCCCCAAATAAATGCTGCGCCTATGCAATCTAATGCACAAATGGGGGGCCCTGGACCAGTACAATTTAGTGGGTCATATGGCAGTAAAAATATGGACTTCCGCAATAATGGAGGTGAAGTTTTGAATCCAGCTGTCAAGCCAGAAGTTAGTCCTCAGTCGGTACCATTTGGTGGATCGTATGGTAATCAAAATATGCGTTTCCACCATAACATGAATGAAGTTTCATGTCCAGTTGTCAGTAACTATAATCGACCGGCATATCAGCAGCCACCTCCAATGTACACGAATAGAGGACCTATTATGAAGAATGAGGCTCCTCCCAGGATAATTCCTATTGCTGCTCTGAATCCTTATCAGAGCAGGTGGACAATTAAGGCCAGGGTGACAGCAAAGGGGGAACTTAGGCATTACAATAATGCTCGAGGTGATGGGAAAGTATTTTCTTTTGACCTTTTAGATTCTGATGGTGGGGAAATTCGTGTTACCTGCTTCAATGCTGTTGCTGATCAGTTTTACCATCAGATTGAACTTGGTAAGGTCTATCTTATATCAAAGGGTTCTCTGAAACCTGCTCAAAAGAATTTCAACCATCTTCGAAATGATCATGAAATATTCTTAGAGACCACATCTATCATACAACCATGCTTTGATAATGATGAAGTGATTCCCCGGCAGCAATTTCATTTTAATCCCATCAGTCATGTTGAAGGCATGGAGAGCAACAGCATCGTGGATGTAATTGGTATAGCTTACTCTATAAGTCCCACCATGTCGATAATGAGGAAAAATGGTACAGAAACTCAGAAGAGGACTGTTCAGTTGAAGGATGAGTCTGGGCGTAGTATTGAATTGACTTTGTGGGGAAACTTTTGCAATGCAGAGGGACAAAGGCTGCAGAACTTGTGTGATTCTGGACAATGTCCAGTGCTGGCAGTAAAGTCCGGTAGAGTTAATGACTTTAATGGCAAGGCTATTGGGACTCTTTCTACTAGCCAGTTAGTTATAGAACCTGATATCCAAGAAGCTAAGAGATTGAAAGACTGGTATGATATAGAAGGAAAGAATGTCCCATCTGTTTCTCTCTCTAGGGAAGTATCTACTATATCAAGGGCTGATTCACGAAAAACTATTTCTCTGATCAAGGATGAGAAACTCGGGACATCTGAAAAGCCAGATTGGATCACAGTCAGTGCAACTATTTCATATATCAAGGTTGATAACTTCTGTTATACTGCTTGCCCCAATATGATTGGAGACCGACAGTGCAGTAAGAAAGTTACTAATAATGGTGATGGGACATGGAGGTGTGATCGCTGTAACCAATGCATCGATGAATGTGACTATAGGTATATCCTCCAGATCCAGATACAGGACCATACTGGACTTACTTGGGTAACTGCTTTTCAGGAATCTGGCGAAGAAATAATGGGTATTTCTGCAAGAGAATTGTTTTATTTGAAGACAGAGCAAGAAGATGAGAGGTTTGGAGAAATAATTCGCAAGGTTCTTTTTACCAAATTCACTTTTAAGTTAAAAGTGAAGGAGGAGATATTTAGTGATGAGCAGCGTGTGAAGTCAACAGTGGTTAAAGCTGACAAAATGAATTATTCTTCGGAGGCCAGGCTTCTTTTGGATCTGTTGGACAAGACTAAAGCTGAATCTTCTAGTTGTGCCAATGCAGCAACTTCTATTCAAAATCCTGTAACAAGTGGTGTCCTGGAAAGTAATGTTGACAAGGGGCAGGCATCATTTATGGGTAATAACATTACACAGGGAGGGAATGTTGGTGGTTATCAGTCATCTGCAAACCCTGTGTTCCAGTATGGTGCTTCAAAGGTCCCAACGAGTTCTATGAATATGCCATTGAGCTGTACCAGCTGTGGGAGAAATGGTCATAGCTCAATGAATTGCCCAAGCATTATGAGTGGTCCAGCACAACATACAATGGGAGGGTCATATGCCAACCGAGTTACTGCAGGTTCAGGTGATAACACCTGCTTCAAATGCAATCAGCCTGGACATTGGGCACGAGACTGTCCAGGACCGAACACTGTTCCTTCAGCTTATGGAAGCAATGTTGGAGGTCCTGGGAGATATGGAATGGCTACTAGGTAAAGTGGAGCAGTTTTAGAGCCTGGTGAATAGTACTCTGGGTCTAGTTTTTTGCTTCTTGAAGTTTCCCCTGTTTGATCTCTGCCATTTAGTATTGGGAAAGGTCAAATCTTCTGAGCATCAGCTGCTCTGCAGGTTCTTGAGTCTGCCCGGTTTTGTTGTGTAGTTGCTTAAAGTCAGAGAGGTTGCAGGTGACAAGCTTAGGCAAAGGTTTCCCTCTTTTTATCGTGCCTGTACAGAGTTTATTTTTCTGGGATAATCTTATTAGGATGTTTACTGTGAAGTCTTGAACTGCCTGTTGTACTTAATATCTAGTTGTTTGTCATATTATAGAGTGGTTTTTAGGTGCATAACTGCCAAGTGAACACCATTTTGCTATGCAATGGGCAAAATTAATTATGTAGATTCCTCCAGTTTTATTGTACCATGGCGATTAATAGATCTTCAATGTAGAATGTGAGGAAGGTGTCTGGTCTAGGTTTTGCTGGGACTGGCAAGTGGCAAGTAGCTGGTGAGACATTATTGTCCCCTCTTGTTGTGGCGCAATTTTTATCATCACGTTGATGAGTATCTACAGAAAGGAAGAATGCATTTTACTGTACAGCATTTGTATCTGGAAGTTTAAGCCGACTGAAGATTGTAGGATAAACTGAAATTAGCTCTTTGGAGCCACTGTAAATTGTGAACGGAGTATTTGCACCTCACCTCGGCCTCTTTCCAGATGTGATCCTGGATTGCCGCATGCAGTTTTTGTTCTTGTTTGTGTGATGTTATTGTGTTGTCTCATGGTGTTCCCACCATAGACGACCTTTATTGGGGTTAAGAGGAACCTATGACGAAAGAGGGATTCCTATATAAAGTGCCGATCCTTTGTTAAGAGCCGCTAACAAGAAGTTTACTATTTATTTCCTTTTATTGTCACCTACCGGATTTCAACGGCAAGTGTCGTTAATAATCAACGGCTGAACTGCCGTTGCATTGGTTTCTTCCTCTCTTTCCTTTTCCACTTTTATTTTGGTTAATTTTTGCAATTTAATATCATAAAATTTAAGGAAAAAAGTACACATGTATTTCTGAAAATTTGACCATCTTTTAATTTGAGTTTTTAATCTTTCCTTCCCCTTTCTGAGTTGCAAAAGCATCATTTCCATCTACTCCTTTGTATTTTTTTTGGTTAGTTTTTAATATGTTGACAAATAATTTAATAAAATGATGAAATTAAGTATATTTAATTACATAATACAGTAAAAATAACACTCGATATATTTGATAACATTATAGAATAAGAAGTAATAAAAAAAATACAAAAAAAGAAAAAGGGATGCAAAATACTGTTAAGCCCAATTGCCACCTTAGTTATTATTTTCATGGCCAACAGAAAGCCATACGGATGAAAAATTTAATGGAGTTAAATGGAGATTTTATTTTCATAAAAGTTAAAAAATATTGATAACTAAATATACTATTAACTCTTATAAATTATCATAATCAATAAACAAATTATTATTATTGCTGTTGCTGGTGTTATATTTGGTTTACTAGTTGAACTTCTAGTTATATCTGATACTCAGTTGGAAATTTCGTATTTAGTCTCCGTTTATTGATATTTACTTTTTACCAAAAGGACATTGGACAAGTGACATTTTACATTTAATTAACATCCAAATCCATATTTTAATATTACTTATGCCATGTTACACGCTACATGGCACTTATTAGTTAGCATGCCACCTGACTAATTTAATAAAAAACAAAGTACAATATTTTGAAAAAATATAACATTAAATAAGACTAAAATTCGGAAGAAAAAAACTCAAATAAATTAAAATAAAAGAAAAATAGTAAGAACATGAAGCTATTGTCTATCTTCTTCTATTAACCTATTAACGAAAGAGTAAATTTTACTTTGTATATATGGGTTTTTTACCTGTTGACTCTTTGAGTATTTTTGTTTTCATTTTTCATACTTTAGATGGTTGTGTTACATTTTTGTTTAATATTATTAATTAGTAGGGCTTTTAATAAATTTATAATAATTAATTTAATAAAATATTATTATTAAATATATTTAATAAAAAATTAAATAATTATTTAAAATAAATATTTTTTTTTCAAAAAACAAAATCCTAGAGACAAATATTCAACTATCCTAAGGCCATACAATTGGGCTATTGGCTAAAGCTATTTAACGAGGTGTGACCCAACACCCTTAAAAAAAAAGAATTTTGATAAAAAAACCCCTAAAGAGTTGTAGTCTTGTGTGACTTGGATATGATTGATTGGATTTTTCATTAATTTTTCTTTTTTTAGTTTTAAGGGTGGTGGGTAGTGTACTACCTACTACCATGGGTAGGTCGAGACCCATCATATTAAAATAGCCTTAATTGACCAACCTAAGGCTGTGGTGGCTAGCCATTTATCTTTAGTGTTTTATTTTTTAAATTTTTTCCCCTTTCTTTTCCTTAATTTTCTATAATTCTAAAAAGTTTCAACTATTTATTTAATTAAACGTATTTAATAATATTATTTTATTAAATTGATTATTACGGACTAACAAAAAACTAATATGTACACATTGATTAATAGTAGTAGACCGAGATCAAGATAAAACGCGTTTATGTAAAGTTTTAAATATGAAAATACAGATATATAAAGCATTAAAAGGTGAAAACTAATGTGTGCAAAATGAAATTGACTCTTGAATAGATCATCATTAACCTATTCAAGACTATTAACGAAATCGTTATCTAGGTATTCTTAAATGTATTATTTGAATTTTGGATTTTCTTTTTCAATTTTAGACATAAAATTTAAATTTACTGAATGCTATATATCTAGTCAATTTTTTACATTTAGCAACTTCAAACTTTAGGTGGAAATCCGTTACAATATATAATTTTAGATGTTTCTTCTATTTGTATTCCTTTATTAGTTTAGTTTTCTTCACTTATACTTGTTATTACTATATCTTGTGGTGATTCTTTTTTCAACTATGTATTCTCGACACATGTTGTTTGTGTAAAGAATGGTAAGAATTGAAACCTTCACACTATTTAATATAAAATGAAATAACTCTAAGCACATACAAAGATCATCAATGGTCATCTAAAAACAATATTTGAAAGTAAGCGATAATAGCTATACCATATTTACAACAACTTATGAACCTATCTTAATTGCAATAATTTTTTTGGTAACATTATTATTTTCACACACACACACAAACACTTTAAATTAAAATCTATGCATTAGTGCAGGAGTTTAACTAGATAAAAAAAAACAAACACCTAAAATTCATGTAGTGATCTCGATATTGTTTTTAGGTTTCAAATTTTCAAACTAAAAATGGTTCTTTAATGACTTTATATGACCCTTACATTATGTTTGGTAACTTTTTAGTAAAGTAGCAATGGAAGGAAAAAACACCTAAAGTTCATGTAGTGGTCTTGATATTATTTTTAAGTTGCAAAATTTAAAACTAAGAATGGTTCTCTAATGACTTTGACTCTTACATCGTGTTTGGTAACTTTTTTTGTAAAGTCGTAATGAAAGGAAAAAAAAGGAAGAGAAAGGAAATGGAACTTTTACCTTTATTTGGATCTGAAGAGTAGAAATGACAGGAAATGGATGGAAATATTTAAGTTTCTTTTGTTTGGCTAATATAAAAAAGTGAAAAGAAGGGAAATAATATGACAACTTGACCGAATTATCCTTCATCCATTTTAATAGATGAAGAAGTGAACAAATTAGCTTGGAAGCCAAGAAGAAAGCTTTAGTTGTGAGACCTGACTAAATAAGAGGATCACTGTGTTGGAGGAGGAAGCTGAAGTTGGAAATTTTTTTTGAAGAGGAAGTTGAAGCATAGATGTAAAAGTACATTCTTTGGCACCTTTTTTTTTTTTTTTTTTGGTATTTGGTAACTCTATTACCTTTCCACCCAATTCCCTTACCTTTTGCCTAAATGTGGAGAAAAAAGAGAAATGAATGTTTTGTTGAAAAAGTTCTTTCCATTTCATCCCAATTCATCTCTTTTCCACCTTTATAAAATTAGTCGTTTTCTTTCTTTTTCCATACCTTTCCTTTGAGTTCTACTAATTTCTATCCATCCAAACACAATGTTTGGCTTAATTGATCTATCTTAAATGTTACTTAAATTTAAAAAGAAGCTTAGAGCTTTTGGTTTTAGGAGCTATGGTTTTGAGATATGGAGAATGGACTTATTTTGGGAGCATTATACATTTGGTATTCTATTTAGGCACTTGGATACACCATAACTTTAAGCTAGATGAAGAATGCATCATAGTTTTGACTCTAGAGCCAATTTTGTGGTGTCAAAAGCATCTAAAGATTTGTTTAGTTCATCTTATTTTTGTCAATTTGATATCCCTTTTATATGTATTTAAATATGGGCGTTAGGATTTGGATAGACAAAAAAAAAAAAAAGAAAAGAAAAAGACAAAGATACAATTACATATGTACATTAGAAAAACCAAATATCTAAATTCTATTTTGAAATATAAGTGAATTAGATATAGATTGGATAGTTTATCCAAATGTCAGTTTTCAAATAGACATAGATTAAATACATATTAGATATAGATCAAATATAGACAAAAAAACAGATAATCCAAATAGGTTTCAAATCATTAGATATCATTGTGCAATGTAGGATGGCGATTTAGATATAGATTTATGGCTTGTTTACTTCATTAAATAAAATGGGTCTGTAATGTAATAGTTATTATTGGAAAATAGAATAGGCAATTAGAACAACGATGTTACTTGGATGTAATGAAATCGAGACTACATTATTTACTTCAAGGAATGAAAAAATAAATAATAGTAGAATAATAATGAAACGGTGAAAATACCTTGAATGTTAATAGACAATAATATCGGAAAAAATGCTCATACATCGTAGCAACCACGTTGAAAAAATAAAACCCAAAGCAACAATAGGAATGATGCCTTATAACACTGTAGAAAAGTAAGACAACTTCTGTCAGTGGATGTAGAAGACAACGGCGGTGGAGAGACGTCCAGCTTTGGTGAGACGATGATGCTTTTCCAGGCGATGATGATCGATGCTTTCCTTGGCGAGACGTAGAAGATAACTTTTATCACATGATTGATGCTTTCTCAGGCGATGATGATGTAAAGCGAACAGATCTCCACTTTCTCCTACGATGATGATGATGACAACGATGCAAAGAGAACATATCTCCACTTTCTCCTATGACGACGGCAGCGATGCATAGCAAATAGATCTTTACTTTCTCCTACGATGGCGACGATGATGATGATGATTGATCATTCCCCTCTCTCTTCAGTTTCCCCTTTGCTTGAGAACTTGACCTTCCTTCCTCCTAGATCTGGCATCTACAGTTAGGGTAAATGGGGAAAAAGAAATGGGTCACCGAATTGGAATTCCAATGCTTTTGATTAGGAATAGCTATTGACTGATTATTTTAGTAATGGTAATTTATGTTTGAATCCCTATTTTTTTACTTATTTTATATGGGATAGGGTTGTAATAGAATTTTTATTATGGTAACGTAAATGAGACATTAAACATGATTCAGAGGTGGAGTTTTTTCCTTTCCATTAGGTGGCAAAGATTGATATTACAATAGTTGTGTGTGAGTGTAAGAGTTTAGACGACAAAGTCCACGGAAACGATGATGCTAAAGGGAACAATTTTGCTTGAGAGGGATTGATGGGCTCGCTGACATGAGGTTTGATTCAGCAACGTGGACTTCGGATTGGTTGACGTAAGAGGACAAAGGAACAGAGATCTAAGAATCCTTTCTAGATCCCAAGTGCAAGACTTGAATTGGATTTTTCTCCCTATTTATTTTAGTTTTCAATAATAATATTTTCACAAAGATGTTTATAGAAAAAATTTATTTTTTAACCACAGTTATTTGAGTAATAGAAGAGGAAAAGGGTTTTATTTTTTACCCCAGTGGTTGCTGCATTTAGTACTCGGAAGTCCACGTAAGTGTACCACACGCCTTTTTTGTGCTTTCTTTTATTTTTTTCTTCTATCAATGCGACATGCCATATGTCCTCCAACTATTGGCTAGAAATGCTTACTGATCTAATGGTGTCAGATAGTATAATGTAGATAGTATCGATGGTAGTGAAACTTGATGATTATATTTGATAAACTTAAAAGTCCCAGTATCAATTTCAATGTTATCAGGACAAATATAGGCCATAAATGTTATTATCTTGAAAAGGTTGATTAATCAAAAGGTGACCCGCTACAACAGGTTCAGGGACCAATTTATAGAATCTGCTCTTTAAATCAAGTGTGGCCAGACGAGTGACCCGTAAAAGCCCCGTGGAATTTACAAATGCTTCCTTTAAGACCAGAAAATAACCGAAACTTCCAGTATCACAATCTGCTGTAGATACAATGGAGTTTTTAAGCACATCCTACGGCTGAATAACCGATGTAAAGTTTTACAGCAATGCGTTCAGAGCATCGCAATTTGCGATGTGCCATTGCTTTGTATCATATATGAGCTGCTAAACGTTCTCCGGTTGAGTGATGCTTGATTTGATTCTCTCTAATTAATGGACAAGGACAATACTCTAGCAGCATACATCTGCAGCAGAAGACGACCCACTGGCCTCGGCAGAAAGTGAGTTGCTTGTTACTCCTCTGCTGCAGTGAATGCTGCCGACCCTGGGACGGTTTGAACCACAAGCATCAATCATACTTGCGCTCTGTGCTGTTGTCCTTTCTACAGCAGCTTTCAGCCGAATACGCTCTGCTCTAGAGCCAATAATTTGCCCTAATATAGAGGCGCCTATTGTCAATGCCATAGCAGTTTTGGGCATCACAACCGACTTCCTAAGCATGGCTATGAAGGGCACTGCTGCAAACCATTGTAAGGAGAACTTTTGTGTATGCTCCTTCCACACTCCCAATGGCACATTGGCTGCCATGCCTAATAAAGCAATGGCAAGCATCTTTGAAGGCAGAGGCTGAGGTCGCAATGTCTTAACAAATTCTGCCTTGGCAAGAGCTGCTCTTGCTGCAACTACTGCTGGAGGACATCGGAGTTTGATTCCTGATGGTGGTTGAAGAGCCTTGGTAACAAGTGGGAGGACACTGCTAACAGCTTGGTAAGATTTTGCAATGGGGCAATTTCCTGTTTGCAACCATTCATTTCCCAGAGCCTCGTGATTCTTGGAATGTCTTCTCTGGTAAAATCAAGCAAATGCAGTTTTACATATACAACCAGCTTTGGTATAACTAATTTCCTAGAAATGCAGTTCAAAGGGACATATGTTCCAAGGACAGGCGACTAAGATTTTTGTGGTCTAATCTTACAATGAACATGGAATTGTGATTCTTTATTCCTGACAACTGGTTAGATTAGACAGGACCACACCCTTCCAACAGAATTTTAATTTAACTTTTCAGTTTTACCTGTTTCCATCTTCTATTTGCATGATCGCAGATTGTTGCATCTGAGGATTTTGCATGATTTTTCATCTGAGAAGTAAAGTTCTGTACCTCAGAAGAAGATCCTCCTTACTTGGAGGATTCAACTTGCTTCTTCTGCCTTTCTCCATTTATCAGAAAGAGGTCCAAAGCTAAAGGGCCTCCAGGTCCAAATGCAGACAAACTGATGGTTGCAGATTTTGCTGCTAACGGATTAAAGTGAGGGGCAAGCTCAGTAACACAGTTGCTGCTATCGAAATGAGACCTTCTTGTAAGTGGAATTGTTATGATTCCCCGTTTGGGATCGGGTCACCGGACGAAGGATTGAGAAGTCTCCTTCCAACAAAGGGTTCTTACCCTTGTTCCTTCTCCTTGATGCACCTATCCTTGAAATCTAATGCAACTCGTAAGGGAGCTACCACCTTGGAACTCGTTAAGAGAGAGTTCCTAAATCTCTTGGAGTTTTTTTTTTTATGAAAATAATTCTCTGCCCTTTATTGCTTAGTAACTCCCTAAATATAGGGAAATACAAAAGATTAGGATTTCTAATTAATAAAGATTAGGATTCCACAATATTCCTAACTTTCCAAAAATAACTCCTACTCTAGATAAGGAAAGATTAAAACTGGAAATTGAAAAGGTATGTTAAAAAGAAACAAAACAGGAAAGTAAAATATAGAATTCCTTAGTTTGCATTCTCCTTTTGGCGTAAACGTCTTGTATATTTCTGCCCTATGAATGCATCTGTAACATTACTCCCCTCTTCGACAAACAGCTTGTCCTCAAGCTGGAAGTCAGGAAATGCTAGCTTGAAGTCCAAGACATTTTCCCAAGTAGCATCCTCTCGTGTGCCTTTATTCTAGTGGACCAGGATTTCCCATTGACCTCGGTTTTGTCGAGTTTGCAGAACAGCCAGAGGGCTGATGACAACCTGACCATCGGCTAAAGGAGGCAGCTCCGGGGGTGCGCTCGGCAAGTCACCCTGGAAAGGTTTCAGCAAGGATACATGGAAGACATTGTGTAGCTTGCAGTCCAATGGCAGTTCCAGTTGGTATGCCACGGTTCCAATGCGCTTGACCACCATGAAAGGCCCATAGAACTTAAGAGCAAGCTTATGAGAAAGGCGGCGGGCAAGGGTCTTCTGTCGATAAGGGTGTAAGCGTAACCAAACATAAGTACCAGGAGAGAAGTCCACCTCACGGTGACCTTTATCATAGAAAGTCTTCATACGTTGCTGCGCTTGGTGGAGTTTGGCGTGAATGTCCACTAAAGCTTCATCTCTAGCAAGAAATGCTTGATCCACTGCATCGACGTTTGAAGTGCGGGCAACATAAGATGTGAGACTCGGAGGCGCAGGTCCATACACAACTTGGAATGGAGATGTTCTAAGGGCTGTATGGAAGGCGGTATTGTAACAGAATTCTGCCCACGGAAGCCACTCAACCCATTTTTTCGGACGAACACCCGCAAGGCAACGTAAGTACATCTCAATGGTGTAATTCACTACCTCTGTTTGCCCATCAGATTGGGGATGATAGGCTGAAGAGAAATGAAGATTGGTGCCGCATAAACAAAACAACTCTTTCCAGAAGGTGCTCGTAAAAAGGGGATCGCGATCACTAACAATAGATTCCGGAATGCCATGTAATCGCACAATATGTTCAAGGAATACCCGTGCAATGGTGCAAGCATTGTAAGGATGAGCTAAGGGAATAAAATGAGCATATTTGGAGAACCTATCTACTACCACAAATAAAACACTTTTACCCGAGGATTTAGGTAAGCCGTCAATAAAATCCATGGAGATATCGGACCAAACTTGGTGTGGTAATTGCAGTGGCTGTAATAACCCAGCTGGGCTTAAGTGCTCGGCTTTATTACGTTGGCAAATGAGACATGCAGCGACATATGCCTTGATGGTAGTCTTCATGCCAGACCAATAAAAGTCCTTGCGAATACGCTGCAAGGTCCTCTCCACGCCTTCATGAGTAATGTCATGGATTCCTGATAAGATAGCGTTGATCAAGGAAGATGTTGGGAGTAAATAGATACGATCCTTGAAGAATATCATCCCATCACGCAAACCCCAACCCACGCCTGCTGTCCCCTGTTCAATCCGTGACCAAAGGGCGCGCAATGTGTCTGAATTTTGTATCTCTGTTCGAATTTCATCGAACAAGAGAACCTGCGGTTGGGATACTGCGTACAGCAATGCTCCCTCGTCCTCTCGACGTGACAAGGAGTCTGCAGCAACATTCAACCGGCCGGCCCTGTATTCCACGCGAAATGTGAACCCCATTAACTTGCTAAACCAACGCTGGTGGGGTGATGTGGACAGCCTTTGCTCAAGTAAGTACTTAAGGCTATAGTGGTCTGTGCGAACAAGGAAAGACCGTCCCCAGAGATATGGTCGCCAATGTTGAACAGCCTTGACGAGACCTATTAGTTCCTGCTCATAAGCTGCAAGTTTCAAATGACGGTCCGCTAGTTTCTTGCTAAAAAAAGCGATAGGGTGTCCATGTTGCTGCAAGATTGCGCCTATTCCTAACCTGATGCATCACATTCAACTACAAATTCTTCTTGGAAATTAGGCAAGCTTAGAACTGGAGCCTCTATTAAGGCTTTCTTGAGTGTTTCAAAGGAGGCGTGGGCTGCCTCATTCCATTGGAAAGCTTGTTTCTTCAGCATATGCGTTAAGGGGGCAGCAATGTGGCCATAGTCTCTAATGAACTTGCGATAATACCCTGTCAACCCTAAGAATCCACGCAAGGCCTTAACAGTTTGCGGTTGGGGCCACTCCTTGATAGCTTGAATTTTGCTAGAGTCCGTGGAAACACCCCTGCGGAGATCACATGACCTAAATAGGAGACTTGTGGCTCTCCAAATGTGCACTTAGATCTCTTAAGATAAAGGTGATGGGCCCTTAATAACTCAAAAACAGTTTGGAGGTGTAGTACATGAGTGTCCCATGAATTGCTATACACAAGGATATCATAAAAAAAAACAAGCACAAATTGTCGTAGGTGTGGTCGAAATACCTCGTTCATTAAAGCTTGAAAGGTGGAAGGGGCGTTGGTTAGGCCAAAGGGCATGACGAGGAACTCAAAATGGCCATGGTGAGTTCGAAAAGCTGTCTTCTCCACATCTTGAGGATCCATGCAAGTTGATGATACCCGGATCTGAGATCAAGTTTGGTAAAAAATGTTGCGCCATGTAGCTCATCCAACAGTTCATCCACTACTGGAATCGGGAATTTATCTTTGATAGTTTTGTGATTTAGCTCCCTATAATCAACACAAAATTGCCAGGTGCCATCGTGTTTGCGAACTAGCAATACCGGAGAGGAAAATGGCGAGCGACTTGGCCTGATAATACCTTGTTGTAACATCTGTTGACATTGTCTCTCAATCTCATCTTTTTGAAGATGCGGGTATCTATAGGGTCGCACGACTACGGGGGTGGTGCCAGGCTGTAAGTTAATGCGATGATCACATGGTCGGATAGGTGGCAGTCCTACGGGTTCTTGAAACACTTCTTCGAAAGCTGCCAGCAGTCTCTCTACGTCCTTTTCCCGTAGTTGAGAGGTTTGAAGTTGGTTTAGTGTTGAATATGAAGTCTGCAGCTGTCCCTGTAGCATGATGGGGTTGCTGGCCTTCTCAAAGCGCATGGTGAGGGCGGAAAAATCCCATAGAATTTGTCCCAATGTTTGAAGCCACTGTATGCCTAACACCAAGTCAAATCCCGCTAAAGGGATCACATAGAAATCTGCCTGGAAAGCGTTATTGTTGATTGAAAATTGCAAGTTAGTGCATTTGCCTAACCCCACCACTTGCTCCCCATTAGCTACTGCCACTTGAAGGTTTGTTTGAGGTTGCATCTTGATTCCTAGTCTCCGGGCTGATGTTGAACTCATGAAGTTGTGAGTACTCCCCGAATCTACCAAACTGTTCAAGGTTGTTCATGAACCATGGCAGTCAATTGCATGGTCCTCGCATTCTGCTCCCCGGTGATGGCGTGTAGGGATATGGCGGGCGTATTTTCTTCTTCCGATGGTTCTTCCTTTGCGGTTTCATCCATTTCCAACCAGAATAGTTTCTTGCATTGATGTCCGGGAACATATTGCTCATCACAATTATAACACAATCCTTACACTCGACGATTGGCCATCTCTGCTCTTGTTAATCTTTTTACAAATGGCGTTGCAGCACTGCCAGAAGAAGAAGCTGCACTACCCGCCGTGGTGCCTGGTTTTGCACTCATCGGAGTTCCCCTTGAACCGAAACTTATGCTGGGGTTTACTCCTTTTTTAACGTTTTGGGAGAGTTGCAATTTCCTTTCAAAGGCTCGTGCAAAATTCATGGCATGTAACAAGCTTGGGGGCTGTGTAGTTCCACATCAATGCGAATATTTTCCTTCAAACCCGCCGTGAACATGTCTACTTGCTGATCAGGTCGCACTGAACTTGCCCTTGCCAATAAGGTTTGAAACTCCCGCTGGTATTCTTCTACTGTCCCGCTCTGTTTGAGATTGATTAATTCTCCTAAGGGGTTACTGCGCAGGGGAGGTCCAAAACATAGGATGCAATATTCCTGCAACGTCTTCCAGGTCAGATTGGGTTCTTCCTTCTCTATTTGGTAAAACCACAATTGCGCCTCTCCTGTCATGTGGAACGCTGCTAACCCCACCTTATCTCCTTCCATTGTTTTCTGGTTTGCAAAGAACTTGTCACACCTATGGAGCCACATTAACGGGTCATTCGTTCCATCGTAAGTGGGGAAATCCAGCTTCATATACCTTGGCACCCAACCCCCTGATCCCTTGCCACTAATATCGCCCTTGCTATTGCTGTTATCGTCTTCTGTGCGTGATCCTGGGTTGTGGTTGGAGCCTGCGTTACTTCTGTCCCCTGCCTCTATTCCCTTGCCTCGGTTGCTTGCGCTAATCAAGGCTTCCATCTGTTGTGATAATTGCTGAAGTTGAGCTGCCATTCTCGCTTCTGCAGCAGCCCTTCTTGATTCTACTGCTGCGATTTTGGCTTCCGTTTGAGATTGGTTCTCATGTAAGAGATATCGTAGCTGTTCCTCTACAAGGTTTTCGTCCATGGTGAGTGGCTCTGATACCAAGTTGTTATGATTCCCCGTTTGGGATCGGGTCACCGGACGAAGGATTGAGAAGTCTCCTTCCAACAAAGGGTTCTTACCCTTGTTCCTTCTCCTTGATGCACCTATCCTTGAAATCTAATGCAGCTTGTAAGGGAGCTACCACCTTGGAACTCGTTAAGAGAGAGTTCCTAAATCTCTTGGAGTTTTTTTTTTATGAAAATAATTCTCTGCCCTTTATTGCTTAGTAACTCCCTAAATATAGGGAAATACAAAAGATTAGGATTCTTAATTAATAAAGATTAGGATTCCACAATATTCCTAACTTTCCAAAAATAACTCCTACTCTAGATAAGGAAAGATTAAAACTGGAAATTGAAAAGATATGCTAAAAAGAAACAAAACAGGAAAGTAAAATATAGAATTCCTTAGTTTGCATTCTCCTTTTGGCGTAAACGTCTTGTATATTTCTGCCCTATGAATGCATCTGTAACAGGAATGACACCATCCTTCCCATGAAAAAGCTTGAAGGCCATGTCAAAATTCGGTCCATCCTCAAAAATTGGACCTTTTCCTCCACGTTCCTGAGAATTGCAAAGAGAACTTATAATTAAAGGCTCTGAGACACGGAAAAGAAGAAGATACATGCACCGGAAAGAAGATGAACAGCTTACTTGAAAGGGACTGTCACCAGACGAGAATGAGAAGCACGTAGGTATGTTGATATTTCTCAGGAAAGGGCATCTCTGAATGGCTTTTTCATCAAATGGACAAGAAGATGATTCATTGTTCAATTCCTTTCCAAAGAACTCCATCACACTCAATTCTGAAAGCAACTTCCTGCAAGAGGATGGAAATTTAGAGGAGCACTAATAAGGACACAATTTATGATCCTGTACCATATAGCCAAAGGAGCTAATACCAGCAGCAAGGTAAATTAGAAGTATGCCAAATGCAAAAGCACATTACAAGAAAAAATAAAATCCATCAGCCAGTTGTGATAAAGTATATGTAGGAAAATAAATATGAAGACAGAAAAAACGTTTGTTCCTTTTGTAGCTGATAATTTTTAGCAGAAGCCAATGCAGGTTCTTAGCATTACGGATGCTGGAGCATCAACAGAGATGAAGAATGAGGGCAACTAGTAGTCCTGTTCTTCTAGTTTTGTTAGAGTGAACCTTATATCCTCAATTTATGCTTCTAGAAGTCATCTTACTACAGCGCGACTTACAATAAACTTCAATGACTTATATTAGATCTTACAATATCAGATCAATGCCAAGGATTTAGGGTTGATAGGTTATCTATATATATAGTTCTTAATAGTCAGTAGGGACAAAAATTGTTCATATTGTTCCTATGATAGATGACATCTATTCTCCAATTGTTTCTAGTACCATAGAAACCCAATTTCATTAGTTCCACCTTCAACTAAGCTGCATTTTGCTTTCTACATGTGATTATTGGCCCCACTTTGTCAATTACATAACGATCGTTGAGACATCCTAACAATTGCATAGCCTGTTGAGGAAATCACAGAGATTCTTCTTCACTTTCTGAAGATAAAAAACTGCAGGATTCTATAAGTTTGTCACTGGGCTTATAATTGTAAAATTTCAGGGCCAGGGTTATAAGGGATGGGGGAAAACTGTGATTCCTCTGGGAATCTCTGTTTCAAAAAAAAATGTTGTGTATCACAAATCAAGTCTTATATGTGGAAATTAGGATCTTATATATCTTGAAATTTTGGCCGGGACCCCAAAAAAAGAAAAAAAGCAAAATATACTGTGAATTTATAATGGAAGCCATTTTTGACTTGTTATGAGACATGTGAGACTCAATTTATGATCTACAACACACATTACAGGACAGATGTTCTGTTCCTTAAAAGAATGGAATCATAGAAGGTCCCATAGGGGATGTGCTTGCTCCTTCCTGTTAAAAACAGCTTCCTATTAGTATCTCAATTCTCAATAATGTGAGTAGCAATGCCTTGAGCTGATGCAGGGGCCAAAACATACTCCTCTGATAGCAAGGTTAAGCAACAAATTTTAACCCAAGCAACAGTAGCATTCATTTAGCTAGCTAGACCAACAGAGAACCAAATAAGTCAATGCTCCAAATATGAACCAAAGGAAACATCGGCAAGCCTCAACAATGCTGCCCATAATTGATCAATGGCCATGACGTTTTAAGCCGTAGTCTCTATTTTCATCGAAATTATGAACATAAATACCTGCAATTCCATATGAACAAAACATAGCAATAGACTGAAAGTATTATGCACTGCAGCTCTGTACTGTTTCCCAAGCAGTAACCAGATGGGAAGTGCATGACATGAGATCAAAGAAAGGCCTCGGAGTCTCCCCATACTACTTGTTCCTCGTGTCACCCCAGCCATAACTTCGTATCAAATTAGTTATTTACCATGCCAGTTAGTATCCATGAATCACAGGAGATATCTAATTGTGACACAAGGAGGAAATGAAAGTAACTATAAGACAGCTGTAGAATTGCATTTATTTTTGGTAAGTTTATATGGCAGACTAAGGTGCCTCTAGCAAGGACAGTAAAGCATAGTATCAGATTATTGCAATTGATAATTTCGGGAAAAAAAATGCTGATAGTATAAAATACGCATCCACCGGAAAGACATTGATTAATCTGTGAATTATTTGTTGCTCCACAAAAGAACTATCAATATATTGAAACTGGCATTTGAAATCCTGGAAGTAACTTGGTTGACAGGGTTCATGTTTTATAAGAACTTAAGTTAATGATTGGCATCAAATGCATGAAATTCATACTGGTGAAACATCAGGAAAATGAGTACTTGCAATCTGTCTAGTGTTCAATTATATATGAATGGCTGGTTTTGTGAATATTGGAAAAGAATCAGCATTTCATAACATTAAATACATTTTTTATTATTAATCGTAGTATGTCATTCCCCTTTTGAAGTTAGGATTGTGATTCCTACTGTTAGAACTGAATTATACAGAAAACATTTCTAAGAATTGCAGAAGCACGATTACTCATATAGAAATGCTCATGCAACATCATCAAAATTTTTCTTCTTTGATGTTCCTGGAAAATGGAGAAACGTTCCATATTCATCAATAGATTTGGTTGTAAGTGAGTGCATACATTTAAAATGCAAGCATGACAGTGCTTCTAACCTTCTAATATGAGGGTGACTTTCCTAAATGATCTGTGCTTTACTCAACCTATGAGGAATTACACCACATATCTATCAAGCTCAATTATGACTCACTAATGGAAAAAAATAAAGCAGTAAGTGAGAAGCCAACAGAAGAAATAAAAATGCAGACAATCGTAAATGTTGCCACTGCCTTGATCATAGTCTCAACCATATCCTATTGTAATTACAAGAATGTTTGATTGAAGTTGATCCAATCAATTTCATCCTATATATGTACAATGCCATTCATACATCAAGTGCAAGTCCTATAATTACACCTTGCATTACCACATCATGCTTTTCCATAGGAAAATTTTTTTGGATCAAGTAAATTTTATTAATCCAAAGAGAATAGTTTACATTGCCAAATGGCAAGATACAAGACAACCAAGGTACAAATATAGCAACATAGTGCTTCCTAGGTAGTACAGACTCTACTTTACATTAATGTAGCGTACATTCTAATTTGGTTTACAATAGAGCTTATAGTAGATAGATTTCCTCCCAGGAGTACACGGTTGCGTGTACGCCATATGTAGTATACTGAAGCTGCAAGAGCTGCACTCCATGTTTTAGCCACTGGGGTGGAGGAATCCGCTATCGCCACCAGAGCACTCATGGTTCCTTGCCATGTACTAAACGAGGGAGGGCATTGGAAACAGTCACAGACCAGACCCCATAACGCCGATGTGTAGCCACAGGTAAAGAAGAGATGTTCATGGCTCTCTCTACCTTGGTTATAGAGGAAGCATGTAGCAGGCACTGAGATCCCCCATGAGATCATTCTATCCAGGGTCGCTAGTTTGCCTTGCCAGGCTAGCTAAAGTATGAATGAGTGCCTCGGTAAGGATCTGTTGTTCCACACTACTTTGCACCATGGCATAGCAGTGCCTGGGGAGTAGAGGAACTCATAGCCGCTTCTGATGGTATACTCGCCTAAACTTGAGTGCTTCCAATAGAAGTGGTCTGAGCATGACGTATTCGGGCGTAGAAAGGCTGGTATATGAATGTTGTTCCAAAATGGGGTTGTCGGTATTCGCTAGTCATTATCATTCATTAGGGAACATAGTCTCGTTGTTGGAGGAAAACCCGTGTTACCCCTTTCTATGGCACTAAATAGCATGTCCAAAGGCCCTATCGGGAGCCAGTAGTCTGCCTAAAGTGATATCTCTAGCCCATTGTTGGGTTCCCATTGAAAACAATGTCGAACCTTAGTCCTCAATTTTAGCAACTTTCTCCAGGACCATGGGCATCTAGCGGGTGCCTTAATAGACCAAAAGCTTCTCCCTTTAAGAAGGGTGGAATGTACCCATTTAGGCCATATGCTCTTTGGTCCCTACTTGCATAGGTGCCAGATGTGCTTAAGTTGGATAGCCTTATTTCACTGAAGTAGGTTCGGGATTCCCGGCCCCCCACACCGTATAGGTTGACACACCTTCTCCCAACGGACTTTGGCTTTGGTGTGTGTGTTTGGTTGACCACTCCATAAGAAGTTCCAGATGAGACGGTCTATCCTCACTATGATGGACTTTGGAAGGATGAACACTGAGGACCAGTAAACCTGCATGGAGAATAGGACCGACTTTACCAGTTGGAGCCTACTCGCGTAAGACAAGTATTTAGTAGTCCAGGTAGTGATGCGTGCTGTAATCCTTTCCAAGAGTGCCTCACAATCCACTTTTCTGTGCTTAGAAGATACGAGTGGTACCCCCAGGTAGCGTACTGGCAGCTCCTTTTCACAAAACCGGATAGCAAGGAGGATATCTTCTCTAGTACTCAATGTGACATTTGAGAAGAATATGCTGCTTTTGGCATGATTAGCCTGTAGATCGGAGAGGATATGGAAGTGTTGCAAGGTTTGCATAACCAATCGTGTGGACTCCACATTCCCATATGTGAATATAAGTAAATCGTCAGCAAAACAAAGATGGGTTATTCTCTTAGTTTTGCGTCGCCAGTGAAGGGTGAATTGGGGGTTGGAAGTTAACCTTCTCAATGAATTGGAAAGTACTTCCATTCCCAATACAAATAGGTAAGGGGAGATAGGGTCCCCTTGTCTCAAGCCTCGCTTGCTTGCAAAGAAGCCCGACAATTTACCATTTATGTTGACAGAGAACATAGGAGTGGTGACGCATTGCTCAATGAGGGTACACATGTGGTGGGGGAACTTCATTGCTTTTAGGACTGCTAGTAGGAAATCCCAATGTAATGTATCATAAGCTCTTTGTAAGTCCACCTTTAGTGTGCATTGTGGGGGTCCCGATTGTGAGTGGTATCCGGCCATCAACTCATGCGCAATAAAGATATTGTCCATTATTCTTCTTCCCAGGATGAAGGCAGATTGTTCCCTTCCAACTAAATGTGGCAAGACCTTTTTGATGCGTGCAGCAAGGACATTGGATATTGCCTTGTAAATTACATTACAATAGGCAATGAGCCGGAAGTCCCCTATCTTGGTAGGATTAGCTACCTTTGGAACTAGGGAGATGATTGTTGCGTTTATTTGTTTGAGGAGGTGACCTGGCACAAGGAATTCTCTTGTGGTGGTTATCAAGTCATCACCAATTATTCCTAAAGCTTCTTTGAAGAATCTGGCCGTATACCCATTTGGTCCTGGTGCCTTCTCATTAGCTTGAGATGTAAAGCCCCATTTTATCTCCTCATCTGTGAATGGGGCCTCAAGCTCATTACTTTGCTGTTCACTTAGAGTTCGCATCACCCTATCTTCGATGTCCTCTAAACAGCCAGTTGTGGAAGGCGTGCTATACAACTGTTGGAAATGGCTGACTATTAGGCCCTGCACCTCCTCCTCTCCAACTACCTCATTGCCATCCTCTCTGGTTAGTTGGTATACAGTATTCCTATTATGCAGATTTTTCATCGCTTTGTGAAAGTAAGAGGTGTTTTTGTTGCCCACCTTCAACCACAAGGTTCTTGACTTTTGCTTGTAGAAGCTCTCCTCAGTACCTCTTAGGAGATAGTATGTTCTAAACGCAGCCCTTTCTTCCTCTATGCTGGTGGAGGTACCTGTGGTAAGCATCCCCTCTTGAACTTGAGCTAAATGATCCTTGGCAGTCTTCACCCTGTTAGATAAGTCTGAATATTCTGTTCTATTCAGTGCTTTAAGTGCCATCTTGAGTTGTTTTAGCTTCTTTACCACCTGAAACATCTTGGAACCCTCCACGTCTTCCTTCTACCTACAGCTCACAATCTCCTTAAAATCCCTATGATTTGCCCAAAAGTTGAAAAACTTGAACGAAATCTTTTTAGCCCCTCGTCCATGATCAAAGTGTATAATTGCCAAGGAGTGGTTTGATAGCATAGGCGGAAGGAATTTGGCTTGTGTTCTCTAAAGGGAACTAAGCTAAAAGTGGTTAACCATAATCCTATCAAGCTTTCTTAGTATAGGATTTGTCACTTGTTTATTGGACCAAGTGAAAAGATCTCCTGATTGCCTCAAGTCTTCCAATTCCACTTGTGCAATGCAGTTTTGGAGGTCAACAATAGCTTCAGTAAGCTACATGTTTCCCCCCCTGTTTTTTAGATATGTATCTTGTGGTATTGAAATCTCCTAGAACCGCCTAAGGGCTTGATCACATTGAAGGTGCTAACTCTCCAAGATCTAGCCATAGCGATCGTCTCTCCCGATCACAATTTGACCCATAGATGAATGTTATAGCTAGAGTCATGTTGTGACATAGATTGGTGGCTGTGCAGTGCACGTATTGCAAATGTTCTTGCTCCACCCTAACATTCCAATCCCTTGGCTTCCATGCGATCCAAACACGTTTCCTTACAGTCGTATTGATCCACACCTGCCACTTATGCCCCATCATATTCTTAATGGTATCCTCATTTGAAGGGTTGACCCTAGTTTCAAGTAAACCAATAAGACTTATTCCTTGGACTTCACAAATCTTTCGAACTTCCACAACCTTTATGGGGTCATTTAATCCCCGTATATTCCAAGCTGCTATATACATGGGGATGGGGTTCCATTAAGTTAAGTAAATTGTCTTCTCCTCTTGCGTAGCTTCTTTTTTCGCCGGCTAGAGGAGGAGGACCCTTTGCTGTTCGTTGCAGAGCTATCTGGTGCTCGAAGTAACTGAGGTATCAGTTTGGCAAGAGGGGTGTGCTCAATATCTTCCGGGTCCTTCACCTTCTCCCTTGCTCCTCTAGCGCATGCCCCAGTTCCCTTCCTGTCTCCTTCTGGGTGTGCTCGTTCAGCCGTGTTAACGGAAGGCAGTGCAGGTGTTGCGTTCCTACCATCAGGTGGGGTGTCCAATTCTACCATACTTTCCTTTCCTTTTGGCATGACCACATTTGACTCCATTGCATCCTCCTTGGCTGACTTAAATAAGGGGTCCAATCTAGATTTCCCCATCTCCTCTGGTGTTATGCATATATCCACCTTGGAGGTACCTTCGTCTGTTCCTCCCCTCTTGTCTTCACATCGCTCATTACTACTTGGGGCTCCTGTCCCCACCGCACTTGCCTTCCCTTTCCCTACGCCTTTTCCTGACCGGCGACTCTGTTGCCAGTTCTCTTCGTTGGCCACATGCTGATCAGATGTAGTTGGTGGTTTTGTTGGAGAGGCTTAGCCACCGCACTTATGGCCAAAGACATTACGCTCGCCACACCTAGGAGGTAACCATTGGTATTCAACCTTGACCAACGCAGTCCTACCATAAGATCTTTCCACCTCCACGTTGGTTACAAGTTCCTCCCGCGCATCAATCTCCACTAGTACTCTAGCGTGGTTAGCCCTCTGTCGTGACATGGTGAGGGTGTCGGCTTTGAGGGGTATTCCTACACCACTCGCAATGTAGTTGATCCCATATACGCTTAGGAATTCACAAGGGACACCGATGAGCTATGCCCAGACCAGCACTTTGGTGGGTTGCGGTTTATCAAGTGGCAGTCCCCTCCTCCATTTATGTAGCATGAGAAACCTCTGAGCAAAGTGCCAATGCTTCTCCAAAATGGGCGTGAGGTCCACCCTTGGTCCGAACCTAAAGTAAAACACGCCTTCCTTATTACCTAAGACCTCTAATAGTCCATAGTCCTTCCACAGTCGGAATGCAATAGTTTTTATTAGCTGGTATGGTATCCTCCGGCCTAGGAAGTATCCTACAAGGGTGGTTTCCTAATAGTTGGTGCCATGGTTCTCGACTGCAAGCGGGATAGTTACCCGAGTAATAGAGCCCTTGCTCGCCAGAGGGATAAACTGGAGCAGAAAGTCATTGGTGCCCACGGTGGGGCCAGTAGCAGTTGACCTGGGTGGTTCTGACGCACAGGCAGCTGCGTAGGACCTTGGATTGGTGGAGGTGGTCGCATGGGAAACGGCCGGTGAGTGGTGGTTCCCGGTCACTTGGTTTCCCTAGGTGCTTGTAGCATCGCCCAAGGTAGTTTGGGTAGCAGACCTGGTAGACGGTGACAGTGGATTGCCATTGGTTGGATGTGTTGACATGGGGGGACAAGTTGGCTGCAATGTGGCTTGGGTTGACTTGGCATAAGGCTCCATATTTCCATTTTCGTCTTTGCTTTCCTGGTTGCTTTTTGAGGGAACAAAAGTAACTTTTGCTTTTTCCTCTTTAAGACAAACGGTGCAATCCACCTCTGGGGACGTGCAATGGGTTGCGATTTGCAGGTTTCCAATGGCTTCCATTTTAGGAATTGTTGTTGTGGTGGGTTACGGGCAGGTAAGGGGTGTGTATAGGGTATTAGCGAAATTTTTTGGTCACCTAAAGGAAGTGGTCCTCTAGGGGTGTGGGTTGTGGCATGGGTTAGAGAGAGGAGAGAGCATTTTCTCACTCATCCTATCCAGGAGAGAGCATTTTCTCTCCATAGGAAAATTCTTAGCACGAAATTAAAGATTGTTTATCCTAATTCTGTCCTCCCTAATTTTTTCAAAGTTTTACTCATGTCACAGCCTCCATCTTGCAACAAGACACTATGGCAGCAAACCAACAAAAGTAAACTCCTATTCCTTGTCACTCTCTAATGCAATCCTTTAGTCAAGCTTTCCTAAGTTTTGCAGTGACCCCTCAACAAGCATTAGATGAAAGCTAATGAACTTCTCTTTCTGGAGATGGCATGGTAAAACCTTAATTGGACTGGCTTGCTCTAAGAACATAAACTACGTTACAAGAGGTCGGTCCTTTGAAGACCCCCTAGAAAATTGAAAAAAATTCCATAAATATATTGCTAAATTTACGATTTCACTCTAGCTCTTTTTCTTCAAACTAAAACCTGAGATTCCTCTCAGGAAAAATCTTGAGTCCGCCATTGCCAAATTTCAACTTATATCTAGGTATCTAAGAACAGGGTTTTGTTGGGAATTAGGCCACAACTTACCTGCAACTACAGCTCATTAATGTTCACTAGTTTTAATTTACAATTCCAAATTTATTAGGTTAGAAATTATTATTGCATTTACATGGCACCATAACGCAACAAGTAATTCGTAGCAGGTGGAGGCATCAAACGTAGGGTCGGTAATGCGAGCCAAATGGACTGGCCCGCCTCGACCCGCACTGGCTCGCGGGTCGTCGCTGGCTGGCCTGTAGTGGCCTGCAAGTCTGGTAGGTCAGGAAAATCAGCCCGCCCCCCCGCCCCGCGGGCCAATGCGGGTTGGCCCGCGACGACCCGCAATAATTTTTTTTTTTAGTGTATTATGTAAAAAATTAAAAATAGAACATGTTAGGTGAATTTTTTGTTTTTCCTTAGATAAACCTTTTTTTCCTTTGCAAATATAATTTATATTACATATCGCTCAATTTTTCCATTCACTTTCCTTATACAACTTCAATTTATATGTACTTACTCTTAAATCCCATTCTCATGCGATAAAAAAGAAAATAACCTAAAACGATAATCAAGCAATTATCATAAAGTACTTTTTAGTTTTCACTAATTATATAGGAAAACAAATACAATAATGAAGCAGATAAAATTACATATATAAATCAATCATCACATCAGTCATCACTATCATAATCATCAATAACTAAATTGGAGTCTCCTTTCGATGAAGTAGTCGCACTCCTACCCACACTCCCATTGATACGAAAACCTTCGCAATCACGCCTTGAGAACCCTTTTGATTAGTGTGAACCCCCAATGCAGTAATACGAAAACCCACGACACCAATTTGGAAATCAATCCCTAAGAAGATTAGAATTTAGGTTTGACTTAGGTTAATGATCTAAGAATTAGAACTATGGAAAGCCCTAATTTCGAAACAATCCACAAGAGAAGTCGATCAATCTTCCTTGATTGTTCCTAGGAGCATGTATTCAAATAAGAACACAAAGAACAAAGCAATAAGCTTTTTGGTATTTTCAATATCTCAAAACTGAGTTTTACAATGAGGAGGTTCGGAATATAAAGGAGAAAACCCTAAAACATTACATGGAAATCGCAAAACAAGTGAAAAGTGCGCATAAAAAGAAGGCCGGCCATTTAGGCCGGCAGCCTACTTTTCAAGGCCGGCGGCCTTCTTTGAAAGTGCACCAAAACATCGGCGTTTTCAAGGCCGGCTCCAAGGCCGGCAGCCTTGAGCCGGTGTATCTTCACCCGATGCTATTTTCATCAAATTGAAGTTCTTTTGGCCTTCTTTTGCCCCAAAGCTTTGAATCCCTTGAAGTCCTTCACCTGTGATCTTCACCAAGCCTTGCAAATGAGAATTCAATGTTTGTTGTAGCTTCTTAGCTCTTGATCTCGTGATTGGTCCTTGAGGCAAGCTAATCGTACTTGAAACCCCTTGAACTTCATCCTTAGCCACTTGATCTTCTTCTTGACTTGGCTCTTGAGCTTGGATCGGTGACTCTTCCATAACATTCCCCCTCTCCTTAAAAGGATTCGTCCTCGAATCCTCGATGAAGTCAATCCGATGCTCTATGCCCCTAACTGGTGGAAGTCCACTGGCATCTCCGCTGGAAACACATCTCCATATTCCTGCAGCAAATCAGAAAACACACTAGGAATAGATGGGTTAATATCGTCAGTGGCCAAATAGGCCCCTTTGTACAAAAGTACAAAGATAGGTCTACTGGCACTCAAAGCATGCCTAACCTCACTTGCCCTAGCAATCAAACTCACACTCTTACTTCTTTTCTCTCCAGGCCGATTGTCATCTTGCTTTTCACTCCCCTCTTTCTTTTCACTCTGCTCATTTTTATTACACTTTTTAGTTACACTCTTATTCTTCACTCCCTCAGAATTGCTTTTTCTACTCTCCCTCTCTTTTCTTTCGGCCTCAACTCTCAACCTCTCTAATTTACATTGGTCCTCATACACTTCCTTAGAGGACAGTGGTGCCAAAATGGTTCTCCTTCCATCCTTAGTAAATGAGTACCTATTGAGATATCCATCGTGCACGGTTTTCCTATCAAATTGCCAAGGTCTGCCCAACAAGATATCACCAGCATGCATAGGTACTACATCACAAGCACCTCATCACTATACTTGCCTATGGAAAAAGAAATGAGAGCTTGCCTGTTTACCTTAACCTCACCACAGTCGCTAAGCCACTGAATTTTGTAAGGTCTTGGGTGTGGTACAGTAGGCAGCCCCAACCTGTTCACCAAGAGTGTACTCACCACATTAGTACAACTCCCTCCATCGACAATCACACTACATGCCTTCCCCTGCACATGGCATCTATATGAAACAAGTTTTCCCTTTGCTCTTCATGGCCATCCTCCTTCAACTGGGTGTTAAGTGCACGCCTAGCTACATACAAGTCACCTTTCACTGCCTCCTCAACACTCTCAGCATCACTACAATCCTCCAATGGAGGCATATCATCGTCTTCACCCTCATTGTCACTTTCCTCATCATCAGTGACAATCTCACCATTCCTTATCACCATGGTCCGCCTATTAGGACATTCCCGACTAATGTGTCCTACACCCTGACACTTCCAACATTTAATGTCCCTATTTCTACTTTTCTGATCAACAACCTTAGGTTTCTCATATGAAACCCCAACTGATTTTCCCTTTGAAGCCTCAACAGTAGGCTTACTACCACTCTTAACATCAGATTTTCCATAACCTCTCCATGCAGAATTAGAATTAGAAGAAGGTTTGGAAACGTACCGGTTTGGCCCTCTACCTTGGAGTTGTCTCTCAATCTTGATGGCAAGATGTACCATCTCCTCTAGCTCTACATAATGCTGCAACTCCACCCTGTCGGCGATCTCCTTGTTCAACCCACCAAAGAAACGTCCCATGGTAGTTTCCTCATCCTCATCTACATCAGCTCTCGTCATGATCATCTCCATCTCCTTGTAGTAGTCCTCCACACTCCTACTACCCTGTCTCAAGAAATGTAATTTCTGCATCAATTCCCTATGAAAGTATCTAGGGACAAATCTTTTTCTCATCACAGCCTTGAGATCATGCCAGGTCTCAATAGGATACTCCATGTTCCTCCTCCTGCTAGTCACCAGCTGATCCCACCAGGATATAGCATAATCCTGAAATTGGGTTACAACCAATTTCACCTTTTTCTCTTCACTACATTGGTGACATTCAAAATCAACTCAACTCTCTTCTCCCACTGCAAGTATTCCTCTGGGTCAGATTTACCCTGAAAAATTGGAAGCTTCAGTTTAATACTTCCCAGACCCCTGTCTACTACATCATCAACAAATCGACCCCTACTGGCAGTGTAACTCTCCTGCATTCGACCTCTACCTCTTCCTGTGCCCATGCCTCTACCTACTCCTCTACCACCTCTTCTTCCTCTATTGACTAGCATGGCTGCACTATCCTCATAATCCTCCTCCAGATATTCATTAGCATCAGTCACTTCAGCAGCTTGATGCATAGGATTTTTACCTCCCCTATTCCCTTCACTAGTACTTGACTCCCTCTTCTCAACAACCTGTAGTCTCAAATTCATATGCTCTAGAGACTCTCTCATAGCTATAATGGCGTTAGTCATACGCCTAAACTCTGACTGTTGTGCTTCACGCAACAAAGCATCATCTGCACTTTTATCAGATTTTTCAACACCACTACCTGTCATCTTTACCTGCAAAAACAACAAACGTTAATGCTAAACAAAATTTTGAGTTTCCTCACAACTGCTCCCTTTCGTGTTTTTGCACTCTATTGATGGGGTTATCCACTCGTGTTTCTCACAATCGATATTTAGCACACAGGTATTCCTCACAACTCTCAAGCCCGCTCTTAAATGTTCTTAAGCGAATCACACTCCCAAGAGCAATTTCCAACGAATTTCAATACAAAGACGCGAATTTGGTGTTTCCCACTATCCCTTAAACAAGATTACACTAGGATTGAAGGATATGGTGTTCCCAAGGATTAGCAAAAACAAGACAATCAAATAATTTCAGAATTTTTTTTTTCTTTTGGTTATGAACACTGTTCACGAACACTATTCACACTCAAATTTTTTTTTTTTTAAACACCAATTGAAGACTAACTAATCCTAAGCAAGGATCAAAATAGCGAAAATCCCCAAATTGATGAACAAACCCTAGAACATGAGAAGTCACAATTTGATCAATCTAATCAATGGAGTACATAAAGATCACAACTTTATATCCTAAATAACGATGGGAAACAAGAATCAAACAAAAACAAGAAAAGATATAACCTGATCTAGAGCCAAAGCTCTGATACCAAATGATACGAAAACCTTCGCAATCACGTCTTGAGAACCCTTTTGATTAGTGTGAACCCCCAATGCAGTAATACGAAAACCCACGACACCAATTTGGAAATCAATCCCTAAGAAGATTAGAATTTAGGTTTGACTTAGGTTAATGATCTAAGAATTAGAACTATGGAAAGCCCTAATTTCGAAACAATCCACAAGAGAAGTCGATCAATCTTCCTTGATTGTTCCTAGGAGCATGTATTCAAATAAGAACACAAAGAACAAAGCAATAAGCTTTTTGGTATTTTCAATATCTCAAAACTGAGTTTTACAATGAGGAGGTTCGGAATATAAAGGAGAAAACCCTAAAACATTACATGGAAATCGCAAAACAAGTGAAAAGTGCGCATAAAAAGAAGGCCGGCCATTTAGGCCGGCAGCCTACTTTTCAAGGCCGGCGGCCTTCTTTGAAAGTGCACCAAAACATCGGCGTTTTCAAGGCCGGCTCCAAGGCCGGCAGCCTTGAGCCGGTGTATCTTCACCCGATGCTATTTTCATCAAATTGAAGTTCTTTTGGCCTTCTTTTGCCCCAAAGCTTTGAATCCCTTGAAGTCCTTCACCTGTGATCTTCACCAAGCCTTGCAAATGAGAATTCAATGTTTGTTGTAGCTTCTTAGCTCTTGATCTCGTGATTGGTCCTTGAGGCAAGCTAATCGTACTTGAAACCCCTTGAACTTCATCCTTAGCCACTTGATCTTCTTCTTGACTTGGCTCTTGAGCTTGGATCGGTGACTCTTCCATAACACCCATTGTCTTCTTCTTGATTTACAATTTATGAGATTACACATATAATTAGGAATATATTATATTAAGAACAATACGTTAAAAGAAAATATTAGGAATAGAACAAAAAAAAATTACCTTCACATTCAAATCTTTGTAACCAATTTTGTGTACAAATGAGAGCTTCTACATTGGCTGGAAGTATAAAACTGCGATACTTATTAAGTACACGAGTGCCAATACTGAAAGCTGACTCTGACACTACAGTAGTAATTGGAATGCTAAGCACATCGGAGGCCATGATAGATAAATCAGGATATCTCTGGCTTTGACTCTTCCAATGTTGTAACACATCCAATTCTGAGTAGAAGTCCATATCCATTATTGGCTCATCTAGATAAATATCCAAAGAAGATTTACCACAACTTTGTACTTCTACTTGACGGAATTGGAATTCCTACATTATTAAGAAAAAACTATTTAAATACTAATATATATTACAGAAAAATAATTGAGAAAATAAAAAATTATTAAACTTACCACTAATATAGCAAAATCAATCTCCAAGCCCTTCCCAGCTTTATGTGTTGCTGCTCCCTTACTGTTGCTACCTCCAGATGTGTCTTATGTTTGAGAAGATGATCCAACCTGATTGCTTTTACTTCTAGATATGTGATCTGTTTTGCTCTTCTCATATTCTCCATAGAGTTTATATAACTTGCTTTTTATGTGAGCCATCTTCTCTTCACAAATGAGGGGATCAAGTTTATTAAAACAGAAGTTTAAAAAATCAAATTTCATTCGAGGATCAAAGATTGCTCCAAGTGTAAGGATAACACTATAATCACTCAAATACTTATCGAACTTCTGTTTCATTATAATAGACATCTCCCTTATGACATGATCTTCACTATTTAAATTTTCATTCAGTAAACATTTAATCCTCCATACTTGTAAAAAATAGTGGTTTGATGTTGGATATGATGATCCTGACATCAAACTGGTGATACTATAAAACGGGCTAAAAAACTTGCATATCTTTTATGCTCTTTCCCACTCATCAATGGTTGGATAATATTTATAATGACGATTATTCAATTGAAAGCAAGAAAAAGCACGTCGATACCTGAGTGCGCTATCAAGCATAAGATAAGTGGAATTCCATCTAGTAGTTACATCCAAGCGCAAATCAATATTCGTATCAATGTTGCCAACCTGTTCAACACACTCTAAAAAGTGTTTTATTCTACTCTCATAACCCTTCACATACTTCACATTCTCCCTTACTTTATGCAATGCTTTACTACTTACATCCAATCATTCTTTAACGATCAAGTGAAGAATATGAGCACAACATCTAATATGAAAAAACTCACCACCACATAACAAACTATGTTGTAAGTTCGATTGCTCTTTCAGAAAATCTTGCATACAATCATTTGCAGATGCATTATCCAATGTAAGGGAGAATATCTTCCTATCTATGCTTCAATCTTTCAAAAATTCAAATACTTTTTTCGACAACTCAAACCCTGAGTGAGGAGGGGGCATTTTAGAAAAAGCAAGAATTTTATTATTCAATTTCCAATTGTCATCCACATAATGTCCAGTCAAACAAATATATCCCTCACTAGTAGAAGCAATCCATACATCAGAAGTCAAACATAATTTACCTGGAATTTTTTGCAAAATTTATTTCAAATTCTCCTTTTGAGTCAAATATAAATTCCAAACATCTGATGTAGCAGTTTTTCTACTAATTGGCTTATAATCGGGATTATATAGCCTTATGAACTGTGTAATCCTCCTATACTCAACAAATGAAAATGGCAGATCATGCTCAATAATAGCCATAGCCATTACCTCACGAGCAAATTTAGGATCGGGTTTTCTTGATCTTAACTTCCTAGCATGATCAATTATCATATCACCAACATCATGATATCTAGGAATTTGACTCAAATGACACTTCTCTATATGTCGACGTAAAGATGAAGTTCCATGTGAATGTGTTCCAATAACATTTCCTTCCCACATGCTTTACACTTAGCCTTATTTTTACCATCCTTCCCAATGCCAATTTTTGTAAATAATTCCCAAACCTGAGAAGAAGAGCTACCACTTGAGCCTTCTTACCTGCATGTTCTTCAGATTGAGAAGATCCTGGTTGTAGATTATCGTTATGCCCACCAACTTCAGACACATGATCTATGTTAATAGGTTCCATTGCAACCTTATTACTTGAAGGATCCATTATGTAAATATAGAAAATGTTATTAGTAGCAGTACGCTTAGTTATAAAATGTAAATAATTAAATATAGTCACCACCACCACCAGCGTCACTCACCCCCACCCCATACGGCCACACCACCACCGGCGTCACGGCCACACCACACCCCACTCTCCAATCTCCATTCTCCATTCTCCAAGCCACCACCACCACTGGGTCACTCACCCCCACCCCACACGGCCACACCACACGATCCACACACCACACACCACACACCACACTCCACACGACCACACCACCACCGGCATCACGACCACACCACACGGCCACACCACACCCCACTCTCCAATCTCCATTCTCCATTCTCCAAGCCACCACCACCACTGACGTCACTCACCCCCACCCCACACGGCCACACCATACCACACGGTCCACACACCATACGGCCAGACCACCACCGGCGTCACGGCCACACCACACCCCACTCTCCAATCTCCAATCTCCATTCTCTAAGCCACCACCACCACCGGCGTCACCCCTACCCTACGGTCTTTCTTTCTCCTAAGCCATCCTCCTCCATTTCCACCTCGATAGGATAGGACGGAGGAACATCACAAATTCACAATACAATAGAGGACAATAGAGAATTGCTTTACCTTAATTAACGACGTCTAATAGGCGGTCGACGGTGGTGGCGCGACGTCAAGCTATGGAGTACAGGGGGTGCACGGTGCGGACAAGGTTGAGCTGCGGAGTGCGAATGAGAAGGTGCAGTGTGCGGGGGTGTAACTTGTAAGTGTGGCCGTGTGGGCTGCTGCCAGCTGCGTGCGGACGAGGTCGAGCTGCAGAGTATGTTTGACTTTTGCGAAGGAGAAGGTGCGGTCCAGTGTAATTGCGGTTGCGATCAGCGGCGTCATTTCAGAACCAGTCGTCCGTCGGTGGTGGCGTCGGTGTTGTCTCATCGTCAGTTGTCACGTCGTCAGTCGTCAAGTCGTGTTCGTCCGTCACGTCGTCAGCCGTCATTCCCTCACCAAACCCACGTCATCACTCGTCTAAGTTAGAAGCTCCTCATCGTTTGCAGGCTGTGTTTTTTCCGGCGGGTTGGCCCGCCGCTGGCGGGAATTGCCTGCCCCGCCCCGCGGGTCAAAATTTTTTTGCCCGCCCCGCATATTTTTGCTGGCGGGGCGGATCAACCCGCAGACCTGCCCTGCAATTACCACCCCTAATCAAACGTAACTCACACTTCACAGCTCAAGCAATCCTCTAGCACAACAAAACCAAAATATAAACCCTAGGTTTATGATAATCCTAATACTGAAATTCACCAAAACCACAATTAATTAAGCTTTTACCTGTTGGGGTTAATTCAACGTAGAATTATGTTAAAATGGAACGAATTTCCCTAAAAGCTCTAATCATTTCATATTATTGTTTTCACAGAATTTGGAGGAGAAAATGAAGATTTACCTGGAAAGTTTTTGGGAGTGCCGGAAAATCCAGAAAACGGAAAGACGTGTGGGTGACACAGACACGTCACGTATTTATTTGCATTGGGGTTGCAAATTATTAATAATATAACGGACAGCCACCAGCCACACTGTCTCACGAGTCACGACCATTCCTGTACGAACAAGCGCTTAATTATGATTTTATTAATAAATCATCTTATTAATAATATGAATGATAATTTACTTCTAAGTCTTATTTATAAGTTCAATATAAACCAAACTAAGTTGAGTAGCTCCACTTATTTATAATTCTAATTTATATGAGAGTTAAGTTTAAAATTTTATTGATATTTTATAGAAATTAAAAAGAATTTTATATATATATATATATATTGATAAATCGTACTCAAATTTTAATTTTAATTTTATTCTTAGCATCGCTTTTAGGATTAGTTATATCCTTTCTCTTCCATTTCAATTATTTTCTCTTGAATTTCATCTATTTCTAATTTTTTATTTAAAATTTTGAAATATAAAATTATTATCATTTGCGTGATTGCTTTTATTAGTATATTCTGATTAGATACTTTATTATTCTTTGAGTTATTCCAAGAGCTTTTCTTTTCTAAAGGAAAACATTTTTTCTTTTAAATTTAAGAAACGAATATATTTGATTTGTTGGTCTCAATAATTGATATAGAGGTGAAAATTGAAGTTAATAATACTTGAAACTGATCCCATTCTACATTAAATTGATTATTTGGATATTAAATAAAAATTTTCATACTTTGATGCTAAGTTTCACGTAAAATAAAAGAAATACGGTTACGATATAATTACATAGATTGCAATTTTGCCACAAACGATTAATTAAAGTAAGACATACAATAGTTTATTTTATTAGGTGCTTTCACACGTTACATAATCTCACCTTTGGATTTAACTAAAATACATGATATTATATCTCTCAAATAAATATAGAAAAAAGATTATAAAAGTGAATGTACTTTTGATTTTAAGCAAAATAGTGTTTTTTTTTTTTTTAAAATAGAAAATGTAATTTAGTGTCTTTGAATACTTTCCAAATTAAATTAAACATATTTTAAAATTTAGATATTAAATTAAACATATTTTAAAGTTACACACCTTAAATCACAAAATTTGAAAATTTAAATATTAAACTCTCATTCTTAGAAAGTTGATATACTTTTCTTACTTTTTTTCTCCAATAAATAAGATATATAAATGGAGAATCTGAAGGTAATTTGAAAAGTGTTGCTCTATTCGTGTTTTAATGGGTCGATTCAGTCTTATCTTGCTATTAATTTATATATTAATGGTAGAGATTTTCTGATTTTTAGTAATAAAGATTTAATATATATAATTAAATATTAATATTAAAAACTGAATCGATTCGGTGGACGAAAAGTGCTCATTCGGTGAGAAAACACGTGAGTGGAGGTTATTCAACGACAATAGTTGAGGGGGTTTAAGTAGGGAAAGTGATCTCAGCCAATTGAGAAGGAGACGATGGTGTTTGTTTACTGATTTAGTTGAGCTGGTGCCTGGTGCTAGACCGGCCGCCTGGAATATATTGGCCGACACAGCAGGAGCCAGAAGGTAATAAATATACCATAAACAATGCATGGGATGAATCTAGTTAAAATTTTTTCCATTTTCATTTTCTTTAATCCATCATAGTAGGGATACTTTGTCTCGCGATGCAGCATTTTACTCCTTTTTTTTTTTTTAATAGATTTTATTTATTTATTTATTTATTTTTGGATTGAATTGATCTTATAAAAATCTAGCAGTAATTTAAATTTAACACTTTAGATTAGTGATAGGGACAACATAGTATCCAACACTTTTACTTTGGGTCAATAAAGTTAGAAAGAATAATAAAAATATAATTTGATTTGAATGGCTATTTCAATGTTTAATTTATTGAAATGGCTTGCTTAATCCATTAATTTGTTGGTCAAAATATATTAAAGGGTAAGAGAAGAATAACTAGAATGGAAATAAAATTACGTCATGTAACTTAAAAAAAAGTTAGGTTATATTTAATATAAAAATGGTTTTTGCTTGAATTGTTTGTAAAATTAATATGTAGACTTTACAAAAATACAGTGAAAAATTAGGAATATATTCTTTTTTTTTAAAGTACAATTTAGGAATTAAAAATTTTTATTTATAAAAAGGCATCATGTAGTTTACTAGTATATTATACTGCATATAAAAAATATAAAAAAAGATTCATGTTATATAAAATTGAAAAAGTAAAATAACCTTGGAAAGATTCTTGTAGATTCACATGTGTAGGGGGGGTTGCTGTTGGTAATCGAATACTTGTGATGTGCATATGCATTGATCTTGAAGATTACTTGATTTGATGACATATATATGGATGTGATAAGAAAAGATATGGGAGGAGGAACAAGTGAACCCAATGTCTTAAATTGATAGGAATCAAATTCCTACAGGATCTATCACCAGAGCAAAAGCCAAGGGATTGTAAAATTTGACGATGAGGGTCCTCTTTAAACAATCAAATCTTGAGAATATTTGTTTAGTATCTTCTTTTCTATTTTATATTTGTTGTGCATTGCAGCAGATGCACTTGTCGGTTTTTACAGGACAGTGGATAAATTCACTAAAACTCAGTTTGTGGGTTATTCATGAACCTACATAAATAAAAGAAGAACCGGTCCAGCAAATTGTTCAATTAAAGTGAAGAATCGGCCACTTGAAGACCATTTGTATTTGTAATTAATACTTTTGAGAATCGGCCATTTTATTAGTACTTGTATTTTGTTAATTTTGGAATCAGCCACTTAACTGGCATCCTTGTAATTTTTGTGTTATTTTTACCCTAATTGGAGCAAGTATAAATACTTGTTAACTAGGGTTTTTGAGGAGCTTTTGACATTTTGAAAAAAACACTTTGTTGCCGTAAGGGTTGTCCTTTGCATGCAATAGATCTCTTATCAATTTCTTAGTGAAATTGTGGCGAGACAAACTAGAGTGGATCGTGAGTATATCAATCTTACTCTTGTTGTTTTTATAAATTGTGTTTAGTGAGTAATATTTAAGTATAATTTGTTGGTAACTTGTCCATGTCCACGTGAATTAGGGTTCTTCATTTTCAGATTTGAATAATTTCAAATTAAGTTGAATTCTAGTTCATTTCCATTATTTTCCATTGATATTTATACAATTGGTTGTTCCTTATATCAATTTATCTCCAATCACGTGAATTGGGGTTCAATTGTGATGTAAGTAATCACGCCATTTGTTGTTGGAATTTGTTATTCACGCCACTTGATTGATGTGTTTGCTATCCAATTAATGAGACACATAATCATTTTTGGTATCAGAGCAAAAGGTTTTGGAGTAGGATTTGCGTGAACTTGAATTGAAAAATTAGGGTTCTTGAATTTTACTTCTTGATTCGAATTGTGAAGTGGAATTGAAGTAGTTTATTGTGATTTTGTTGTGTTATATTTGTTGTTGTTGAAGTGGAAGTGGAGACCTTGTAGTAGTCCTTGTGTTCTTGATCTTGCTGTGAGGAGAAGGGGATGTAGGAAGTGTATTTCCTTGTGTGTGTTTCAGAATTGGAGGTATATTCTTTATGATAAAAGAGGAGTGAATTTCCTTGTATGTTGTTTCGGAATTGAGGAGTGTCAATTGCATTTCTAGATTTGTTTTGCGTGGAGGATAGGGAAATTATTTGAATTCAAATACATTCATTAAGTTAGAAGAAGTTATTGTGTAGTATTGGTTGAATGCAATTTGAATATTTTTGAATTGTTTCTTACCATTTGTGGATAAGCTTCATTAAGAGTTACATTTGAGTTGTTGTGCCGTGATTGGAAGAGGAGAAAAGTGTGTGAGTGTTGCACCGTGAGTGTGTGTGTGTGTGGTGTAGTGATTTTATGTGGTGAAGGGTGCAATGTGGTGTATTTGATTGTGTTGTGGTGAAAGGTTGCTACACCGTAGATTGTAAGTAGTGTATGTGTCGTGAGTGAAGGTTGTTGGAGTGGTTAAATTTGAATTTCAAAAGTAAACATTAAAGTGTGGAAGTTATTTTGTATTGATACTTTAAACACATTTTGCTTAATTGGAATTAATTGCTTGCCATTTAGAGAAGTGTCCATATTTGCTTCCATTTGCCTTTGTGTTATCGTGGTGTGTAAGTGGACGTAAAAGTGTGTAGGTGAACTGTGTAGGTGTGTTGTATTGGTTGTGTGTTACACTGTGGGTGTGTGAGTGAGACCGTAGTGTGTGTGTTACATCGTGGGAGTGAGTGTGTGGTTTGAAGTTGTGTTAAGTGGATGTGTGTTGTGGAGATGTGTTGGTGACGTGGTGTGAAGTGTGTTGTTAGCTTATTGAAGTTAGTAAGCAACTATGTCAAGTGATCGGTATTTATCTATTAATGTATTGCGATGAGCTATGACTACTTTTCCTACTATTGATGATGAGTAGAGGGAAAATTTGTTCCACACCTTATGCAAAGTACAAGGTAATCTATGTGCTATTATTATTGATGGTAATAGTTGTACTAATGTTGTGGCTGCCTCATTAGTATCGAATTAAAACTTGTAACTACCCTATATCCAAAACCCTATAAATTGCATTGGCTAAGTGAGCAAGGTAGTCTCCATGTAACCTAGAAGGCTAGGATACCTTTCAGTATAATGGATAAATATCATGATGAGATTGTATGTGACATTCTTCTTATGTGTGCATCCTATATATTTCTTGGCAGGCCTTAGTTATATGATGGGAGGGTTTTTCATGATGGCTATAGAAATACTTATATATTCCAACAAGAAGGTAAACGTATAGTGTTGAACCTAATGTCACCATCAGAGGTCTAAGAGGTTCAGAGACAGATGAGTAAACCTTTAAAGGACCAAGAGGTTCAGAGACATATAAGTAAAACTGGGAAGAAGAAGACCTAATTGGGGGAACAGTTTGAGTTAGGGAAGGGCATAGCAGATGATAGACCATCATATTTATTGCAGATGAGGTATATCTTAGAGATGGAGGGGCGAGAGCAACTACCTCCTGTGGTATCTTAGGTACTGGGTGACTATAGTGATATTTTTATAGATAACTTGCTAGAAGGATATAAAGTCTCTGCTACATGTAATGTTATAGACTTGTCACTCTATTTACCCGATGATGTTCATGAAGACTTATTAGATTTGAGGGCAAATCTTCTTGAGGCTCGCGGAGATGGTAGGAATCGAATTCTTACAAGAACTATCACCAGAGCAAGAGCCAAGGAATTACAAAATTTGGCGATGATGGTCCTCTCTGAACAATCAAAGCCTGAGAATATTTGTTTAGTATCGTCTTTTCTATTTCATATTTGTTGTGCATTCCAGCAAGTATACTTGTTGGTTTTTACAAAATAGTGGATAAATTCGCTAAAGCTCAGTTTGTGGGTTATTCATGAACCTACATAAATCAAAGAAGAACTAGTCCAACAAATTGTTCAATTGAAGTGAGGAACCGACCACTTGAAGACTATTTGTATTTGTAATTGTTGCTTTTGGGAACCGACCATTTTATTAGTACTTGTATTTTTTTTGATTTTGGAACCGGCCAATTAAGTGACATCTTTGTAATTTTTGTGTTATTTTTACTCTAATTGGAGCAAGTATAAATACTTGCTAACTAGGGTTTTTGAAAAGCTTTTGACATTTTGAAAAAAAAAACACTTTGTTGCCATGAAGGTTGTCCTTTGCATGCAATAGATCTCTTATCAATTTCTTAGTGAGATTGTGGCGAGACCAACTAGAGTGGATTGTGAGTAATATCAATCTTACTCTTATTGTTTTTACAAATTGTGTTTAGTAGGTAATATCTAAATACAATTTGTTGGTAACTTGTCCATGTCTACGTGAATTAGGGTTCTTCATTTTCAGATTTGAATCATTTCAAATTGAGTTGAATTCTAGTTCATTTCCATTGTTTTCCATTGATATTTATACAATTGGTTGTTCCTTATATCAATTTATCTTCAATCACGTGAATTAGGGTTCAATTGTGAAGTAAGTGAGCATGCCATTTGTTGTTCACACCACTTTATTGATGTGTTTGCTATCCAATTAGTGAGGTACATCATAAATGTGTGTGCATAAAGATGGATTTGATTTTGTGTTCTTGAGTGTTCTTGACTGTTCATCACAAAGTAGTTGGTTTGATTTTTCGTGGATGTGTTTCGACAAAGCTTCTATGTTTATCTCAAATCTTGCCTAATGTAAAAAATGTCTTGAAAATGAGAGCCTTAACCTCCTATTTATATATTTTGAATGTTGATTTTGATTATCGGATGGTTGAGATCGAGTATTGTAGATGACAATTAGATTGATCTTTCATCTCTTATTTTCATGGACATGGGCTCTCTTGATGTTGGGCTTGGACTTTGGCTTGCATAAGTCTAATAGCATTTTTTTTTCCTCCCAAAAGGATAACTATTATTCAAAAAAAGACCAAAAGAAAAAAAAACAATTCAGTTTGGAGGCCTTGCCTCCAAATTCGCAACTAGAAAAGAAAATAATGCCTATTAACACTCAATAAAGCTTAAAAGAACTTAGAAAGTTCTTTTTTGAATCCACGTTTTGAATGTGAGACAAACAAGTAAAGCCAAGAGTAGAAAAAATTGGTTATTAGATCTCCCTAAAGCATTCGTAATTGGCTTGGTTTTTTCGGTCTTGTCACTAGTCTATTAAATTGGCCCATGGCATTGAATTGGGCCAAAAACCCAATTATGGAAATAACCCTCTCTAATATGCAATAATTGTAATATCTTCAATAACTATATTAATGACTTCTAGCATAAGTGCATCATAATATTATCACTAACCACTTATATAAATCCATAAAGTGTGTTTCTTTTCGCAATACAACCTATAATACAAAATATGTCATAATATCTTTCACCATAAAGTCGAATTCTATGTAGCCCATCTAAATTAATTTATCGAGTAAGACAATTAAGACATATGTTGTAATTCCACATAGTAAGTCTAGAAAATATAGCATAAATATAAAAGGCATAACAACATAAAGTTAGTTTCCTTTCAAGATATACAAAAGGGAGAAAAGCAATGTTATAAAGTTTTATTTGAATGCTCAACTATTCATTTCTCTTGCAATACGTAGGTTCGAAGCTACAAATTTAGGGCTCCAAACTACACTTCTCATTTTCTCACAAACTTTATGTTGAAGCCATAAAGTTAGTGCAAGTGGTCCCATAAAATTTGTCTTTTAAAATAAAATGTATAAACACTCTCATTTACTTAGGGACATGACTTAATTGACATAGCTCGTTATTTGATGAAAATTAAAATAGTGAATTTTGTACTATTATGTGTAATGCTCTAAAACTTAGGATGTTATAATCTGTCATGTGTCACTACTGGCTGTGAACATGCAAAGGTTCACACTACACTCATACTTTAACCTATTCAACTTTACTTCACATCAAAATATTTGTAAACTCCAATGAATTAAATAAATGATTTACATGTGAGTTATTCCAACCATAATATAATTTATGTTAAACCACAATGTTCCACCTTGATGTAACTACCACCATAAACAAGACTATTAAATCACTATTGGGTCCATAATAGTCAAAGTAATTAAATAAAGGATTCACATGTGAGTCATTCCAGCCACACTATAATTAAAGTTAAACCACAATGTTCCCTCTTAATGTAACTACCACCATAAATAAGACTATTAAATCTCTATTAGGTCCATAATAGTTAAAGTAAAGTAATTCAAGAAATCTCTAACAAAGTGTCAAATATTCTTTTAGTTTCTATTTCTCCTTCCTACTCATCATCATAATAGTAATATTATCCTCTATTATCATCATCCCAGTAATAATAATAATATATGTTTCCAACCTCATTATATTTTGCATATTTGTTATACCCAATTGCAGCTGAAAAAGAAAAGGGTTGAACTTAAGTCCAGTACTTGAATACTTAAATAAATACGCATGCCACGGCCATTATAGACTACACGCACACATATATTGCATTAAATAGATTATTGGCATTCGATTAATTATCTTTCATTTAGTCACTAAGCAACATAGTGGTACTCATGACCTTGCCACATTATTTATTATATATTTTTAAGTATTTTAACCCTAGGTTAGGAACTACCATATTTAGTCTTATCTTTTTAACTAATATCGAGAATTGCCACCTTCAACCCTGATATCCCTAAAATTTAGCTCATATCATTTCAGTATAGAACTCTACTAGGGATGATGCCGTGTACCGATCTACCACCTCCAGCCCTTATGTTGAGTCACACACAAGTAAAAAGAAAATCATTTACCAAGTTTACTTTAAGTTCATTCATTTGCTATAAATAACAAGTACAACTAGTAAGCAAGGTAAACATGTACCTATAAGAGCAGTTTTATATTCTAGTTGTTTGTAACTATCAAGTACCTCAAGACCTATTATTTAATAGCAAATTATTCTTAGTTTTACTCTACAACATGGTCTACGTTCTCTAGGTTGTTTAACTAAGATTTAATTGTTTATTTCCCCTTTCCTAAGGCTATATTGTAAGTATTATGGATTTAAAATTGGAATAGAACTAAAATAGAACGAATAAAGAAGTGTTACTTGACAATATGGCCATGTAGAAGAATAAGGGTAGGAACATGGCCGTATACATGGTTGTGTACTTTTTATTGTACAAAACCTCTTAGCATACCCAAGTACATGACCTGTGTACTGCAACACAGGTAGGTACATGCCTCATATACTTGGCTGTGTATAGCCTATCTCACAAAATTCTCTTCACCCTTTTCACAAGTAAGTACACGACCATATACCTTAACCGTGTACTCCTTTGAACTCACAAACTCCTCCAACTTCATCACTATTCAACCCTTTCTCCATCCCAACACTTACCAATCAATTCAATACTTCAAATCCTACCCAATTACATGAACGCAAGTGTGATTCTTGTTTTTTGATTGAATCGGTAACTCGTAATGCATTGTCAAATTGAAATGTTTAGAAATCCTAAACTGACACGACGCTACACCTTAATTAGTTTTCCATTAAAAAAATAACATACAAAACACCAATCTGTGAGAGATACTTACCTTCATAAGCATATGTCAAATTGATAGTCCTTCTTTGTTGAATTGTGGGTTAAGATAGTTATGGTAACTTGATGGACATAGAAAGGTTTCCGTTTCAACAAAAGGAAAAGAATGGCGTTAGAGTAACATAAAGGTTTATATAGCTTGAGGTTAAAAGACCAAATTTCCCTCTTCTTAAAACTTGTAATTATCTTAATGCCCCTTGTAAACACCCCATTTTTGCCCTAATAATCAATAATAATCAATTATCAAAATTTTCTATTTTTTTTACATTTTTTTCTAATTTAGCAAAAATAGGAAAAATATTCAAAAAATAAAATAAATAGAAAAAATACATCAATTTTGGAAAATAATTACAGAAATAGTAATAAAAGGGATTAAATAATTTTTATAAAATTTTGAAATTTCAAAAAATACAAAAATAATAAAAAATCGCATTGCATATATGCAAATTGCGAAAATAAAAAAATCGAGTAAGTGGGCTAGCCTAACTGGTCCGAACCACGGCCCTGTGCACGCGGGAGGGGGTCAGGTCATGGGTTCAAAATGCGGGGAGGCAGATTCTGCGTTTTGCCATTTTTTTTCTCGCTTGGGACATGTGTCAGCAGCTGATTGGCTAGAACGAGCGCACACGCCGGGCGCGTGATCGTCTTTAACCTTCGTCCGAGATCGTCGCCGGTGGGGAAAAATCGAATTTCGGCCGTTTTGATTCAATTTTTTTTCACAAATCCAATAGATCTTCAATAGAAATAGGATACACATAATCCAATTGAAATCAAATCGCAACAAATCAAATGATTTACACAAATTGGAGATGGGTTTTTCAACCGAAATCCAATTTGCTTCAATCGGAGGAAATCCGAGCTTATCCAGCTCGATTTCTTGTGCCTATAAATAGAGGGGGAAAGGAGGAAGTAGAATCACAGATTAAAAGTGAGAAAAGAGAGAAAATAAGTGAGATTGGAGCTTCACCGGAGTTCACGAGCACAACCGTCGATCAACACCGCCTGCGGAGGTTTTCGACCACAACCACCACCGGTTTTAGGTTCCTCATCCTCGGAAGCTTCAGAAACAGCCCTTATTCGACAAAAGGGCCGTCGGAACGCAGTCAATGAGCACTCCTAGCCGCCGTGACCGATCGACCCGCTTTGACCCGACTCGCGCACCGACCTAGATTCAAGAAAGTCGGATATTCAGATTTTTATTTATTTATTTAGTTATTTTATTTATTTTTTCAAATTTATTTATTTATCTATTTGTTATTTATAATTCAAAAATAGAAAAAAAAATTAGAATTTAGATTAGTTTTTTAGGATTTAATTTGGGGCGGATAATAGAAAAATAATAAAAAAATATAAAAAATGATAAAATTTAGATTTTAGTTTATGGTAGATAAATAATATAAGAGAAAATTTCTTCAATAAAAATTAATAAAAAATTGATAAAAATTTATAGTAGTAGAAGTGGGTTGAAAAATAGGGAAATAAAATTTTTATCACTTAGAAAAATCTTTTTCTTAAATAAATCCAAAATTGGTTGCTTTTTCCTTAAAATTATTCAGAAAATCAAATGATCAAACTTAGGCTTAGATTTTTTTAGAAAAATACTAAAATGGTAAGAACGTAAACCAAAAGAAATTTGGTAATTAAAAATCACAAACACATTAAAGTTTTTTTAGGAAAAGCGAACTACGACTTGTTTGATCATAAATAGCAGGTACATAGGCACCCGTTTGGGGCAACTCTAAAAAGAATAAAAAATCATTTTCTTAGGATAACTTATTCAAAAACACAATAAAAAGACAACAAAAAATAAAATAAAAGACATTCGGATAAGGTTTAAATTTTAGGAGAATAGGGTGGTAACCTTACGGTTTTAATAGGTTAGCCTCTGAACCTAGAAACTCTGGTTTTCCCTTTCTTTTTTTCACAAAAATGAAAAAGGAAATTATGTTGACTAGTTGTCCAACCACAGTTGGCTGGTGACTCCAAAATAAAATGAAATTCCTAACTCAAGTCGATGGTCTACATTAGATGAGCATACGGTCTAGTATAGATCGGATTAGGAATGGAAAATAAAAAATTAGACTCGACAGGATGGCGATTCCACTAGGGACATTTCTCTAGTAGGCTAGCCACCTGTATCTCCTTAAATCACTTTTTTGAGAAATGTCTTTTTGGTTTGTTATACTGCTGCTAACTTTTCAGGGATTTGCTTAAGTTTAGGATTTGGTTATTTACCTTTAAGTGGTTATTTACTTTCAAGTCTGCATGCATGTAACTGTGTGAGTAGATACGGTCAAACCCGGACCGTCTTAGGACCTTAAGATGGGGGGCCATTGTGTAGGTTTCGGGTGAAGGGATATGATCACCGTTCAGGACTGATTAGGCTACCCCACCCAATACTTCGATATGGCCTGAGATCCATTTCTCCGAGAATGCGAGATGCCATAGAGTTGAGGACCTATTAGAACTTACCTATCTGCATACACGACGTCATGGGTTGACAATCGATTGATGATGTAATACTTTTATTCTGTTCATGGAGTTCAGATACATTTCCCTGTAATGTTATCATTGTAACATAGTTCTTTTTGTAATTAGAAATTTTTGTTTGTAATAGATGGCTAGTTCCACTATCGACCGCCTCCTCCGCAAAGAGATCCGAGTTTGCAAACCTCTGGACCCAAAATTGGTGCTGGACCACTGTTTTACTCTGTACAACCCAGAAGAGCAGGCCTTTATCCAGTAGAAGATAGGGCCCATCCTCTCACTGATGAAGATGGAAATGAATTTACCTTTGATACGGGCCATCCTCCATCTATGGGAAATAGAGCCTGCAGCTTTCTTCATTGGGCCACACGAGATCACTCCCACTCTAGAAGAGTACACCCAACTTCTACAGGCTCCAGCATTAACCAGCAAAGTGTATATACAAGATCTTGAGGCCGGGCTAGCCGGTATCTTCAACAGACTTTTGGGTATTCGCAAGATAGCAATCAACAAAGCCTTAGCAAACTGTAACGGATATTGCATACGGATGGATGAGTTAGAAGCTATCATCAACAGGAAATCGGCACCTGCGCAGCAACAGAAGAAGAGAACTAGGAAATAGATTACTATTGTACTTTTTCATTTTTTTTTCAAGTATCGAACTCCGAGTTTCCAATATTAATAAAAATAAAGTTTCAGTATTATATCATTAATCAATTGTTGGCCCCCTTTATTTTAGCATTCGTGTGACACATGCATCATATCTACATACCTGCATCATACTAAGAAAAAATGCGCGCCAAGTATTAAAGATAGCTCCCAAACAACTGAACCCTCTAAGAAGCCCAATCCGTACCCATTCAAAATGGCAGACGGTGGTAACAATGGTGACACTAAGATGTGTTTTCCACCCCTCCAACAGTCATTCAAACAAGCAACTACCATTCAAGAGCCAAGGATAAGCGAAATTGACGTCAGCAATGGGAACCCAATCCCTTGCACGTCCGAGCAGCATCCAACTCTCGATAATTACTTCTGTTATCTTATTGATAGCACTAGGTCAGCTCAAGAATAGGAAACAATTATTAAACAATTTTTATTGTGATTTCTTTTCATAATTCAATTAATTACAATTCGTCTGTTTCTTGCTTATATATATGTACTTTCGTTTCACTTCACCCAAATTCCCTACCATCGGATGTCAGGGACATTTCGCGCAGGTAAGAAATGAAAACACTGATATCATTTCCAACACTGCTGGGTCAGTCGTTGGAAGTGATGTCCTTAACCACGAAATAATACAAGAAAATTGGCAAAAACATGAACAAAGTGAAATTTCAATCGATGGGCCGGTGGAGACAGTAAATTTAGGAAGCGTTGAAAACCTAAAAACCTCAAGATCAGGACCAGTTTAAGTGTCGAGCAAAAATGCGAGATGATCGAGCTATTAACTGAGTATGCAGATGTGTTCGCCTGGTCATATGGCAACATGCTAGGATTAGACCAATCAATAGTAGTTCACAGGCTTCCTATAAGGGAAGATGTCAAACCTAAAAAACAGAAATTGAGAAGATTTAGGCTTGGCATCTTACTAAAAATTAAAGAGGAAGTCAAGAAACTGCTAGAAGTGGGGTTCATCGAAGTATCTGACTACCTAGAATGGGTAGCGAATATAGTCTCCGTTTTAAAAAAGAATGAAAAAGTACGCATATGCGTAGACTTCCGGGACTTAAACCAAGCTACGCCAAAAGATAACTTCCCCCTACCTTACATTGATGTTCTGGTAGACAACACTGCATGAAACTATCTTTTCTCATATATGGACGGTTTCTCAGGATATAACCAGATAAAAATGGCTGAAAAAGATAAAACTAAGATGACTTTCATCACAACATGGGGGACTTTTTGTTACAAAGTCATGCCCTTTGGTTTGAAAAATGCCAGGGCAACATATCAGAGAGCCATGGTCGCGATACTTCATGACATGATGCATCGAGAAGTCGAAGTATACGTCGACGATATGATAGCCAAGTTTGAAGAAGAAGAAAGCCATACGGATATTCTGAGAAAGTTGTTTAAGCGATTGAGAAAGTTCCAGCTCAAGTTAAATCCAGAGAAGTGCACTTTCGGGGTTACAACAGGCAAGTTGTTAGGGTTTGTCATAAGCCGGGAATGCATTAAAATTGACCATGATAAAGTAAAGTCTATACTAGAGCTACCTTCTCCATGTACTGTCAAAGAGGTAAGAGGTTTGCTAGGAAGGTTAAATTACATAGCTCGTTTTATCTCACAGCTCACAAACAAATGCCGTCTACTATTCCGTCTGTTAAAAAAGAATGCCGCAGTAGAGTGGGACGACGAATGTGAAGAAGCATTCAGGACGATCAAAGATTATCTTATAAAGCCTCCTGTCTTGATAGTCCCAAAGTAAGGGAAGCCCTTATTCTTATACATCACGATACTCCTTGAATCCATGGGATGCGTGTTGGGGCAGAAAGATAAAGAGGGAAGAGAGTGTTCCATATATTATCTAAGCAAGAAATTCATAGACGAGGAACAGAGGTATTCAGAAGTAGAGAGGACTTGCTGTGCTCTGATTTGGGTCATGCACCGATTGAGGTAATATACCCTTTACTATCACATTGAGCTGCTGACATGACATGATCCTCTAAAGTACTTAGTAGAGAAACCCGTTTTGTTAGGGAGAATCTCCAAATGGAAAATGCTTTTATCGGAGTTTGATATCACATACATAAATCAAAACTCAATGAAAGGGCAATCTTTAGCTAACCAATTGGCAGAACACCCCATCGGGGGAGATTCCCAAGAGCCACAAGCCTAATTCCTTGATGAAAATATATTAACAGTGGAGAGTACACCAGTAGAAGATTGTGGGATAGACTGTAATCCTAAGTGGAAGATGTTCTTTGATGGAGCTGCCAATGTATTCGGTTGTGGGATCGGGGCAGTGTTGATATCCTCAGACGAAACACAATTCCCTTCAGCAACAAGGCTCACATTTCCATATACCAATAATATCGCGGAATATGAGGCATGCATCCTCAGCCTCAAAATGGCTTGCCACATGGAAATTCGTGAATTAGAAGTGTACGGAGATTCGTCACTCATCATATTACAGACGAGAGGGGAATATAAGACTAAAGACCCCAAATTGGTACCATACCATCAACATTTGACAGAGCTAATAGAAGAATTCGAGGCAATCACTTTCACATACGTCCCGAGAACTCAGAATCAGTTTGCAGATGCACTCGCCACACTAGCATCTATAATTCAGATAACAGGAGGAGTCGAAGTCCAACAATTGAAAATAGACATCGAAAATTGGCCTGCCTACTGTTTGGTAATTGAAAAAGCACAAGATGATAAGCCCTGGTATCACGACATCAAAACTCTTCTCCAAGAAAGCAAATACCCTGAAATGGCTAGCAAAAATGACCAAAGAACGTTTAGAAGGTTAGCAAGTCATTTCTTATTAAGTGGGTCTGTGCTTTACAAAAGATCGCCTGATAGCACCTTACTAAGATGTGTGGATAGAAATGAGGCACGCGAACTAATGAAAGAAGTGCATGAAGGGGTATGTGGACCTCACATGAACGGCTACATGTTGGCCCAAAAAATCATAAGATTGGGTTACTATTAGTTAACCATGGAATCAGATTGCATCAAATATGTCAAGCACTGTCATTTGTGTCAAGTGTACGCAAATCGGATAAATGCTCTGCCCAATGAGTTGCACTCGTTGTCTGCACCATGGCCTTTCTCTACGTGGGGAATCGACATCATCGGTCCGATCACTCCAATAGCATCCAATGGCCACAGGTTCATATTGGTAGCCATTGATTACTTCACCAAGTGGGTAGAAGCTTCATCATATGCCAATGTCACCAAAGGGGTAATAGTCCGGTTCTTGAAGAGGGACATAATAGCTCGATATGGAGTTCCTGAGTCAATCATCACCAACAATGGTACCAATCTCAACAACAAGTCGATAACAGGTTTATGCCAACAGTTCCACATAAACCATAGAAATTTAACTCCCTATTGACCTCAGATGAACAGGGCAGTAGAAGCAACCAACAAGAATATCAAAAGGATCATCGAAAAAATGACAATTATTTACAAAGATTGGCATGAGATGTTACCATTTGCCCTCATGGCTTACAGGACCTCAATTAGAACATCTACTAGAGTTACCCCGTATTTTCTGGTATACGGTACTGAGGCAGTGCTACCAGTCGAGGTTGAAATACCATTATTCAGAGTTCTATCAGAAATGCAGTTAAATGAATCAGACTGGGTGAGGAAGAGGCTTGATCAATTGAATTTGATTGACAAAAAAAGACTCACCGCATTATGTCACAGCCAGTGTTGCCAACAAAGGATGGCTCGAGAATTTAACAAGAAAATGAGGCCTCGATGCTTCAAAGAAGGGGATTTGGTGCTAAAGAAAGTTCTCCCGAATGCTCAAGATTCTAGAGGGAAATTTATCCCGAACTATGAGGGTCCATATGTGGTGAAGAAGGTATTGTCAGGAGATGCTCTGATATTAACTCAAATGGATGGTCCAGAATTGAGAGACCCCATTAATGTAGATGCTGTTAAGATATACTACCCTTAGGCAAGGGAATTGAAAATTTGCCGATGTTTATGAAAGCCAATATTCAATACAAATTTTGTTGAGTCCAGTTTTCATTTTTTTACAAGCAAAGTTAATGTCTCTGAATGGTCGATAATTCCAAACATTGAAATGATAATAAATCTTAATAAATTTTGTGATATAATTCTACCTACTTTGGACCATTAAAACCTGGTACATTAGAAGGATAATACTACCATCAAAAGAGCCATGCACACAAGAAAGGAAGCACATCAAGACCCCCAACCCTGTTTTAAAGCAAGAGTAAGCAAAGTAGAAGCAAACCAGCATGAAGGTTCGGTTGTTTGGTTTCTATCCGCGATAAATTGGTAAGCATCTTAGAATAAATAACTATCATCCACATATCATAAAACATCATTTATCAAATCATTTAACCCATTTAGTAGAAGCATTTTCAAAAGTATAGGTTAGTCAGCCCACAATAGGGCACTTTCCTAAACATCCTCTCTTAAGGTCAGCCCACAAGGGCACCTTTTTGAGACGTTTCTCCTAACATAGCTTAGTTAGCCCACATTGGGACACTTGTCTAAACATCTTCTCTTAGGGTCAGCCTATAAGGGCATCTTTTTGAGATGTTTCTCCTGTCATAGGTTAGTCAGCCCACATTGGACACTTGCCTAAACATCCTCTCTTAAGGTCAGCCCATAAGGGCATCTTTTTGAGACGTTTCTCCCTGCCGAAGGTTAGTCAGCCCATAATGGGGCACTTCCCTAAATACCTCTTCTCAAGGTCAGCCTGTAGGGAAACCTTTCGAAACATTTCTTCCCCAGGGTCGCGAGTCTAAGAAGACGCTTCCCACAATGGGGCACTTTCCTAAACATCCCTTCAAAATGTCAGCCCATAAGGGCACCTTCTGAGGCATGTCCTCTCACTATAGGTTAGTTAGCCCACAAAGGGGCACTTTCCTAGACTCTCTTTCTTGAAGTTAGCTCACAGGAGCACTTTTCGAATCCATCGATTAGTTAGCTCAGAGGAGCACTCTTCGAATCTATCAATTAGTCAGCTCATGGGAGCACTTTTTCAAATTTGTCGATAACCGATTAGTCAGCTCATAAGAGCACTCTTCGGAAGTATTTCTCCCTAAATAGTCACTAATCTAGCCAGACGATTTTGTTGACAGGTAACCAACTAATAAGAGCGCTTCTTAAGACAATCTTCTCTTTAAGGTTGCTAGTCCGATAAGACGCTTCGTATCATCAGCTATTCCACTTACAATAACACACTCCTAAACAATACTTGAGATGTTTCCTATCGCCAATTAGTCAGCCCCTAGAGCACTTTTTGGGATGATACATTACTCTAGATTGTTAGGTTGTTTATGACCATTTCCTAAGCAATACCAACCGTCACAAAGTACTCGTGGGGTTATTAGCTCATGGAGCATTTTCCTACTAGAGACCAAATTCCAGATATCCAGCAAAACCAAGACGTTATCCATTCAGTCAAGAGGCAAAAAATGGCGTCTTTTTTGTCTTTGTAGTTAAGTTTTTCAAACTTTACTACAAAGAGGGGCAGCTGTAAATACCTCATTTTTGCCCTAATAATCAATTATCAATTTTTTCTATTTTTTTATATTTTTTTCTAATTTAGCAAAAATATTCAAAAAATAAAATAAATAGGAAAAATACATCAATTTTGGAAAATAATTACATAAATATTAATAAAAGGGATCAAATAATTTTTAAAATTTTTTGAAATTTCAAAAAATACAAAAATAATAAAAAAATTGCATTGTGTATATGCAAATTACGAAAATAAAAAAATCGAGTAAGTGGGCTAGTAGGCTAGCCCAACTGGTCCGAACCACGGCCCTGTGCGTGCGGGAGGGGGTCAGGTCATGGGTTCAAAATGCGGGGAGGCAGATTTTGCATTTTGCCATTTTTTTTCTTGCTTGGGACATGTGTTAGCAGCTGATTGGCTGGAATGGGTGCACTCGCCGGGCGCGTGATCGTCTTCAACCTTCGTTCGAGATCGTTGCCGGTGGGGAAAAATCCAATTTCGGTCGTTTTGATTCGATTTTTTTTGCACAATCCAATAGATCTTCAATAGAAATAGGATAAACATCATCAAATTGGAATCAAATCGCAACAAATCAAATGATTTACATAAATCGGAGATGGGTTTTTCAACCAAAATCCGATTTGCTTCAATCGGAGGAAATTCGAGCTTATCCAGCTCGATTTCTTGTGCCTATAAATAAAGGAGGAAAGGAGGAAGCGGAATCACGGATCGAAAGTGAGAAAAGAGAGAAAATAAGTGAGATTGGAGCTTTGCCGGAGTTCTTGAGCACGACCGCCGATCAGTACCGCCTTAAAACGCCGCCTGGGGAGGTTTTCGACCACAATCACCACCGGTTTTAGGTTCCTCATCCTCGGAAGCTTTAGAAACACCCCTCATTCGACAAAAAGGCCACTAGAACGCCGTCAACGAGCACTCACAATCGCCGTGACCGATCAACCCGACCCGACCCGCTTCGACCCGATTCGACCTGACCCGCGCACCGACTTGGATCTAGGTAAGTCGGATTTTCCGATTTTTTTGTATTATTTATTTATTTTATTTATTTTTTTCGAATTTATTTATTTATCTATTTGTTATTTATAATTCAAAAATAGAAAAAAATATTAGAATTTAGATTAGTTTTTTAGGATTTAATTTAGGGCAGATAATAGAAAAAATAATAAAAAATATAATAATAATGATAATAATAATAATAAATTATAAAAATATAAAAAAATATAAAAAATGATAAAAATATATATTAGAAAAAAATGATAAAATTTAGATTTTAGTTTAGAGTAGATAAATAATATAGGAGAAAATTTCTTCAATAAACATTAATAAAAATTAATAAAAAATTGATAAAAATTTATAGTAGCAGAAGTGGGTGGAAAAATAGGGAAATAAAATTTTTATCACTTAGAAAAATCTTTTTCTTAATTTTGTAATTAAAAATCACAAACACACTAAAGTTTTTTCGGGAAAAGCGAACTACGACTTGTTTGATCCTAAATAGCAGGTACGTAGGCACCTGTTTGGGGCAACTCTAAAAAGAATAAAAAATTATTTTCTTAGGATAACTTATTCAAAAACACAATAAAAAGACAACAAAAAATAAAATAAAAGACATTCGGATAAGGTTTAAATTTTAGGAGAATAGGGTGATAACCTTAAGGTTTTAATAGGTTAGCTTCCGAACCCAGAAACTCTGGTTTTCTCTTTCCTCTTTTCACAAAAATGAAAAAGGAAATTATGTTGACTAGTTGTCCAAATTAGGATAAATCTGTTTAATTAGTCCTAATTCAATCTTTCCCAACCATAGTTGGGTGGCGATTCCAAAATAAAATGAAATTCCTAACTCAAGTCGAGGGTCTACATTAGATGAGCATAGAGTCTAGTATAGATCGGATTAGGAATGGAAAATAAAAAATTAGACTCGACACCCCTCCTTTTAAAATATTATTTATTTTTATTTTTATTTTTCAGTATTTTACATTATGAGATGTTAAAAATGAACTACTTGGTTTATAAGATTAATAATTGTGAATCATATAATGTTGTTGATGAATTCTTAGCCATATGTATAAACATGAATTATAAGAATATATATTGTACAAATTAATTGGAAATAGATAATTATACCTGTAAAACATGAAATTAGCAATAAAATAAATAAAAATATAGTTGATGACTTAGGAATTATGGTGACAACCTTGAGCCCTTTTAATGCTCAAGTTATAGTCCTTAAGCTAGGATATCAACATAGAAAGTGTGGGTTAGCCATTGATATTGTAATTCTTCATTAGCAACATAGGAATTATCAATAGAAAGGGGGAAATTGCTCTCAAATTCAAAGGAACATCGTCAACACCCTCAATTAAATTCCGGTAAGTATATATATATATATATATATCGGATCTTTCTTGATTAGAGTATAAGTTTTATTCCACGATTGTGTCATTTTTTTTTTTTTTTGTGTTCATGTCACCCGTCTTTATTTAAGAAATGTGTTGGCTTTCAAATTGGATATTTAAATGTCCATTTGTTTTGATTTTATTTTATCAATACTATATCTATGTGATTGTATTTTAGTGTGGTTAAACGAATGAAATTCAGTTTTCTAGAAAAAGGATGAGAAGAACTTTAAACAATCAAGAACGCAGAGTTATTTACAATCAACCCACAGATGATCATGAGAATTGACAATATTCTATGTGGTCATGCAGTTCTACTCCTTCTACATTGAATTAACAACTAATATACTTTTAACTTTCTTTTAATTTTACCTTAGTGTGGTTTCCAGATCCATCGAATTTGTACCTAGGACGACAGTAAATAGAATCCTATGTCCGCAGATAGTCACTTCCATATTAGCTATTAAGAGCACACTGAGTATATAAAGAGAGAAAGAGCGAGCGAAATCAACCAAATTAAATTTTTTAATTTTCTTATTAGTTCTTTCGGATGTTTTTACTGAATCTAATTAAAGAATTTGACTAAAAGAAAAGCAAGAAATAAAATGTGGTAACATAAATGCAGGGATGGATCTTCGGACGGTAGGGGTGCCGAACACCAAAAATATTTAATTATTATATTTTATAAAAAAAATGTATAGTATTTATATTTAGAAAATAAATCGTTTACTAAAATTGTATATGGCGTAGTGCCTAACGCATACTTTTGCATATGAGGTCAAAGTTTAAATACCATTAAAGTCATCTTGTCTTTTCAAGTTGCATTCGTGTAGCCATTATAATTATTGTTACTTTATCTTATGATCAGTTGTGTGACCCACATGAGATAAAAAATGTAAGCTAGAGAAGATCATCGGAGTTATTTTTGATATGACCATTCTGATACTTAAATTAGTATGAGAGGAAGAAGGAATAGAGTTACAGGGTAGCAATATAGTGTTTAGAATGTTGAAGTATCAATCCCTTACATGGAAATTTGATCTAGTATTTATAAAGAGGATGGGGGACCAATAAGGTAGGTTGTTAATGCTCACTTCTCCTTGACTTCAAGATTTATTGAAAAGAATTAGGAGTTATGAGGTAGTTAACTTTTGTTATCTATCCGAGCTCTTCTAGCCCATGGCTTATTCGAAATGTGGGCTGAGTCTACCAACTTAAGCATGAGGGCCTAGATCATTGGTAGCTTCTAAGCATGGGATAGGCTGACATGACCCTAAATCCCACATCCGAAATAACATATCAACAAGAATGATTTTCTTTTTCTTTTTCTATTTTTTATAATACATAATAAAATTAAATCCTATTCATTAAAAATTAATAAAGTTAACTAAGAAAATTCTCCTAAAATGCTATTTATTTATTGTTAATTATACATTGTAATTACATTATTAATGATGTAAATGTTTTTATTTCATTGTACATCGTGTTAGTAAATGATAACTATCATATTGCTTTATATATCTAAATTATTTTAGAATATTTTCCTATAAGTATTTTTTGTTAAATATTATAAGGTAACGCTAGTAAACTTATTGATATAATCTTTCTGTATATTTATAAAATGTATATTGTACTTGTAGCGACCTACCTACTAGGTCTGATTTTTAGACTTTTCAACATTCCTGTAACTATCATTAGTACTTATAGGTAGATTACCATGCCGTCTCTGAATTAGAGATAAGGTAAATTTGACTAATCATGAACCTGTAACTCTAACTTGTATGTAATTCTATAAACATCTTGTAGAATGGTGCTATTAGTGATATTATTTCAAAATCCACATCATATATAAATGCATGTACTTAAAATCTCTTGTCACATCATATATATATATATATATATATCATTGAGATCTACATTCTCGGTAAGTAGGCATGGTCTATGATTAATCCTATAGACCTAAGTGGCTAAAAAAGATTACAAGTCCAACCTTATACATACACATATTCACATTACAATCCGGAGATCAACACCTATAGATCATATTTACAAGCACTACAACATCATGTACATGACATTCTATTACAAAATATTAAAGGTTCAAAAATGGAAACTAAAGGCCTGTTTGCCTCTACTAATGCTCTCCAAAAACCTAAGTCCCCAACAACTTATTCTTTAGTACCTGTACATGAGGTTAGCAAAACACTAACCACTTAACTTCTTAAGAAGCAAAGTGAGTACATAATTAAGCAACCCAGCAAAATTAAACAATAAAATTACATAACAGTAACCAATAATATTATCAAATATTTCGAAAGTGATTACTCAAAGCAAGCAAGTTTTCAACTCAAAGCTATACTCGTAGGAAACTCAATTCAATTTCTTATATTTTAACATCACCATGATCTTACTTAGTGAACTTTTCCTTATAATTCCATTTTACCAAACTCATAACCTTTTAATTGGAGACTATTTCAAGTCTCTCTTGTTTACTCATAAGTCACAAATACTTTTCAGTTCACCTAGGCAGAGCTTGTCAACTGGTAGATAAACTACCCTTATATACTTTTCAAAACTCAATGTTTTCTTAGCCAGTTAAGGCATCCTTACATATTCTTTTTAGTTAGAAACATTTAGTTCGCCTTTCACCTACCTCAAATAAGAGGGGTGACTAGATCCCCATAGGTCACTGAATCGGGCTGGTTCGTTAACCATACCTCAAACTTATCCGGGTCGACTTAAAGGTCGTAACACAAACTTGCCGGGTAGAGAACAAGACTTTCCTTATATTAAATGTTTTGGGTTAGTAGGTACTTATAGCCTAAACCCCATTTGATTTATTCGAGTCCTAAAACCAGTTAGGTATACTTTAATGAAGTTATACATGTCAACAATCAGTTTTCCATTTTATTATCCATTTAGATATTTCATCATTACTGAGATAACAATAATATGAACTCAACTAGTCATATAAACCCCATCCAATAAGCTATCAATAACCGAGCATTACATCACAATCATAAGGCATTCAACAATTTATGTTCATTACATCATATACAATCAGGAACAGTACAATCAAATCCCGCACCCAATCCTCATTCTAGGATTTCTAGAATGTTCCCTTTTTCTTAGAATCCAACCATATTAGGACACACAACTAGCCATCAGCAATTCAATATAATCTAACAATCCTTCTGCATTGGTCACTGTAAGTGATCCTATAGGGTAATTTCAGCCAACAACAAGTGGTCTTCATTATTGACCACTTGTACCCAAGAGAGGAGTTAAGGGGGCACGCACTTGAAACAATATATGCCAATCCAAACAGTTGCACCAGCCAAATTCTTATGTCCTCTTGACTTAACAGAAATACTTGAATCATCCGTATACCAATCAATGTTACTCTATTTACTTTACTGAGCCCTAAATTGCTAATTCAGTATTCCAAACCCCTAAATTCCATCATGACCTCACATAATCCACAATTTTCCTACAATATCTTATTCATATACATACTGGTATATTATGCTCTATTATATATTAATGTAATTAAATTCCGATTCGATTTTGTATCGAATCGTATAGTTCCAAATTATCGTGATTTTGCATCAAACGCTCCTGTTTTTGTTCCGTAACTAACCTAAGCTTCTTAATATCATATTATACTTCAATGAACCTCAAATAAACATCAAATTCAACTAATCAAATCAAATTTCCCAATTTTGCTAATGATTAAATTTGGCCAAAATAAGGTAACTGGCTTGAAAAATTCACTAAAAATGGAAAATGACTCTAATTTGAACAATTATTAATTTGGTGATCTACTACATCATATAAGGATCTTATATACTAAAAATTACATAAAAAATACATCATTTTCCTTATTTATTTTCCAATTTAATTTTTGACCAAAATAGGGCATTTCTTAAAGATCACATATTTTTTATTCAAATTTCACCAAAATAAAATTACCATGTTAATATGCATAAAAATTATGCCAGAATACAAAAAATCATAATTTTTCATCAACATTTGATATTTTTAACAAAAATAGGAAGTTTCAGGCGTTATCGGGGGCAGCTCCGTTCACCGGCCTTCGGCCACCAACGCTGGCCACCACTGTGTTGGATGGAATCCTTCTCCACCCAAACCCTTAACCCTAGCTCGGCCTAGTAGCAGATCCACCCTAACCCCTTCAACTAAATAAACCAGATCCTCCCTTGTTTAATTACGATTTTTTTTTTTAAATTTTTTCAATTATTTCTTCAAATTCTTGTTGCATCCTACTTCAATTTTTTTCTTCATCCTCCCCTGATAATTGCATGTTGAAATTTTCAATTGTAATTTGCCTAGAAAATTCAGATGAAATGGAGAAAGTTATGAGTTTGTAAAATTTGAAAATTTTGATCTCTCTCTCTCTAATGCCCTTTTTGCCTTATTATATTGCTAATTTACCCTTAAATAACTAACCAGCTTATTGTATATTATTTTAATATTTTTTTGGTCCTCACATTACTTGTCACAACAAGTATTTGATGTGTGTTTCTAATATTAACTTAAATAAGCAAAATCCGACTCACTTTGTTTAAGAAATTTTGGTATATGTGCAAATTTGGTTATGTTACCAACTTTTTCTCCCTATTTTTGTATAATTTGTCAAATTGTGATACTCATTAGAATATTTTGGTATACCTATTTTACCAACCTTTTTTTTTTTAATATTTTTGGTGCATTTTATCAAATTATAGTAGCACTTTTGCTCATATTACCAATTTTTTTTTCCATATTGTGGTATTGCTTAAGAGATTCTAATACACTTATATATTTAAGCATATTATCAACTTTTGTTAAATTGTGATACCGCTTAAGAGATTCTAGTATATGTATATATTTATTTATATTACCAACTTTTTTTTTCATATTTTGGTATACATATTTGACTATATTACCATCTTTATTTTTTATTGTTTTTTCAAATATGGTAATTTTTTACAAATTATGGTAGTGCTTAAGTGATTCTGGTACCTTATTAGGTAATCCTAATTTTCAAGTTGCCTATACATGACTTATCTTAATAATTCTCTAAACCTAGAAAGTCCAATAGGTTCATTGAAAAGAGTTATCAAGATGAACCTTTGTCTTAACCAGTAACTTCTTTGGAATGCAAAGAAACATGCTTACCTTACATTTTCTTCTTGAATAGATGATGGAATAGGGAAGAGGGAAGAATACAGTTTAAAAGGATGGAGAAACTATTGTTTTAAGGAAGAGAATGCTATATAATGTGTTAGTGGTTAGGACGAAGCCACAATAAGGCTATGTTGGTGTTATGGGACATAATTATAGATGATTGTATGTGGACTAATATGACGAATGGCTTACTAGTATTTACTTTGGGATGACATGATTTATGTTTCTGGTCTCTTAAAAATATGTTGGGGAGTATCCAAATCGCATATATGTATTATATTATATTGTTGTTACAAGTTCATAGGTTACCTTAAGTCTTATAATGCAAAAACTGTATCATGTTAAGATGCCCAATCAAAAGATAAAAATAGGTTATTGTGCATTAGCTTTTATATATGCATGCATGTTTAATTGGTGTATTCACATGTTTTTGTGGTATTACTTGTTGGACTTAGGTTTATCATTTGTGGAATTCTTATTCATGAATAGGTATTAGAGAGGAGGTTGGTTTTTCATTATTTAGGTTTTGATATGTACTACAGTTGTGGGGATGATGTAGGGGACTGTGTATTTCGAGGAATAAAGGTTGTACGATGTCTTTGTCATGGAGCAATTTTACGGTACTATTGCTTAAAAGTAACTACATCGTGTCATCCTTTCTTGATTATAGTAAAATTTCTTTAATTTTAGTAAAAATAAGCCCCATAAATAGTAAAAGAATCTATCAACAACTATCATAAAGCTATCGACAACCATCGTAAAGCTATCGATAGTCTTCATGAAGTTTTTGACAATCTTCATGCAAACTTGTGGACAATTTATTTTTTTAATAGTAAATTACCCTTGAATAATATTAAATAAAGTCCATTAATAGCAAAACAAGCTGTCAACTAGTGATGACACAATGCTTTCACTTATAAGTGATGGCATGGTAGAATTCCCTCTTTATCGTGTTGGTCAGTTATGTTATGTTAGTGTCAATTGGACTTTGTATATTTGACTTCTATATTTAGTTTATTGTTAATATTACGTTGATTTTTAGTAGTTTTATATTTGTGTTTAGAGTATTGTATTTGTGGACTAAGCAAACTCTTATGAGCCACTTTTCTTGTATTGACGCTTTGAGATTATGTTATTTGAGTGTTGACAGTTATTATATGTTATTTGTATATTTAGATAGGTTTTGAGCTTTGATGTGTCTTTACTAGGGTAGAGACACATGGTAGAGTTGTCTTGCTCAATTTATAGGGCATTATAGAAACAATACATTATAAATTTTTTTGTAACTATTTGTTGTGGTTTTCATATATAATAGATTATATGCTAAAATTTTATCTTTACTTAGCTATTACACCAAACACTCCACAAAATATATCACGCTGAAAATTTTGGAAAAGGGAGGATCATTTGAAAATAAAAATAAGTAAATGTAAAACAATGGAGAAATGTAATTGCCAAGACCTTATAGTGTAATTAGTATAAAAATTATTCTTCCTCTAGATGAAACGTATTCAAATCTTCTTCCGCATCAGTTATATAATATATAGTTTGCAAAATAAAGGTAAAAAACTAGAGAAATACTAATTTAGAGTTATTACATGCAAACTAATAAATGAAAATGAGTTCTATTGTTAAGAATCAAGTTGATCGTACTTCTTAATTAGTTATTTTTTAATTAATTCAGTAATTTATAGCATTAATTGTTCTATTGATTAAATTATATTCCACTTGGCATGAAAAGGACGAAGGACGAAAAAGAAGATATAAATATTTAGCATTTGGAAACATAAAATGCACGTAAAATTCTTTGTTTGTGTGCTTTAAGTTTCTCTATGTTATCCCAAATTTCATAGAAGTGTGTGAAATTTAGTAGTTTAATCTTTTGAAAGTCTGTGATATTTACTTTATTTTGTTACTAACGTTACTTATTGACTTATGGTAATCATGATATGAAGGTGATGTTTGAAGTAATAAAAAAGGAGTGCACAAATGGTTTTGGTTTGTATGTTATGCATACAGTACTAAATAATAATCATTGTTTGAAAAAATTACATTTTTTAAAGATACATATATTTATAAAACCGTCACAAATAACTTTTATTTTGTATAATTTCTCTATATCCTACTCTAAAACCATCACATAACTTGTCTAAACAACTTCTTCAATTGTAATTTCCATATTATTATTATTTTTAATTTGTAAGAATAACAAAAGCCACTTCATACTATATATCATAAATCCTAGAGGATTTTTTCTTTCTACAAGAATGAAAGAGCCTCATCACTTGGGATGGGCACATGCCGTATGGAGTTAGTCCTTGTCATGTCAGGGGTAGTCCCATACGCATCATTACAAATTAATTCAGGACGTCATTTTCAAAATAATTGCTTGTATATGTTCAATGCTATGTAAATCCTATTTTCTCTAACATTTCTGCTATATGCTTAAGTTTTGTTAGATATTTACATTGGTTATTTTTTCCAACCACAGACCCACAAAATGTAAAAGGGTAAGTTCAAATTACATTGTTATGACATACGAAGGGATACAATCAGTAGAAGTTAACTAGAAACGGAATATCAAATTATGATAGGAAGACTTCCTCTCTGTTTCCTACCCCATCCACATTCCTCGCTGATTCAATTTCAATCCTTTTGGCCTATTTTTATTTTATTTTAGAGCATTATACATACATATATATTTGATTCCTGTAAACGTGTGATTTGGTTAAGAATATTATGTCACACTTTTTCTCTCAATTAAACCATTAAGAATAAGAATGTAATTATCATTTTATATGGGATCAAGTCAATATTTGATACCTAAATTTTGGATGGTTTTTAAGTATTTGAACTTTTCCATTGCAACCTAAAGATTATTTACAGGCTGCCATGTGTCCTTACCTAGGTAAAAACGCCTTAAAACTTCCAAAATCACTAAATCATATTTGTTATCTTTTGTCCAATTTTAATATTTAGAAAATAGTTTGTCAATTTCAATTGAAGAGAAATTTTACTAAAAAGTCAATCAATATCTATGTGAAGGTACAAAGGTTTATCATCTAAAGTAATAGCTCCAGAGACAATCTAAGCATCGGAATTGCTTCAACTATCGTTATCCCACTCCTTAACACATAGGTCGTATTACTTAGGTTCCTATGGTTGTTTTTAACCTATAATTATGACATCACTTAAATCTCAATGAGCCCCCCCACACCACAACATTACATGCTTAAATTATCAACTCAGCAATTTTCTACTTCAATTTCAATATCAATGTCATCTCTACTATAATCACTACATTATAATATAACTAATACAAGATCTAACTTAACTAAAATATAGATCAAGATCTTGCTTCTTATGGAAGCTTAAAAGCCCTTTGTAGAGGGCTAAAATTGTTATATTGAGCCAAGCCCATAAATCATTTGCTTGACCCATTGGACTATGTGACAGGGCTTGATGAGTCTAATTTATATTTGAGATGATTTAGAGAAAATTGACTTGGTAAGCTCATAACAGGAATTGTTGGATTAGTCCATTTGTATTCAACCTTTCCCAAGTGGGTTTATGCACTCATAGAAAAGGCTATTGACCTTGAGCCTTTAGTAAACTCATTAAGATAACCCTGCAATGAGTGTACTCCATCTCATCTGTTGATTAGTACGATGATTTGATGAATGTTATCAAGTTCAAGAGTTTATAAATACTTATTCATTCCTTCTCATTTGACATAATTCTAGAAAATAGGAAAATGGTACCCCATTTTGAAATCTTTTCTCTCAAAGGTTAAACAAGCATCTAGATGAAGAATGATCTTAAATGGTCAAGACTTGCAAGGTTGATGCTTGAAGTTTCCCTGACTTCCTTATTTTTCAATTGTGCATTAGAGACACTAAGATTGTCTATTCCTCTTCTCTATTATTCTCTCATTAGTTATCTTGTCATGTGCCATCTCTATATCACTTCTCTAAAGTCATGCGTAACGTGGTACTTGTGTGCTACTCACGTGATCACTTTAGTCAGAATCCCACATCTACACCCTTTTTAGTTTAAATCAACTCCACGATTAATAAATCTACTTCTCCAATGAAATTTCATGCAAAAAATAAACTTAATGGATTAGATCTACATTTCTAGATTAGAGATCTTAATAGAAATAATATTACTCACGAATATAGTGACCTCCATGTGGACTTTAAGTCTAGATTTTTTACTTCTTGGTTTCAACAAATTTCCTAAGATCTAATAGCAAGGAATTACTACATCTATAGATCTAAGCTTAATTGAACTTCTAGGATTGAAATATGTTGAACCATTAGGTTCATAAATGATTTTGATGAGAACAAAACTAAATCAATTAAAGAAATTCAATTAATTGCACTTAAAATCAGCATGTTAACGATTAAATTGCTTACATGATTTGTTGTTTAAGTTTTGTCATACAATACTTTTTTAATGAGTAAGTGGAAATGTAAAGGAGGGCACCAGCAAGCTGGTTCCTTGTAGAACTGTCAAGCTGATAGAAACAATTAGGGGGTTTAAACCATCTACATAACAATCGACTTGCTGACATTGAGCATAATGGCCTGTCGATTATCGATTATTGTGACTCAATTTTGACATTTCTATTCCACAAACTGTCCAGTTGATAAGATGAAAACTGTGTTGACGTTAATATTGAATTTCAACTATCATTCCACCGGTAATCTTGGGAGTTGTCTTGTTGGTAGAAGAAAAAAACCTAGCCTATTGGAGCATTTAATGCACCTTAACAGGAAGAAAAGTTAATAAGGATATAAATGTTGAATCTTGAATTATCCTTATGTGAAAATCATCATAAACAAAATACTAGATCTTTTCATGTTTGATCATTAAGAATTAAACAATAAATATGCGGAAGCGTACCTGAATCCATTGCGCTCCACGATTCTTAGATTGTGCGGTCGGCCTTCCAGGTCAATACGTTTTCTTTTAAGAGATCCCTTTATTTGCTTTCTCTCTATAGTCTATTTGATGATGGGATACAAAGAGACAAGAAAGGTGTGTGTATGACCTGGGGACCATAACCACTATTTATATAGATAACTATATGTTACCTTTTTGGTACTTCTATTTTAGCCCATCATAAAAATAGAAACTACCCATAAGGTCTCTACACATAAAATGGGCCATATCCTATTAGATACATTAAGACTCAAATAACCAAATCTTATTGATCACTTTTAATTGAGCTTAACTTAATATGACAACCCGCAACACATAATCGTTTCACATATAAGGCCAACGTTGAATTAAGGATCCAACAATCTCCCACTTGGACTATATGTGTAACTTTACAATCATGTTTTGCAAAACCATATGAGCTCAAATTTGCTGTCATGAAATGAATGTATCTATAACCAATCCGGTCCATCAGTCATATTAACATAGGATCAAAGAGGTATTCATCACATTTATCATAACTCTACCCATCAATGGTCACAATGCTGATATAATTGAATGACATGGATCATGATATGGATGTGTAGCAAGAAAATTCCATGCAATGTGATCTTAACATGTCTATTTTCTACTGGTCCACCATAAACCATAGTGAGATCAAACCATAAACCAAAAACAGAGTGTAGGCAAACAAAATACTTTATTTCTGCAGAAGATATCCTCAAAACATAATAAACCAAAATAACTTATTACAGTTTGTCTATGACATAAATGCATATAAGGTAACAAACTCCCACTAAAACTTAATGTCACTCAAGGTCTTGACACCCATACGAGCAATGTGCTCATGAAACAGTTTGGGTTGCACTCCTTTAGTGAGCGGATCCGCGATCATAGAGTTTGTTCCTATATGCTCTATAGACAACTGTCCACTCTGAACTCTTTCTTTTACAACTAGGAACTTGATGTCTATATGCTTTGACTTTGTCGAGCTCCTATTGTTGTTAGAATATAGAACTGCTGACTTATTGTCACAAAATAATTTAAGTAGCCTATTAATAGTATCCACAATGCGCAGCCCTGTGACAAAATTCCGCAACCATATTCCATGATTGGATGCCTCATAACATGCTACAAACTCTGCTTCCATAGTAGAAGAAGCAACAAGGGATTGTTTTATGCTCTTCCAAGAGACAGCTCCCCCAGTTAACAGATATATGTAGCTTGATGTAGACTTCATACTATCTTGGCATCCAGCAAAATCGAAATCAGTATACCCAACGATCTCGATTTGATCTGACTTCCGATAGGTAAGCATGTAATCTTTTGTTCTCTGTAAGTACCGCAAAACCCGTTTGGCTGCTTTCCAATGGTCTAATCCTGGATTACTCAAGTATCTGCCCAACATTCCTGTAATGTACGCAATATCTGGATGCGTACAAACCTGAGCATACATTAGACTCCCTACTACTGATGCATAGGGAATCTTTTGCATTTCCGTTTCCTCAAAATCATTCTTAGGGCACTGACTAAGACTAAATTTGTCTCTCTTAGCTACAGGCGTATCACTTGGTTTGCAATTTTGCATGCCATACCTTTTGAGTACCTTTTCGATATAGCTCTTTTGTGATAATCCAAGATTACCTCGAGAGCAATCTCGATGTATTTGTATTCGTAACACAAAAGAGGCATCATCAAGATCTTTCATCTCAAAATTCTCAGCTAGAAATCTCTTGGTTTTGTGCAATAAGCCTATATCGTTGCTGACAAGAACTATATCATCAACATATAAAACCAAGAAACTATGCTTGCTCCCACAGAACTTATGGTATATACAATCATCGACCAAATTCGTCTCAAAACCATGCGAAGTGATCACTTGATGAAATTTGAAATACCATTGTCGAGATGCTTGCTTAAGTCCATAGATGGATTTCTTAAGTTTACAAACCATATTCTTTGGATCTCCCGATACAAAATTTTCTGGTTGTACCATATAGATCGTCTCATCAATGTCACCATTGAGGAAGGCGGTCCTTACATCCATCTGATGTAACTCAAGATCGAATTGTGCCACTAATGCCATTATAATCCTAAAAGAGTCTTTCGAAGAAATCGGTGAGAAAGTCTCTTTATAGTCGATGCCTTCTTTCTGTGTAAAGCCCTTTGCAACAAGACGAGCCTTGTACCTCTCCACATTGCCTTTTGAATCCCTCTTAGTCTTAAATATCCATTTGCAACCAATGGGCTTCATACCTTCTAGCAATGGGACAAGATCCCAAACGTCATTTTCTTTCATAGACTTTATCTCTTCATTCATGGCATCAATCCACTTCTGAGATTTAGAACTTTCAATGGCTTGACGAAAGTTGATTGGATCATCTTCCATCATTCCAATGTCAACCTCATGTTCTTGAAGAAATACGATGTAGTCATCTGGCAGCACACTTCTTCTTTGTCTAGTGGATCTCTTCAATGGCATAGGTTCTTGAGGTGGTAGAGTTTGTTCTTCTGGAACAGTATCTTGAATGGGATCTCCAATATTTTCTTGCTCTATTGTGTCTTAAAGAAGATCAGGAATAAAATCTTGATCAAATTCAATAACACCTATGGGAATATCAACGTATTCCTCTTCAAAGACAATATCTCTAACCGTATCTCCCCCGGTAAACTCGACATCCTCAAAGAACCGAGCATTTCCCGACTCAAATATTGATTTAGTTGTGGGATCATAGAACTTGTAACCCCTTGATATTTCAGAGTACCCAACAAAATAGCAACTTACTATTCTTGAGTCTAATTTCTTTTCATTGGGCTTATAAGGCCGTGCCTCAGCTGGACATCCCCACACATGTAAATGTTTTAGACTAGGCTTTTTCCCAGTCTAAAGTTCATAAGGTGTTTTGTTAGTTGCTTTAGTTGGAACCCTGTTAAGGATATATGCTGTAGTCTTAAGTGCTTCTCCCTAGAGTAATTCTGGTAAGGTGGAGTGACAAATTATACTCCTTATCACGTCCTTAAGCGTTCTATTTCGTCTTTCAGCAACACCATTCATGGTGGGTGAATCAGGCATAGTGTACTGTGGGACAATACCGCATTCCTCTAGGAATTTAGCAAAAGGTCCTGGACGTTGTTCACTTGAACCATCATATCTACCATAGTATTCGCCAACACGATTAGATCTAATGCTTTTAATCCTTTTGTTGAGTTGGTTCTCAACTTCAGCCTTATAATTTTTAAACATATCCAAGGACTGTGACTTTTCATGAATGAGATAAAGATAGCCATATCGTGAGAAATCGTCTATGAACGTTATAAAATATTGTTGACCATTCCAAGCAACTGTAGGGAATGATCCACAAATATCTGTATGTATAAGTTCTAAGACTTCTAAGGTCCTATTGGTTTCAAATCTCCTTTTATTGGTTTGTTTCCCCTTTATACAGTTAATACAATCATCAAAATCTGTAAAATCCAAGGGGTTTAGAATTTCATTTGACACAAGTCTCTCCATTCTCCGTTTGGAGATATGACCTAATCTTTTGTGCCATAATGTAGCTGAATTTTCATTAGTTAATTTTCTCTTTATACCTCGTGTACTTAATTGTAGGGATTCATTAAATGAAGCAATAATATCAATCAAGTAAAGATTATCATAAACAGATAGAGAACCAGATCCAACTAATTTTGAATCATGAAACAAACTAAATTTCTTATTTCCAAATGAACAAGAATAACCAAATTTGTCCAAAGCAGAAACATAAATCAAATTCCGTCTAAATGACGATACAATGAATGTTTCATTAAGATCCAAATAAAATCCAGTCTTTAATAATAATCTAAACTTCCCAATTGCTTTAACTTCAACTGTCTTGCCGTTACCCACATAGATGTATCTTTCACCATCACTTGGTTTTCGGCAATGTAGGCAACCCTGCATAGACACACTGATGTGAGTTGTTGCACCAGAATCTATTCACCAAGTGTCTATGGGTACCGAAGTTAAATTAACCTCAGAACAAACCAAATTAAGAAGTGTACCTTTCTTAGCACGCCAAGCATGATAATTGGTGCACTGCTTCTTATAATGCCCTACAACTCCACATAAGTGATAACCAATACCATTTGATGCATCCGGCTTCTTTGGTTGTGTCTTCTGAGGTGCCATATTTGCAGCTTCTTTATCCCTTTTCCTTTCATTATCTTTATTCCTATTCTTAGGGGTTAAGGCTAGGTGACCACTCTCAATCTTATCTTGCTTTAGCCTTTCCTCTTCTTGAACACAGTGAGAGATGAGCTCATTCAGAGACTAAGTCTCTTTCTGACAATTATAGCTCACTTTAAACTGGCTAAACTGTACTAGAAGAGAAATCAAAACCAAATGCACTAGCAAGTCCTCTGTGAGGTCTAGCTTGAGTGCTCTTAGCTTGGAAGCAAGATGAGACATCTCCATGATGTACTCCTTAATATTGCCCTTGCCTTTGTACTTCATTGAGATTAGGTTTGCCAGGAGTGTACTTATTTCTGCCTTTTCATTCTTTGCAAACCTTTTCTCAATGTCATCAAGGAACTCCTTAGCTTTAGTTATCTTATCAAATATTGTACCTCTAAATGCTTATGGAATGGCCTTCTTCATGATCATCATACACATGCGGTTTGGTTTCTCCCACTTTTCCATCTCCCTCTTGTCATCAGAGGTACTCTTATCAGTAAGAGGTGAAGGAGAATCAGTTCTTAATGCAAGGTCGAGATCCATAACTCCAAGTACTATCAATAGATTATCTTTCCACGACTTGAAGTTAGTGCCATTTAGCATATGAATGGAATTGATGTTGGTAGTAATATTAGCAGGATTATTCATAGTTGAATGAGAACAACAAACAAATAAACAAGCTTACATAAGCCTTACAAAAAAATAATAATAAATTCAAATAAAGGTAAACCCCATCTCAAAATACCGGGTAGCCCATTAATATTTCATCTTTGGACAAAATATTAACTACTTAGTGGTATCTTGGCATAGTAATCAAACACTGACAATAAGAACATATCAAACAATAAAGCTTCCTTTGGGCCGATTTATTGTTCACATGTAAAACCAAATAATTATCACGAGTTTATTACCACAGGTGCACTTCCAATTCTGTTAAACATTAACCTTCCTTTAGGCCGATTAAAAATTCACAGAAGTTGTAAGCACACATCCTTTTATATTTTGAAATGAATTAATTTCTGCAAGAGGGACTAGTTTGGCAGTATGTTGCTTCAGTTAATTCATCTCAAAATACATATAAACATACCAATATTCAAATTTAAAATTATATCAAACATTGAGTCAAAGACAACTCTAATTTTAGCTAAAAAACTTATTGGGTCTAAGCACCCATATCCAAAAATGACTCAATAATTCAAGCATTAAAATTAGAGTTCAAAAGAAAAATTGGTGTACTTAAATATCAATCTATAAGTGATTATGCATTTGTGTACACGGTTAAAGGCACGATTGTATATGTTAGCCTAAAAAACTAACAGAATGTTACACGGTTTGAATACACGATTGAAGGCACGGCCGTGTATGTTAGCAAAAAAAATAACAGAATGTTACACGGTTTAAATACACGGCTGAAGGCACGACCGTGTATATTGGCCAAAAAACTAACAGAATGTTATACAGTTTAAATACACGGCTGAAGGCACGACTGTGTATGTTAGCAAAAAAACTAACAGAATGTTACACAGTTTGAATACACGGTTGAAGGCACGACCGTGTATGTTGACTTAAAAAAACTAACAGAATGTTACACGTTTTGAGTACACGGCCGTGTATAACTATGGGTCGAGACCATGTATACGGAAGAGTTTGGCCGTGGAGGAAGCAACGTGATGCATCGTTTATTGATGCGATTCCTAATTCATTCGAAAATGGATCGTGAAGAAAACCTTAATTCACCGTGGTGAATTACAATCACGGAAAGCAAAATCACCGTGTAGAGATCCGATAACATATCGGAATCATGCCGTTCCTAAATACTGTTCGTGGAGACAATATTAAACAAGACAATGGCCATTGATTTTGACGAATCCAGGAGTTGAGGATTCTTTTATGGAGACGAACGTTTACATGTTTTAATGTTTGTCCAAAACCTAATATCCAGAATTAGAGATAATAACACCTTATAAAAAAATTACAAAAGTAATTCCTAATGATCAAATAATGTAGGCTCCGATACCAATTGTTGAATATTGAATTATCCTTATGTGAAAATCATCACAAACAAAATACTAGATCTTTTCATGTTTGATCATTAAGAATTAAAAAATAAATATGCGGAAGCGTACCTGAATCCATTGCGCTCCACGATTCTTAGATTATGCGGTCGGCCTTCCAGGTCAATACGTTTTCTTTTAGAGAGATCTCTTTATTTGCTTTCTCTCTATGGTCTATTTGATGATGGGATACAAAGAGACAAGAAATGTGTGTGCATAACCTGGGGACCATAACCACTATTTATATAGATAACTATATGTTACCTTTTTGGTATTTCTATTTTAACCCATCATAAAAATAGAAACTACCCATAAGGTCTCTACACATAAAAGGGGCCATATCCTATTAGATACATTAAGACCCAAATAACCAAATCTTATTGATCGCTTTTAATTGAGCTTAACTTAATATGACAGCCTGCAACACATAATCGTCACATATAAGGCTAATGTTGGATTAAGGATCCAACAATAAATACTCCAACAACTCGATAAAAAGAGCACTTCTTTTGATTAAAAGGTTGTTATATTCTCTAGTTCTCTTGTAAATTATTCCTTTTGTCATTTGTACTTGCATTGGCAAATTATTTGAAAAAAATTTGTAGTATAGTTTTTGAGCTTTCATTGGCTAATTTGAGAGAGTGTAAACATTATACATATACACTTAAGTGTGTGACCTCTCATGAAACTTGTGTGTAACTCTTTTAGCACATATATTTGAAATTGATAAAGTGTGTGTGAAGTCCTTGGTTGGAGGTGATTGTGTGATCATGGAGAGTAGGGGGCCATCTGAACTCCATATTAAATCTAAACTTGATCTTTTTTATCTCTATCTCTTTTATTTTTTGTACTCGTTATCATTTTTTAAGTTTATTGATTATTCATCTAGTTGATAATATTGAAAAAGAAATTAAAAATTGTCATTAAACTCAATTCAACCCCCTCTTGAGTTTAAGCCTTGCATTTCAAAATCTTACCAATTTACCTGAATTTCTTGAATTAAGATAAACAATCGACTCTCTAGCTTCTTCAATTATATTGAATGGATCAATTTGAGTTGAAATTAGATCTCCTACAAACCCTAAGCTTGCATCCAAGGGAGGGAAGAGAGGCGAGGGAGAGTAAATTATAGATCATTCTAGAATTCTCTTGATCTTCTTAGAGAGTTCTTTAATTAACTAAGTATAATTAAGTGACTAAAAGTAACTATGAACTTAAGTGCTTAAGGAAGGACCATACTGATTTATCCTTAATTCCACATGTAATAGTTAGGGCCAATTTAATAACTTAATCATCAAAATCCTTCACTTAGCTTTAGTTATTTGGAATTTTGAAACTCTCAAAATAATCTTATATTATTAAGTAAATGCTCAAGTTAATTTAGTAAATTGCTAATTGCATCATTTAAGCCTTAACTTCTAAAATATGGATTTATTAATTACTCGAACTACCCTTTCTTTCTTAATTTCTTAAATTTCTTTTATCACTTAATTTTACTTCTTCACCCTCATTGAAGAAATCTTGTTCTTGAAATTTCACTAGAAGATTGGAATGGTTAGATATTTACATCTCACGTTATCTTCTAGCTCTTATTATTGCTTGCAAAGCCATAATTACTTTGAGATTTCTCCTTTACCATGTCATCCACTTATCTTAACTCTAAAAGTTTAGATAATCTTGCTTATAGCTATACTCTATTCATATGATGTTTATGCTACTTCAATTTTCTAGATTCACTAACCTAAAACAATCTAAGTTCTCTATAAATTTGAATTGATTTCATTCTCTATTCTCCACAATAAATCTATTCCTTATTACTCTTAATCATCTACTTTACATGGTTTAACAACTTCCTTGAACCTCATAGAAATTTCTAAAATCTTGCAATAAAAAGAATAATATGTAGAGAATGTGAATAGCAAAAAGTTTAGATCTATGCTACCCATTTTAGGCATACATCAATCTTAGAATGTAAGAGAGAATATTTTGGAGTTACTTGAAGATATCCATTGAATTGGATTTGAAGATGGTTAATAAATGAGTAAGACCACAGTATTCCTTTAGCAACTAATTTAAGATAAATTTGAAGAAAAAGAAAGAAAAAAAATTGTAGATACAAGTTGGGTAGAATTAAATAACAAATATATCAGAAAATGATAGTTGTGACTAAGGTGAATTAGGAAAATGATTTTAGGAGAATTTTAAAGGCAATGAATGAGCTCAAAAAAAGAGGGAAGGAGTATGATATTATATATTTTGGTTAAAATTAACTTATGGCAAGACTTTGAAAAATTTACAAGGTTTAAGGAAAGCGTAGATTCATTACGTATACAGATGGATGATAGGATGGAATCAATGCAAATTTATGAATGATTTAGATTGCTTTAAGAAGGGTAGTTTGTGTATTTTGTAAATCTCAGTTCTAAAGGTTAAGTGTAGCAACGCAATTATCAATTTACTATTATAACCTTGGCAAATATAGTTGAAGGTTAAATTAGTCAATAGACATTCCCTAGCCTATATAAGTTAGTAATTATAATTGACTTAATTAATTAAACTTATTATCTAGAAAAGTAAAAAAAAAAAATGATCTAGACTACTTTATCTAGAATGATCAAGAAACTAAACTCAATTATCTTTCTCTCTTTTCTAATTGGTTGTGAGCAAAATAGGAGATCTTAAGGGATTAATTTTAATTTCATTGATCAATCCAATGTATTGGAAGAAGTTAGAAGCTCGATTGTGGACTACAGTTCAAGAAATTCAAGTGATTAGGTAAGATTTTAATTCTAAAAGTTCAATTAAGTTTAAGATCTTCAAGTATAGAAAATTTATCGTTATTGGACACTTTTGTAATCTAGTAGATGCAACACTTTCTGATGCTCATAAGTTGCACTACATACTTTGAAGAAGAACAGTAGAACCTCTATAGGTTGAAGTATCAAGTCTAAAGAAGAGTGTCGATCTAATGAATAAATGGATGGATTCTCACATTAACAATTACAGTCAAGATAGAGATACAAATTTGAAGGTTTTAGCTCGACTAAATTGATTACAAGCATGGTTACTAATTTCACGTTTGTCTAAGCCTCTACAAATCCTTCAACCCTCTTCGTAAGGCCCTGTTTAGAGTCAGTGTCAGCAACCTTTATTTTCTTCTTCTATGCCTCCAATAACAACCTTACCTCCTATGTTTCCTCACAAGGCAATATAAAAATTTGAAATGTTCAAGATAGATTAATGATGCTTTTAAATACTCTTGATAATTTCTTTTTTCTTTCTATTTTTTTGCATGATAATTTTTTTGATGGTGTGTAAAGTTTGATAAAAGTGTTTGGTATAATCTTTCTATGGATGATTGATGATATTTACTAATAAACTTCATGATTTTTCATGATGATTCTTTAATAATATTATGAAATGTTTGATTATTGTTTTTTTAATGATTCTTGATGGCCGCTTGATCTTTATAACTCTATTATAAGTTTTGGAAAATAATTTTTATGCAGGTCTATGATTAACAGTTATATTATCTAAAGATTGATACTTTTTGTATTATCCTAATTTGTCTTGACAAATATGGTTCTATGTTCAATCTAGTTTTTCTTTTTTTCTTTTTTCTTTTTTAATTCCAATGAAGAGGAGTCTTACTTTGTTTTGATGATAACAAAAGAAGAAGAAAAAGAAAAAAACGTGACATAATTTTAAGTAAAATGATCTTAGTTTCAGGGGGAGTGTGTGTGAATATGAGTTTTAAATGTGAGAGCATAAATAAATATTCAAGTAGATCAATATGTTTTTGAAAAATTCTTGATACCATACAATGAAAATTTTAGTAAAACTTAAAAATGAAGTTTTAAAATAGATAATTTATTAGAGTTAAATGTTTTCTTATCATAAAAAAGGGAGAGAATACTGAGCATTCCAATATGTTTCAATGATAACTAATCATTATGTTAAGTGTTTACTAAATGATTTTATTTAGAGTACATTTTATAAGAAATAAGAAGTTTAATAAGGAGTAAGAAGAAGATGATTATTGAACATAAATTATTCAATAGAACGAAGAACTTTTATGCAAGTGAAAGAAATTCTAATTGATAGACAAAAAGAAGTAAGGAATATAAAATGTAAGATTGTTAGAAAGAAGTTCTAGTTACTATAGGCAAAAAATTGAAGATATCTAAAATAGAAGTTCTATGAAGAATATAAAGTAAAAAACAATGGAAGCAAACGTTTTGAAAGTTTAATTAAAAGCATAAATAAAGAAGAAATAGTTTTAAATGAAGTAGAAGAAGAAGTCCTAAAGAACCAAAAGCAAGAAGATATTTCTTAGAAGACGAAAGAGCATTGTTGTAGATCGAAACCTAATTCCATGGGTTAGATAAATTTGGGTAATAAATCTAACTTACTCATTACGACAAACTACTTTGAGAGAATTTTATGTAGTATATATCTAGAAGTTTTGCACATCATAAGTTTCAGAAGTTTTAAAAGAAGACAAGGATAAAAGAGATATTTGAAATTTTAAGTATCGGATATTTCGAGATTTCATAAGATGTATTTAGAAGACTAAATTTGATAATTATCAGTAGTAATTTGAAGATATTTCAATTCAAAATTGGAAGTTATAAACTATAAGAATTTTTAACAAATATATCAATTGCAACAATTCTAAAGGATCAAATTTAAGATTAAAGACAAGGTGTAGATTTTAGAGTGGCAAACTAAGAGGAGGGCTAAATTGGTTTTTAACTTATTTAAGATCAAATATGATTATCCTCTTAATTAAGTTATATTGTGGAAGCAATTTATATTATATCAAAGTCATACATGTCTATCTACTTTTGTCTTAAGTGAAAATGCTTGGATATATAAGTTGAAACATTGTAACAAGTAGTAAGATAAAATAAAGTAAAAGAATGCAAATAGAGAGAGAGAGATAAAGCCCGGATTTTAAGAGTTTTGACCTCTTGCTTAAGTCCTCGCCACCATCACAACTAGTTTAATCACTAGAAATCCACTATTTCTTTTCAAAACTAAGTATAAGTGAGTTTACAACTCTGACAACTTTAATACCACCTAGTAGAAGTTTATTATTCATGTATCCCACATGGTTCCCCGAGGTTCTACTAGTCTTAACCTTTAACCCTATACACAGAACTCACTTTTCAAACTAGATCTTTAAGTCTAAATCACAAGTCTCAATAGACACTTAATATACACTCTTACAACATATACTTATTTTAATTAGACTACATGCAATAGTTGAACATTCCTTGAGTTCTTTTCCTAATAGAATATCTCATAAACTTTTAATTTCTCAAGAGTGCTTTTTGCTAGCAATATTCATCTTAAAATTTCCTAAAATATCTAAGGTTTCCTTCTTATTGTGTATTAGAAAATTTGTGAGTGTACTCATTAATAAAGCCTTTTGTTTGATAAGATGAACAATAATTGCATTAACAAATCGAATCTTTTCTTTAGGATAATTCTAATATTAATTTAAATAAGATAATACTCAACTTCTCGATTATATGGTTTTGCATTAGTCCTTACTCTTATCCTTCACTTAGACACTACCAAAAACATTAAAAGACAACCCCTAGCAAAAGCATATGCTTCAAATAAGTGTCATAGTCCTCGCATATATTGGATCTAGAATAAGTATACTAAAAGTCTTTCATATTAGAGTAAAATTCAATTAAACCTTTTGTTATTTAATTGGTTATTGAACTCTTCCTTGTTTATGTTGAAACTGAATGTAGTAAGTTTCTTTATTTTATTTATTTATTAGAAAAAGTACATTTTTAATTCTTAACTTTCACTTATTTTTTTATTTAAGTCCTCAAAAAGTTTTCCCCTTCAATTTATATCCTCAATGTTTTTAAAAATCTACAAAAAAAAGGAATTTCCATCAAGTCTATTAAGTTTGTTATCTATATGTGACACGTATCAACTTCAAATTGGTTTACAATAATTAAAATAAAAAAATGGTAATTTTAAATATATTTATTTGCAAAAAATATTAAAAAATAATATTAAATATGTATAATGATATGATATAATAAAAAATACAATAATAATAATAATAAAAGTAAGAAAATGAGCTAGAAAATTTTGTATGTACCGTACCCATTTTAGTAAACTAGTCTAAGACTAATTAAAAGTTAATATATATCTAATATTGAAAGAAAAGTTAATGTATTTAATGAAATTTTTATTTTTATAATGTTTTGAAAATATTGATAACTTAAATAGAAGAAAAAAAAATGATTGATGGATCAAATAGTAAAGTATAATCGTTAAGGACTAAAAGTATATTCTTTCTTATTTATTTTTTTGCAAGAAAGGATGGATTTCATTGATAAGAAAACTACATTAATCAAATTGGTAAATACAAATGGATTGATAGACGAAGTTGGGGTATGCAAACCCATCTGAATAAATGGGTACATATCTTCAAGTGTTAGCATATTCCACAAAAGGGACGTCATCAACTCTCTTAGAAGAATAGAATACACCCAACTACTAGTGCAATAGATTTTGCAAGGAGGATTATACAATCTCACACAAGGAATAAGAATAAAATGAAAAAGAAAAAATAACAAATGCATTAAAAAATTTCTTATTTTAAAAACTATTTACAAACTAATATTTACCCGATCAATATGATCTTTAAATTAATCCAACAAATAGAAGTAGACTTGTGATAAAGTTGTAATGTTGATCAATGGATGATAGTAGGAACAGAAAAAGATTGAGATTTATGATTGTATATTTAGGGATAATAAGATAGCAGTGATAGATATGTGAATTTAGAGAATGGATGAAGAGAAAAAGTAAAGAGAAAAAAAGAAAAAAAAAAAAGGAATAGCTATACTAGAGTTTGTAAAGAGTCAAGAGAGAGAAATATGAGTAAGATCTAATACTGATTTTATATTATTAATATCACAAATGATATATAGTGATAATTCAGAAAATTTAAATAATTGATATAAAAATATAAAATACTTAATTCTAACTTTTGACAATAATGTTCATATCCTGGTGGGGGTGTGGTGGGTGGGGTTAGATGAAGGGACACCGTCTTGGTCAAATTCATATGTTATTCCATTTTAGCGGCATGCACCGACAAGTTGGTTTTGGAAGACACAGTGATCATAAGGCATGCCGGTGCAGGTCCTTGTGCACGAAATCCAATGGCTGGCTGACCTATGATTTCTAAAATTAAAAACAAATATATATATATATATATATATATTATATTATAAATTATAATTTATAACGCGGTTGCTGTACTTGTAGACTGTTACAAAAGTAACAAAGAGTCTATAATACGATATAGAGTATTAAGTGAATTTATTCTTTTTTAACAAAGTATTTTTTAAACTAACTTTTGTAATTAAATTAATTTCTATTGTGAAACATTTTGAAAAAAAATCGTATATAAATTATGTAATTTATTATATTGATTTAATAAAATTGTATCTAAAACATGCTATATTTGTAATAAAATTATATATTTAATATATAGTTTAGGTATTATATTAAACATAAAATTTTAAAGCTCGTAAAAAAAAAAGAACTGCTACAAATTTAATAGTAAATTTTAAAATGATAGGTCCATTGGCATGGACCCAGACAAGTGAAATGAAATAAATATGGGAAGCTTTTCAAATTTAATACCACCGACGTCATGCAATCACGTTGTCGTGTTGGGTTGTGGTGTGCTGTGTTGGAGTGTAGATCTCAGTCTGAATTAAATATTAATATTGAAGAAATGTAGATCCGGCCTTCTCATGAAACCCTAGGCGGCAAATCAAACCCATATCATGAACATGGTGGGCCTTCTTCAGACTTGGCTATATATATATATATATCGTTGTAAAAATACTCAAACATATACAAAGAATAAGCTTAGGCTATCTATAGTTATGATTTTCAAGAGAATGACTAGGCACACTTTGACTTTGACGATGAGAAAAAAACCAATAATAAAAGCTTGTCTTCAAGTAAATGTCATTCTTTTCCCACTAGGTATACATATATACATGTTTTTTTGGTCGGTGAGATGTACGTGGAAAATAGAACTACAGCCCCATGAAAATCGATCCTTACCTTGAAATGTTATAATAATTTTTAATTATTTCATTTGGTTTTTAATCAACGGTCCTACCTAGTCTACATTTTCCAAGGAAAATAAAAAAAAAAAAAAAACAAACAAAAGAGACAGCAAAGCACAAAACAAGCCGAAGAGGCTGCGTATGGAGAGGACTGCGAGTCCTACCACAACATGCATGTGCACACATATATGAACATTGGGATAATATTAGCTGTCTGCTCCTGTGTACTCCTATATTTATAATCCAGAGGGAGAGAGAGAGAGAAAGAAGGAGAGGATGAGGAAGAAGAGATCTGCACCTTACTCTCTTCCCATAATTCTTAAGCTTCTCTCTTCTCTCTCCTTCACTCCCTGTCCTGGAAATTGAAGTTCCTTGCACCTTATACCCTGTCTTTGTCTCTCTCTCAAGTCTCATATAAACAACACTTGCACATAATAAAAGGTACAATACATTACATTCTCAGATACTTATCTTCTTCCTCTTTCCTTTTGTGTTTCTGTTTGTTTCATTTTACTATTTGTTTCCTCAACCTCCTTCTTTGTTTTTATCTATTATTCAGATAATGGAAGGTAAGATTCTGTTTAGACGTTGACGCTGTTATATGACACTGTTTTTCCGACCCGTTTCTGTTTTCATCTCCTAAGATGTCGGAATTTTTCTCAGATCTCTTCTTGAGCAATAATTTCGTTGCTTTCTCATCACTCTACCTGTGTTTTTTTTTTTTTTTTGAAATGTCTATATTCCAGATTCCATCTTTAACTCCTATGAAATGGAAACTGACATTTTTCTTCACTTGTTATTGTGCATTTTGTTTTTCATTTTCCGCTTGTTTAGTTTTTATGTTTTTATGTCCGCTAAATTGCTCATCTACCTGATTTTCTTGAATTCCAGGTTGTTTTTTGGTACGCGTTTGGTTTGACAACAAGATGTTTGCTTCTTTGTTCGCTTTGTTTTAATTTTGTTTGTTTTTTTGGTTTGCTCTTGAATTCAGAATACGATTTGTAGCTTTTCACTTCTGTTTATTTTTGGATGTTAGTTACTAGTAATTTCGGTTTTCTTCTTCGTCTTTTAGCCTATAGTTGTGTATGAGAATGAAATCCATGAATGTTTCGATCAAATTCGTAGTCCAGCATTCTGCTGCACCAAACCAATGGCCTTATCTTTAAACTTTAATGCCTGCCTTTTTGATGTATTGGGGAAAAGAAGTGAACACTGATATAGGAAACACTTATTGGTAGATGATGATGGCTGCAATATTTATGATTTTAAATTATGCATCTTACATGATTCTGCATACTCCTACTACCTTTATGAAGCGTTAAGATATTCATGCTTTCATGTCCCTACCTCGGTTCGTGCTTTATTTCTCATGCTGCTATGCTTATGGAGACGTGCTTAATATCCTAAGGTGCTTTTACCGCAGTGATCTGTGAAGAATGTGCTGTACTTTGTTTCATTATGAAAAACAAAGGTTCCAAGCCCTTTTCCACTGTAGTATATAGTAGGAGGATTCACGAAAATCATTTAATTGGTTTAGTTGCTATGTGCTTGCAATTTCGATGAGTTGATTCTCCTTTCCTTATAGCCGGATCTATGATTCCAAGGGTTTGTTATACTATTGCTACTTGATCACCAAGAAATATCTCTCTCATTAGAAGATTTTCTTTGAACTTAAAACTCTAAGTTTGATTTTCGCAGGTTACTTCAGTGTCGGGGATCATGAAGTACAAGGACAAGGATGGAAAGCCATGGTCCCAACATAATAAAGGCACCAGGATTGTCCCAATAGCAATTTTGTTCGTTCTGCTATGTGGTTTTTCGTTTTATTTGGGTGGAATTTTCTGTTCTGACAAGAACAGAATTGAAGCTCCTGAAATCAAGGAGTCAACAGTCCCATCTCCCAAGGAAACAACGGTTGCTCCCCTCCACATTAATGATACTTCCTTCCCCGAATGCCCCAGCAATTATCAAGATTACACCCCTTGCACAGATCCAAGGGTATTTTATTTGTTTCGTCATGGTAGTACTGACTTTCAATCATCTGTTTGTGAATTGTGAGCTGATATGGGTTATTTTTTATTATGGTAGAGGTGGAAAAAATATGGCCTCCAACGGCTTAGATTTATGGAACGGCACTGCCCACCACCTTATGAGAGAAAGGAATGCTTGGTTCCTCCTCCAGATGGTTATAAACTGCCAATCAGATGGCCTAGAAGCAGAGATGAATGTTGGTACAGGTATTTTAGTCTGTCATGTACTCGTGTTAAGGTTATAGGAGTAGTATTTTGTGGTTTTCTGCTTCAGTACTCAATCCGACATGGATCTCGTTTAGGAATGTACCATATGATTGGATCAACAAGGAAAAGTCCAATCAGAACTGGCTAAGAAAACAGGGTGAGAAATTCCTCTTCCCTGGTGGAGGCACCATGTTTCCAAAGGGTGTTGGAGCATACGTGGACACGATGCAAGAGCTGATACCTGGAATAAAAGAAGGCACCGTACGAACTGCCCTTGACACTGGCTGTGGGGTAAGCTTGCAATATTCCTTTCTCATTCCCCAGGTTCTTCTGTAAACTTGCAGATCCTTTTGAAATGTTCTTTCTGAATATTATAATGGCTTATCACATAAATCCTGAATCTTAGCTGCTGTGCAACTTATTCATTTTGATTAATTGTTAATTCATTATTTGCTGCCTTTATTTTCTTTTTACTTTTTCAACTATGTAATGTGGAGTGGATGCCCATGGTTTTTCTTTCTGCAAAGGTTGCTAGCTGGGGAGGTGACTTGTTAGATCATGGAGTTCTCACAGTTTCTCTTGCACCAAGAGATAATCATGAAGCTCAAGTTCAATTTGCACTTGAACGAGGGATTCCAGCCATCATTGGCATCATATCATCTCAGCGTCTTCCATTCCCTTCAAATTCATTTGACATGGCTCATTGCTCAAGATGCCTCATTCCATGGACTGAATTTGGTAAGACTTTTTTCTCGATTTGTTGTTTACATCTGTCACTTGCAAGTTATAAAACTCGGGATCTCCATGGAATGTATGGCTGTTGTAAGTCCTGTTAATTACTAAGTCAAGTAGAAGTAAACATACTGTAAACTTATTGTCCCTACAGTGCCTATTATGTCCATATCATCTTTGAGTTCATATGCATGTCTGGAAAATTTGGCCTAATCATGACCATCATTTTAGGTGGAATTTACCTACTTGAAGTACACCGTATAGTCCGTCCTGGAGGCTTTTGGGTTCTTTCTGGACCACCGGTTAACTACCAAAACAGGTGGAGAGGATGGAACACGACTGTGGAAGAGCAGAGATCAGACTATGAGAAATTAGAGGCGTTGCTTACTTCAATGTGCTTCAAATTTTATGCTAAACAGGGTGATATTGCTGTGTGGCAGAAATCTTTGGACAACAGCTGCTACAGCAAGCTCAGAGATCCAGATGCATATCCCCCAAAATGTGATGACAGTGTTGAACCCGATTCAGCTTGGTACAGTCCTCTGCGTCCTTGTGTTGTTGCTCCATACACGAAGCTAGCCCTGGACTCTATCCCCAAATGGCCAGAGCGGTTGCACGTTTCACCTGAGCACATTTCAGATGTTTACGGTGGAAGTGCAGGTGCTTTCAAGCATGACAATAGCAAGTGGAAGTCACGAGTGAAGCACTACAAGAAATTGATCCCCGACCTCGGTACTGATAAGATTAGGAATGTTATGGACATGAATACCGTCTATGGAGGTTTTGCAGCAGCACTGGTTGACGATCCATTGTGGGTCATGAATGTCGTCTCATCTTATGCTGCCGATACGCTTCCTGTGGTCTACGATCGTGGACTCATTGGAACATATCATGACTGGTAATTTTCAAAAAATATCTTATCAAGTAATGAAATGTTTCCATCTGCACGAAATCCTAGCTTTATGCTCAACCTATATACATTGACGATTTGTTTTGTTTGATAGGTGTGAAGCTTTTTCTACATATCCTAGAACTTATGATCTTCTTCACCTAGATGGTCTGTTCACTTCAGAAAGCCACAGGTAAGGAAAGTCATTTCAGCTACACGCCCATATATTACGAGATAAGCTCATGCTTGATGGCACGACATGTTGAAATTAACAGTAAATAGCAAATTTGCATAATGTTTTGCGGTCACACATACAAAAGAAAGTAGCTGTTCAATTGAGAGACGGAATTTTCTTTGCCTGATTTGCACCTCAATTGCTAGCATGACCTACAAACTCATGTTGTTGTTTATGTACTTAAATCATGGATAAAACAGTCCCATATATGCTTTGTGGTTTGATGATGCATTTCCTGATAGGACTGTCGTTTTTTTCTTGTGCAGATGTGATCTGAAGTATGTGCTTCTGGAAATGGACCGCATCCTACGTCCAGAGGGTCATGCCATTATCCGTGAGTCCTATTACTTCATTGATGCTATTGCTACCATTGCTAAGGGAATGAGGTGGGATTGCCGTGTAGAAGACACAGAATACCACGTTGAGAAGGAGAAAATATTGATTTGCAAGAAGAAACTTTGGTATGCATCTAACCGGGATTTGTAGTTGAAACTACAAATACTTCCAACACACAGGGATATCGCGCACATGGATTTAAAGAGGGTAAATACAGAAAAAAGTCGGGGAAGAATTTTTCCTCACACTGAGATTAGTTTTTTCTGCCAAAAAGGCAAGAAAATCCACATTTGAAATTCATCAATAGAGTTGCCCAATAATGTGATTTTCTTAGGTTATAGAGCTTTTTATTATATTATAGCCTTTTTTTTTTTTTTTGATTGCTATTACAATCGGAGAAAAAGAATTTAATTTAATCAATCTGCTGAATGAAAGATTAATGTTTATACCTCTAAGTTATAAGGTCTTAAATGTCCACTAAATTTAGTCATTTAGTCATAGATGGAGATCTCCAAATCTCTTGAACAAAATTGCAACTTCGACCTGTGTTAAGAAAATATTTTTCAAAAAAGCACCATGCTTGAAAATAATTGTCATGACCTAGCACTGGAACTCACGTTTGATTTTGCATTTAAAATGCCAATCTTATTCATGGGAGCAATCTATTGGACTCTCTAGATAAAATTGTGAGTCAAGAACTGCGTTATTCCTTGAAACAACACATATAGACCATGCATTTTCCTCTAGATCACTCCACAATTGTGTAGACTTATGCCACATTCAATACATATATATTTATATATTAGACGTACATCTATGTTGTGAATTATTTTTTATAACTAATATTAATAAAAAAATATATAAATATAAAAAAATTTAAATAATGAATTCATTGTAACAACTCATAAATAGTCACTTAAAACTCATACGAAAAAAGTCATATATATATATATATTATTTTTACAATTATAGAACTAAAATATTAAAATTATTCGTAAACGCACAAAATACAAATTAAATTTTAGTACGAGATTGTTACCATTTTTTGTCAAGCTTTGCTCCAAAGATCTATCCTTACCATTTGTTCAATGTGAGAGGAGAGTAATTACATTAGTTATGTATAGTGTTAAATTGGAGGTTTGTCGTTGTAGGATTGTGTACACGTTAGGACTTCAAGAAAATTAAAAAAAAAAAAAGAAATTGTGCCTTATTACATGAAGATTCCTTTAAATGGCTGGTGAAAGTAATGGGTTTTCTTCATTCTATAGATTGAAATTTTGATTAAGAAGAACTTAATGCATTTGTATCGACTATTACAAGTTGTAATGATTATCATTGTTGTCGAGCTTTGCTTTAAAGATAAACAATCAGGTCAAGCTTTGTACTGTTAAGGAAAGTAATAAAGAGCATTCACCACATCTCTATATAAAAAAAAAAAAAGTAAAAAAGAAAAAGATTGCATTAAAAGTAAAATAATGCCTAAATGAGCCGAGGCATATCAATTTTTTTTTTAAAAAAGGAATTTATCAAAAGGAAGTGAAAACAGCTCCTTAAAAAACATTAATTAGTTAGAGAAAAATTACAATAACCATTATAATTATCATCGTTTACATAAAAAACTTACCAAACCCATCATTCATAAATTAATAAGTAATGAAAATACAGTGCTAAGATTGTACCTTTCCACTGAGATAATCTTCTCCTTTACTGAAATGGAGTCCCTTGATTCTTTGATGTTTAGTACCCATGACAATTCTCCTGTGGTTGTAATGTTTTATTTCAAATAACCAAGGTATTTTCAGCAAAGAGAAAATAAGATTTTGCAATCTCACAACTTTTACTCCCAAATGTATCAAGACTCAATTAAGTAGATAACTTATTACCACTCCACTTCCATTGAAACAAAACCCATGACCCAAAAGTAAAGTTCCAATACCAAAATTGACAAAAGCATAATATTGCTTAGCCCAAAGCATTGTACTACCCAATCCTAGATATATTATCAGCAATCAAGAAATTCAATTACTGATGCAATCACCAAAACCTAAATCAAGAAATGAAGGGAGCTATTAGGGCATTAAGAAAAGAAAACAAATCCGAGGAGTATCAGAATCGGAATTCCTATCATATGACTGTCAAGGTTCTTTGCACCCTTCTCTATTTTTTTTTTTTATAAAAGGTAGCCAACTATAGTATTACACATACGTACATACATACATACATATATATTCCTCTTCCTCCTCTAGGGCAAAAGTCCTCTCACCTTATTGATGCTTGGATTGTTCTATATTAGTATATGTAAATTGTGATGCCTGCTCGAGTATTGGCTTATACACAAAATCCCATGGGGGGTAACGTCGATGGAGAGACAAGTAATACTAACCTGAGTAACTGGGTTTTGGAGCACAGTTTTAAATTTTTTTTCTTAAAACCATCGATTGTTACAAGAAAACCGATGGGTATAAATTTTTGTAATAGCTGAAATAAGCATTCATAACATCATAAGATGTTGTTTTACTGACCACATAAATGTAACATACATCACTTAAGTATTATATAATGTAATACAAAAAAGTAGTATATATTGGTGTTTAGTCTATCAACACCAAAACTGCTCAGGAGCTTGAACGCACCACTACCTTAGGATTACCCATAGCACCGCTTTCCTCAAAGCAACATGGATTTGGCATCTCTACAACCAACTTGTACCCCCACCAATGATCCGCAGCAACTACCATCGACGCCACCAACACCAAGCAACCAAAGACATGTACAAATGAGCTCAGCCACTCAAGATTGAATTCAATTCAATCAACTAGAATTAATCCAATCCAAGATCCAGATTAGAGATTCAAGTTAAAATTCCTCTAGATTTCTGCACACGCAATATGGTAAAGAGGATAGTGTTTCAAGTGACGAGAGTGCTAAAGCTCACTACACTAAAGTTTCTTAGAATTTTTCAATTGAAAATTACATTAAAATCAATAAAATGGATAAAGGAAAACGTAAGAAAATAAATGACAACGCTACAAAGAGTAAAGATGGTGCCGCATATAAGGTGGTTAGGAATTGCATGTGGTGTCTTACACATTCTAGAAGTTACTAATCATACTCTCTTCCTATTCATTGAGAGTGTGTTTTCTTGCATACTCATAAGCAATGTTTAGATGTAAACCATTAGGTATTAAAATTGGATGCCACTCATTCACTATCTATGGTGTCATGGGATGGGAGGTTCCACCTTTCTAAAGTATTCATACAATGCTCGACCATCCCATAATTTATATAATTATCTCATTTTTTGATGTAGAGCCAGCTTTCTCATTTTTATCCTTTTATGATCTGTTTTAAGCCCATTTTTTTTTTTACTTTAGAAGTGCTCTCTTCACTTTGCCACAATTCATCGTGTGTTTGTGATGGGAATCTACCCTGTGGTCCTAGTAGTAGGGAAACTTGATTTGGATATAGATCCAAAATATCCACACGTGTTCATTCTTTTTTTTTTTTTTTTACCTAATAATGTTTGGTTTGCACTATAGCAGGTATAGTAATCAGTCTTTACGGGATGGCCAAATAACATACACTGTGATGCGGAACCCCAAGACCCAAATTGTTTCTTAGAACTCGTTACCAATCAAATTAGAATTTGATTCTCACCAAAGTAATCAGAAAGGTTTGTTCAATTACCTAAGAACACGTTTGTGAAAAGAACTCAAGTTATAATTGAAAATTACCCCTTGAACCCAAGATCAAAGTATTCAAGAACAATAGAAATAGGAATTAAAAATTGAAATACAAAAGATGAACTCAATTGCATTAAACTCAACACCTTATGCATAAAAACATAAGAAAGCAAACTCTCTTATATTCCAATATGGAAATTCAATACCACTTTGATAATTCTAAAACAAAACTAAACAACCCTATTTATAGAGTTTTTTTTTCATCAAAAGTACATCGAACCTAGACAATCAAGGTGGTGTCACTAATTAACTCTTGTGACTCCTCGATTTTTGCCACCTGGTTGGAAAACGACTCAAATTTATTGCAAGGAGTTGTTCCAAGGTTTAATGAATCTAGACATTACTTGGATGGCTAGAAATGAGATAAGCTGAATCCAAAGCTAATCTTTTAGCCCAACTAAATTAATGAACTTGGGCTCTTTAAAATCTCTAAGCTTGCATAGCCCATTATTAACCCATTTTTGCACAAATAATTGAAGTTGTTCCTTTAGTCTTTTAGTTTGGGCCTTGGTGATTAGTCTGCTAAAATTTCCAAGATGATTCTCCAAGTCACTTTCTTGAACATTAGTGGCATGTGGAGTAGCATTTGTATCATTTCCCCTCCCTTCAAAAGGATTCGTCCTCGAATCAGATCCTGCATCAATATTAAAGAGAGATAAATCAGAAACATTAAAAGTAGCTGAAACACCATACTCACTAGGTAGATCAATGTGGTATACATTATCATTAATCTTCGCAACAACTTGAAAAGGCCCATCTCCACGAGCATCCAATTTTGATTTCCTTTTGGAAGGAAATCTTTTCTTGCGCATATGAACCCAAACCCAATCTCCTGGTTCAAATGACACCATGTGCCTTCCTTTGTTAACTTGAGATGCAATTTGCTCATTTCGCCTCTCTATCTTTTGTCTTGCTTTGTCATGAATGGATTTAACCATTTTTGCCTTTTTATGTCCATCTGTATTAAAAATTTCACTCAAAGGAACAGGCAAAAGATCCAAAGGAGTTAGCGGATTAAAACCATACACAATTTCAAAAGGAGAAAACCCAGTGGTAGAATGCACACTCCTATTATATGCAAATTCAACAAAAGGTAGATTATCTTCCCAAGTTTTAATATTTCTTCCAATCAAAGCACGTAATAAGGTTCCAAGAGTCCTGTTTACTACTTCAGTTTGCCCATCAGTTTGAGGGTGTGAAGCAGTAGAAAACAATAGTTTAGTACCAAGTTTGGACCAAAGCACTCGCCAAAAGTGGCTCAAAAATTTAACATCCCGATCGGACATAATGGTCTTAGGAATGCCATGTAAAGACACAATATCACGAAAGAACAAATTAGCAATATGCACAGCATCATCAGTTTTATGACATGGTATGGAATGAGCCATTTTGGAAAAATGATTCACAACTACAAAAATTGAATCTCAGCCTTTTCTAGTCTTAGGTAGACCCAAAACAAAATCCATAGAAATGTCAACTCAAGGATGTGAAGGTACTGGCAAGGGCATGTATAATTCATGGGGTTGAGTTCTAGATTTAGCTTGTCTACATGAAATACAACTAGAACAGATTTTCTCAACACTCTTACGCATATTAGGCCAAAAGAAGTGTTCATGCAAGATGCTCAAAGTTTTATCAATGCCAAAATGTCCCATAAGACCTCCACTATGAGCTTCACGAACAAGCAATTCCCTAATTGAACTATTAGGCATATACAATTTCCCTCATTTAAAAAGAAATCCCTCATGCTTATAGAAATCACGGAATGCAGCATGCTCACAAGCGTTATAAACATTAGAGAAATCACTATCATGTGCATACAACTCCTTCAAATGCTTAAATCCTAACAACTTCGTTGAAAGAGTAGAGATTAGAGCATACCTTCTAGATAATGCATCTGCCACAATATTCTCTTTACCTTGCTTATATTGGATCACATATGGAAAGGATTCTATGAATTCCATCCATTTAGCATGATGCTTGTTCAGCTTACCTTGTCCTTTCAAGTGTTTTAATGACTCATGACCTGTATGAATCACGAACTCCTTTGGTAACAAATAGTGCTGCCATGTCTCCAATGCCCTCACCAAAGCATACAACTCCTTATCATAAGTTGAGTAGTTAAGTTGTGCTCCATTTAGCTTTTCACTAAAATAAGCAATAGGCCTCTTTTCCTGCAATAAAACAACACCTATACCAATCTCAGAGGCATCACATTCAATTTCAAAAGTTAAATCAAAGTTAGGCAGCCTCAACAATGGTGCACTACTCAACTTTTCCTTTAGCAAAGAAAATGCATGTTCTTGTTCCTTACCCCAAATAAACCCCTTATCTTTTTTCATGATTTCAGTTAATGGAGCAACAATTGTGCTAAAATCTTTGACAAATCTCCTATAGAAACTTGCCAAGCCATGGGAACTTCTCACATCACTCATGGTCTTAGGTTTCGGCCATTCTTGGATAGCCTTTACCTTTTCACTATCTACTTCAATTCTATTTGTACTCACCACATAACCCAAGAAAATGATGCGATCGATGCAAAATGAACATTTCTTCATGTTAGCATACAACTTGTACTTACGTAAAGCATCAAACACACATTTTAAATGCATAACATGCTAATCAACAGATTTGCTATACACTAGAATGTCATCAAAATAGACAACCACAAAGTTTCCATTGAGCTCACGCAAAACATGGTTCATTAAGCGCATAAATGTACTAGGTGCATTGGTTAGGCCAAAAGGCATTACCAACCACTCATACAATCCATGTTTTGTTTTAAAAGTGGTTTTCCACTCATCACTTAGTTTCATTCTAATTTGTTGATAACCACTTTTCAAATCAATTTTTGAAAAGAAACATGCACCATGCAACTCATCTAACATGTCATTAAGTCGAGGTATAGGGTGTCGATATTTTACCGTTATTTTGTTGACGGCTCTATAATCTACACACATACACCAACTTCCATCCTTCTTTAGTACCAACAATACAAGTACTGCACATGGGCTTAGACTTTCTCTTATATGTCCCTTCATCAAGAGCTCATCCACTTGCTTTTGTAGTTCTTTTGTTTCCTCAGGATTGCTTCTATATGTCGGCTTATTTGGAATGGTAGCCCCAAGAATGAGATCAATTTGATGTTCTATCCCTCTCAAAGGTGGTAAACCTTGAGGTAAATTATCAGGAAAAACATCATTGTATTCCTGCAAAACATCAACAACAACACTTGGCAAAGAAGGGTCAACGTCGTTAGTAGAAAAATAAGCCTCCTTGTACAAAAGTACAATCATTGGCCTATGAGTGATTAAAGCCTTCCTCACGTCCCTCATTTTTGCATAGAAACTCATTTTGTTTTCCTCTTTTCTTTCTATGGCTGAATGCTCCTCACTCACTCTCTTTTTCACTCTTCTTCTCATCTTCTTTTTTCTCACTTTTCTCTTTTTCTTTTCCACTTTCTTTTCTTTTTCTCTCGACCTCTTTTTGAACAAACTCTCCATGAGACCTCTCAAGTTGCAATTGATCTTCAAAGATCTGTTTAGGAGTCAAAGGAAGAAGAGTATGCTTTTTGCTTTCTTTCTCCACCATGTACCTATTAAGATACCCATCACGGTTCACTCTCCTATCTCACTGCCATGGCCTACCTAACAACAAGTGACTAGCTTGCATAGGAACAACATCACAGGTAACCTTATCATGGTACCTTCCAATAGAAAATGGAACCCTCACTTGTTTAGTAACATTCACTTCCCCACTATTGTTAAGCCATTGCAATTTATAAGGTCTTGGATGTTTAGTAGTTTCCAAGTCCAACTTATTCACAAATAAAGTACTAGCCACATTCAAACAACTACCCCCATCAATTATCAAACTACACACTTTCCCTTTAACTAAGCACCTAGTATAAAAAAGATTTTCCCTTTGCAATCTAACCCCCTCACTATCCTCTTTCACTTGCACGTTAAGCGCACGCCTGGTAACCAACAATTGTCCCTCAATAGGCAACTCAACATCACTACAATTATCTAAAGGAGGCATCTTATCCTCATCATCACTTTCCTCATCCGTCTCTACCCCATTTCCATGCATCACCATTACCTTTTTATTTGGGCATTAAGATGCTATGTGCCCATACCCTAAACACCTAAAACACTTAATGTCACGGCTTCTAGAGTTTTAGACAAAAGTAGTACCTTTATTTTTACTGTCAAATGATTGAAATGGTTGTGCCTTATCATCCTTCTTTGTTTGGGCAGCCTTGTTATCATTTCTCCAATTCGACCTCCAAGTATTGTTTTGAGCTGAAAATGTGTTGGCTTATTTCCCCTTCCCTTTGTGCTGCAATTGCCTTTCTATCTTCATAGCCATGTGCACCATATCTTCTATCTCTACATAGTGTTGCAACTCCACTCTATCGGCTATGTCCTTATTAAGTCCATTGAAAAACCTTGCCATGGTGGCCTCTCTATCTTCCTCTATATTTGCTCGGATCATCGCAATCTCCATTTCCTTGTAGTATTCCTCCACACTCTTTGTTCCTTGTACAAAGCTTTGCAATCTTTGGTGCAAGTCCCTATAATAATGGCTTGGAACAAATCTGCGTCTCATGATAGCCTTCATTTCAACCCAAGTTTGGATAGGTCTTTCACCATTTCTCCTCCTACTTACAAGAAGTTGATCCCACCATACAAGTGCATATTCTCCAAACTCCACCGCTGCAAGTTTTATTTTCTTTTCCTCCAAGTAATTGTGACATTCGAAGATTAATTCCACTTTTCGCTCCCACTCCATATATGCATCCGGATCATTCTTCCCCAGAAAGGATGGAATTTTCATTTTGATACTCCTAATATTCCTATCAAGATCATTTTGGTTCCTCCTACCTCTTCCATAATTTCTGCCTTCATTGACCAAGGTAGCTTGATCATCAAATTCCTCTTCAGACTCTTCTACATATTGAGGTGTAGGTTGCCTCCTTGCCCTTGGATTGTTTTGGGTAGCCCCTCCACGCAAGGCATTGATCTCGTTTTGTTGCTTCTCTAAAGTGTCATTCATGTTGCCAAGAACAAGTTGAATCCTCTCAAATTGTTGTTGCACAGCCTTGAGAAGAAATTCTTGGTCTTTTGGTGCACTTACTCCACTTCCTTCCATTTTTGCAATCTGAAATATCAAAAAAAAAAAAAAAAAAACAAACAAGAACCTCACAAACACTCCCTCACGTGTTTCCTTCGTAGTAATTAGCACTTTTCTCATGTTTAACTCAAATTGGCTTTTACCCTCTTTTAAGCTCACACTCTCTTGCCTTTTACCACTCAAGCAATCTTTATGATTTTATACGTAAGGGCCAAATCAAACAACAATCAAGATCTTAAAGTAATTCAATTTTATCAGAGAAATCCTAAAAATAAGCAACAAGGATATGTGATACAAAACTAGAAGCAAAGCAAAATAACCAATAAAGAAAAGACACACACTTGATGTATATGATGACTAGTAAAGAAATAGAATGACAAATACTGAATTTAAGAAGGAAAATTGTAATTACTTACAAATTAACATCCAAACACTTCAAGAACATATATATATATATATTTGCAAAATTAGACTCAATAGAGGTGAGTCGATTCTACATAGCCCAAGGAATCAATATCACAAATCAAATAGAGGATCACATTCAGAACTGAATTCTTTTTTTTTTTTTTGGTTTGTGAATAGCAAGAACAAGATCAACAAGTAAGAAGAAGATCAATAAGGCTAATGGAAAGAAATAGAAAATTAAAAGGATAGATGATTACTTGGTGTACCTTGCTCTAATACCAAATGATGCGGAACCCCAAAACCCAAATTGTTTCTTAGAACTCGTTACCAATCAAATCAGAATTTGATTCTCACCAAAGTAATAAGAAAGGTTTGTTCAATTACCCAAGAACCCGTTTGTGAAAAGAACTCAAGTTATAATTGAAAATTATCCCTTGAACCCAAGATCAAAGTATTCAAGAACAATAGAAATAGGAATTAAAAATTGAAATACAAAAGATGAACTCAATTGCATTCAACTCAACACCTTATGCATAAAAACACAAGAAAGCAAACTCTCTTATATTCCAATATGAAAATTCAATACCACTTCGATGATTCTAAAACAAAACTAAACAGCCCCATTTATAGAGTTTTTTTTCATCAAAAGTACATCGAACCTAGACAATCAAGGTGGTGTCACTAATTAACTCTTGTGACTCCTCGATTTTTGCCACCTGGTTAGAAAACGGCTCAAATTTTTTGCAAGGAGTTGTTCCAAGGTTTAATGAATCTAGACATTACTTGGATGGCTAGAAATGAGATGGGCTAAATCTAAAGCTAATCTTTTAGCCCAACTAAATTAATGAACTTGGGCTCTTTAAAATCTTGAAGCTTGCATAGCCCATTATCAGCCCATTTTTGCACAAATAATTGAAGTTGTTCCTTTAGTCTTTTAGTTTGGGCCCTGGTGATTGGTCTGATAAAATCTCCAAGATGATTCTCCAAGTCACTTTCTTGAACATTAGTGGCATGTGGAGTAGCATTTGTATCACACTGTTGATCAAATTGGGGACATCATCGGACTCACGTCCATTGGTCCGCAATGAACTCAATTGACTTGAAAAACCGGCCATTTGAAGACTATCTCTTGTACTTGTATTTTTATTATTGAACCAGCCACTTTTACTCATTTTTGGGACTTTTGATTTACTTGTAATTTGTTGATTGGAACCGGCTACTTAAGTGGCTTATTTGTAATTTTCATGTGGTTTTTACCCTAATAAGAGCAAGTATAAATACTTGCTAACTAGGATTTGTAAGGGACTTTTTTGAACATTACATACTTGATATTTGTTGCCGTGGAAATTAGCCTTTCACGCCTCATACTCTTATCAATTCTCCCTTGAATTGTGGCAAGTGGATTTTGATTTTGTTGTGCGTAATAACAACAACATTAAGATCAAACCAAATTCCAACTAGTGCGTAATATCTGGTAAGGAATTAGTTGTTCTTTTCATCTAATTTCACGCAATTTAGGGTTCATCTTACTAGCTAAGGATTGTGCCTTTGATTGTAATTGGATACTTAGTTTCTTCTATCTTTGATTTATAATATAATTCCCTTGAAATACGTCATCTTTTTGGTGATTAGAACACATTGATTTATATAATTAGGGTTCACGTGGCAAGTGGAATTCATGCCATTAGAGTAATTAGATTTGGTGTTCTTGCAATTAGATTGTAGGCACATAATCTTTTTTGGTATCAAAGCATTGGTTTTTGAGAAGGGATTTTTCGTGATTACCACAACTTGAAATTAGGTTCTTGAATTTCTACTTATTGATCCGAAGTGTTGAGGTGAAATTGAAGTACTTGATTTTGTTATTATGGTGTCATACTTGTTGTTTGTTGTAGTAGAAGTGGATATCTTATTGTAACTCTTTTGTTCTTGACTTGCCGTCAAGGGAATTGGTGGAGTAAGAAGTGTATTTCCTAGTGTTTGTTGTGGAATTGGAAATACATTGTTTGTGATAAAAGAGAAGTGAATTCTTGTAAGAGTTTTTGGAATTGAAGGAGTGCATTTTACAATTTTCAGATTTGAGCTCGTGTGGAAAAAAGAAATCATTTGAATTCAAACACGTCCATTAAACTTGAAGTAGTTATTGAGTGGTATTGATTATATTTCATTTGAATTTGAAATTGATTCTTACCATTTGTGGGAAAGTTGCATTAAGGGATGTCAATTTGAATTTGTTGCCATGTTTGTGTGTGTATGTGTGGCGGTGTAAGGGAGTGTATTGAATTGGTGGAGTTGTGTTGTGTATATTGAGTTGAAGGGTATTGCACTGTGAAGTGAAGTGTTGTGTGTGTGTAGTGGTGGTTGAAGTGAGTGCACCGTGTGTGTGGCGGTGTGAATTGTTGTAGAGGTGTGTGTGAAGAAGGTGCTGCACGTGGAGATTGAAGTGTGTGTGTGTGTGCCGTGACTAAAAGGGGAAGTTAAGTAGTGAAGTTTGAAATTTAAAAACAAGCATTTAAGTGTAAATGTTATAGAGTATTATTACTTAAACACTTAGTTGAATTCAATAACTTAACTACTTGGAAGTGTTTAATTGTTGCTTCATTTATTTCATTATAATTGAAGTGTAGAGAAGTATTTATTGTATTGGTGACTTGTTTCACCGTGGGTGTACAAGTGTGTGCATGTTGTTGTCTAAACATATTATTATGACGTGGTGTTGTGAAGGGAGCGTGCTGCAATTGTTTGATATTATACTTCAACAAATCACATTCACTAGTATGTTGAATGATAGTGTAAATGAGGGCATTGGCAATGAGGCCAACAGCCAAGTTGGTGGAGGACAGGGTCATCATACTGCAGGTAGGAGAACTTTGGATGAACAACTTCAGGACCTCACTACCATTGTTGCTACACTAGCAATGAGGATTGATAGGATGATAATGCCACAACCACTAGTGGCAAATCCTCAAGCACCACCACCAAGAGTAGCTCATCAAAACATTCAAAGTAAGAGGAGGAAACATGGGAAGGAGAATGGAAGGAGATCATCATCCCTATAGGGAGGAGAGGGATGATAACTTTGGGGTCAATCCTTACCCAAATAGAGATTTTAAGCCACCTAAGGGCCTAGAATATGTGAAGTTGCAGATGCCTTCATTTGATGACAGGGGTTCAGCAGATGACTATTTGGATTGGGAGGATAAGGTTGAGAGCCTTTTTGAGTGTTATGAGATAGATGATAACACCAGAGTTCGACCTGCTGCTATTGAGTTTATAGGGTATGCTGCTTTGTAGTGGAAAAATTTGGTGATCAGCAGGCGGGGGGATGGAGCTGCTGAAATTCATACTTGGAGAGACATGAAAAGGGTTTTGAGGAAGAGGTTCATTCCTAAGCATTATAGGCAGGAATTGTTTATGTGTATACAGACCTTAAGATAGGGAGGCAAAACAGTGGATGATTATGTGTAGGAGTTTGAAACTTTGATGATCAGATGTGGATCGGCAGAGCCTCCTGAGCAAACCCTAGCACGTTTTGTATCTGGGTTGAAATATGAGATAGCCTATGTAGTTGAGCTTCAGAGATATAGTACACTTGATGAGGCTATACGGTTAGCCTTGAAAGTGGAAAGGCAGAGGTGATCCAATCAATTCCGGGTTACTAGTAGCAGGTCCAGTACTACTACTAGGCCCATGGGGGTTGATGGTCAGTTGGGTGGACTAAAGGGAGCAGGTGAACCTATTAGGGCAGTAGACAGAGTTACCCCTAGCATAGATAGAGAGAAGATGATTTCTAGGAAGGGCAAAGAGGTAATTGGACTTAATGTTAGGCAGATTGTACCGGGATCAACTAATGGAAAAATGCGCCAGTTTAAATGCTTCAAATGCAAGGGATTTGGACATATGGCTGCACAGTGTCCCAATAAGAGAGTAATGACAGTTATGGAGGGCACTAGAGAAGAAAAAGAGGATGAAAAAGAATATGTCGAGCTTACAAACCTATCCATGGCTTTGCAAGGAGTACTATGATGATCGGAACGCTGAGGCACATGAGGATAAAATGGGTGAACATTATTTACCTATTAATGTGTTGCATAGGGTTTTGATTACATCTCCAGATGCCAGGGACAAATAAAGGGAGAACATATTCCACACATTTTGTAGGATCCGAGGTAACCTCGGTGTACTAATCATCGATAGTGGTAGTTATACTAATGTCATATCTGCTGCATTAGTAGACAAATTACAACTAACCACTAGTCTACACCCTAGCCTTTGCCATTTGCATTGGTTGGACAATTGAGATAGTATGCATGTTACGTAAAGGGCAAAGGTGCTAGTCAATGTAGGAAAGAAATACCACGATGAGATTATTTGTGATGTGATTCCTATGTGTGCTTTTCATTTATTGTTGGGTAGATCTTGGATGTTTGATAGAAAGGTGTTACATGGTGAATTCAGAAACACTTATATGTTTCAAAAGGGTGGGTCATTGATAGTATTGATGCCTATGTCTCCATCAGAGGTGTGCTCTTTCCAAGAACAAATTAGGACTATTTCTGCTTCTTCTAACAGTCAGACAAACAGATTAACAAAGGCATCAGGGTTCAGTCCAAGAGATGACCCCTTAGATTTGAGGGCAAATCTTTCAGAGGCCCGAGGAGATGATGAGAATCTACCCTACGGTCTCAGTAGTAGGGAAACCTAATTTGGATATATGATCCAAAATATCTACATGTGTTCATTCTTTTTTTTTTTTTTACCTAATAATGTTTGGTTTGCACTATAGCAGGTACAATGATTAGTCTTTACGGGATGGCCAAATAACATACACTGTTGATCAAATTGGGGACATCATCGGAATCACATCCATCGGTCCGTGTAAAGTCCTAAAAATTTCGAAAAACTATATGAAAATTTAAAGAAAATAAATAGAATAATAAATTATCTGAAACGTAATTTTCAAATAATGTTAGGTTAAATAATGAAATTAATTTAAATTCTAGATTTAGGAACATCAAATGAAAATTTAGAGTGAATATTTATATTCGGGGTAATTAGATTAGCTAGACGTAAGCTTTTGTAATAAAAAGCTAAAAATATAAAATTTAAATATATTTTCGTACCCGAGTAAAATATTAAAATAAAGACATTTAAAATATAAAATATAATCAAAATATAATATAATATAAAATATATTCATAACTTAAAAAAAAAAGTCAAATCGCGCCGACCAGACATGACGACAGTAGTAGCAACCGATCCAATTTGTTACATCCATCACATTGCCGCCAGGCAGCTCCTCATCCCGGTTCAGTCCCTCACTTTTCTTTCTTCCTTTTCTTTTTCTTTTCTTCTTCCTTTCCCCCAGTCACGACCCCCCGTGTTGCCCTCATTCCCTTGCTTCCCCATTTCCTTCCTTCCTTCCTTCCTCCTCCTCCTCCATCTTCTTCTTTTTCTTTTCTTTCTTCTTCTTCTTCTCTTCTTCCCTTCTCTTCCCAGATCGCGTCTCCCCTATCCTTCCTCGTCCTGTGTTTCCTTTTTTTTTTTTCCTTCTTCCTTCCCCTCATTTTCGTGGCTCCTTAACATCAGTGCCGTCTCCTCTTCGTCACTCTCTCCATCAAACCCTCTTCCCACTTCCACTTCGACTCCACCTGGCTGACGACTTCCAGTTTCAACTTCTTAAGGTGGAGACTCTCTCTTGAGATTTATTTGGCTTGCGCCTTCTAAATCTATGGGTGGAGCTGCTAGTTGACAAACCGTAGGCGGTCTCAGTCGAAAGTCTCATCACTCATGTGGTGTTGTGTTAGGCTCGGAGGACGGCCATGGGGGCAGCTAATCTCGTTGAGCATGGATGGCTCAGCTTTAGAATAGCAGTAGCAACAACGACCGCAACGACGACAGAGGCACCGACAACCGCAGCAATGATGATAACGACAACGACCATAGCAGCTGCAACAACAATCACGAAGATAACGATGAACAGCAGCAGCGGTGGCCCCAACCGTGGTGACAACAATGACCATAACAACCACAACTGCAGCAACAACGACAACAACCACAGCAGCAATGACAACCACGATGATTGTAGCAGCAACATAAGAAGGGAGAAAGGGGAGAAGGACCAAGGTGTGTGGTGTGTGTGCAGGTGAAGAATGGTGTGTGAGGATGTGTGTGTGTAGGTGAAGGTGTTGTGTGTGTCAGGAAAGGAGAACAGCAACTGCAACAACAACTGCAACAGCTGTGTTCCGGAGGAGAAAAGAAGAGGGGAAATGGGAGGAAGAGAAAGACATATATATGTATGTATACAAATGTATGTTGGGCAGTAAGGAAGAAGAGGAAATGGGAAGGTGAATTCAAGGGAGCAGAGAGAATTGCGTGAAGGATGGTGAACATGTGTGCAAGTGTGTACGTGAGGTGTATGTGTGTGGTGGTGTGCGGGATGTATGGGTATGCGTGTATGTGTATATGTGATGATGTGCAGTGTGTGTAAGGATGTGTGTGTATGTGCGGATGGAGGTGTACGACGTATGTGGAGATGGGTATATGTGGCAGTGGGTGGTGTGTATGTAAGTGTGTGTGCTGGTGTGCAGAATGTAGGAGGATATATGTGTGTGTGTGTGCGTGAATGGAGATGTGTATGTGTGTGTGCGTGAATGAAGATGCGTATGTGTATATGTGAAGGAAGATGCGTATGTGTGTGTGCTTGAATGAGGATGTGTATGTAAGTGTGTGTGAATGAAGGTGTGTAGTGTATGTAAAGATGTGGGTATGAGACAGTGGGTGGTGTGTGTGTAGGAATGTGTGAGAAAAGAGGAGGCAAGTGCGTAGTATATGTGAGGATGTGCATATGTGTATGTGATGGTGTGAGGTGTGTGTACGAATGTATGTATGTGTAGATAATGGTGTATGGTGTGTGTGTAAGGATGTGTATGTGTGTGTGTGTGGGAATGAAAGTGTGTAAGTATGTGAAGATGTTGTATGTGATGGTGGGTGTGATGTATATGGAGATGTGTGTATGTGTGGGTGATAGTGCAAGGTGTGTGTAGGGATGCGTGTAAGTGTAGGTGATGGTGAGTAGTGTATGTAAGGATGTGTGTATATGTGGTTGAAGGTGTGTGGTGTAAGGATGTGTGTATGTGTTGGTGATGGTGTGTGCAAGGGTGTGCATATGTGTACAAGAGAGTGTGTGGTGTGTGAGGGTGTATGCATGTGTAAAGAAGGAGGAACCATGTGTGGGTAATGCTTGTGAGTATGTGCGTATGTGCATGAGGTGATGTAAGGTGTGCGGTATGTGTATGTGGTGTATGCGAAGTGTATGTGTATGGGATGATACGCGGTGTGTGCGAGAGGGGTGTATGCATATGGATGGTGGGCGGTAGGTGCGGTTTGTGTGTGTATGTGTGGATGCCACGTAGCGTGTGAGGGTATGTATGTGTATAGAAGGTGTGGGATGTGTGGAGTATGTGTGTAGGTGTATGGAAGGTGTGAGGTGTGCGATATTGGTGTGTATATGAATGGTGTATGGAGTAGGTAGCATGTGTGTCTATGTATGGAAGACGTGTGGTGAGTAGGTATGTGTATATGTATAAGGAAAGAGTGGTATGTGGGGGTATGTATGTGCATGTGTGAAATAGTGAATGGTGTATGGACATGTGTGTGTGTAAATATGGAAGTTGAGGATGATGTATGTAAGATATGTATGTATGAGTATGTGATGATGTGCGGAGTGTGAACATGTATGTGTAGGTATGGAAGGTGAATATAGTGTGTGCGAAATATGTGGGTATGTGTGTATTGGTGGTGTAAAGTATATGTGGAGTATGTGTGTAAGTGTATGAGATGGCATGTGGTGTGGGTACGTATGTGTGTGTTAGAGATGATGTATGGGGTGGGTATGTGAGTATGTATATGGAAGGTATGTAATGTGTATGGAGTATGAGGGTAAGTATTTATTGGTGGTGTGAGGTGTAAGTGGAGTATGAGCGTATGTGTATGTCGATGGTGTGGAACGTGTGTGGAGTATGTGTGTATGTATGCACTAGTGGTGTGTGTGTGCATGTGGACTTGAGGAGAAAAGAGGATAATAACATGTAGTTGTCGATGTGTGTAATTTGGTGTATGGTATGGTTGTGTGTATGTATGTATAGGTGTGTGCGTAGTGTGTGAAGTGTGTATGTATATGGATAAGAATATGTGGGTGTGTGAGCACATGGTGTGTGGGAAAGGTTGGTGTATATATGGTGATGGAAGCGATGATTTGTAGGAAGATCGTTCCTTCCAGAACCTTGTATCAGAATCACGTTGAAGAAGTATTCAATGTTCGAATCTTGTTCGCCCAAAGTTCCTTAAGGAGGAAACTTCATGCCTTACCATCAAACGCAAGATGAGTAGAGTACCCATATCAGGTGCTAGAAGACTACCAAAGTCAAGTGGAGATGCGACTTTCTATGATTGGGTTGAGGAAGCATTGTAGAAGGACACTAATTTCAAGAGGAATGCCAAGAGGTTAACTGTTGGAATTGCTCGACTCCAGCTAGGACTATGACAACCCTAAACAGGTGAGTGGGAAACTTAATGATATGCTATCATGTTATGCTGTATGATGGTTTGCTATGCATGTGAAATTGTTGTTTGTTGTGTTTGAAATTGATTGTGATTCTCGCTGAGTTAAGTTATATTGGGGATTGATGAGTTAGGGAGAAAGTCATAAAGAATATAGAGGAATGAATGGTCCGAGGGTTTAGATGTTGTTACCTTAATGATAGCACCTAATGCCATATTGCTAGTGCTATAACCACAAGCTTAACCTATGATTTAAAATTGTTTTCTTCTAAAACAAACCGAAACATAGAAACTTAGCTTTTCCTTCTAGAGCTACCGAGTAGGTATGTTTAGTTGGGATAGGGTGTATAGGTATCATTATGTATACATGTCAGAGTTAGTTCCTAAATGTCTATACATATACTTAAACAAACTTATTTTCTTATTATGTCTACGAAATACACTCATGAACCTAATCATACAAATCATGAGTGAAATCTTGATTTTACAACTCAACGACTATATTTTCTTGCCCTCTTAAGGACATAAGGGAAAGTGTTTAGTAAATTTTCCGTAAGTAAAGATGTGTCACGAACATATATATATATATGTAGATATATATTATATACAAATGTCTTGATGACATCAAAAAGGAAATACGAGATGGCCTTGTTGGCTCTTGAAAGTGAGAATGACAGAACACTTGAGAAGTGTGATGACACAGAGGTGTTAGATATCATGATTATATATCAACCCTGAGTGGTTGGTTTGACATTTAAGAGAAATGACACAGAGAGGTTTTGATCATCTTAAAGAAGAATAAATTGTTTGTGAAATGCTTTGAATTCTAATTTAGGCATAAAAGAGTGTTGAAAGCTTATGACACATTGCCTTTGTAGCAAGAGCACTTGTTTACTTTATCATAAATTCTTTAAACAGTAGCGCTACATTGAGATAAAGAGATTGTATTTGTTAAAACTATTAATAAAAGTGAATAAAAGTTCATTAAAGAAATTTCATTTTTCACTAGATTTAAAGTAACTTGAGTACAAAAGAAATCTCCTGTAGAGTTAATAGAGGAGCAATTTTCTTTTATGCATAGCAAAGTGATGGAATTCATTGAGATAATTGAGACAAAAATTGCATCTATAGGATTTCTAGATCTCTTATTAAAGATAAAGAAGGTGTGTAATGTTTTTGATACTTTTTTTGTTTATTTACCTAAATTGAGTAATTGGTTATTTGAATATACGTACAAATCACAAGATGATACTTCTTGACCTCTTGAATTGCTTGTAATGCAATATTATATTGTCCAGTTGAAAATTTAAAGAAGTTGTATAAATATTTCATATTGTAAAGTTTTTTAATAATAAAATATGTGTAAAAATTTTAGTAGTGCTACAAAAGATATTAATATACAATTATCTCTTACTTCTAAGTTCCATAAAATCTTAATGCTATCATTGTTCATCATAGTATTTGAGCCTCCATTTAAAATAAAAAAAAAAAGTATTAACCCTAACCCTAACTTTTCTTTAAGACTTCCAAGCACCACCACAAGCCAACTTCAACTTTAGCAGACCAAAGCACCGGGAACCTCGTCCTTAATCCATTAGAGAGCCTACAACCTCATCTTCAATTGAACGAAGTAGCAACAACCTTATTTTTAGCTAACCTAACAGCTCTAGCTAATTGTCTACCCTTTTTCAAGTATAATTGTGTGCTATGTATGGTCATACCTAAGAGTGTATTAGTTGGAATAGATTCTTTTTTATCAATCAAAACTCCTTCCTAAGTTGTACTTCATGGATGTAAATGATGATATCTATATCAATGCCTTTTTGATGTTTCCAATGCCATACATTCATTTCTCAGTGAAACCAATGGCATGTCACTCCTTCTTCTTCTTCTTTTTTTTTTTTTAATGAAGATAGCACTATTAAACACATTTCTTAGGAATTTAATGGGGTGCTTTTAAGTGGATTTGCTTTTAAGCATGTTTTATATGCTATAGTATTTTCAAAATGCTTCTTTTCAGCTCTTATTTTCAAGAGAAAGAAGTTGTATATTGGAAGCTATTCTCTAACTCTCTTAATTTAATTTATAAAGCTTTCCTTCAATTCAAGGCTTCTAAATTTGCTCATTAGATGAGTAAATCTATCCCATTTCAATCACAATTCACACCTTCCAATTTTTAAATCTTGAATCTAGTTCTTTAATAATGCAATTAGCAATTGATCTCTATTGATACATTATTTTGAATCTCTTTCTATTGCCACTTTAGCAAATGTATCTAAAACACTACAGGTGCTAGTCAAGTTAAACCAATTACTTCACTTCTATTGAACTTAGTTCTTTATGTACATAAATATTCTTTTTAATTTTATTTGCATTAGTCAACTCACATGTTCCTCATTTTTTTTTATAATTTTATTTAATGATTAGGTTTTCATACAATACTAGTAGACGAGTTACTATAGGACATTAGTCACAAGGTCTCTATTGTCATTAGATTGATTATCTTAAGAAGTTACATCATCAATTGGGTCATCTAAGTATCTTTAAACTATAAAAAATGGTATCAAGATTAACTATTTTAAAGTTTCTAGAATGTGAATATCACAATTTAGAGAACAAAATCATTTTCCAATTCTAAGTACAGTGAATAACAAAGTACTCTTGATGCACTTGGCCATTTCTAACGAAGGATTGTTTAGAATTATTTATGATCTTCAAATCATTTTGTTCAAGATGTGAAATAATTCATTTTGTCAATTTACGTCTCATTAGTGGCAATACTAATAAATAATTTTTAACATCATTTTCATAATTTATGCCCTTTAAGGGGATTTGACATCAATCTTCATATCCTTATATTCTTTGCTAAAATAGGGTTGTTGAGCGTAAAAACCCACTTTTGATACAAACAGTACAACTGTTGTGTTACATGCAAATATTCCTTATTGCTTTTAGAATGATGCTACTTTAATTACCTATTTATTAATAAATCATACCTTTTTACAATTTTTTAAAAATATAAATATTATATATATATATATATATATTAAATTGCGTATAGTTAAGGGGTTAGGTGATTATTTTATAAGCATGAGATTTTGGATTTAAATCTCATAAGTACCATTTTACATTTTTAATATGCATTTATTGTTCAAATGACGTTCTCTATTTACTCTTTTGAATTGTTTTTTTTTTTTTGTTTTATTAGTAGTGCACCATAAGTAGTAATTGCATATTTTACTTGATCTTATCATATAAATTATTAGTAAGTTTACCATTCATATAACTTGCCAATAACATTTTCTTTTTACAATTAATGTTATAAATTTAAATGTGGACATTGAATGATTGATTGCATGATAAATTATATTCAAATTGATTTTTTTAGCACTATTAATATTTATCATGGAAAGAAATCCTAGAATATTTGGGGCCTATTTGTTTCATGATTTTTTTTTTTTCATTTGTTTGGCGACTGTTTAACATCCGTTCCAATATATGTGTTTGTCAAGAAAAAAGATAGCAACATGATTAAAATGAAAATACATATATATCCCTATTGAAAAAGTAAATATCTAACATAACATTAGAAATTTGAACTTGTTTACTCATTACTTTATTCATTTTTACAAAAATATCAACTAATATCTCTTTTTCCAATGTATAAAAAATATTTTTAAGCTTCTTCTCTTAAAAGTACATGAACTTTTATTTCCCAATACCTATTTCCCAATCACCATTTTCCAAACACTAAATTTCAAATTAGATCTAGATCAAATATAGATAAGATACAAACTAAAAAAAAAAAAGAAAAAACACAATCCCAATAGGCCTTATATTTATGTCAATTTGCTATTTTGTCTCTTCTTGCAATTTCTTGTTCAATATTCTTTTTTAATCTTTCTTTGTTAAAAACAAAACTTACACTAGTTTTATGTATTTATTTTATTATTTTTATAAATTAATAGTTATATTTCAATTAATACATATGCTATAATAAAAAAGATAAAAAGCTTATTCTATTAATCTCTAACAAAGTATATCAAACACCCTTAATCATTTCTTAAAAGGAATTTTTCATTTCATTAAGTTTAAAAAAAAAATTTGTAGGTGCAATTATTAACAAAATCCATTTACATATATAAAATGCAATACAAATGCAACAAGTGGATATTTTCCAAGGAATGATTATAATATTGATTTAATTAAGGTAAACCTACCCCTAGTTGTTTAGTTTTGTGTTTGTCCCTCTCTTATAGGATCAAGTTCCTCATCATATGTTATTTCCCAAGGATCATGTCTATGACGACTCCAAATGTTTTGTTGGGAATCTTTCTCCAAGTAAGGAAAATCTTTTTGCTAGATACATTACATGTATCTCTTAGGATAAACATGCTTATGAAGAGATATAAATGCAACTTAGTGTATTTTGAATAGAAAGTGTATCTTTGCGTATTTTACTTTCTTACATCCTTACCTTTCTTTACTTGTAATAAAGAACCTAATTATATTCTTTAGACTCATTTGAATCTTATTTTATCTTTTCACGGTTTCCCTTTTCTTCAATTCTTCTTTTAATCAAGGTCAAAGACCCTATCCTCTTATCACTTATCAGCACCATTCTAATGACAAGCCTAAAGAAGCACCTTAAGAACTTATTGGCTCACATTCTTCACCACTATCTACTTCGAATAGTCTATTAATTGCTCTTCAAAGGTACTCATGCAATTCGTAATCCTTCAAAAAGAATTTATCTAGGTGTCATTGTGTATTTGTCTCTGCCCTATACTCACTATTATTTCCTAAGACAATCCAACAAGTGTTTCCATCCAAGTTGGCATTAGTAATGCTCAAATCTACATCTTGAAATGCTTGCCTTATATTATAGACTTCTAATTGCACTTGGAAACTAGTTTCCTTTGGTCTAAGGAAAATATGTGGTCTTAGTTATGTATCATCAAGGTTGGTCCTAATAAGGTAGATGAGCTAAGGTAATAGTTATGATGTGAACAAGCAGCTTGAGTTAATTAGGAACAGTGGTGCGATCAAGTGGAAATAAAAAGAAAATTATGGTTTTTTAGGTTTTATGTATATCAGATTTTTTTTAATAGAATAATGATCGATATGCTTCATAATCAATGAAATAACTACGAATTGCTAAAAGGAGTTCCATATGACACTTGAATTCTACTAGTGAGTTCACTACCATCAATACAAATGATTAACAAGAACTTTAAGTGATTTGAAGAGACAATATATCAATAATCATAGATAGATTTAAGAGAAGCTTCTTAATTTGGTTAGATAACATGAATAATTAGTGATAAAACGGTACAAATGAAACCTTAAAAAGGTCTTATGATGCCTTAAGAACATTCTTGTAAATTATTGAAATTTTTTTAGAAACTAAACATGTAAAATTTGGTCTAAACTATGCTTGCAATGATCATATCATTCGAACATCTCTTTTATGCCAATTAGATGGCACAAGTGACTATTTTGTGATAAGTACACCTTAAGTCATCTTGTGGTTCTTGATTGCTATTTGCATAGTGCATTCTCTGAGCTCCTTATTCTCATGGCTCTCATTTACCATTTGATTAGTGCAGCTAGTGCTACATCCCTCTAATTTGTTACAACTTTTGATAGCTTTAGCAACTACATCCTAAACCAACTAACTCTTGTGCCCTTTAGTTGGTGGTTTAGACCATGGATCACATCATTACTTTTAGGTTGTTGAAGATTAAATCTTGAATCTATGCAGTGAATTTCTAATATAAGAAGTACTATGAGCGATAAATAAACTTCTTTTTTCCTTTCTTCTTATTAATTAAGGCCATTAAATATAGCTTGATCATCTCAAGACTTACAGGTGAAAATGTGAACCATCTTTCTAGAAGGAATGAATAATCTAGTAATTGTCATATATAATGTGCTTCTCAAACTTCCATGACCTTCCTAAAATCATGTGTCACATTAATGGGAACAATAACACAATTCTCCTCATTCACATACTTCCCTTTAACCAAAGGAACCTTGACTTGTGTGTGCCCATGACCCATCATTGGATTGTTGAACAAATGAAGTCCATAAGGTTTAGGATGAAGTTGAAAATCTAGGTTAATGACCCAAGAAGTGGGGTGAATTGGGTTATCATTGCGATATAATGGAAATTAACATTTTTTCTTCTAAAATTACTATTAAATGAAGCAAACTAAATATGAAAGTATAAGTAAATTGCAATAAGTAAAAGAGATATGGATAAAGAGAATTAAGTCTAAATATAATGTAGAGTTCGGATCACCCCTTAGTCTCTACGAACACACAATTGCCTTAAATCAAGGACTTTACACACCATTTTATTGATTTCAAACACAAAAGCTCAAAAGTTGATATGGTCAAGTTACCTTAACATGACTAAGTAAGTGTACATATTGATTTATAGAGTACAGTAAATATTTATCAAGTGTCGTCCCACAAAAACTAAAATTACTAATACTAACTTATATCTTATTATCTAACCAACAAACTATAATTATTGAGATAAATTTAATTATTAAAAAGTCTAACTAACAACTTAAATTAATAGGAAAAGAAAAGCAATGATTATTAAATAACCAGAGTACAAAAGATTAGTATCTAGACATTGTTTTTCTTAGAATTACTTATGTAACCTACTAAAAATAAGCCAATTCCATCTCTATATTCTTAGACCGTAAAAATTCCTAAATTAAACTAATGAATCTCTCGAGATTAGTGATTTCTAAATCTTTATTGATTAATTGGAATCTTTTCTTAAATAAACCCCCTTGAGTTGCATTATCATTCTTTGAATTTTACTGTTAGGTTTGATACTAATTTGGAAGATTTACATCGTCCTATTTTTAGTAGTATGTGTAACTCTTTTCAATTATGCAAATCTAATTACACATACAATTTCTAAATCTATATGTGTAATATCAGATAATTAAATCAATATTCTAGAAATATTAATTCAACTATAATAAAGCACATATAATTGAATCATAAGAATAAATATGTCATTGAACTTAAATAAAAATAAGGTCACATAGTAATCTTAGGGTTGCACAAGTCTAGATACAAAAAAATAATTTATGGTATCATCATGATTGAAAGATTAATAGTTAAAACAAAAATAAAACATGATAAAAGAAAACCGTTTACACTCTAGTTTTAAGTCTTATAATGCTACTTTTGAAACCTTAGGTCGCCTCCCAAAGAATGTCAAAAGTTCATCTCTTCTCTTCTTCAAAGTCTTTAAATGGTAAAGTGGAATTTGCAAATAACTAGTGCAAACATGGCTGTGAAGTTAACTGTGAACCTTTCAATTTCACTTGTTACTCTATAAAATTACAATTAAGTTCTTAGGCGATGATCTTGGGTGTAATCTTCTTCTTCTAAGCTTCATAAATTTTTTTGTTTTAGCTCTAAATCGCATGAAACTTGGCCCAATTCCTTACTCTTACTTCAAATTAACTCCTTCGCCCTTAAAAATCAAAATATAATTCAATTAAGCATCAAAATTAATAAAAAAGAACCCATTTAATTTATAAGAACATTACAAAAATCACCTAATAAAATAGGTACAATTAAATCTATTAAAAGCCTACACAAGCTCTCATAACATAAGCACAACCAATGTAGTACTCTCTCAAAAATTTGTAAGATACAACCTTAATTATACTACACTTAGTTTTTATTCAAGATAATATCAATTGAAGTACAAGAGACAAACTTTTTAAGGAAGATACAAGAAGATTAAATGCAATTTTTGGCACTTAGTTAATGTTATATATTTGTCCTAATATAAGTATTTATATCCCTAGGAAGGGGGAGGTGGCTCGCATTAAATGCACTTCTATTGCTACTTTTGAGGATAGTGGTTGGATACCCCTTCACCTAGCATTTAGATGCCATGAAAATATCTCTTGGTGTCTCCTCTTAATGTTTAAATGTCACACATTAGTGTTTTGAAAGAACACAACTAGCATCTAAATGCTGTCCCCTGGCGTCCATGTGTTAGTACCCCAAAAAGTGACTAGAAGCTATTCACTTGTAGCATTTGGATGCTAGCACTGGCAGTGGCCAGACACCATCCCTTGTCTAGACCCGCACTTGAAAAAAAAATTAAAAAAACTTCCACACAAAACTTAGGTTTTTGTATGATTAAGTGCACACTTAAGATATAACATTGGCACATGATTAGAGAAAAGGACAATCCAAAATTAAGTTTAGTTTTATGCAAAGATTCATGAGTTAATCCATGTTTTATCTAATCAAAATCATGTACGAACCTTTTGGTTTAACATAAGTGTGGTGGGAAGCACCATTTCTCAACAAACTTGGTTGTAGTGACATTAGTTACACAAGTCTTTCCTTGAATTAAACATCTAGTATGGAATAGGTTTTCCCATTGTCCAAGATCAACCTCTATGTGTGCACTCAAAGCTCTCTTAACCATCATTGACATTATCAACCCTTTCTCACCCTTAATCTCAATCACCTCATCTTTGCTTTCAAACAGTGGTTAGATCTTCTCCTTTTTCTCACTCTCCACAATCACATCAAGCACATTCCCTTGACCTCCAATACTCTTTTATTAAGGAATTGTGATGCAATATGGTCAAACCTAAGGCATTTGAAGCATTTCACATCCTAGCTCCTCTTAGGTGGTACTTATTCTGTAGCTCTAGTGTCAACATTCTTCTTCGTACTCAACTCTCCTTTCTACTCCTTTTGCTCAACTCAATGCTTCTCTTCGAATTTGTCATGCTCAAGACTATTTGATTTATAGAGCTACTTTGGTGATTTATAGCCCTTATGCTTATATTGTCTTTCCACCTTAATGGTGCTTAATGACATCTTTTAGGTAACTATGCGACTGCAACTCAACTACATTACCTATGTCTAATTTAAGCCCACCAATAACTCGTGCTATGGATTCTTCTAAAGACTCATTAATTTCACATAAGGGTTTCAAATTCCTTATAATAGTCTTCAACACTTGTCCTTTCCTACTTTAATGTTTGTAATTCTAACAGCTTTTTTGCTTGAAATATTCCAACACAAACCATTAATTCATCAATCTCTTCATTAGCCTCTATGCTCTAACTCTTCCTTCCCCATTCCTATGCTTTCGTGCTACTAACTTATCCCATCAAAGAATAGCATATTCTATAAAAGTAAGGTTGGTCATTTTAACATTCATTTGCTCATTATACTCATAACAGTAAAAAACTTCCTTTACTTACAACACCTAATCTAAAAATTCTTGTAGTTTGCTACTACCTTGAAAAGTAGGAATTTTCAACTTGATGTTTTCTAAACTTGGTTCACTCTTAAATGGTTCATCTCCCTAATTCCATCAAAATTTCCAACTAAATTCTTACTACTAACTTCCTCTCAGTCATTATTCTTTCAATTGGAACTATTATTACTTCTATAATCTTTTTCCTAACATTTAGCCCCATGCAATCTCCTTTAACCATGCAAGTTTTCTATCACCTCTTGCATTGATTTCAATAACTCTTGTAGTTGAATTTCAACATTTGTCAATTTTCTTGCTACACTTCCAAAGAGAGTATCTCTTTTGTCATTTACACTATCACTCAACACTTTAATACTACTTTACAAGCATAAGTTTATCACTTAGGCAATTCAACAAATACTTAATGTACTTCTAATACCCTCAACACAGTCACAACACCAATCACATAACCTATAACCAAGCTACAAGTACAATTCAACTCCAACACTTCACAACTCTACAACAATCACATATAACAACAATCTGCAGCAGTGCAATCCAAATTCTAATCAAACTTAAATATTCCAATAAATAAGATTGAAGAAGTTTCGAACTTAGCAAACAAGTAAGGCAAACCACAAACTTTGAAACCAAATAATTATGATGTGAAGAAGTACCTTGAGTCAATTAGGAACCCTCACACGAGCTAAGTGGAAATAAGAGGAATGTTATGGTTTTGTGGGTTTTATGCATATTTATTAAAATAAAAGATATGAAAGTAATCAATACTAAATATAATGCACGAGTATCAAATACAGATTGGTTTTGCAATTAAAATACTGTTTGATATGACTCATGATCATTAAACTAACTATGAATTGCTAAAAGGAGTTCCATATGAAACACAAATCCCAATAATGGATCACCTCAATCAATACAAATGATTAATAAAAACTTCAAGCGATTTAAAAAGATAATTAGATTGTAGAAAGATTCAAGAGAGGTTTCTTGATTAAGTTGGATAACATGGATAAGCTAATGATAAAAACATTACAAATGAGCCCAAATAAAGTCCTTCGACATTCTAAGGGTATTCTTGTGAATAAGTGAAGGTTATATATATATATAAACAAAACATGTAACTCAGTGTAAATCATGCTTATCCTGTCGTGCCAATCGGACGGGATAAGTGACTATTCTATGGTCATATCTTAGGCTTTCCTCCAAATGGCTCTTGATCGTCGTTCGTTCGCATGGGGGCTTACCGTTTTGGATGGCTCCCGTCTACCGTCTGGTTGTTCCCCCAAGCTTTAGGCTACTAACTTTAGCATCCACTTCCAAAGCTAACTCGACCCTCGAGCCCTCAGCTGATGGTTCAAACCATAGATCCCATCATGAAGCCTCGTCTCGTTGCAAAGTGTAATACATGATTTTTTTTTACTATTTATTTAATTATATAATATAAGTATTATTATAAAAAGCTAAAGACGATGATGGAAATTATAAAAGTTGAAATGGCAATTTAGACATTTCACGATGGGAAGTATTTATTTTCAAATGACCTAACGTTCTTCCTTTTCCCTCCTTACAGTAACATAGCAGACATAAGCACTCTTTGAACAAAACCTAAGATGACAAAAGGAGATGACATGACCTAATTCCAATTCCAAAGGTAAGGGATCTTGTACGGATTTCAGTTAAGGATTAATGGAAATTGTGGTTATAAGCGTCGATTTTACATGCAGAAAACGAGGTTGTGAAGAGACGAAAGAGAGTGGAGAATCGACGATCTGAGAGGATTCAACTCTTAGGAAATTTGAAGTAAGTAATAGAATCCGTGTAATTTATTGATAATTACATGTTTTAGAAACTTAGTTAAGCTAAGGAATAGAAAGGAATAGGTTTTGGAGGAATTGAAGTAATAGAAATAGGGTTCATGGAATTTCTGAAGGTAACACGGCCTCCCAATACGGTTGTGTCTCGACTGTATTGAAATGGAAAGGTGCACCAAGAGATACACGGTCACCTAACACGATCGTGTTTAGATTGTGTTGAAACTAAGTTTTTCACTAAGAGATACACGACCCCTAACACGGTCGTGCTTTAGCCCGTGTTGAGTAACATGGTCTCCAACATGACCGTGTTGAATAAAGTATAACATAATTATATGTTTGTTTAACTTCGATTTAAACTAATTTCCACACAACCTAGATAACTAGTAAGGGCTTAGAGAAATTAAATGAATAGGATTAAGGAAATTAAGAATGATATTGATCTTAGATTGAATACTAAGAAGAGCATGTTAATGTGTAAATATTTCCAATTAGGTTAAGTCCAAGACCGGGAAGTGCTTAAGGCTAGGATCCAAGGTATGTGTAACTTGTGTGCTATTCTGTGTTTGTTTAAGTTAGTACATGTATTTGAAATTGATTAAGTGAACGATTCGATTTAAGTATTTAAGTGATATGTTGTATGTGCTTGGCTCGACCTAGGGGCCCGTAGTGACAGATTCCTAGGAAGTATCCTAATGATCTTTGTGTGACGTTGTTCCTGGTGGAGTCGTGCTTGGAAACGATTTAGGTTGGATATTGTTTAAGTGGTTAAGTGTACATGGGTATGGGACTTGTAATGGCAGTTCCCATTACCAGGTTTAAGTGTACATGGATGTGAGGCCCGTAGTGACAGTTTCTATCACCAAGTTTAAGGATTAAGGGATCATGGGTGTAGGGCCCATAATGGTAGTTCCCATCATCAAGTCATGTTCCAATGTGTTAAGTGTGATAAGGGGGGTCATGAGTACCTCGTTGTTTGCTTATGGATATAAATTATATTATGAAATGATTGTTTGTGTTTAAGTTTTGCATGATGTGTGTGATACTCATTTATGTTTGTTTATGCGCATGTGTTTGTATTATACGTACTAGGTATTAGCTCACCCTTCGAGAAATCATTTTTAGATGCAGGTATTGTGAGAGATGAGAATCTAGAAGATAATTTGGGTTTAAGTGAACTATAAAGAGAGGAAGACGAAGAGTACTATTATTATTATGGTAATCAAGTTTTAGGGAAAATTTTTGATGTTTAACTGTAATAGAAAGTATCTTTTGAAATCATTATTTTTTGTGCTTAAAGACTTCCACTGTGTTAGATATTTGTTATGGTTCAAGTTATCATTTAAAATTTTGAGGTTATATAAAGTACTTTTATCATTAGAGTTACAGGTTAAAATGTATCAGAGTTGTTCAGAGCCTTAATATGTTTTTGTGAGATAAGGACATGTGGCGAGTAGTAGTGTAACTCGGGTCTCGAGATGTTACACAAAGGGCTGAACTTGACTTTTTTTTAGCCTTGATTACTTTATATTCTCTCAAAAGTCAAACTACCGCCTCGACTAGTTCTTTCTCTACATGCTATTCATCAATAGACTTTGTATTAAGTAAAAATTGAAATGCCCACTTTCTATGGGTTAACTCAACTATCTACTTGTATACGTATATTCCAGGGGGAATTATGCTAGTGATTCCATTAACTATTGGTATATATGCTAGCAGGCGAATATATGACGTCGAACTGGAAACTGATGGATACCAAGGAAAAGAGGGACCGTAATTGGATTGAGCAAATCAATAAAGGGGATGAAAATGATGAGCACATAAGAGAATCTCTAAAAGGGCTTCGAATGGAAAAAATGAATACAATACGATACAAATAAAAGTTTATAAAAGGAAATTTCCATGGTATAATAAATACCAAAACTCCTGAGATTGATCGGATCATGTTAGAAGGCTAAAGTATCTCATTGTGACATGACCTGGTATTTCCTCTATGGTTAATGCAGTAAACCATTCTTCTTTTTTTTATTGCCCATAAGAGCTCCTAAGACATAATAGCACAGATACTCTGGTATATCAAAGTTGCACCAGCTATCTGATGATGAAGGATTGACTTAATTAGGGTGGGTGGGGGTGGTGTTGTGCATTGATCCTATTTAAGCAACGCTCCCTTATAAATCTTTTAGATAGTGTTTGGAATTTTATACAAGACTCTTATTCTTATTGTGCCGTGAAATTTAAGGTAACCGAGAGGAGGGCTCATATTCAAGAACGGGGAATGAGTGTCCATTCTGATACCTTTCTCGAACGATTGAAGTTCTAATAACTTTTTCATTCCGCAAGTCAGATCAGGGATCGTCCAGTAAACAAAAACAATCATACAAAGGAGAGTAATACAATATAACACGCAGAAAATTAAAAAAAAAAAAAAACAAAAAAAGGAAGCATATCCTTCATTAATATAATCACAAGGTTCACAGAAGATATGTAAATCTCATCATACTAAAGAAATCAGAAATCACAAAGCAGAACCATCCCAACACTACAACAGTCTTATGGTCTCTTATGGGAAGAGCATTCCTTATTTACTAAAACTAAATAGTAATAGAAAGAGTAAAAACTCGAAGCTTCTCGTCCTGCAACCTTTTCTAATATGCAGGGCCACCTTGGATGCCATGAGGTCTACCAAATAAAGAGTCATTTGGCTGATCCCTCCATCTTCCTGCCTTCATTGCTGGAGGCACATGCTGCACTGGATAAACTCTTAGAGCTCCAAGAGTCATATTTGCAAACTTATCAGCTGCATCTGACACCCCACCATTTTCTATCGTGTCTACGACAAACATATCAGCATATAAATCAGCATAACTATATTACCTTTTTGACTGGCAAAGGAGTTTGCAAAGGTACACACGGATGAAGCCATGAGAATAAACTTACCAAAATTGGTCTTTCTCAGTGGACGATGTGAGTCATGCCTGGCTACTTGATTCCATGTCTTGTTCTGGCTTGGCCACTTATCGAACTTGTTTGCATCCTTTAAAAAATAAAAATAAAGGAAGAAGAAGAAGGAACCCTCAGCTTTGCATGCACATGGAATGCTAAGTCATTCTATGTATTTGTCCACCGATGGTCAAGAACCAACTGGA